>LR738715.1:189907812-190139025 GCA_902687465.1 Secale cereale | reverse complement strand
CCCCCCCGGCTGTACTTCGGGCGCAAGGTAGGTTCTGGAACGCTGATTTCGTAACGTGAAAACCTGAAATACAAAAACAGCCGAAAACAGAAACTGGCACTGGGGTGCACTGGATTAGTAGGTTAGTCCAAATATGATCAAAAGTGTATGGAAGTGTATAAATATCATACCAACATCACCCAAAAGTGGCATGGAGCAAGCAGAAATTATAGATACGTTTTGGACGTATCAGTTAGCAAGGAGAATTAAACAACTTTGATGAAGATAATCCTGGAATTTTCCATTATTTGCTTGATGAATCTTTGAAAGATGCTTGGAACAGATTATTGAGAATTGGAGCTAGCCATGTGCCCCAATATCATATAGAGATATACTTGAGAAACTTTTATGTTGGTTTGCCCTTTTCTTTTAAACAAGTTTTGGACTCTATATTTGAAAATGATTTCCTTGGAGGAGATTCCTTTGATACTTATGAAAGGATGAAAACTATATTTGGGCACCCAAGGATGAAAGTGTTGAAACACCTACGCTTATGTGCTTCTATCAGAATGAAATAATCAAAGAGATGAAGGCTAGTTTAGATGCAAATTTTCGGAGTGTGCTTAATATTTCTTCCACTATTAATGGCCATGTGCTTTCACAAGATATAAAGAAAAATGCTCTGGACAAAAAATTCTCTCTTTGTTGTAAAAAGGAAGAAGATGATAATACCTAGATCTATTTGCTTTTTATGCCTAGCTAAGGGCGTTAAACAATAGCACTTGTTGGGAGGCAACCCAATTTTTTTTACTTTTTGGTTCTTTTTTGCAAGTTTTGCACATTATTACTTCTATAGTAATTGTGTTTTGGTGTTTTAATTAGTGTTTGAGGCAAGTAAGACCTTTGAGATGGCTTACGGGTATACTTGATTTGATTTTGTTGAAAAACAGAAACTTTTGCATCCAATGCAGAAAATTCAATAAATCACTGGAACGTAGAAACCTTCTGAAATTTTTACGCAAAACTGATATACAAATTCCCCACGTCTTCCAATTTTTTCAGGATTTTTAGAGTTACTGAAGTATGCAAAGTTTTTTATAGATTCTATTTTTTTATGTGTTGTTTACTTATTTTGATGCATCTATGGCTAGTATCGGGGGGTATGAACCATGGAGAAGTTGGAATACATGAGATATTACACCAATATGAAATTAGAATAAGATCACAACAGTACCTTGGGTGGTTATTTGCTCTGTTTTGCTAATGGAGCTCATGAGATTTTCTGTTGAGTTTTGTGTTGTGAAGTTTTCAACTTTTGGGTAAGGATTTGATGGACTAATGAATAAAGAGTGGAAAAATCCTAAGCTTGGGGATTCCCAACGCACCCCAATGTAAAATTCAAGAATGGCCAAGAGCCTAAGCTTGGGGATGCCCCGGGAAGGCATCCCCTCTTTCGTCTTCATCCATTGATAACTTTACTTGAGGCTATATTTTTATTCACTACATGATATGTGTTTTGCTTGGAGCGTCGTGTATGAAATGAGTCTTTGATTTTTACTTTGTCATAATCATCCTTGCTGTACACACCTTTTTAGAGGGACACACTTCAATCGTGATTTATTATAATACTCTATGTGCTTCACTTATATCTTTTGAGCTAGGAAATTTTGCTCTAGTGCTTCACTTATATCTTTTTAGAGCACAACGGTAGTTTTATTTTATAGAACTTGTTGAACTCTCTTGCTTCACTTATATTATTTTGAGAGTTCTAAAAAACAACATGGTAATTTTCTTGGGTTATGAAATTAGTCCTAATATGATAGACATCCAAAGGAGATATAATAAAAACCTTCATATAGAGAGCATTGAATATTATGTGAAGTTCGACTCCTCGTAATTGTTTTGAGATATTAAGATGTTAACATTAGAGTCATGCTAGAGGTGGTTTGTGAGGTTAAAGAAATAATTGTGTTAAGGTTTGTGATTCCCGAAGCATGCACATATGGCCTATGTAATCAAATTGGCGCGCATTGTATCTTGATTGTTTCATCTTTATGGGAAGGTCGGGGGCGCGTGATACGTCTCCAATGTATGTATAATTTTTTATTGTTCCATGCTGCTATATTATCATTCTTGGATGTTTTACAATCATTTTATAGTCATTTTATATCATTTTTGGTACTAACCTATTGACATAGTGCCAAGTGTCAGTTGCTGCTTTGTGCATGTTTTTTAGCTCACAAGAAATCAATAACAAACGGAGTCCAAACGCAGCAAAACTTTTTGAAGATTTTTTTTGCACTAGAAGACATCCAATGGGCCAAGGCAGTGCCTGTGGGGTGCTCCGAGGGGAGTAGAACCCACCAGGGCGCGCTAGGAGGCCCAGGCGCGCATTGGTGGGTTGTGCCCTCCTCGGGTGCCCCCGGACCGCCACTTTGCTCTATAAATACCCCAATATTCGAGAAACCCTAGCAGAGCAGACGGAATTTCGATCTAGCTGCCGCAGAGTCCAGAACCACCAGATCCAATCTAGACACCATCACAGAAGGGTTCACCACTTCCATGGGTGCCTCTCCAATGATGTGTGAGTAGTACCTTGTAGACCTACGGGTCCATAGTTAGTTGCTAGATGGCTTCATCTCTCTCTTTTGATTATCAATACAATGGTCTCTTGGAGATCCATATGATGTAACTCTTTTGCGGTGTGTTTGTTGGGGTCCGGTGAACTTTGAGTTTATGATCATATCTATCTTTTTATATCCATGAAAGTTATTTGAGTCTTCTTTTGATCTCTTATATTCATGATTGCTTATAGCCTCGTATTTCTTCTCTGATATTGGGTTTTGTTTGGCCAACTTGATCTATTTATCTTGCCATGAGAAGAGGTGCTTTGTAGTGGGTTTGATCTTATGGTGCTTGATCCCAGTGACAGAAGGGGAACCGACACATAAGTGTCGTTGCTACCAGGGTCGTGCCCATAGCTGTACAGATTGTGCGGCCCGCACAGGGCCCATAATTTTTTGGGGCCCCAAGCTTTTTTTATAGGTTGGCTATTTCTGGGCGCTAGGCCGCTAGCGGATCCGGGTGAGTAGACACTCGATGAGTCGAGTGTCATATCAATCAGCCGCTTCATGAACAAAATATCTTACCTCCGATTATTGAGCAGTAAATAAGGCGAAATATCTCAAACGAAAAACAATCAGCCGCCTACAACGCTGCTTGATAGGAATCAGGAAACCGAGATTGTCAGCCCTTTAAAAAGGAAATGGAATCATTGGACCGGTCGGTGGATCTCAAAAATACAAAAGCACTCACGTCGCTACAGGCTACAAACTACAGGAAACGGGATCGTCCATCGTCTAATCAATCGGCCTTTGCGACAGTTTTCAGGCCGCTGCTCAATCGGATCATTGAAAACAGGATCGTCGGTTCGATCGGCGACAGTTCCACACTCCAGAACACCGGTGATGGGTGGCACAACAACAATTCCTCTGATCCTCTTGCCAAAATAGGCAGCCTACCAATGGGAATCTTCTTTCTAATTAACTTCGGCTCATACTTCTAATTTCTAATTAGAGACTAGGTGAGTTAGACTGTTCGTGTAATTGCTAAATATTCACGCATAATTTCCAATTGATATTCTGCCGTATCACTTCAATTTAGTTTTGTTCAAGTTTTTTATCTTGTGTTTCGATAATAGAGATTTGAGTCATCATGAGAAACATCGGTTTGGTAAGGCATTATATCATAGAATTTATAATTGTTCGTTAGTTCACCTTTTATCTACTAAGATAGGGCCCCATTTTTTGAGTTTAGCACATGGCCTAGGATTTTGCCGGCCCGGCCCTGGTTGCTACTAAGGATAAAACGATGGGGTCTATTTCTACATAAATAGATCTTTTCTACACCATGTCATCGTTCTTATTGCATTACTTCGTTTCTCCATGAACTTAATACACTAGATGCATGCTGGATAGCGGTCGATGTGTGGAGTAATAGTAGTAGATGCAGGCAGGAGTCGGTCTACTAATCTTGGACATGATGCCTACATAATGATCATTGCCTGGATATCATCATGATTATTTGAAGTTCTATCAATTGCCCAACAGTAATTGTTTTCCCATGCTACTTCTCGAGCTTGCGTTGTATTCCCTCGAAGAGGAAAGGGTGATGCAGCAAAATAGCGTAAGTATTTCCCTCAGTTTTTTGAGAACCAAGGTATCAATCCAGTAGGAGACCATGCGCGAGTCCCTCGCACCTGCACAAACAAATAAGAACTCCGCAGCCAACGCGATAAGGGGTTGTCAATCCCTTTACGGTCACTTACGAAAGTGAGATCTGATAGAGATGATAGTTTGGTATTTGTGGTTATAAGAACGGAAACTAAAAGCAGAAAAGTAAAGTAGATTCTAGATTGATATGTTCAGAATAGACCCGGGGGCCATAGTGTTCTATAAAGGCTTCTCTCATGATAGCGATATTCTACAGCGGGTAAAAAAATTACTATCGAGCAATTGATAGAAAAGCGATTAATTATGAGACTATCTAGGCATGATCATTATATATAGGCATCACGTCCAAGACAAGTAGACTGAAACGATTCTGCATCTACTACTATTACTCCACACATCAACCGCTATCCAGCGTACATCTAGAGTATTAAGTTCATAAGAACGGAGTAACGCCTTAAGCAAGATGACATGATGTAGAGGGATAAACTCAAACATAGTGATATAAACCCCATCTTTTTATCCTCGATGGAAACAATACAATACGTGCCTTGCTGCCCCTACTGTCACTGGGAAAGGACACCATAAGATTGAACCCAAAGCCAAGCACCTCTCCCATTGCAAGAACTATAGATCTAGTAGGCCAAACCAAACCAATAATTCGAAGAGACTTGCAAGGATATTATAATCATACATAAATAGTTCAGAAAAGAACTAAATATTTCTCATAGATAATCTTGATCATAAACCCACAATTCATCGGATCTCGACAAACACACCATAAAAAGAGATTACATCGAATAGATCTCCTCGAAGACCGAGGAGAACTTGGTATTGACATCCAAAGAGAGAGAAGAAGCCATCTAGATACTAGCTATGGACCCGAAGGTCTATGGTAAACTAGTCACAACTCATGGTGAGGCGATGGTGTTGATGTAGAAGCACTCCGTGGAAGATCCCCCCTCCGCCGGAGCTCCGGAACAGGCCCCAAGATGGGATCTCACGGGAACAGAAGGTTGCGGCGGTGGAATTAGGGTTTTCTCTGTTGTTCTAATAGTTTCGGGGTACGTAGGTATATATAGGAGGAAGGAGGGCACTGGGGGCCAGGCAGGGTGCCCACGAGGTAGGGGGCGTGCCCTATAGGGGGGCGCGCCCCCCACCCTCGTAGACTCCATGTCAGCCCTACTCTGTGGTTCTCAAGTCTCCCGTGCGTATTTTGCTCCAAAAATATCTCTCCCGAAGGTTTCATTCCGTTTGGACTCTGTTTGATATTCCTTTTCTGTGAAACCCTTAAACAGGCAAAAAACGACAATGTGGACTGGGCCTTTGGGTTGTTAGGTTAGTCCCAAAAATAATATGAAAGTGTATAAAAAAGCCCATTAAACATCCAAAACATCATAAATAATAGCATGGAACAATCAAAAATTATAGATACGTTGGAGACGTATCAAGCATCCCCAAGCTTAATTCATGCTCGTCCTCGAGTAGGTAAATGATAAAAACAGAGTTTTTTACGTGGAATGCTAACCAACATAGTTTTTCAATGTAATTCTCTTAATTGTGGCATGAATGTTCAGATCTGCAAGATTCAAGACAAAAGTCTATATTGACATAAGAAATAATAATACTTCAAGCATACTAACAAAGCAATCATGTCTTCTCAAAATACTATGGCTAAAGAAAGTTATCCCTACAAAATCATATAGTCTGGCTATGCTCCCTCTTCATCACACAAAATATTCATATCTTGCACAACCCCGATTTCAGCCAAGCACTTGGTTTCATACTCTATTCTTTCAAACCTTTCAACTTTCACGCAATACATGAGCGTGAGCCATGGACATAGAACTATGGGTGGAATAGAGAGGTGGTTGTGGAGAAGACAAAAAGGAGGGAGATAGTCTCACATCGACTAGGCGTATCAACGGGCTATGGAGATGCCCATCAATAGATATCAATTTGAGTGAGTAGGGATTGCCATGCAACGGATGCACTAGAGCTAAAAATGTATGAAAGCTCAACAAAGGAAACTAAGTGGGTGTGCATCCAACTTGCTTGCTCACGAAGACCTAGGGCATTTGAGGAAGCCCATCATTGGAATATACAAGCCAAGTTCTCTAATGAAAATTCCCACTAGTATATGAAAGTGAGTAAACATGAAACTCTCTATCATGAAGAACATGGTGCTACTTTGAAGCACAAGTGTGGAAAAAATAGTAGCAATTTCCCCTTTTTCTTTTTATTTTTTCTTTTTCTTTTCATTTTTGGGCCTTTCTTTTTTTCTTTGGCCTTCTCTTTTTTTGGAGGGGCTTTCTTGATTTAGCCTTTCCTCACATGGGACAATGCTCTAATACTGATGATGATCATCACACTTTCATTGAATTACAACTCGATATTACAACTCGATACTAGAACAAAGTATGACCTATATGAATGCCTCCAGTGGTGTACCGGGATGTGCAATGAATCAAGAGTGACATGTATGAAAACTTATACATGGTGGCTTTGCCACAAATACAATGTCAACTACATGATCATGCATGGCAATATGACAATATGAAACGTGTCATATGAACGGAACGGTGGAAAGTTGCATGGAAATATATCTCGGAATGGCTATGTGAATGCCATGATAGGTAGGTATGGTGGCTCTTTTGAGGAACATATATGGTGGCTGTTTTGAGGAAGGATATATAGTGGGTGTATGGTATCGGTGAAAGTTGGGCGGTACAAGAGAGGCTAGCAATGGTGGAAGGGTGAGAGTGCGTATAATCCATGGACTCAACATTAGTCATAAGAACTCATATACTTATTGCAAAAATTTACGAGTCATCAAAACAAAGCAATCAACGCATCCTCCTCGGGGGGAGGTTGGTAGGAGTTAACCATCGCACGCCCCCGACCTCCACACAAAGGTTGACACTTTACAAATACATCATGCTCTAACTTCGTCACATAGCGGTTCACCAGACGTGCATGCTACGGGAATCACTAACTTTAACACAAGCATTTCTCAATTTCATAATAACTCCACCAGCATGACTCTAATATCACTATCCTCATATCTCAAAACAATTATCAAGGATCCAACTTCTCATCATATTCAATGCACTTAGTGTGAAAGTTTTTACTACATTGATATTGGATGTCTATCATGTGAAGGCTAGTTTTATAGCCAAAGCACATTACCATGCTGTTTTAATAGACTCTCAAATGGATATAAGTGAATCATGAGAGATCAACAATTTCTACAAAATACAATCACCACCGTGCTCTAAAAGATATAAGTGAAGCACTAGAGCAAAAACTATTCAACTCAAAAGATATAAGTGAAACACATAGATTGTTCTATCAATTCCTAGGCCATATTTAACTCTTTCAAATAGGTGTGTCCAGCAAGGATAATTGTGGCAAACTAACAAGCAAAGACTCAAATGATACAAGACGCTCCAAGTAAAACACATATCATGTGGTGAATAAAAATATAGCTCCGAGTATAGTTACCGATGGATGAAGACGAAAGAGGGGATGCCTTCCCGGGGCATCCCCAAGCTTATGCTCTTAGTTGTCCTTGAATTTTACCTTGGGGTGCCTTGGGAATCCCCAAGCTTCGGCTCTTGCCACTCTTTGTTCCATAGTCCATCAAAGCAATACTCAAAACTTGAAAACTTCACAACACAAAACTTAGACAAAAATCTCGTGAGCTCCGTTAGTATAAGAAAACAAACCACTACTCAAAGGTACTGCAATGAATTCAATCTTTGTTTACATTGGTGTTAAACCTACTGTATTCCAACTTCTCTATGATTCATACTTCCCAATACTACTCATAGATGCATTGAAATAAGAAAACAACACACGAAAACAGAATCTGTCAAAAACAGAACAGTCTGTAGTAATCTGCTGTTTTCGCATACTTCTGTAACTCCAAAAAATTGATATAAATAGGTAAATGTGAGGAATTTGTATATTAATCATCTGCAAAAATAATCAACTAAATAGCACGCTCTAGTAAAATCTGGTGACAATTCTAGCGAGCGCTAACGATTATGTTTTTCACAACAAGATCATATAAAATTCACACAAGTCTTCCCAAATGTTCTACTTGGCACAAACACTAAAGAAAACACAAAACCGCATCTAAACAGAAGCTAGATGCAATATTTATTCCTAAACAGAAGCAAAAATATAAAATATAAAATTGGGTTGCCTCCCAACAAGCGCTATCGTTTTACGCCCCTAGCTAGGCACGATACATGGATAGATCTAGGTATTGCCATCTTTGGAAGGCAATCCATAAGTGGCTCTCATAATAGATTCATATGGTAATTTAATTTCCTTTCTAGGAAAGTGTTCCACGCCTTTTCTTGACGGAAATTGGAATCTAATATTTCCTTCCTTCATATCAATAATTGCACCAATCGTTCTAAGGAAAGGTCTACCAAGAATAATAGGACATGAAGGATTGCAATTTATATCAAGAACAATGAAATCTACGGGCACATAATTCCTATTGGCAACACTAAGAACATCATTAATCCTTCCCATAGGTTTCTTAATAGTGGAATCCGGAAGATGCAAATTTAAAGAACAATCATCAAGCTCATGGAACCCTAGCAAATCACACAAAGTTTTTGGGATAGTGGAGACACTTGCAACCAAATCACACAAAGCAAAGCATTCATGATATTTATTTTTTATTTTAATAGTAGGTTCCCACTCATCAAAAAGCTTTCTAGGGATAGAGACTTCTAACTCAAGTTTTTCTTCATAAGATTGCATCAAAGCATCAATTATGTGTTCGGTAAAAGCTTTATTTTGACTATAAGCATGCGGAGAGTTTAGTACGGATTGCAACAAGGAAATACAATCAAACAAAGAGCAATTATCATAATTGAATCCCTTGAAATCCAAAGTAGTGGGTTCATCACTATGTAAAGTTTTAATCTCTTCACTCCCACTTTTAACAATTTGAGCATCAAGATCTAAAAACTCCGAATCATTGGGACACCTTAAAGTAGAATCATCTCCAATCCTATCTTTATCAAGATTTATACTAGAAAACAAGGATCTAATAGGAGACACATCAATAACTTTCAGATCTTCATCTTTATTTTCATGATAACTAGAAGAACATGCTTTTATATAATTCCCTCTTTTAGCACGCATCATAGCGGTTCTTTCTTTGCATTCATCAATGGAAATTCTCATGGCTTTGAGAGACTCATTGATATCATGCTTAGGTGGGATAGATCCAAGTTTCAAAGAATCAACATCAAGAGTAATTCTATCCACACTTCTAGCCAATTCATCAATCTTAAGCAATTTTTCTTCAAGCATAGCATTGAAATTCTTTTGCGAAATCATAAACTCCTTAACACTAGTTTCAAATTCAGAAGGCAACTTTCCATAAGAGTTGTTGTAGGAATTACCATAATTATTTGAGGAATTACTAGGAAAATGCCTAGGATTAAAGTTTCCTCTATAAGCATTGTTACCAAAATTATTCCTACCAACAAAATGCACATACAAAGATTCAATATTATTTTCAATCAACATGGATAAAGGCATATCATTAGGATCAGAAGAAGCACTCTTAGCAGCAAATAATTTCATAAGTTCATCCATCTTTCCACTCAAAACACTAATCTCTTCAATGGCATGCACTTTTTTACTAGTAGATCTTTCGGTGTGCCATTGAGAATAATTAACCATAATATTATGTAGGAGTTTGGTAGCTTCTCCTAAGGTAGTTTCCATGAAAGTGCCTCCTGCGGCCGAATCTAAAAGATTTCTAGAAGCAAAATTCAAGTCAGCATAAAAGTTTTGGATAATCATCCATAAGTTCAAACCATGTGTAGGGCAATTACATATCATTAATTTCATCTCTCCCAAGCTTGTGCAACATGCTCATGATCTAGTTGCTTAAAATTCATAATATCGTTTCTAAGAGAGATGATCTTAGCAGGAGGGAAATAATTAGAGATAAAAGCATCTTTGCACTTATTTCATGAATCAATACTATTTCTAGGCAAAGAGGAAAACCAAGTTTTAGCAAGATCTCTAAGTGAAAATGGAAATAACTCCAATTTAACAATATCGTTATCTGTATCCCTTTTCTTTTGCATATCACACAAATCAACAAAGTTGTTTAGATGGGTAGCAGCATCTTCACTAGGAAGGCCGGAAAATTGATCTTTCGTGACAAGATTCAACAGAGCAGCATTGATCTCACAAGATTCAGCATCAGTAATAGGAGCAATCGGAGTGCTAATAAAATCATTATTGTTGGTATTAGAGAAATCACACAATTTGGTATTGTTCTGAGCCATAGTGACAAGCAAGCAATCCAACACACACAAGCAAACAAGAAGCAAGCGAACGATAAACACACGGCAAAAGAAGGGCAAATTAAACGGCAAGGGTGAAGTGGGGGAGAGAAAAACGAGAGGCAAATAAATGTAATGTGAAGGATAAGGGTTTGTGATAGGTACTTGGTATATGACTTTTGCGTAAGCCTCCCCGGCAACGGCGCCAGAAATTCTTCTTGCTACTTCTTGAGCTTGCATTGTACTCTCTCGAAGAGGAAAGCATGATGCAGCATAGTAGCGTAAGTATTTCCCTCAGTTTTTGAGAACCAAGGTATCAATCCAGTAGGAGACCACGCGCGAGTCCCTCGCACCTGCACAAACAAATAAGAACGTCGCAGCCAACGCGATAAGGGGTTGTCAATCCCTTTACGGTCACTTATGAAAGTGAAATCTGATATAGATGATAGTTTGGTATTTTTGGTATTTTTGGTTATAAGAACATAAAGTAAAAGCGGAAAAGTAAAGTAGATTGTAGATTGATATGTTGAGAATAGACCTGGGGGCCATAGTGTTCTCTAGTGGCTTCTCTCATGATAGCGATATTCTACGGCGGGTAAACAAATTACTGTCGAGCAATTGATAGAAACGCGAATAAATATGAGACTATCTAGGCATGATCATTATATATAGGCATCACGTCTGAGACAAGTAGACCGAAACGATTCTGCATCTACTACTATTACTCCACACATCGACGGCTATCTAGCATGCATCTAGAGTATTAAGTTCATAAGAACGGAGTAACGCCTTAAGCAAGATGACATGATGTAGATGGATAAACTCAAACATAGTGATATAAACCCCATCTTTTTATCGTCGATGGCAACAATACATTACGTGCCTTGCTGCCCCTACTGTCACTTGGAAAGGACACCGCAAGATTGAACCCAAAGCCAAGCACTTCTACCATTGCAAGAACTATATATCTAGTAGGCCAAACCAAACCAATAATTCAAAGAGACTTGCAAGGATATTATAATCATACATAAATAGTTCAGAAAAGAACCAAATATTTCTCATAGATAATCTTGATCATAAACTCACAATTCATTGGATCTCGACAAACACACCGCAAAAAGAGATTACATCGAATAGATCTCCTTGAAGACCGAGGAGAACTTGGTATTGAGATCCAAAGAGAGAGAAGAAGCCATCTAGATACTAGCTATGGACCCGAAGGTCTGTAGTAAGCTAGTCACAACTCATGGTGAGGCGATGGTGTTGATGTAGAAGCACTCCGTGGAAGATCGCCCCTCCGGCGGAGCTCCGAAACAGGACCCAATATGGGATCTCACGGGAACAGAAGGTTGCGGCGGTGGAATTATGGTTTTCTTTGTTGTTCTCATAGTTTCGGGGTACGTAGGTATATATAGGAGGAAGAAGGGCACCGGGGGCCAGACGGGGTGCCCACGAGGCAGGGGGTGCGCCCTATAGGGGGGGGGGGGGCGCCCCCACCCTCGTGGACGCCACGTCAGCCCTACTCCGTGGTTCTCAAGTCTCCCATGCGTATTTTGCTCCAATAATATCTCTCCTGAAGGTTTCATTCCGTTTGGACTCCGTTTGATATTCCTTTTTTGTAAAACCCTAAAACAGGCAAAAAACAACAATCTGGACTGGGCCTTTGGGTTAGTAGGGTAGTCCCAAAAATTATATAAAAGTGTATAACAAAGCCCATTAAACATCCAAAAGATCATAAATAATAGCATGGAACAATCAAAAATTATTGATACGTTGGAGACTTATCATCCCACCATTAGCTATTTTCTCGAGAGAAGCCACTGGTGAAATCTACGGCTCCCGGATCTCTTTCTCATATTATTTTCTTTTGCGATCTATTTCCTTTGCTTTTATTTTCAGATCTACTAAACGAAAAACCCAAAAATAACTTCCTAGAATTTATCTTACTTATCATTCAATCTATCAATATTTACAACTCTATCACGTCCGTTACCCGAAAGGGATTGACAACCCCTTTTACACGTGGTTTGCGAGTATTTGTTATTTGTGTGCATGTGTTGTTTACGTTGTGTTGCTTGGTTCTCCTACTGGTTACGATAACCTTGGTCTCATCGCTGAGGGAAATACCTACCGCTGCTATACTGCATCATCCATTCCTCTTTGGGGAAATACCAACATAGTTCTAGCAGACATCAGCGTGCAATGGTTAACTCCAACCAACCTCCCCCCTAGGGGCATGCGTCGAAGTGTTTTGCTTTGAGGGCTAAGTAGATTTTTTACAATAATTATGTGAGTTCTTTTTGACTAATGTGTGTCCATGGATTATACGCACTCTCACCCTTCCACCTTCCTAGCCACTCTAGTGCCGCGCAACTTTCGCCGGTGCATAAAACCCTCCTTATACCTTCCTCAAAACAGCTACCATATCTACCTATTATGGCATTTCCATAGCCATTCTGAGATATATTGCCATGTAACTCCACCGTTCCGTTTATTATGACACGCTTCATCATTGTCATATTGCTTTGCAAGATCATGTAGTTGACATAGTATTTGAGGCAAAGCCGTTGTTCATATTTTTCATACACGTCACTCTTGATCATTGCACATCCCGGTACACCGCCGGAGGCATTCATATAGAGTCATATTTTTGTTCTAGTATCGAGTTGTAATATCGAGTTGAAAGTAAATAAAAGTGTGATGATCATCATTATTAGAACATTGTCCCATGTGAGGTTATCAAAAGTAAAAGAGGCCAATGAAGTCCGAATAAAAAAAGGCCAAAGAAGCCCACAGGAAAAAGAGGTCAAAGAGCCCAAAAAATAAAAAAAATAAAAAGGGAAAAATGAGAGAAAAAGAGAGAAGGGACAATGTTACTATCCTTTTCCACACTTGTGCTTCAGAGTAGTACCATGTTCTTCAAGATAGAGAGTCTCATATGTTGTCACTTTCATATATCACTAATGAGAATTTTTTGTTATAGAACTTGGCTTGTATATTCCAACGATGGGCTCCCTCAAATGCCCTAGGTCTTAATGACCAAGCAAGTTGATGCACACCCTCTAGTTTTCTTTTTTAGCTTTCATAAACTTGTAGCTCTAGTGCATCCGTTACATGGCAATCCCTACTCACTCACATTGATATCGATTGATGGACATCTCCATAGTCCATTGATTTTCCTAGTTGATGTGAGACTTTCTCCCACCTTTTGTCTATTACCACCTCCACTCCACCCATAGTGCTATGTCCATGGCTCGCGCTCATATATTGTGTGAAGAGTTGAAAAGTTTGAAAGAGTAGAGCATGAAAGCAATTTGCTTGGCTGACTCTGGGATGGGCATGAGGGGTGCTTTGTGTTAAGAAAAGGGAGCGTAAGGACTATATGATTTGTAGGGATAACATTCTTTAGCCATGTTATTTTTGAAGCTTTATAGACTGCTTTTGGTATGATGAAAGTATTATTGTTTTGATATTGAGAAAGTTTTATTTTGAGTCTTATGGATCTGAACATTCATGCCACAATAAAGAATATTACATTGATAAATATGTTGGGTAGCATTCCATATCAAAAATTCTGTTTTTATCATTTACCTACTCGAGGACGAGCAGGAATTAAGCTTGGGGATGCTTGATACGTCTCCAACGTATCTATAATTTTTGATTGTTCCATGCTATTATATTATCTATATTGGATGTTTTATATGCATTTATATGCTATTTTATATGATTTTTGGGACTCAACCTATTAACCCAGAGCCCAGTGCCAGTTTATGTTTCTTCCTTGTTTTTGAGTTTCGTCGAAAACGAATATCAAATAGAGTCCAAACGGAATGAAACTTTTTGGAGATATTTCTTGGACCAGAACACATCAGATGGACTTGGGGTACACGTCGGGGGATCTGTGAGGTGGCCACAAGGGTGGAGGGCGCGCCCTGGGGGGTGATGTCTACTATGCAACCTTCTTCCTGTAGACGTTGTTGGGCCTCCAAGTGCAGAGGTTTGTAGGACAGTAGCAAATTTCCCTCAAGTGGATGACCTAAGGTTTATCAATCCGTGGGAGGCGTAGGATGAAGATGGTCTCTCTCAAACAACCCTGCAACCAAATAACAAAGAGTCTCTTGTGTCCCCAACACACCCAATACAATGGTAAACTGTATAGGTGCACTAGTTCGACGAAGAGATGGTGATACAAGTGCAATATGGATGGTAGATATGGGTTTTTGTAATATGAAAATATAAAAACAGCAAGGTAACTAATGATAAAAGTGAGCATAAATGGTGTTGCAATGATAGGAAACAAGGCCTAGGGTTCATACTTTCACTAGTGCAAGTTCTCTCAACAAGGATAACATAATTGGATCACATTACTAGCCCTAAACATGCAACAAAGAGTCACTCCAAAGTAACTAATTGCGGAGAACAAACGAAGAGATTATGGTAGGGTACGAAACCACCTCAAAGTTATCCTTTCTGATCGATCTATTCAAGAGTCCATAGTAAAATAACACGAAGCTATTCTTTCCGTTCAATCTATCATAGAGTTTGTACTAGAATAACACCTTAAGACACAAATCAACCAAAACCCTAATGTCACCTAGATACTCCATTGTCACCTCAAGTATCCGTGGGCATGATTATACGATATGCATCACACAATCTCAGATTTATCTATTCAACCAACACAAAGAACTTTAAAGAGTGCCCCAAAGTTTTTACCGAAGAGTCAAGATGAAAATGTGTGCCAACCCCTATGCATAGATTCCCAAGGTCACGGAACCCGCAAGTTGATCACCAAAACATACATCAAGTGAATCACGTGATATCCCATTGTCACCACATATAAGCACATGCAAGACATACATCAAGTGTTCTCAAATCCTTAAAGACTCAATCCGATAAGATAACTTCAAAGGGAAAAACTCAATCCATTACAAGAGAGTAGAGGGGGAGAAACATCATAAGATCCAACTATAATAGCAAAGCTCGTGATACATCAAGATTGTGCCATCTCAAGAACACGAGAGAGAGAGAGAGAGAGATCAAACACATAGCTACTGATACATACCCTCAGCCCCGAGGGTGGACTACTCCATCCTCGTCACGGAGAGCGTCGGGATGATGAAGATGGCCACTGGTGAGGGTTCCCCCCTCCGGCAGGGTGCCGGAACGGGGTCTAGATTGGTTTTTGGTGGCAACAGAGGCTTTCGGCGGCGGAACTCCCGATCTAGGTTTTTTTCCGAAGGTTTTAGTATATATAGGAGGTGTTGGAGTCGGGGCCAAGGAAAGGGGGTCTCCGGGCTATGCACGAGGCAGGGAGGCGCGCCTAGTAGGGGGAGGGGGCACGCCCCCACCCTCATGGGCAGCCCGTGGATCTTCTCGTCCCCCTCCGACACTTCATGGGCTTCTTTCGGTCCAAAAACGTCCTCCGTTGAGTTTTAGGTCAATTGGGCTCCGTTTGATATTCATTTTCTGCAAAACCCTAAAATAGGAGAAAAACAGAAACTGGCACTGGACTCTGGGTTAATAGGTTAGTCCCAAAAATCATATAAAAGTGTATATAAAAGCCCATAAAACATCCTAGAAGGATAATATAATAGCATGGAACAATAAAAAAATTATAGATACGTTGGAGACGTATCAAGCATCCCCAAGCTTAATTCCTGCTCGTCCTCAAGTAGGTAAATGATAAAAACAGAATTTTTGATGTGGAACTAACCAACATAATTTTCAATGTAGTTCTCTTTATTGTGGCATGAATGATCAGATCTGAAAGATTGAAAACAAAAGTCTATATTGACATAAGAAATAATAATACTTCAAGCATACTAACAAAGCAATCATGTCTTCTCAAAATACTATGGCTAAAGAAAGTTATCCCTACAAAATCATATATTCTGGCTATGCTCCCTCTTCATCACACAAAATATTCATATCATGCACAACCCCGGTTTCAGCCAAGCACTTGTTTTCATACTCTATTCCTTCAAACCTTTCAACTTTCACGCAATACATGAGCATGAGCCATGGATATAGCACTATGTGTGGAATAGAATGGTGGTTGTGGAGAAGACAAAAAGGAGGGAGATAGTCTCACATCGACTAGGCGTATCAACGGGCTATGGAGATGCCCATCAATAGATATCAATGTGAGTGAGTAGGGATTGCCATGCAACGGATGCACTAGAGCTAAAAATGTATGAAAGCTCAACAAAAGAAACTAAGTGAGTGTGCATCCAACTTGCTTGCTCACGAAGACCTAGGGCATTTGAGGAAGCCCATCGTTGGAATATACAAGCCAAGTTCTAAAATGAAAATTCCCACTAGTATATGAAAGTGACTAAACATGAGACTCTCTATCATGAAGAACATGGTGCTACTTTGAAGCACAAGTGTGGAAAAACATAGTAACAATTGTCAGTTTTTTGCTCTTCTTTTTTTCTTTTTCTTTTCTTTTTTTGGGCCTTCCTTTTTTCTTTGGCCTTTTCTTCTTTTTTTCTTTTTTTGGAGGGGCTTTCTTTATTTAGCCTTTCCTCACATGGGACAATGCTCTAATAATGATGATCATCACACTTCTATTGATTTACAACTTGATATTACAACTCGATACTAGAACAAAGTATGACTCTATATGAATGCCTCCGGCGGTGTACCGGGATGTGCAATGAATCAAGAGTGACATGTATGAAAAGTTATGCATGGTGGCTTTGCCACAAATACGATGTCAACTACATGATCATGCATGGCAATATGACAATATGAAGTGTGTCATATGAACGGAACGGTGGAATGTTGCATGGCAATATACTCGGAATGGCTATGGAAATGCCATGATAGGTAGATATGGTGGCTGTTTTGAGGAAGGTATATGATGGCTGTTTTGAGGAAGGTATATAGTGGGTGTATGGTACCGGCAAAAGTTGCACGGTACAAGAGAGGCTAGCAATGGTGGAAGGGTGAGAGTGCGTATAATCCATGGACTCAACATTAGTCATAAAGAACTCATATACTTATTGCAAAAATTTACGAGTCATCAAAACAAAGCAATCAATGCATGCTCCTAGGGGGAGGTTGGTAGGTGTTAATCATCGCGCGCCCCCGACCTCCACACAAAAGATGACACTCTACAAATACCTCATGCTTTAACTTCGTCACATAGCGGGTCACCATATGTGCATGCTACGGGAATCACAAACTTTAACACAAGTATTTCTCAATTTCATAATAACTCCACTAGCATGACTCTAATATCACTATCCTCATATCTCAAAACAATTATCAAGCATCCAACTTCTCATCATATTCAATGCACTTAGTATGAAAGTTTTTACTACATTAATCTTGGATGCCTATCATGTGAAGGCTAGTTTTATAGCCAAAGCACATTACCATGCTGTTTTAATAGACTCTCAAAAGGATATAAGTGAAGCATGAGAGATCAACAATTTCTACAAAATATAATTACCACCATGCTCTAAAAGATATAAGTCAAGCACATAGAGTGTTCTAACAATTCCTAGGCCATATTTATCTCTCTCAAAAAGGTGTGTCTAGCAAGGATAATTGTGGTAAACTAACAAGCTAATACTTAAATTATACGTGACGCTCAAGTAAAACACATATCATGTGGTGAATAAAAATATAGCTCCGAGTATAGTTACCGATAGATGAAAACGAAAGAGGGGATGCCTTCCCGGGGCATCCCCAAGCTTAGGCTTTTGGTTGTCCTTTAATTTTACCTTGGGGTGCCTTAAGCATCCCCAAGCTTAGGCTCTTGCCACTCTTTGTTCCATAGTCCATCAAAGCAATACTCAAAACTTGAAAACTTCACAACACAAAACTTAGACAAAAATCTCGTGAGCTCCGTTAGTATAAGAAAACAAACAACCACTCAAAGGTACTGTAATGAACCCATTCTTTGTTTATATTGATGTAATATCTACTGTATTCCAACTTCTATATGGTTCATACCATCCGATACTACTCATAGATTCATCAAAATAAGCAAACAACACATAGAAAACACAATCTGTCAAAAACAGAACAGTCTGTAGCAATCTGTAACTTTCGAATACTTCTGTAGCTCTAAAAATTCTTAATTAAATTGGTAAACGTGAAGAATTTGTCTATTAATCATCTGCAAAAAGAATCAAGTAAAAAGCACTCTCCAGTAAAATCTGGTGACTATTCTAGCGAGCGCCAACGATTCTGTTTTTCATAGCAAGATCATATAAACTTCACACAAGTCTTCCCAAAGGTTCTACTTGGCACAAACACTAATTAAAACACAAAACCACATCTAAACAGAAACTAGATGCAATATTTATAACTAAACAGGAGCAAAAAAAATGGGTTGCCTCCCAACAAGCGCTATCGTTTAACACCCCTAGCTAGGCATGATGATTTCAATGATGCTGTTCGCACACGAACACGTCACATGTACCCTCGACGCCGGGGGTGATGCACCGCAGCTCACGTCGAAGGAGTCTCACCGGAAGAGCGATTCGCGAGTCGACCGACGAGAGCTTTTGTAGACCCGAAACCCTACACTCCCGGGAGGGACCCTGTCGAGGAGTATAGCGGCTACGGGCTGCCCTAGGTTGGTCAAGCTGCCCCTAGAGCCTCGGTATTCGCAGCTCTCCAACACGAAGAAGGACGAAGAACGAGGGAGAGAGAAAACGTAGATGAAAAGTTGTAGATGTGTTTGCGAGTGTGTGTTGTTATTCAATCGGCCGTCACCCCTTAGGTATATAAGAGGCGGCGTGCAAGGAAAAGACTTAGATTCACGTCCAAAACCCTAGCCAAATTCGGTTTGGTTTTGTCCGAACTTTCCAAAACTGTTCGGTTTAAACTGGCTGCACCTTGCCGGTAATTTTTGGGATGGTAAACGTCCTCGGATGGAAAAGAGCCCAAAAGCAATTTTGACCGTTACGATGAGACGAATAATTTTCATGTTGAACTTTTTTCGATTTGAAGTAATCTTCTATGCCAAAACGGTCACGCAAAACAGGCTGTTATTCGCGCTACCCATCAAACACGTGCCTGGTGGGGCGCGCCACTTATGGCTCCGTGACAGGACTGCATTCGGATGGCTGTAACTTTTGCATACCCACTCGGATTGGGACGATTTTTATATCAAAATCGACCGTTTCGACGAGACGAAGAACTTTCATGTTCAAACATTTTCCATTTGAAGCCATATTAATTGGGTTTCAAACCATTCTTTAATCTGGTGTCATCATGAGCATCTCTGAACATGTCATAATTTTTGCATCCGAACTCCATCTTAGACCACTTTCATATCCATCTTGATCTTCTCGAAGAAATCCATTCAACGGTGACCTCCAATCATAAGTTTGAATTAGTCTCGATGTAGCCTATGCTAATTTTATGTCTGTGCCACTTTTAAGCGTCAACACATGCCCCCCTGTTTTTCGGCATAGCTAGCGCGCCGAAAAATAACTTGTACGAAGTTTGTTCTAAGGACAATGTCAACACTCCATCAGCCATTTATATGTTCTTAGGACGATAAGTATATATCGGCCATGTTTATGCTAAGGGCGATAGTTATTTATCGGTCGTTGCCTATCTAGGCTTCTTACCACACACTTGGGTGGTACTTCTTTAAATATTTTCCATTGAGAGCTCGAGGTAATAATGCCCCTTGTATGGATTCCTCCAAATATGAATTTCCAGGATCCACTCTTGTAATCCTAAAAGGACCTTCCCAACTTGGAGACCACTTCCCGAATTTTCTGTCTTTCGAACCAATTGGTAGAATCACCTTCCACACGAGATCGCCAACCTGAAAAGTCTTCAACTTGAACTTTTTATTGTAAGCTCTTGCCACCCTCAACTTATCTCGCTCTATAGCCTCCAAAGCAGCCAAACGTTTATCGGCGACTTCATCAATATTGTCCATCATCAAGTTATAAAAATCCACCGCCGATAAATCATTTTGTTTGGCTATTCTCAAAGCATTCAAATTCACTTCCACTGGTAAAACGGTCTCTTGACCATATACGAGCTCATATGGAGTTACCTTTGTAGCACCATGCCTTGAGATTCTGTGTGCCAACAAAGCTTCGGACAGTAGCTCATGCCATCTCCTTGGATTATCCTCAATCTTCTTCTTGATGAGCATGATTAATATTTTATTGCTTGACTCAGCTTGTCCATTGGCTTGGGCATAATATGGAGAGGAATTGAGCAACTTTATCTTATATGATTCGGCAAATTCTCTAACTTGATGTGACATAAAGGATGAACCCCTTAGTCTGTAGTTAATGTTTGAGCAATGCCGAATCTATGAATAATGCGCTCAGTTATGAATTGAATTACCTCTGTATGAGTCATATTTTTTAGTGGTATTGCTTCAGACCATTTAGTGAAATAATCAGTCGCCACCAACACAAACCGATGCCCCTTTGAAGAAGAAGGATGAATCTCTCCAATAATGTGTAATCCACAACCTCTAAAAGGCCACGGCTTGATAATAGGATGTAACATATCAGCGGGAGCCAACTGAATATCACCAAACTTTTGACAAGCTTCACATCCTTTATAATACCGGAAGCAATCATTAACCATTGTTAGCCAATAAAACCCAGCACGTCGTAATAAACATTTCATCTTGGGAGCTGACTGGTGAGTGCCACAAATACCTTCATGGACCTCTCCCATAACAACTCTTGCTTGGTCCTCGTCCAAGCATTTTAAAAGAATATCATCAACCGTTCGGCGATAAAGACCATCATCTCTCATTGTGTATTTGAAAGCGATACGCCGAACAGTCCTGTCCACCCTCTTACTAGGATCACACAAATGATCAATTATGGGTTTTCTCCAGTCTTGATTTTCTCCTGCATTAAATGTTGGAAATATGCCCTAGAGGCAATAATAAAAGTATTATTATTATATTTCCTTGTTCATGATAATTGTCTGTTATTCATTCTTGAATTGTATTGTACGGAAACAACGATACATGTGTGAATATATAGACCACAATGAGTCCCTGGTAAGCCTCTAGTTACCAGCTCGTTGATCAACAGATGGTCACGGTTTCCTGATCATGGACATGGGATGTCAGTGATAACGGGATCACATCATTAGGAGAATGATGTGATGGACAAGACCCAATCCTGAGCATAGCACGAGATCGTATAGTTCATAATGCATAAGCTTTTCGGTGTCAAGTATTTATTCCTTAGACCATGAGCTTGTACAACTCCCAGATGCCGTAGGAATACTTTGGGTGTGCCAAACGTCACAACATAACTGGGTGGCTATAAAGGTACGCATCGGGTATCTCCGAAAGTGTCTGTTGAGTTGGTACGAACTGAGACTGGGATATTGTCACTCCGTATGATGGAGAGGTTCCTCTGGGCCCACTCGGTAAGACATCATCATAATGAGCTCAAAGTGACTAAGGAATTAGTCACGGGATGATGGATTACGGAACAAGTAAAGAGACTTGCCATGACGAGATTGAACAAGGTATCGGGCATGCCGACGATCGAATCTCGGGCAAGTACCGTACCGATGGACAAAGGGAATAACATACGGGATTGAGTGAATCCTTGACACAGTGGTTCATCCGATGAAGATCATCGAGGAACACGTGGGAACCAACATGGGTATCCAGATCCCGCTGTTGGTTATTGACCGGAGAGTGGTCTCGGACATGTCTACGTGTCTCCCGAACCCGTAGGGTCTACACACTTAAGGTTCGGTAACGCTAGGGTCATAGAGATACATGCACGTGGAAACCCGAAAGTTGTTCGGAGTCCCGGATGAGATCCCGGACGTGACGAGGAGTTCCGAAATGGTTCGGAGGTAAAGAATGATATATAGGAAGTCCAGTTTCGGCCATCGGGTGAACTCCGGGGGTCACCGGGAGTGTCCCGGGACCACCGGAGGGGTCCCGGGGGTCCACCGGGTGGGGCCACCCATCCCGGTGGGGCCCCTAGGCCGCAAGGGGAAGGGGGCCAGCCCCTGGTGGGCTGGCGCACCCAACTGGGCCCTCCCTCATGCGCCTAGGGTTGAAACCCTAGGGGAGGGAGGCGCCCCCTATGCCTTGGGGGGCAAGTTTCCCCCCAGGCTGCCGCCGCCCCTTGCAGATTGGATCTGCAGGGGCTGGCGCACCCCCTGGCCCCCTATATATATGTGGGGGGGAGAGGGCAGCCGCACCCAATCCTTTATCGCCTCTCCCCCTCCCGTCACACCTTCCTCCTCCTCCGTAGGGCGCCGGTGAAGCACTGCAGGATTCCCCGCTGCATCCATCACCACGCCGTCGTGCTGCTGGATCTCTGACGACCTCTCCTCCCCCCTTGCTGGATCAAGTAGGAGGTGACGTTGCTGTACCGTACGTGTGTTGAACGCGGAGGTGCCATCCGTTCGGCGCTAGATCATCGGTGACGAAGAACGCGAAGAGTACGACTACTTCATCCACGCTTCTTCGAAAGCTTCCGCTCGCGATATACAAAACGGTATGTAGATGCAGTCTAATATGCTCGTTGCTAGATGACTCCTTAGATTGATCTTGGTGAAAGCGTAGAATTTTTTTGAATTCTGCTACGTTCCCCAACATTGGCATCCGAGCTAGGTCTTTTGCGTAGCATCTTGCACGAGTACAACACAAAGTAGTTGTGGGCGTTGAGTTTGCTCAATTTTCTTACCGTTACTAGTCTAATCTTGATTCGGCGGTATTGTGGGATGAAGCGGCCCGAACCGACTTTACACGTACGCTTACGTGAGACTGGTTCCACCGACCGACATGCACTAGATGCATAAGGTGGCTGGCCGGTGTCTGTCTCTCCTACTTTAGTTGGATCGGATTCGATGAACAGGGTCCTTATGAAGGGTAAATAGAAATTGACAAATCACGTTGTGGTTTTGGCGTAGGTAAGAAACGTTCTTGCTAGAAAACCTATAGAAGCCACGTAAAAACTTGCAACAACAATTAGAGGTCGTCTAACTTGTTTTTGCAGCATGTGCTATGTGATATGGTATGGCCAAGAAGATGTGATGAATGATATATGTGATGTATGAGATTGATCATGTTCTTGTAATAGGGAATCACGACTTGCATGTCGATGAATTTGACAACCGGCAGGAGCCATAGGAGTTGTCTTAATTATTGTATGACCTACGTGTCACTGAATTACGCCATGTAATTACTTTACTTCATTGCTAAACGTTAGCCATAGTAGTAGAAGTAATAGTTGGCGTGACGACTTCATGAAGACACGATGATGGAGATCATGATGATGGAGATCATGGTGTCGAGCCGGTGACAAAGATGATCATGGTGCCCCGAAGATGGAGATCGAAGGAGCAAGATGATATTGACCATATCATGTCACTTTAATTGATTGCATGTGATGTTTATCATGTTTATGCATCTTGTTTACTCAGAACGACGGTAGTAAATAAGATGATCTCTCACTAAAATTTCAAGAATTGTGTTCCCCCTAACTGTGCACCGTTGCTAAGAATCGTTGTTCCGAAGCACCACGTGATGATCGGGTGTGATAGGTTCTAACGTTCGCATACAACGGGTGTAAGCCAGATTTACACAAGCAATACACTTAGGGTTCACTTGACGAGCCTAGCATGTACAGACATGGCCTCGGAACACGGAAGACCGAAAGGTCAAACATGAGTCGTATAGAAGATACGATCAACATAAAGATGTTCACCGTTGATGACTAGTCCGTCTCACGTGATGATCGGACACGGGCTAGTCGATTCGGATCATGTATCACATAGATGACTAGAGAGATGTCATTCTGAGTGGGAGTTCATTAAAATTTGATTAGATGAACTTAATTATCATGAACTTAGTCTAAAAATCTTTACAATATGTCTTGTAGATCAAATGGCCCACGCTCAAGTTTCCCTCAACTTCAACGCGTTCCTAGAGAAAACCAAGCTGAAAGACGATGGTAGCAACTATACGGATTGGGTCCATAACCTGAGGATTATCCTCATAGCTGCCAAGAGATCATATGTCCTTGAAGCACCGCTAGGTGATGCACCCGTTCTCCCGGCGACCCAAGACGTTATGAACGCCTGGCAGTCGCGTTGTGATGATTACTCCCTGGTTCAGTGCGGCATGCTTTATAGCTTAGAGTCAGGGCTCCAAAAGCGTTTTGAGAACCACGGAGCATATGAGATGTTCCAAGAGCTGAAAATGGTTTTCCAAGCTCATGCCCGAGTCAAGAGATATGACGTCTTCGACGCATTCTACAGTTGTAAGATGGAGGAAAACAGTTCTGTCAGTGAGCACATCCTCAAGATTTCTGGATTGCACAACCGCTTGTCTCAGTTGGGAATGAATCTCCTAGATGAAGCGGTCGTTGACAGAATCCTCCAGTCGCTCCCACCTAGCTTCAAGAGCTTCGTGTTAAACTTCAATATGCAGGGGATGGAGAGGTCCATTTTCGAGGTGTATTCAATGCTGAAATCAGCGGAGGTGGATATCAAGAAAGAACATCAAGTGTTGATGGTCAATAAAACCACTAAGTTCAAGAAAGGCAAGGGTAAGAAGAACTTCAAGAAGGACGGCAAAGGAGTTGTCGCGCCCGGTAAGCCAGTTGCCGGGAAGAAGCCAAAGAATGGACCCAAGCCTGAAACTGAGTGTTTTCATTGCAAGGGAACGGGGCATTGGAAGCGGAACTGCCCCAAATACTTAGCAGACAAGAAGGCCGGCAACGTCAAAGGTATATGTGATATACATGTTATTGATGTGTACCTTACCAGCGCTCGTAGTAGCTCCTGGGTATTTGATACCGGTGCAGTTGCTCATATTTGTAACTCTAAGCAGGAGCTGCGGAATAAGCGGAGACTGGCGAAGGATGAGGTGACGATGCGCGTCGGGAATGGTTCCAAGGTCGATGTGATCGCCGTCGGCACGCTACCTCTACATCTACCCTCGGGATTAGTTTTAAACCTTAATAATTGTTATTTAGTACTAGCTTTGAGCATGAACATTGTATCTGGATCTCGTCTTATGCGAGATGGCTACTCATTTAAATCGGAGAATAATGGTTGTTCTATTTATTTGAGAGATATGTTTTATGGTCATGCCCCGCTGGTCAATGGTTTATTTTTGATGAATCTCGAACGTGATGATACACATATTCATAGTGTAGATGCCAAAAGATGTAAAGTTGATAATGATAGTCCCACATACTTGTGGCATTGCCGCCTTCGTCATATTGGTGTCAAACGTATGAAGAAGCTCCATTCAAATGGACTTCTAGAGTCTCTTGATTATGAATCATTTGACACGTGCGAACCATGCCTCTTGGGCAAGATGACCAAGACTCCGTTCTCCAGAACAATGGAGCAAGCAACCAACTTGTTGGAAATCATACATACCGATGTGTGCGGTCCAATGAGTGTTGAGGCTCGCGGAGGCTATCGTTATGTTCTCACCCTCACAGATGACTTGAGTAGATATGGGTATATCTAATTGATGAAACACAAGTCTGAGACCTTTGAAAAGTTCAAGGAATTTCATAATGAGGTTGAGAATCAACGTGACAGAAAAATAAAGTTCTTACGATCGGATCGTGGGGGTGAATATTTAAGTCATGAATTTGGCACGCACCATAGGAACTGTGGAATTGTTTCACAATTGACACTGCCCGGAACACCTCAACGTAACGGTGTGTCCGAACATTGAAATCGTACTTTGTTGGACATGGTGCGATCTATGATGTCCCTCACCGATTTACCGCTATCTTTTTGGGGTTATGCTTTAGAGACTGTCGCATTCACTTTAAATAGGGCTCCGTCGAAATCAGTTGAGACGACACCGTATGAACTTTGGTTTGGCAAGAAACAGAAGCTGTCGTTTCTGAAAGTTTGGGGTTGCGATGCTTATGTCAAGAAACTTCAAGCTGAAAAGCTCGAACCCAAATCGGAAAAATGCGTCTTCATAGGATACCCAAAGGAAACGATTGGGTACACCTTCTACCACAGATCCGAAGGCAAAGTCTTTGTTGCCAAGAATGGATCCTTTCTGGAGAAAGAGTTTCTCTCGAAAGAAGTGAGTGGGAGGAAAGTAGAACTTGATGAGGTGACAGTCACCCCTCCTGAACCGGAAAGTAGCGCAGCGCAGGAAATTGTTCCTGAGGTGCCTGCACCGACAAGGGAGGAAGTTGATGATAATGATCATGAAGAAATGGATCAAGTTACAACTGAACTTCAAAGGTCCACAAGGGCACGTTCCGCACCAGAGTGGTATGGCAACCCTGTCATGGAAATCATGTTGTTAGACAACGGTGAACCTTCGAACTATGAAGAAGCGATGGCGGGCCCGGATTCCAATAAATGGCTTGGAGCCATGAAATCCGAGATAGAATCCATGTATGAAAACAAAGTATGGACTTTGGTGGACTTGCCTGATGATAGGCACGCCATAGAAAACAAATGGATATTTAAGAAGAAGACATACGCGGATGGTAATGTGACCATCTATAAGGCTCGGCTTGTCGCTAAGGGTTATCGACAAGTTCAAGGGATTGACTACGACGAGACTTTCTCTCCCGTAGCGATGCTGAAGTCAGTCAGAATCATGTTAACTATTGCCGCATTCTATGATTATGAGATATGGCAAATGGACGTCAAAACGGCATTCCTTAATGGCTTCCTCAAGGAAGAGTTGTATATGATCCAGCCGGAAGGTTTTGTCGATCCAGAGAACGCTAACAAGGTATGCAAGCTCCAGCGCTCGATTTACGGGCTGGTGCAAGCATCTCGGAGTTGGAATATTCGCTTTAATGATGTGATCAAAGCGTTTGGCTTTATACAGACTTATGGAGAAGCCTGTATCTACAAGAAAGTGAGTGGGAGCTCTGTGGCATTTCTCATATTATATGTGGATGACATATTGCTGATGGGAAATGATATAGAATTCTTGGAAAATGTAAAGGCCTACTTGAATAAGAGTTTTTCAATGAAGGACCTTGGAGAAGCTGCTTACATATTAGGCATCAAAATCTATAGAGATAGATCAAGACGCCTCATTGGTCTTTCACAAAGCACATACCTTGACAAGATATTGAAAAAGTTCAATATGGATCAGTCCAAGAAGGGGTTCTTGCCTGTTTGTCAAGGTATGAGATTGAGCAAGGCTCAGTCGCCGACCACGGCAGAAGATAGAGAAAAGATGAGTGTCATTCCCTATGCCTCGGCCATAGGTTCTATCATGTATGCCACGCTGTGTACCAGACCTGATGTGAACCTTGCCATAAGTTTCGTAGGGAGGTACCAAAGTGATCCCGGTATGGAACACTGGACAGCGGTCAAGAACATCCTGAATTACCTGAAAAGGACTAAGGATATGTTTCTCATTTATGGAGGTGACGAAGAGCTCGTCGTAAAGGGTTACGTCGATGCTAGCTTCGACACAGATCTGGATGACTCAAAATCTCAAACCGGATACGTGTATATTTTGAATGGAGGAGCAGTCAGCTGGTGCAGTTGCAAGCAAAGCGTCGTGGCGGCATCTACATGTGAAGCGCAGTACATAGCTGCTTCCGAAGCAGCGCAGGAAGGAGTCTGGATGAAGGAGTTCATCACCGACCTAGGAGTCATCCCAAGCGCGTCAAGCCCGATGACTCTCTTCTGTGACAACACTGGTGCCATTGCCATTACCAAAGAGCCCAGGTTCCACAAGAAGACCAAGCACATCAAGCGCCGTTTCAACTCCATCTGGAATTATGTTCAAGATGGAGATATAGATATTTGTAAAGTGCATACGGATCTGAATGGCACAGACCCGTTGACTAAACCCCTTCCACGGGCAAAACATGATCAACACCAGAACTCTATGGGTGTTCGATTCATCACAATGTAACTAGATTATTGACTCTAGTGCAAGTGGGAGACTGTTGGAAATATGCCCTAGAGGCAATAATAAAAGTATTATTATTATATTTCCTTGTTCATGATAATTGTCTGTTATTCATTCTTGAATTGTATTGTACGGAAACAGCGATACATGTGTGAATATATAGACCACAATGAGTCCCTGGTAAGCCTCTAGTTACCAGCTCGTTGATCAACAGATGGTCACGGTTTCCTGATCATGGACATGGGATGTCAGTGATAACGGGATCACATCATTAGGAGAATGATGTGATGGACAAGACCCAATCCTGAGCATAGCACGAGATCGTATAGTTCATAATGCATAAGCTTTTCGGTGTCAAGTATTTATTCCTTAGACCATGAGGTTGTACAACTCCCGGATGCCGTAGGAATACTTTGGGTGTGCCAAACGTCACAACGTAACTGGGTGGCTATAAAGGTACGCATCGGGTATCTCCAAAAGTGTCTGTTGAGTTGGTACAAACCGAGACTGGGATATTGTCACTCCGTATGACGGAGAGGTTCCTCTGGGCCCACTCGGTAAGACATCATCATAATGAGCTCAAAGTGACTAAGGAGTTAGTCACGGGATGATGGATTACGGAATGAGTAAAGAGACTTGCCATGACGAGATTGAACAAGGTATCGGGCATGCCGACGATCGAATCTCGGGCAAGTACCGTACCGATGGACAAAGGGAATAACATACGGGATTGAGTGAATCCTTGACACAGTGGTTCATCCGATGAAGATCATCGAGGAACATGTGGGAACCAACATGGGTATCTAGATCCCGATGTTGGTTATTGACTGGAGAGTGGTCTCGGACATGTCTACGTGTCTCCCGAACCCGTAGGGTCTACACAGTTAAGGTTCGGTAACGCTAGGGTCGTAGAGATACATCACGTGGAAACCCGAAAGTTGTTCGGAGTCCCGGATGAGATCCCGGACATGACGAGGAGTTCCGGAATAGTCCGGAGGTAAAGAATGATATATAGGAAGTCCAGTTTCGGCCATCGTGTGAACTCCGGGGGTCACCGGGAGTGTCCCGGGACCACCGGAGGGGTCCCGGGGGTCCACCGGGTGGGGCCACCCATCCCGGTGGGGCCCCTAGGCCGCAAGGGGAAGGGGGCCAGCCCCTGGTGGGCTGGCGCACCCAACTGGGCCCTCCCTCATGCGCCTAGGGTGGAAACCCTAGGGGAGGGAGGCGCCCCCTATGCCTTGGGGGGCAAGTTTCCCCCCAGGCCGCCGCCCCCCTTGCAGATTGGATCTGTAGGGGCTGGCGCACCCCCCTGACCCCCTATATATATATGTGGGGCGGGAGAGGGCAGCCGCACCCAATCCTCTGGCGCCTCTCCCCCTCCCGTCACACCTTCCTCCTCCTCCGCAGGGCGCCCGCGAAGCCCTGCAGGATTCCCCGCTGCATCCATCACCACGCCGTCGTGCTGCTGGATCTCCGACGACCTCTCCTCCCCCCTTGCTGGATCAAGTAGGAGGTGATGTTGCTGTACCAGACGTGTGTTGAACGCGGAGGTGCCGTCCGTTCGGCGCTAGATCATCGGTGACGAAGAACGCGAAGAGTACGACTACTTCATCCATGCTTCTTCGAAAGCTTCCGTTCGCGATCTACAAAACGGTATGTAGATGCACTCTAATATGCTCATTGCTAGATGACTCCTTAGATTGATCTTTGTGAAAGCGTAGAATTTTTTTGAATTCTGCTACGTTCCCCAACATTAAATATTTCATTAGTGGCCAAAACGGTGGGCTTCGGTTCAGCCTTCCTATATTGGCAAGACTAGACATCGGCCTTAGAGAAATATGAAACATGCCATGATCTACATGATAGCCGGATGCTTGTTGTGCCAACCCATTTGCTCTCCAATTGTCATGTCTAGATATATGAGCAATGCTAAAATAATCCAAAGTAGAAATTATATCTAGACACTTATCAAGATAAACATTAAGTGATTCGTCAAAACATTGAAAAACTTTGGATATTTGCTGCACTAATAATAACGAATCACCAAAAGCCTCAATATGTGTAGCACCTATGGCAAGCAACATCTCTAAGCCGAATAACAATGCTTCATATTCAGCTTGATTATTTGTGCAAAAATATTCTAAGCGGCACGAGGCTTCAAAAATAGCACCATAAGGAGATATATAAACAACACCAACACCTTGGCCATTGCTACAAACTGAACCATCAAAATATAATCTCCATGGTACTAACGAGACAAGGTTTATATCAATATCATGCTTGTCAGCAATCCGATGCTCAACAATAAAATTAGCAACGATTTGGCCTTTCATGGATTTCAGAGATTCATAAGCCAAATCATATTCAATTAAAGCATAAGCCCACTTTCCAATTCTACCACTAAGAATTGGCCTATGCAACATGTACTTGATGACATCGGATTGACAATCTATAATGCAAGTACTAGGCACTAGGTAATGTCTCAATTTTGTACAAGCATAATATAAGCATAAGCATAATTTCTCCATAAATGTATACCTTGTCTCGGCGTCCAATAAGCATCGGCTTAAATAAGTAATAACATGCTCCTTTCCTTCGGTCTCTTGAGTTAAAACAGCACCAATAACACCTTCTTCCGCTGCAATGTAAAGTCTAAATGGCTCCCTGTGCCTGGGCTCTTTCATAATTGGAGGAGTGCACAAATATTTCTTAATTATATCAAATGCCTCTTGTTGTTTTGCCCCCCAAGTAAAATCAACATCATTCTTTAACCGAAGGATAGGAGTAAATGCATCAACCTTCCCCGATAGATTGTCTATGAACCTCCTCAAGTAATTGACCTTGCCAAGGAATTTTTGCACATCTCCCTTGCATGTTGGAGCCTCTACTTTCTGTATAGCTTCTATCTATTGGGTACAATTTCCACGCCATCTTCATGAATAATGAAACCCAGAAACTTCCCAGCCGATACACCAAAGGCACACTTCAAAGGATTCATTTTCAGCCCATATTTCTTCATTCTTTCAAAAGCTAAGCGCAAATCGGCTAGATGAGATTCAAAAGCATCCGATTTGAAAAACAATATCATCAATATAAACCTCAAGTATAACACCAAGTAAATCATGAAAAATTAAATTCATAGCCCTTTGATACGTGGCACCGGCATTTTTTAATCCAAAGGTCATCACTGTCCACTCAAATAAACCAAGGAAACCGGGACATCGAAAAGCCGTTTTGACATGTCCTCTTCGGCCATCAAAATCTGGTTATACCCCGCATTACCATCAAGAAAGCTAATGACCTTATGTTCAGAAGCATCATTAATACGCATATCGGCTATTGGCATAGGATACTCATCTTTAGGTGTAGCTCTATTCAAATCTCTGAAATCAATGCACACCCTCAACTTGCCGGAGCCTTTCTTCTCTACTGGTACAATGTTAGAAATCCACTCAGCATACCTGCAAGGTCTAATAAAATTAGCTTTAAGCAAACGACCGATCTCTTCCTTGATCCGGTCATACGTTTTTGGATTAAACTTTCTGGTTCATTGCTTGTCTGGCCTAGAACCGACCTTTATAGGTAACCGATGCTCCACTAGCTCTCGGCTTAAACCTGGCATCTCATGATATTCCCATGCAAAGCAACAAACTTATTCCTTCAATAGCTCGATCAACTTAGCCTTATGATCGGCTCTTAATTTTTTGTTTACAAATGTCGGCCTAGGAACTGAACCATCTCCTATATCTATCTCTTCTACACGATCGGTCGACGTAAAACCTTGTCCTAGTTTATCCATATCATCTAACTCTTCTATGGACTCATAAATATCGTTCTCATTGGACCGATATTCTACAAGACGCTTTTGTAACCACTCTGAGTTAGGATCCATTTAAATACATCATACCTTGGAGCCGATTGTCACCAACCGGCTTTTAAAAAATGGGCACGAAACCACTTTTTGTGGCACTAAGAAAATCATATTCTGATAAGTCGTGCCTCGTCAAGCAAGTAGCATTGGGATGTTGCCAGTCCACCGATGCATCAGCCAAAGCAGCACAAGCTGAATTATCCGCATGAATGACTTCTACTTCATCATCAACCCATTGAATTAAAAACTGGTGCATAGTAGATGGCATGCATTGGTTTGCATGAACCCAGTCGCGGCCTAATATCACATTGTACTTACCTTGCACCTCGGCGACAAAGAATGCGGTAGCCAAAGTTTTGCTTCCCACCGTAAGCTCCACATACATTACACCTTTGGCTTCAGTTTTCTCTTTGCCTTCAAATCCATTAAGCACCATGTTGGTCTTTATTAACTCTTCATCATGCAGCCCCAATTTTTTGAAGACCGAATATGGCATAAGATTCACCACAGCACCACCATCAACAAGCATTCTAGCAACCGGCGATCCATTAATATGACCTTTAAGGAACTATGGCTTCAAGTGCGTCACCAGTTCTTTTGGCTTCTCGAATATAGCATTTTTAGGACCAAAATGCAGCTGAGCTACTTCCCCTTCTTCATCTATAGCACGATATTCAGCGGGTAAGTAATACACCATATTAATATCCATACCTTCATGAACCGGTGTAGACTCATAATCAAGCATTTCATCTTCTTCCGCAAGCATGTCCATTGACTCCGAAATATCTTCAAGGGAAGAGGAAGTAGTAGGCAAAGTGGATGATGTAATAGTAGCCGCATCGTCCTCCGTTGGTGGTGTAGGTGTTGCTATGATCAATGTAGAAGCTGCTATGTTTTCCTTTTGCTTTGGCCTCCACAACTATTTTGGGGGGGGGGGGTACCATGGGACGACTTTCATTGAAAAATTTATCCCTTAGCTTTTCTGCTTCTTGTTCCTCCTTCTCATGACTCCTCATGCGCTGCAATCTCCTTTTTTGCGCCTTGGTCAGACCGGAAGGGCACCACTTAGGTTGAGTATATTTTGGATCCCTCGACTTGGCCTTGCTTATGCTAGCTTCATGATCATTAGCCATGGAGCCTTACTGGACCGCAGCCACATCTTTATTAGAATCAGCCAGATTATCAACAATAATCGGCTCTTTTATAATTAATTCTTTAGTGCCTGTCATAATAGTTTCACCACTAGCATTCTTCTCCTTTTGCTTGCTAGGGTCTGAAATTTTAGCACTTGGTGATTTGGCACGCCACACTTGCCTGCTGACCCTTTTTTGATTATCTTGCATTGGCCGATTAACACCATTGTTCAAATGGCCTCGTGTGGGATAAGAAAGCCTCTCATGAACATGCCTCCTTGGTTCAGCCCAACCCGGATGAAAAGCATAAGGGGCTATTGCGGGCTGCCCCCATCCTCCATTAAAGCCTCCCATGTAGTATGGCGCATAGGGGGTGGCACCATCCATGGTCCTGGTGCACATGACCAATATGGCCTCGCGTGATGTTGAAATTCTTCCCTCGGAGGTGATCTTGAGTGCTTCAAATTTGATGACCAGTTAGAGCTAGAACCGGCCGCTTGATTGGCATACTTGGACAATAGCATATCAAAAGTTGGCTTAATTCTCTTGCGCTGCACTTTAGCTTCATTTGTCTTCCACTTGCCAACCTCTGGACTCTTGGGCTTAACAAATTTGACATGAGTGTTCTCTTGCACTTGTGGTTGCCCCCCGAGTGTAGGATTTTTGATGGTGATCTTGATTACCTCCTTGCCACCGGGTTGCTTGTCAAGCACAACTTGTCTCCCCAAGAGCTTGTCGCTCTCCTAATTTTTCCTGGGCTCACCAATGACAATATTTTTTTATTAGCTAATTCGGCTATGTTGGGCCGAATTAACATCTTCTTCCCCTCCAAATCCATGGTGTTCATTGGGAAAGGCTGCTTATCAACTTGCATCTCAGAAAAATGCAATCGTCTGTCATTAATGGCCGATTGTATCTGTCGTAAAAAAACATTACAATCATTAGTAGCATGAGAAAAGGAATTATGATACTTGCAATAAGCACGCCGTTTCAGCTCTTCAAACGGCGGTAAAGTATGGGATATTCTAATAATCTTGGCTTGCAACAAAGCATCAAATATTTTATCACACTTAGCAATGTTGAAAGTAAATTTCATCTCTTCATCACGATTCTTATGAATCGGCTTTAAATCATTGCAAGTAAATGGTTTGGCCTTAGATGGTCAAACAAATTCAGCAGCATAAATATCAACCTCATCGTCTGATTGGTCACTATCATACTCAACCATATTCACCTTGGGACGATCACTTTTATATCTATGCACCTCTTTAAGATCTTTGCTTCGGCTTTCTTGAGCCAAAGCCCTTTGCAAGACTTGGTTGATATTTAAAAACTCGTATCCTTCTAGCCTTTCTCTAATGTGAGTTCTCAAACCACAAAGCACAAGATCAGCCAAATCTCTCTCGGTTATCACCAAACTATAGCACCGGTTTTTTGTATCCCTAAATCTTTTGACATAATCGGAGACCGATTCATCATGCTTTTGCTTAACCGATGTAAGATGTAGAAGTGATCATGAAACTTTTGCTCCAATTGAAACCATGTAGTAATAGAACCGGGTGGTAATGCAGAAAACCACGAAAAAGCAGTACCGGTTAAAGATAAAGCAAAATAACATACTTTCCACTCGTCTCGTGAACTTGCCTCACCTAATTGCGCCAAGTATTGACTAACATGCTCCCATGTAGTCTTTGTTCCCTCCCTGCTAAATTTAACAAAATATGGAACTTCATATCCGGGAGGACATGGCACGGCATCAAAAATTTCTAGATATGGTTTCCTGGAAATTCGTGGTTTAGGTAGTTCAATCCCACAATGCTCTCGGAACACCCTAGACATTTCCGCTCTGACATTAGCCAAAATATCACTCGTATTGAGTGACGTTGCGTGTGGTTGTGGAACATGGTGATTATGATTTCTAACAGTTGGTACAGTGCTAGTCGAAAGAGATGGTGGTGTGTATGTCGTACCATAGTTCGACATCAATCCACTTGGACTTGCCGAACCGTAACCTAGCAAAGAAGTTGGATTCACTGAACTTGGTACGTTCATGGAAGGATTAAAGGGTGGAGCAACTAGTTGGTGTGTCTGACTGTGATAAGAATTCAACGGCACGGGCGGCGCCGATGAAATAGGTAAAGTTGGACTAAAGTTTTCGACACTAGCAGACATAATACCACTACCATTATATGATTGAGGAGTATTATTTCGAGCATTATTATTGTCTATGATAGCTTGGTAAATAAGATCATTATTCTGAGCAATAAGAGTAGTAAGTTCAGCCGACTGTTCAGGAGAGAAGATTTTTCTTACAGCCGATTCTACCCGCTCATTGTGAAGAAGAGGAAACTTGATTTCTTCAATTGAAGTGATGTTGCCTTAACGATCCTTCTTGAACTTAGCAAGGAACTCCTGCATCTCCTTCTCTTCACGCGCCTTCTTGTACTCCTCATAAGCTTGGCGATGTTCTGCCGATAATTCTTCAAAATTGGGCTTGATGATGTTATCGGCATCGACTTCAGATGGCTTAGGGATCTTATTGCTAGTAGACATGATGGATGATGATGATGCTTGCTCTTTAGTCCCTAGCAGAGTCGCCAAAAAGTGTGTTCGCACACGAACACGTCACGTGTACCCTCGACGCCGGGGGTGATGCACCGCAGCTCACGTCGAAGGAGTCTCACCGGAAGCGCGATTCGCAAGTCGACCGGCAAGAGCTTTTGAAGACCCGAAACCCTACACTCCCAGGAGGGATCCCGTTGGGGAGTACAACGGCTATGGGCTGTCCTAGGTCGGTTAAGCCGCCCCTAGAGCCTCGGTATTCGCAGCTGTCCAACATGAAGAAGGATGAAGAACGAGGGAGCAAGAACGAGGGAGAGACAAAACGTAGATGAAAAGTTGTAGATGTGTTTGCGATTGTGTGTTGTTATTCAATCGGCCGTCACCCCTTAGGTATATAAAGGCGGCTGGACTTCGCGTGCAAGGAAAAGACTTGGATTCACGTCCAAAACCCTAGCCAAATTCGGATTGGTTTTGTCCGAACTTTCCAAAACTGTTCGGTTTAAACTGGATGCACCTTGCGGGTAATTTTTGAGATGGTAAACGTCGTCAGATGGGAAAGAGCCCAAAAGAAATTTTGACTGTTTCGACGAGATGATTTTTTTTCATGTTGAACGTTTTTCGATTTGAAGTTATCTTCTATGCCAAAACGGTCACGCAAAACAGGCTGTTATTCGCGCTACCCATCAAACACGTGGCTGGTGGGGGCGCCACTTATGGCTCCGTGACAGGACTGCATTCGGATGGCTGTAACTTTTGCATACGAACACGGATTGGGACAATTTTTATATCAAAATCGACCGTTTCGACGAGACAAAGAACTTTCATGTTGAAACTTTTTCCATTTGAAGCAATATTAATTTGGTTTCAAGCCATTCTTTAATCTGGTGTCATCATGAGCATCTGTGAACATGTCACAACTTTTGCATCCGAACTCCATCTTAGACCACTTTCATATCCATCTTGATCTTCTCGAAGAAAGCCATTCGGAGGTGACCTCCTATCATAAGTTTGAATAAGTCTTGATGTAGCCTATGCTAATTTTATGTCTGTGCCACTTTTGAGCGTCAACAGATGCTCACATAAAAAATAAGAATTGAAACATAAAGAGAGCATCATGAAGAATATGACTAGCACATTTAAGTCTAACCCACTTCCTATGCATAGGGATTTTTTAAGCAAACAACTTATGGGAACGATAATCAACTAGCATAGGAAGGGAAAACGAGCATAACTCCAAGATTTTAATCACATAGAGAGGAAACTTGATGTTATTGCAATTCCTACAAGCATATGATCCTCTCTCATAATAACTTCCAATAGCATCATGAATGAATTCAACAATATAACCATCACATAAGGCATTCTTTTCATGATCCCCAAGCATATAAATTTTATTACTCTCCACATAAGCAAAATTCTTCTCATTCGGGATAGTGGAAGTATCATAAGAGACTTTAATACTATAGATTGTCTCCACATTAAAAGAGTAATGTTCAGAAAAAGGGTAATCATAATCATGACTAGCTTTATAAATATAATCATCACTACTTTTTATAGCATAAGTGGCATCACAATAATCATCATAAATAGGAGGCATGCTTTCATCATAATAGATTTGCATATCAAGACTTGGGAGGCTAAACATATCATCTTCATCAAGCATAGCATACCCAAGCTTGGGACAAACATTAATTGCAGCAAATAATTTCTTAAGCATGTCATTCTCATCAAACATAGCATCCCCAAGCATGGGCCTTTCCATATCATAAGCATAATCACTCTCATCATTAATAGTATGGATAACACCGATAGTATAACAATTATCATAATCACAATGAGTAATAGGAGCAAAATAATTTGGGAGGGATACCTTTTTATCTTTGCTTCTCCGTCTTTTCTTTTTCTTCTTCACATTAAGTATGGGTTTAATCTTTTTTTTGGAGCTCCTTATTAATGAGATTGGTAGAATAGAAGGCTCCTCCTCGTTACCTGATTCATCATAAGAAAGAATTGGAGGATATTGGGAAATCTCTTCCCTTCCATTAGCATTCTCTTCATATCCTATTTGTTCTCTTGTCTTAAGGTAATTGGCAATATAAGGATTTTCAATGCAATTTACCGCGCAATACATATAAATTTCCTCTAGATCAAAATCAAGAAGTTTATCAAGGGCAAATCCTGGAAGATGCTTAGTTCTGCATTTGATTTGTTCATAACCCAAAAGCAAGATAAGTTCATTATGATGTGCAAGGGAAATCAAGTCATCACAATTTTTGGACACGATTCGATCATGAAACAATTTGCATTGGAGAATGAAATGACCACGTTCATTGCAGAGTTCACAAGTACGGCTAAGAAATTTTAAATTTTCAGCACAATCATCTAGCCTTTCTAGCAACCATTTAGTTTCTAAATACTTATCCCTTTTGCAAAATCTATCTTCCCTATTTGGTATGTGTCAGGGATATTACTAGTAGGTATAAACCGGCTAGGGAGATCCGGATTATGGTAATGTAGCTGTGTAGTTAAAAACTCAGTAGAAGTTACGGCCCATGAAGGCTAAGGGCCCATGTGTAAAGTTTACGGTTTGTAAACCGTCCTATCATGTAAACTTGAGATACAAGGAAGAAAGAGCAGAGACCGAGGCGGACACAATTATGAGCCGGCCTCGGGACTCTGTAAACCGGACCGGGCGTCGCCTCTTATATAAAGGGACGACCCGGCGACGGTTCAGGGACAAGAAACAACCCGTCGAGAGACAGGCAAGCAATCTGCTCCCTGTTCATCGACGCCCAAGCAATACCAAACCAAACTAGACATAGGCTTTTACCTTCATCGAAGGGGCCGAACTAGTATAAACCCTCTGTGTCCTTTGTGTGCTTTTAACCTCTTCAAGCTAACCCATGCGATGGTTCCACAACTAAGTCCGCTAAACCGGACATCTGCCGTGTTAATTCCACGACAGTTGGCGCCCACCATGGGGCTTTCGCATGATGGTTTCGAGTTCTTGAAGGGCAGCTTTGAAGGACTCAAGGGCTACGCGGTCGGCCGGATGACCAAGAGTCGCCGTGGCCGGATCTACATCGACGATGCGGGCTGGGGCTCGGAGGCCGATTCAATCGAATACGGGTACCGGGTTCCGTTCGGCGGCATTCACGTCTTCATCGGCAAGATTCGTGAACCGGGACCTGAGCCGGACATCTTCTCCGACATCATCGAGCCGGCTCAGCGTGCGAGATCGGCCCGGATTCAGCCTGCCATGAAGCGCGTTTTCGTAGGAGCAATACATGGAGTCCAAGCTGAGGACGGATCGGATTCTGGTGGCGAGACAGTTGTCTATTCCAATGATGAATCCTCATCCGGAGAGACTGAATCCTTGTATCTGTTGCGGGATGGCCGATCTGAGGGTGTGTCCGATGGAGACAGTATTCCGGACCTCTTTGATCTGCCAAACCGGGTGGCTGTCTTTATGGCCGGATCACAACCTACGCCGCAGCCCACGGCGAACGGGGCGATCACAGCAGAAGCTGGTGCAGGGGGGAGCGGCCATGCCCCCTCGCCCTCTGACGCTCTATCCGCCTTAGTAGAGGAGTTGACAACCAGGGCAGTGGCAGTGGTGGCACCAGCAGACAAGGCACAACACGATGCAGAACTCCTTCAACTGAGGGGCCGGATCGAACAAGCAAGAGAGGATCTGAATGCAGAGAAAGCTATGGTAGCAACAAGGCAGGCAGAGCTAGATTCTCAGGCCTTCTAGCTCAGGATGGATCAGGCCTCTGCGCAGGGAGTAAGGAATAGAAGGTATCAGTCTCGCCTACCACCGGTCTATGAGGCGTTGAATCTCTTTGGGACGCCAGGAGCGGGAGCCAGCAATAATCCGGAGGCAAACCGGAGGGGAGCCCCAGTGACAGGTGCACCGGTACAACCCACTGTGGAGCAAGATCGACGGGTTATGCCCCCGCCTCACATCCCCACTCCTCCTGGCCACTACTCAAACCCTTTGGATAACATTGTCGCTGCCGCTTCACGCCTGGCCGCTTTACCCATTGAGGGGACATCCCCGTGGCAATGGAAGCACGCAGGGTCAAGGATCTGCTCAACACGGCATTGACATAGCAGCAGGCGTACTCCTACAGCAGGGAGAGACTTCATTCAACACCCCGCCACAGCCGGAGTTATACTAGGCATTGGGATGAACCGGAGGTGTCCAGTAGTGAATGGAGGCGACACCGTCACAGACAGGATAATCAGGCAGGCGCAGAGGCGCAAGCCCAGGAGGCGGTAAACCAGGCTAGACCTGCGGCCCGCGAGGAGATCCGCCAAACAACGCCGGTTCACACAACTACAGCAGAGACGGGAGTCACGGCGAGTTCCTTTGGAGTGCAGTGTCTTATTCCCGCTTTACAAAGCATGAAATTACCTAAGGACTTCAAGGGTCCACGTAAAGTGCCTAACTACACAGCAGATTTGGCTCCAGAGGCTTGGATTGAGAGCTATGAGATGGCTATGGAGATGTTGGATGTAGAAGAAGCGGCATGCGCAAAGTATTTTACCATGATGCTTGAGGGTACAGCCTGGACCTGGTTAAAGGGCTTACCGCCTAACTCCATCAGTTCATGGGGTGAGTTGCGCCGCCAGTTTATTAAAAATTTCAAGGACACGTGCAAACAGCCAATGTCAGTGGTGGACCTAGCGGCATGTATACAAGGAGAACAGGAGCCTACGAGTGCCTGGGTACGGCGAGTGTCAGAAATCTTGCACTCTTCGAACGGTATCAGTCCCAGTACAGCGATAGTAACACTGGAAAACAATTGCCGGTTTGAGTCTCTGAAGTTGAAACTGGGAAGGCTCAAGCGAGATTGTAATGACATGGGAACTCTCATGAGAACTTTGGTAAAGTATGGGGACTCTGACAACACTAAGTATCCAGAAGCGGATGGGGATAAAGCCGGAAAGGCAAATAAACCTACTAAACCGGCGCAAGCTAATCCGGTCGGAACAAGCCTCAACGGTAAGAGAAAAGCAGAGGGTGGCTCTGATTTTGTGGCCAATACCAGAGTTCAAGGAAGCTTTCAACGCAGCAAGGGTAAACCGCCTCCACCGAGCGGCGGAGGGTTCATTAATCTGGAGCGACGTTTGAACGAGCCTTGCCCGAAGCACAGCACGGAGGAACGCCCAGCTAAGCATACATGGGGGGAATGCCGGGTCATGATGGAGGCCATGAACCGGGCCAGATTCAACAATGGGCCATCGGGCGGCGGTTCAGGCCCCGGATTTCATGGGCCGGGTCATCAGGGTAATGGCTCCGGATCAGGATATCAGGGCGGTTACAACAACCAAGGCAACCATCAGTATGGCCAGGGCGGTTACAATAACCAAGGCAACCATCAGTATGGTCAGGGCGGTTACAATAACCAAGGCAACCAACAGCAGGGCCAGGGTAATTACAACAACCAAGGCAATCAGCAGCGCCAGCAGCAGCAGCAGTCCGGATATCAGAGTAATCCGAAGGAGCTGAGTAGTGGGCAATATCATGTGTTCACTACAAGTTTGTGCAAACGAGATCAAAAAATCCTAAAGCGAGCGGTACACACAGTTGAACCGGCTACACCACGATTCCTGCGCTGGTCGGAACAACCTATTGTGTGGAGCAGAGAGGATCACCCGCCGCGGGTTGACAATCCGGGTCAGTTGGCCTTAGTAGTAGCACCACAGGTGGGTGGCTGCAAGTTCACCAAGGTACTCATGGACGGCGGCAGCAGCATCAATATCTTATATTACGAGACTTTCCGTCGCATGGGGCCGACGGATAAGAAGTTAAGACAGTCAAACACGGTATTTCATGGAGTAGTGCTAGGTAAATCAGCTTACCCAGTTGGGAAAATTGACCTAGAAGTTACCTTTGGAGATGAACAGGATTCCAGGTCAGAGACGATAACCTTTGAGGTGGTAAAGATCCGGAGCCCATATCATGCCCTGTTTGGACGGCCGGTTTACGCCAAGTTTATGGCTAGGCCGTGCTATGTTTATCTGCAGCTCAAGATGCCGGGTCACGAAGGAACCATCACGGTTCATGGAAGTCGCAAGATCGCATTGGAGTGCGAGGAAGGAGACGCTGCTTATGCAGAGGAAGTATGTGCTACGGAGGAATTGAAATTTTACAAAGACAATGTTGATCCGGCAGATATGTCCCCGTTGAAGAAACCGACTACAGAGCATGATCCGGCGTTGAAGTTTAAATCGGCCGAGGAAACCAAGCAAGTTGACTTTGTGCCAGGTGACTCATTCAAGCAGTTCACTATCAGCGCTAACCTTAATCCTAAATAGGGAAGCGCGCTCATCGAGTTCATCCGTGAGAACCGGGATATCTTTGCATGGAAACCTTCTGACATGCCAGGTATACCGAGGGAACTCGCTGAGCACAGTCTTAATATTGATCCAAAGTTCAAACCGGTCAAGCAATATCTGCGCCGCTTCAATGAAGAAAGGCGCAAGGCTATAGGTGAAGAAGTGGCCAGGCTGTTGGCCGCAGGGTTCATAGTTGAAGTATTCCACCCGGAGTGGTTGGCTAATCCGGTGCTGGTGTTAAAGAAAAATGGAAAGTGGAGAATGTGTGTGGATTACACAGACATAAACAAAGCTTGTCCAACCGATCCTTTTGCTCTCCCCCGTATTGATCAGATCATTGATGCTACGGCGGGATGTGAGCGGCTAAGTTTTTTGGATGCATATTCAGGGTATCACCTAATCAAGATGGCAGTTAAAGACCAAGAGAAGACAACTTTCATAACTCCTTTTGGTGCCTTTTGCTACGTATCTATGCCCTTTGGGCTCAAGAGTGCCCAAGCAACTTACCAGCGTTGTGTACAGAATTGTCTTAAGGGGCAGATAGGGAGAAATGTTCATGCCTATGTGGATGATATCGTGGTGAAGTCAAGGAAGGAGGAGACACTGATAGAGGACCTCAAGGAGACCTTTGATAACCTTCGGGCCTATAAAATGATGCTTAATCCGGAGAAGTGTGCTTTTGGTGTTCCGGTGGGCAAGCTCCTTGGATTCTTGGTGTCAAACAAAGGAATAGTAGCCAATCTGGAGAAGATCAAGGCAATCACGTCCCTGACTAAACCGGCTTGCATCAATGATGTTCTACGTATCGCTGGCTGGATTACAGCGTTGAGCCGATTCATCAGTCGTCTGGGAGAAAAGGCAATTCTGCTTTATCAGATGCTGAAAAAGACAGACCGGTTTATATGGAGTGATGAGGCAAACGCTGCGTTTGAGGATTTGAAGCGGCAACTGGCGGAGCCACCCGTCCTTGCTGCCCCCGTTGATAAGGAGCCGTTGCTGTTATATGTGGCCGCCAATGCACAGGCAGTCAGCGCGGCAATCGTGGTCGAGTGCAAGCAAGCAGGAAAGGAGTATCCGGTTCAACGTCCGGATTATTACGTCAGTGAGGTTCTTATTGAATCCAAACAAAGGTACCCACATTGGCAGAAGCTGGTATATGGCGTGTTCATGGCAAACCGAAAGTTGAAGCATTATTTCCAAGGCCACCCAATAACTGCTGTCAGTTCAGCTCCATTGGGGGATATAATCCAGAACAGGGAAGCCACCGGCAGAGTGGCGAAGTGGGCCATTGAGCTTAGCCCACACGGATTGAAGTATGTGCCACGCACCGCTATCAAATCCCAAGCATTGGTGGATTTCATCAATGATTGGACAGAATTGCAAGCACCAGAGGAGAAGCCGGATCATACATACTGGACTATTCACTTTGACGGTTCAAGACAATTAGAGGGCTCGGGGGCTGGAGTTGTGTTAACTTCCCCGCGAGGAGACAAGTTTTGTTATGTCCTCCGCCTAATGTTTCCTTGTACTAACAATGCAGCAGAATATGAGGCATTGCTTCATGGCCTACGGATGGCTAAGGAGATGAACTTGAGCCGGGTCAAGTGCGTAATGCCCAGGATGGGACTATACCTCCTACGTGTCGAGGCACGACTTAAAGGTATAAGCCCATTCTGGAATGATCTAAAGTTTGGTATCTTTGCACGACTCATGTAAAAAAATAGGGATGAAATTGCAAAAGGAGATAGTTGGCTTACACTCGCCACTTCACACAATACATTACATAAGCAAATCATCATTCCAAACATCACAACCCAACTACGGGTGAAGATCCAAAAGAAGATACCAAAAACATAAAGCCACAGGTCCGAATCGCCCCTAGTAGAAACCACTACTGATCGTCGAAAACGTCACAAGCATACGGCCACTCTCTTCATGGAACTCCCGGAAGTTCTGATCCATCTACTGCATCAATCTCGGCTGAACCTGCATCTGGTGTTGTAGTATCTGTGAGCCACGAGGACTCATCAATCCCATAACCATGGGTATCAAGACTAGCAAAGCTTTATGGGTAGGAAGAGGTAAAGTGGTGAGGTTGCAGGAGCAGCTAAGCAAAATATGGTGGCTAACTTACGAGTACAAGAATAAGATGAGCATCTACGCAAACGGTCGCAAACTAGTAGTGATCGCTAAAGATCCTGAACTACCTACGAGTCAAACATAACCCCATCGTGTTCTCTTCTCAAAGTGAAAAGAGACAGTCACGGTTACTCACACAGTTGTGTGTTTTACTTCGGATCCTCTGTCAAGTTTTCTACAACCGGACATTAACAAATTCCAATCTGCCACATAACCGCGGGCACGACTTTCGAAAGATTATACCCTGCAGGGGTGTCCCAACTTAGCCCATCACAAGCTCTCCCGATTAGCTGAAGTGATAAATATAATATCATCACCCCTTATCTTAGGGAAATCCGATCAGGCTCGGCATCTCGGTGCACAAGACATTTCGACAATGGTAAAACAAGTCCAGCAAGACCTCCCGGCGTGCCGACACCCTGATAGTAGCCGCGCGTATCTCGTCTCAGGCCACAACCGGATGGGCGATGCTACAGGTAAAACCAATCCTCGAGTTTCCTCGTGGTGGCCCCGCAGGACCCTCGTTTGGGACCAACACCATCAGCACTGGCCCCCCTGCTATGTAGAAAGAATCCCCGGGGACGCGACCCCCTATGCAATTTTAATTAATTAATTAAGTTGTTATTATGAGGCAAATTAAAACCAATGTTGGGCCTTGCTGGAGGAGTTTTATTCAAAGTCGAAGTGTCAAGGGGTCCCCATCCACCCATCGTGTAAGGAACGCAAAATCAAGGAATATAATGCCGGTTTATCGGCGCCTAAGGTGGCATGAGTGGAACAAAACACTGAGCAAAAGGCCACGCCTTCCACCCATGCCCAGTATATAGGTGTGTTAATAATAATAATAGATATTGTGATATTCCAACAACAAGTTCCCACCTGGAAAGAACTTCATCTTCTCCTGCAACTAACAACGCTATAAGAGGGGCTGAGCAAGCGGGTGACATAGCCAAACAATGGTTTTGCTAGGAAGGTTTCAAATGTTAGAGGTTTCATGGCAACAAGGAGAGGCTGACATAGAAGATGGGTAGCGCGACATGTAACGATAGCATCGAGACAACTAAGCATGGCAATGGAAGTAAAGGTATCCAAGGGTATGATCATCTTGCCTGGGATTCCGCAAGGGAGAAGAACGGGTCCATGAAATGGACGGAGCAACATAGTCGAGCGAATCCTCACAACTCCGGAATGAAACCGAAGCTAACAAGAGAAGCAACCGGAAAGAAGCAAACAACACGGTAAACACACAAGCATAAACATCGCATACGATGCACATCCAGGTATGATGCAAGTCCGGTTTTAAATATGCATGGCATGGCAATGTGCACAAACAAAACTAAAAGTTAAGTGGAGCTCAATATGCAACGAGTTGCATATTGACGAAACACCACATGTTATTTATTTAGTTGACTCTCGTTTATTTACAAGACAAGATTAAATGTTTTTAACATAGCAAGAGGTGAAACAAAAGTAAACTACCTATCTAGGCAATTTAAATGAGGCCGGAAAATAACAACAACAAATCCCGGGAAAAACCCCATATGCATGTTTAGCAATATTAAGCAACAACAAACACCATTTTTAATGTTGTTAACATGATGCGGATGATATGATCAAGTTTATGCAATTTTTAGTTAAGCGTTAACATGAAGAGATATGAAGCTTTTGTCGCCGTGGTGGAAAGAAAGGGTGCCACGGCAACTATCCGAAAGTGATGCAACGGCAACATCTCGGTTCCGGTAACTCGTTGAGAGACCGGTGCAAAAGCAAAGGTGGAGTGAGCGAGCGGAACAAGATGAAAGGTGGGGTGATCCCGTCACCGCGTTCCCACGGGTTGGCGACGAGGCAACCGAGGAGCATGACAAAAGACGAAACGGGCATGGTGCACAAAAGGGAAACATCTCATACAACCACAAGCATTCGTCCACGGGTCATCGTCTCGGGGTTATACCTTCGGAACATTCGTTTCGGGGCGGTTCGAGGTCCTAGGGGAAGTAGTGGTACTCGCGGTCGTGGTACACGTTTGTAGAGGGAAGTAGTCGTTCCGTTTCCGAAGAGGTACTTGTCGCGGCATCGGACGTCTTCGGGGCGACGGTAGTCGAACTTGACGCTTGCATTACACGGGTCCTCGGCGACGGTAGTGGAAGTAGTCGTTCACGGACATCGGTAGGGGTACTTGTCGCATCGCCGAGCGTAGTGGTACTCGTTTCTTCATCGAAGGTAGTCGTTCGGGCGTCGAGCGTCGAGGTACTTGGCGGGTAGTCGTGGTACTTGCCGTAGGGGTACTTGGCGAATCCACGTAGTTGAACTGGATGCTTCGTGGAACTTGGCGTGTCCAAAATCTGTGGCGTCGATAACCAACAGGACAAAACGAGCCGGCTGCAACCGAAGGCAGCAGGGCTCGCGATTGCTGTGCACGGCAGCAACGGGTCAGCCTAGGCGTCCATGGAGGTCCGAGCACGAGTAGGCGGGAGGAGCGCGAGGATGGTGACGTACGCCAAGGAACGGCGATGAGACGAGGCAGCAGGCCGGCGGCGGGACTCATGGTCGCCGGAGGGATGGAGAAGAAGGCGCGGAGTCGGAGAAGAGCTGCGGGGTGCTCGTCTCCCGCGCAGCTCGGGCGTGAGAGAGGTCGAGGAGGCAGGCAACGTCCCGACGCTTGGCGAGGGCGAGGAGGAGGTCCAGAGGCGCGGAATCGCGCGGAGGCGCCGCTCTGCAGCAGTTCCGGTGGACGCCGCGGAGGCTGGGTGCGGCTCCCTGGCGAGGCGGCGGTGATCCGTACTGGCGGCGGAGGTGCGGGGCGGCACCGGTAGGAGGCAGAGGAGAAGGGGACGAAGGGAGCTACAGGAAGGAGAGGCCGGAGCGGCATCGATCCATGGTGATGCAGGAACGAGGAGAGCGGGGTTTGGGAATCGGGCAGGTGGAGACGAGGCAGAGCGCTCGAGGAGGGATCGGGAGGAGAGGATGGGGATCGAGCTGTGTGTGGCGGCGGCGCACAGGAGGAGAAGGAGGGGTCGAGGGAGAGGCGATCGAGCAGGGAGCCGGGCTAGGTTAGCGCTGGAGTTGGGCCTAGAGGACTGGCCGCCGGCTGGGCCTTAGGGAGGTCATGGTGGCCTGGGCCAGCTGCGACTGGTAGCTGGGAGGCCGGCCCAGCTGGTCTATCTCTCTCCCTTCTAAAAAAACAAAGAAGATAAAGAAAAGAAAAAAAATAGAGGTTAGGGATGGAATTAGGGCATGAGGTTAAATTTTCCCGGACTCGCAAAAAATGCGCATAGTCCACGAAAAATAGGAGAGGCATGAATGCAAGAGTTAAATTCGAACTCATTTGAATTTAATTCAAATGGTTTGAACTAGGACAAGGTTTAGGAAGTGACCAAAATGTTCGGATTTTGGAGGAACCTCGATAAAAATGGATAAGAATTCTTGGCAAGGTTTGGGAGTAGAAACTTGGAGTGAAATAGGCATGGGGAATATATGCAAGTGTGTTGGGTTAATTCCAAACAAATGGAATATTTATAATATAGCTCCATAATATTAGGAGGATATGTTATAAAGAGAAGTTAGACTTCCCTCGATTTAAATGGATCGAAGATCCACACGATTTATTTAAGTTGAAATGCAAAAGATTAAAGACATGATGGCATGATGACATGATGCAAAGCAAAATAAATAACACAAGCACAAATGAAACACACGGGAGAACCTGAAACATCTGGAATCTTCTGGGACGTTGGTCTTCGGGCGTCACAACTCTAACACACTAACAGAGGATCTCGACCCGAGATCCTAGAGATAGCACCGGGTGAAACAAAAAAAGGAAGAGGTAAAACAAAGTTGCTTCTTTGACAGACGAGTGAAACCAGGAACCTTGAGAGGTTGAACAAAATGAAAGAAGAATACAACAGAGATGAACGAAGTTAAGTGCACTCCGGTAAAAAGAGGAACAAGGAACATTATGAGAACCTTGTAGGTTGAACGACGTGAAACAAGAGCTTACGAACCAAAAGAATATGAAACCACAACGGTATAGCCAAGGAATAAGAATGACATGATTCGGATAGCACTCCGACTGAAAATGGAAGGAATTGAACAAGAACATGCCAAGTTGGAATGATACTTGCTGAAATGAACAACATATTGCCTCTGAAACAATTGAAAGAAAGGCACAAGGGGTAAGAAGGATTCAGACAGCACTCTGGTTAAAAAGAGAGGCAAAACTTAGATAAGATGAGAGAACTCGAACGTTGGGCACAACACTCCAGTTAAATAGATAGACAAGGAAAAGAACATGATCTCGATAAAAACGAGATAATGGTTTGGAGAGATCGTCATCACAATGCCTCCGGAATGAAAGAATATATGCTAGGTCGTTGGAAAGAAAAGAACGGAGAATAAAATGACAACTTCTCCCACGAATGAATTTGAAAGAGCATCCTTACAACGATGGATTGAATAGAATTGTTGGAAATTCAACAATGTGAAGAATAAGCTTGATGTGGGCTTGTGGAATTCATCTCAAAATTATGAGGTGACAACCAGCCACCTACGAAAACATTCATTGGATTGAGATCAACAAGGATACGATAAACTTAATTCACCGGAATGATAAATGAAGAACTTGGGTCATTTATAAGCACCATAATAGCAACAATTCTCAGGGAAAGCTTTTAGGTGAATTATAACCCAAGATAACTCCAACAAATAATTGAAGGGTTGAAAAGATCTCCTGAACAAGGAAAATGATGGTTTTAAATATCTCATTCTTGATAACTCGTGAATCATCATTCATGAAGGAATTGTCAAGAATGACATAACACCATCTGAAAAGATAAGGTAGAAAGGATTGCACTTGGAAAGCATGATGATGAATGCTTGAGCTCCAACAAGAATCTTGATGAAAACTTCGAGGATGAATTAATTGATGATGAACCACCATGAGAACTCCAATAATGAAAGCATGAGAAGTGAAAGATGAAAAGAATAAGATTCAAGACCTGCGATGAATTAGATGGAGCTTTGAAATGATGTAATAGAAATAACTTGGAGCTCCGGAAAACAAGATGAACAACTTAGGACCGAGAATATGATATGATGAACAAACTCTGGAAAAAGAGATTAATCACTTCGGGGAAAAGAATAAGATTTACTGTATGCTTATCCTTCATCAAATTAAATTGATGACAAGCAACAGATTTGGCCTACTACTTATTCTCGTTGGAAAGAATTAAAGAGAGATCTCGAACAAACTTGAGAAAGTAATCAACGAATCACCGGTAGGATTATGAAAAGAACAAATGAATTGATACGATAACAAGGAAGAGTAATCTTGAAAGAACCACCGTAAAAATATGGAGACGAAAGAAGAGGCGTCAATGAAGAATATTCGGAGAACGAAGTTGAAAACTGAGAACGAGGAAATCTTCTGAAATGATGGCCTTCAGAGGATCACAATGGAAAGAATTCATGAAATGCTTTGGATGGTATAAAAGAATTCCTCACAATCGGAACAATAATGAGGATGGCATGAAGCTAGAACCATGAATCTTGAGATAACGGGCCAAGATTTAAGAGAAACTCTTCTCCGGTCTTCAGATGTTGAGAATGAAGACGAGAAATGTCATGAAGAATTTCGAGATACTTCGGACGAATGACAAGAGGAAGGTGGAGCTAAAGATGGAAATAATTGAAAACAAGCTTGGAGAAGGCATGTGACTGATGGAAAACATTTTACGTCACACTTTGAAAAGAATTTGAGTATAACTCCAGAAAATAGAAGAGTCAGGTAAGATCCTGGGAAAAGACCTGTGGGTTAGGGCCCACTAAAGAAATCACCATTGAAAAAGATTGCTTAAGAGATATTACACCGGTTGAATTAAAAAGGCTTGAATAAGATAACAATCCTCAAAAATAATTTGAACGGATTAAGAATGGAATTATGAATCTTCAGCACTCCGGATATGAATAGCAAGAGGAGAATGATTAATTGGTGCACCGGAATAAGAAAGCATTGTGAAATGAGGAAAAGGATAAGATCAACACCGAAATCTTGAATTACATCCACCGGCAGAATTTGAGAACAAAAGAATGATGAACTTGAAGCTCTTGAGCATCTTCACGATAAAGCACCGGATAAGAACATTGATGGAAAAGAATGAAGAAACATCACATGAATAAAATGGATACTTAATTAAGAATTTTGGATCCGACAAGAAGAAGGGTGGGAGAGTGGGTAAAACAAAGACAACTTGAGATGATTGAAACAGACAAATCGTTAGATTTCTCAACGGCGTCCGTATGGAATAACTTGAAGAGAAGGCACACCGGTTGAAAAGGATTAACCTGAAGATCTCGATGGTTAAGAAGAATTAGCACTCCCATAGAAATATGAGAATACCGATTAGGAAGGTACGGAATCAACACTTGACATCGAAGCAACTCGAATACCAGAATCAAAACAAGAACAAAGGATAGATATGTTGTAACATAATCTTCACAATATCATCCGAACAGAGAATTGAACGAATGAATTACGTAGGTACATCAACTTGTAGAGAAGCCACTAGGGAGAACAAAAGATAAATAAAAACAACAAGGAGCAGATAGAACAAATACAAGATAGAATCTTCGTCCGACATATTCGTGCTGAAAGCTCATGGAACGTGTTACAAAAAGGTTTTGCAATCCCCGGATCAGCATAGCCAAGGACCCTTTAAGATGCAACTCCCGATCGGAACAATGCCCATAAAACCACTTCACTCAATGTAGAACCCTGAACTCCATATCCTGCATTCGTTGGAAGAATGCCTACGAGCTACTAGATGAACCCACCTATTAATTTCCGAAAGTTTCCAGTTATGCAATCAGGTGTTGGGGATACAGGGGAAGCACCGCGCACTCAACTCTAATCCTACATCCAGCTGTATCCATCCTTCAACACATAACCAGTTATTTCCGGAAACCGTTTACCTCGGACCTTCGAAACGCATCTGCTATACAAGCTATGGCAATACTCCCGAACTACCTCCCCAGTACTGGGTGATGTCGGGGTTATCTTGCCACTAACCGCATAGGAGAGTTTTCGATGTCGGCCGTCTTAAGTATTCCAGAACTACTGCGATATATTTGTGACGACAACACCTCGGAGCTCAACTCCCCGGGACACTGCCACAACCCGTAAATGACAGGAGGCATCGAGAACAATGTTCTCGTCACAAAGACATCGGAACAATCCAAACAATACTCGCGTGATCCTAAAAAAAAATTGGTGAATTTTTGAGAGTAGAAGAGACAAGAGTAATCGTCAGGAGTCCTCACCAGAGTGAAAAGGGATAAGGAGCAAAATAAATCCTACTCTCCGATATATATATATAGGACTCAAAACATTTTCAAGTGTGTGCCTAGACTCAACCGTCAACGATTCGATCAATCAGTGGGGGCTGCTAGGTCGGAGAAGACTCTGAATACCAACTTGTAATGCCCAGGATGGGACTATACCTCCTACGTGTCGAGGCACGACTTAGAGGTATAAGCCCATTCTGGAATAATCTAAAGTTTGGTATCTTTGCACGACTCATGTAAAAAATAGGGATGAAATTGCAAAAGGAGATAGTTGGCTTACACTCGCCACTTCACACAATACGTTACATAAGCAAATCATCATTCCAAACATCACAACCCGACTACGGGTGAAGATCCAAAAGAAGATACCAAAAACATAAAGCCACAGGTCCGAATCGCCCCTAGTAGAAACCACTACTGATCGTCGAAAACGTCACAAGCATACGGACACGCTCTACATGGAACTCCCGGAAGTTCTGATCCATCTCCTGCAACAATCTCGGCTGAACCTGCATCTGGTGTTGTAGTATCTGTGAGCCACGAGGACTCAGCAATCCCATAACCATGGGTATCAAGACTAGCAAAGCTTTATGGGTAGGAAGAGGTAAAGTGGTGAGGTTGCAGCAGCAGCTAAGCAAAATATGGTGGCTAACTTACGAGTACAAGAATAAGATGAGCATCTACGCAAATGGTCACAAACTAGTAGTGATCGCTAAAGATCCTGGACTACCTACGAGTCAAACATAACCCCACCGTGTTCTCTTCTCAAAGTGAAAAGAGACAGTCACGATTACTCACACAGTTGTGTGTTTTACTTCGGATCCTCTGTCAAGTTTTCTACAACCGGACATTAACAAATTCCAATCTGCCACATAACCGCGGGCACGGCTTTTGAAAGATTATACCCTGCAGGGGTGTCCCAACTTAGCCCATCACAAGCTCTCACGATTAGCTGAAGTGATAAATATAATATCATCACCCCTTATCTTAGGGAAATCCGATCAGGCTCGGCATCCCGGTGCACAAGACATTTTGACAATGGTAAAACAAGTCCAGCAAGACCTCCCGGCGTGCCGACACCTCAGGCCACAACCGGATGGGCGATGCTACAGGTAAAACCAATCCTCGAGTTTCCTTGTGGTGGCCCCGCAGGTTGGGACCAACACCATCAGCACTGGCCCCCCTGCTATGTAGAAAGAATCCCCGGGGACGCGACCCCCTATGCAATTTTAATTAATTAATTAAGTTGTTATTATGAGGCAAATTAAAACCAATGTTGGGCCTTGCTGGAGGAGTTTTATTCAAAGTCGAAGTGTCAAGGGGTCCCCATCCACCCATCGTGTAAGGAACGCAAAATCAAGGAACATAATGCCGGTTTATCGGCGCCTAAGGTGGCATGAGTGGAACAAAACACCGAGCAAAAGGCCAAGCCTTCCACCCATGCCCAGTATATAGGTGTGTTAATAATAATAATAGATATTGTGATATTCCAACAACAAGTTCCCACCTGGAAAGAACTTCATCTTCTCCTGCAACTAACAACGCTATAAGAGGGGCTGAGCAAGCGGGTGACATAGCCAAATAGTGGTTTTGCTAGGAAGGTTTCAAATGTTAGAGGTTTCATGGCAACAAGGAGAGGCTGACATAAAAGATGGGTAGCGCGACATGTAACGATAGCATCGAGACAACTAAGCATGGCAATGGTAGTAAAGGTATCCAAGGGTATGATCATCTTGTCTGGGATTCCGCAAGGGAGAAGAACGGGTCCATGAAGTGGACGGAGCAACATAGTCGAGCGAATCCTCACAACTCCGGAACGAAACCGAAGCTAACAAGAGAAGCAACCGGAAAGAAGCAAACAACATGGTAAACACACAAGCATAAACATGGCATACGATGCACATCCAGGTACGATGCATGTCCGGTTTTAAATATGCATGGCATGGCAATGTGCACAAACAAAACTACAAGTTAAGTGGAGCTCAATATGCAACGAGTTGCATATTGACGAAACACCACATGTTATTTATTTAGTTGACTCTCGTTTATTTACAAGACAAGATTAAATGTTTTTAACATAGCAAGAGGTGAAACAAAAGTAAACTACCTATCTAGGCAATTTAAATGAGGCCGGAAAATAACAACAACAAATCCCGGGAAAAACCCCATATGCATGTTTAGCAATATTAAGCAACAACAAACACCATTTTTAATGTTGTTAACATGATGCGGATGACATGATCAAGTTTATCCAATTTTTAGTTAAGCGTTAACATGAAGAGATATGAAGCTTTTGTCGCCGTGGTGGAAAGAAAGGGTGCCACGGCAACTATCCGAAAATGATGCAACGGCAACATCTCGGTTCCGGTAACTCGTTGAGAGACCGGTGCAAAAGCAAAGGTGGAGTGAGCGAGCGGAACAAGATGAAAGGTGGGGTGATCCCGTCACCGGGTTCCCACGGGTTGGCGACGAGGCAACCGAGGAGCATGACAAAAGACGAAACGGGCACGGTGCACACAAGGGAAACATCTCATCCAACCACAAGCATTCGTCCACATGTCATCGTCTCGGGGTTATACCTTCAGAACATTCGTTTCGGGGCGGTTCGAGGTCGTAGGGGAAGTAGTGGTACTCGCGGTCGTGGTACACGTTTGTAGAGGGAAGTAGTCGTTCCGTTTCCGAAGAGGTACTTGTCGCGGCATCGGACGTCTTCGGGGCGACGGTAGTCGAACTTGACGCTTGCATTACACGGGTACTCGGCGATGGTAGTGGAAGTAGTCGTTCACGGACATCGGTAGGGGCACTTGTCGCATCGCCGAGCGTAGTGGTACTTGTTTCTTCACCGAAGGTAGTCGTTCGGGCGTCGAGCATCGAGGTACTTGGCGGGTCGTCGTGGTACTTGCCGTAGGGGTACTTGGCAAATCCACGTAGTTGAACTGGATGCTTCGTGGAACTTGGCGTGTCCAAAATCTGCGGCGTCAATAACCAACAGGACAAAACGAGCCGGCTGCAACAGAAGGCAGCAGGGCTCGCGGTTGCTGTGCACGGTAGCAACGGGTCGGCCTAGGCGTCCATGGAGGTCCGAGCGCGAGGAGGCGGGAGGAGCGCGAGGATTGTGACGTACGCCAAGGAACGGCGATGAGAGGAGGCAGCAGGCCGGCGGAGGGACTCATGGTCGCCGGAGGGATGGAGAAGAAGGCGCGGAGTCGGAGAAGAGCTGCGGGGTGCTCGTCTCCCGCGCAGTTCAGGCGTGAGAGAGGTCGAGGAGGCAGGCAACGTCCCGACGCTTGGCGAGGGCGAGGAGGAGGTCCAGAGGCACGGAATCGCGCGGAGGCGCTGCTCTGCAGCAGTTCCGATGGACACCGCGGAGGCCGGGTGCGGCTCCCTGGCGAGGCGGCGGTGATCCGGACTGGCGGCGGAGGTGCGGGGCGGCACCGGTAGGAGGCAGAGGAGAGGGGACGAAAGGAGCTACAGGAAGGAGAGGCCGGCGCGGCATGGATCCATGGTGATGCAGGAACGAGGAGAGCGGGGTTTGGGAATCGGGCAGGTGGAGACGAGGCAGAGCGCTCGAGGAGGGATCGGGAGGAGAGGATGGGGATCGAGCTGTGTGTAGCGGCGGCGCACAGGAGGAGAAGGAGGGGTCGAGGGAGAGGCGATCGAGCAGGGAGCCGGGATAGGTTAGCGCTGGAGTTGGGCCTAGAGGACTGGCCGCCGGCTGGGCCTTAGGGAGGTCATGGTGGCCTGGGCCAGCTGCGACTGGTAGCTGGGAGGCCGGCCCAGCTGGTCTATCTCTCTCCCTTCTAAAAAAACAAAGAAGAGAAAGAAAAGAAAAAATAGAGGTTAGGGATGGAATTAGGGCATGAGGTTAATTTTTCCCGGACTCGCAAAAAATGCGCACAGTCCACTAAAAATAGGAGAGGCATGAATGCAAGAGTTAAATTCGAACTCATTTGAATTTAATTCAAATGGTTTGAACTAGGACAAGGTTTAGGAAGTGACCAAAATGTTCGGATTTTGGAGGAACCTCGATAAAAATGGATAAGAATTGTTGGCAAGGTTTGGGAGTAGAAACTTGGAGTGAAATAGGCATGGGGAATATATGCAAGTGTGTTGGGTTAATTCCAAACAAATGGAATATTTATAATATAGCTCCATAATATTAGGAGGATATGTTATAAAGAGAAGTCACACTTCCCTCGATTCAAATGGATCGAAGATCCACATGATTTATTTAAGTTGAGATGCAAAAGATTAAAGACATGATGGCATGATGACATGATGCAAAGCAAAATAAATAACACAAGCACAAATGAAACACACGGGAGAACCCGGGACATCTGGAATCTTCTGGGACGTCGGTCTTCAGGCGTCACAAAGTGTTTTGGTGATTCAGATTTAGTGGCACAGCAAGTATCCGGCAAGTGGGATTCTAAAGACCCTCTCATGGCAGCTTACAGACGAGAAGTTGAAGCAGTCGCAGGATATTTCAAAGGGTATCAGGTGGATAACATAGACCGGCGAAGGAATGAAGCGGGCGATGCTCTAAACCGGTGCCACCGAATACCTTTTTGGATGAGCTACACAGTCCATCAGTTCAGGTACCGTCGGAGGAGGATTTGGCTGTTCCTAATCCGGAGGCGCAGTTGGTTGCGACACTTCATGTCATTCCGGATTGGACGCTCCCATATTTGGCATATCTAAGCCATGGAGAGTTGCCAGATGATGAGATTGAAGCAAGACAGATAATCCGGCGATCCAAATCCATGACAATTGTAAACGGAGAACTTCACCACCGCAGTGTTTCTGGAGCATTTCAGCGGTGTGTATCATCCGAGGAAGGCTGTGATATCCTTCGAGAGATTCATGAAGGGGATTGTGGTCATCATGCCGGTTCAAAATCCTTGGTGGCTAAAGCTTTTCGACATGGGTTCTATTGGCTGACGGCCCATGCTGATGCGGAGGATCTAGTCCGGAAGTGTGATGCGTGTCAGAAATTTTCACGGCGTGCTCTTGTTCCGGCACAGGAGCTGCGGATGATACCAATTACTTGGCCATTTGCGACTTGGGGGCTCGATATGGTTGGGCCTTTTAAACGATCCCAAGATCAAAAAACTCATCTGCTGGTTGCTGTGTATAAATTTACAAAGTGGATTGAGGCAGATTCTGTGAGCAAGTGTGATGCGGCAACAACGGTCAAATTCATCAAAAAGGTAATTTTCCGGTTTGGCTTTCCACACAGCATCATCACAGACAATGGCACCAATTTATCTAAAGGAGAGATGGAAGAGTTTTGTCAACGGGAGCATATTCGCCTAGATGTGTCTTTTGTAGCTCACCCTCAATCCAATGGTCAAGCTGAAAGGGCCAATCAAGAGATTTTGCGAGGTATCAAGCCCCGGCTTATGACTCCCTTGCAAAGAACACCAGGGTGCTGGGTTGAGGAGTTACCTTCTGTCCTCTGGAGCATCAATACTACGCCAAACCGGTCCACAGGTTATACACCTTTCTTCATGGTGTACGGTGCTGAAGCAGTCCTTCCACGTGATATCCGCCATGATTCACCACGAGTGACGGCTTATGTTGAAGCAACCAATGAACAGGCAAGACAGGACAGTTTGGACCGGCTAGATGAAGAGCGTGACATAGCAGCAGCACGATCCGCGATTTATCAGCAGGACTTGCGCAGATATCACAGCCGCCGGGTCAAAACCAGGACGTTCCAGGAGGGGGATTTGGTACTCCGGCTCATCCAAGACCAAACAGATATGCACAAGCTATCCCCGCCTTGGGAAGGGCCCTTTGTGGTCAGCAAGAATCTACACAATGGTTCATATTACCTGGTGGACGTTCGAGAGCACAAAGACTCATGGACATCAGAAGAAGAGACAAAGAGGCCGTGGAACATCGCCCTCCTGCGGCCCTACTACACCTGAGCCATGAGCTCTGCTGTATCCTATGTATATATTATGATTAATGAATAAACCGGCACCCTCAGTAAACCGGGGGATCAGCCTTTTTTCTTCTAAGTATACGTCATTTGAAATTATTTCAGATATTTTGAACAAATTATTTTATGCAGAAGGGACCAAACTAGCGAGCTACGGATCACATATGAATCCTCGATAAAGTCTTTTCTGGTCCGGTCTACATAATGTTCTTGTCCTTAGGGATCTACCTTTGATGGTAAATGCACAAATTCTTGCCCCTTGGTGGACCAAATCCCTTTGATGGCAAAAGAAAAGTTCTTGTCCCTAGGGAACCTTCCTTTGAAGGCAGATGTAATATTCCTGTCCCTTGGTTGATCATTCCCTTTGATGGCAAAAGAAAATCTGTTCTTGTCCCTAGGGAACCTTCCTTTGATGGCAGATGTAATATTCATGTCCCTTGGTTGATCATTCCCTTTGATGGCAAAAGAAAATCTGTTCTTGTCCCTAGGGAACCTTCCTTTGATGGCAGATGTAATATTCCTGTCCCTTGGTTGATCATTCCCTTTGATGGCAAAAGAAAAAAACCTGATCTTGTCCCTAGGGAACCTTCCTTTGATGGCAGATGTAATATTCCTGTCCCTTGTTTGATCATTCCTTTTGATGGCAAAAGAAAATAAACATGTTCTTAAAAAGATGCTTATATGAAATATTTTCATCATGACTAGTGCAAACATCATTAGTACTATGGATATTCGAAGAATTCACACTAACAATATTGCAATCATGCTCATCATTCAAGTTTTTAGTGCCAAGCATTCTATGTAATTCTTCTTCTAGTACTTGAGCACAATTTTCCTTTCCATCATTTTCACGAAAGATATTAAAAAGATGAAGCATATGAGGTAACCTTAATTCCATTTTTTGTAGTTTTGTTTTATAAACTAAATTAGTGATAAAACAAGAAACTAAAAGATTCGATTGCAAGATCTAAAGATATACCTTCAAGCACTAACCTCCCCGGCAAAGGCGCCAGAAAAGAGCTTGATGTCTACTACGCAACCTTCTTCTTGTAGACATTGTTGGGCCTCCAAGTGTAGAGGTTTATAGGACAGTAGCAAATTTTCTTCAAGTGGATGACCTAAGGTTTATCAATCCGTGGGAGGCATAGGATGAAGATGGTCTCTCTCAAACAACCCTGCAACCAAATAACAAAGAGTCTCTTGTGTCCACAACACACCCAATACAATGGTAAATTGTATAGGTGCACTAGTTCGGCGAAGAGATGGTGATACAAGTGCAAAATGGATGGTAGATATGAGTTTTTGTAATCTGAAAATATAAAAACAGCAAGGTAACTAATGATAAAAGTGAGCATAAACGGTGTTGCAATGATAGGAAACAAGGCCTAGGGTTCATACTTTCACTAGTGCAAGTTCTCTCAACAAGGATAACATAACTGGATCACATTACTAGCCCTCAACATGCAACAAAGAGTCACTCCAAAGTAACTAATAGCGGAGAACAAACAAGAGATTATGGTAGGGTACGAAACCACCTCAAAGTTACCCTTTCTGATCGATCTATTCAAGAGTCCGTAGTAAAATAACACGAAGCTATTCTTTCCGTTCAACCTATCATAGAGTTCGTACTAGAATAAAACCTTAAGACACAAATCAACTAAAACCCTAATGTCACCTACATACTCCATTGTCACCTCAAGTATTCGTGGGCATGATTATACGATATGCATCACACAATCTCAGATTCATCTATTCAACCAACACAAAGAACTTCAAAGAGTGCCCCAAAGTTTCTACCGGAGAGTCAAGACGAAAACGTGTGCCAACCCCTATGCATAGATACCCAAGGTCATGGAACCCGCAAGTTGATCACCAAAACATACATCAAGTGAATCACATGATATCCCATTGTCACCACAGATAAGCACATGCAAGACATACATCAGGTGTTCTCAAATCCTTAAAGACTCAATCCCATAAGATAACTTCAAAGGGAAAAACTCAATCCATTGCAAGAGAGTAGAGGGGGAGAAACATCATAAGATCCAACTATAATAGCAAAGCTCGCGATACATCAAGATCGTGCCATCTCAAGAACACGAGATAGAGAGAGAGATCAAACACATAGCTACTGATACATACCCTCAACCCCAAGGGTGGACTACTCCCTCCTCGTCATGGAGAGCGCCGGGATGATGAAGATGGCCACCGGTGAGGGTTCCCCCTACGACAGGGTGCCTGAATGGGGTCTAGATTAGTTTTTGGTGGCAACAGAGGCTTTCGGCGGCGGAACTCCTGATCTAGGTAATTTTCCGGAGGTTTCAGTATATATAGGAGGTGTTGGAGTCGGGGCCAAGCAAAGGGGGTCTCCGGGCAGTCCACGAGGCAGGGGCGCTCCCGGTAGGGGGGGGGGGGCGCCCCCACCCTCGTGGGCAGCCCGTGGATCTTGTTGTCCCCCTCCGGCACTTCCTGGGCTTCTTTAGGTCCAAAAACGTCCTCCGTTGAGTTTCAGGTCAATTGGGCTCCGTTTGATAGTCCTTTTCTGCGAAACCCTAAAATAGGAAAAAAAACAGAAACTGGCACTGGGCTCTGGGTTAATAGGTTAGTCCCAAAAATCATATAAAAGTGTATATAAAAGCCCATAAAATATCCTAGATGGATAATATAATAGCATGGAACAATCAAAAATTAGAGATACGTTGGAGACGTATCAGGGGGTAGGGCGCGTCCCCCTACCTTGTGGGCCCCTCGTGTCACCCCTGACCTATTTCTTCCGCCTATAAATACCCATATATTCCAGAAACATCAGAACCTCCATCACAACCACTTTTCTGTCGCCGTAACCTTCTGTTCTTGTGAGATCCCATCTGGAGGCCTTTTCCGGTACTCTGCCGGAGGGGGAATCAACCACGGAGGGCATCTACATTGTCAGGGATATAACTACTAGGTATAAACCGCCCAGGGAGGGGCCGGGTTATGCCCGTAAGGATTACTTCTACTGAAGCCCATCGAGGCATGGAGTGTGGTGCTTTATTATAAAGGACTAGAGATCCAGGGCCGAAGAGATGTTAGGGCCCATAAGTGTAAACTGCCGTACAATGTGTAACTTGTATTGTAAAGATAGGAAAGATAGAGACCGAGCCGGGCACATTTATAAGCCGGCCTCGGGATTCTATAAACCGGCCTGGGCGTCATCCTATGTATATAAAGGGACGACCCGGCGACGGTTCAAGGACAGAGAAAAACAACTCGAGACACAGGCAAAGCGGATTCGCTCCCTGGTCATCGAAACCCTAGCAATACTACACCAAACTAGACGTAGGCTTTTACCTTCATCGAAGGGGCCGAACTAGTATAAAAACCCTTGCGTCCTTGTCCGCTTTAACCCCTTTAAGCTAACCCGTAGCGATGGCTCCACGACTAAGTCCTTTTGCTAGGACATCTGCCGTGACAAAACCATGACAGTTGGCGCCCATCGTGGGGCTATCGCACGATGGTTTCGAGTTCTTGAAGGGCAGATTTGAAGGACTCAAGGGCTATGCAGTGGGCCGGATGACTAAGAGTCATCGTGGCAAGATCTACATTGACGACGCAGGCTGGGGTCCCGAGGCCGATTCAATCGAGTACGGGTACCGGATCCCTTTAGGTGGCCTCCACGTCTTCATTGGAAAGATCGGCGAACCGGGCCCTGAGCCGGACATCTGCTCCAACATCATCGAGTCGGCTCAGCGTGCGAGGCCTGCCCGGATTCGGCCCGCCATGAAGCGTGTCTTCGTGGGAGTGGTTCACGGGGCACAAGCTGAGGATGGATCAGAATCTGGTGGCGAGACCGTCGTTTATTCCAGCGACGAATCTTCCACGGGAGAAATTGAGTCTTTGTATCTGTTGCAGGATTGCCGGTCTGGGGGCTGTTCCGATGGTGACAGTATTCTGGACACCCTTGATCCGCCAAGCCGAGTTGCCGTTTTCATGGCCGGATCACAATCTGTGCAACAGTCTTCAACTGCGGCGGCGTTAACGTCCGACCTGGCGGGGGCAGCGGCAGCTGGGGCAGGAGGCCAGGTTCAGCCATCGGCTCAAGTTCTGACCGCTTTCGTTGATACTTTGACACTGCTGCTAACCGCGGAGGTCGGCCAGGCCGAGAAGGTGCAACACGACGCGGAAGTTGCTAAGGTGAGGGGCCAAATAGATCAAGCTAAGTTGGACCTGACTGCTGAGAATACTAGGATGATCGTAAGGCAGGCCGAGCTAGACGCTCAGGCCTATCGGCTCCTGTTGGATCAGACTGCATCAAACGATGTAATGAGGAGAAGGCGCCAGTCTTGCCTGCCGCCGGTTTACGAAGCGAGGAACCTCTTCAGTACGCCAGGAGCGGGAACCAGCAACTAGCCGGGTGTAAACCGGGGAGAGGTGCCCGGCACAGGGGCATCGGTCCAGCCATAGGCTACAGATCCAGCCCGTTAGGTCGTTCCATCACAGCATGCGCCAACGCCTCCTGGTCACTACTCTAGCCCTTTGGATAACATAGTTGCGGCCGCTTCACGACTGGCGGCCCTTCCCATTGAAGGGGGATCCCCTATAGCGGTGGAGGCACAGCGAGCTAGGGAGTTTCTGGAGACGGCTTTAACTCAGCAGCAGGCTTATTCTCACAGTCGCGAGAGGATTCATTCCACCCCCCCGCCCAAGCCGGAGTTATACCAGGCACCTGGAAGAACCAGTCGTGTCAAGTAGTGTGCGGAATCGTAACCCGCCACGAAGGGATAACCCGGCTGGGGGAGGTGCAAACGCTCAAGATGTGGTGGATCAGGACAAACAACGCCGAGAGGCCGAATTAGCAGCACAGTATGAAGGCCGTCACCCTACGCCAGTTCGTCGAGCCAGGGGTTACTTCCAGCTCCTTGGGAGTGCTGTGTCTCACCCCCGCTTTACGCAATGTACGGTTGCCTAAGGACTTCAAGGGGCCGCGTAAGGTGCCCAACTATACTGCAGATTTATCCCCTGAAGCTTGGATTGAAAGCTACGAGATGGCAATGGAGATGCTGGATGTGGATGATGCGGCGTGTGCGAAGTACTTCACCATGATGCTGGAGGGAACGGCTCGTACCTGGTTAAAAAGCTTACCACAGAACTCCATTCGATCATGCGCCAAGTTACGACGCCGGTTTATCAATAACTTCAAGGATACATGTAAGCAGCCCATGTCCATTGTAGACTTGGCGGCCTGCATTCAAGGGGAAAACGAATCAACAAGTCACTAGGTGCGCCGGGTGTCAGAGATCCTTCATTCCTCAGACCGCATCAATCCGGACACAGCAGTGGTGACATTGGAAGGCAACTGGCGGTTTGAGACTCTGAAGCTGAAGTTAGGATGGCTCAAGCGTCACTTTAATGACATGGGAACACTCATTGGGGCCCTGGTGAAATATGCAGATTCGAATAGTGCCAAATATCCAGAGTCTGACGATGAGAAATCAGAAAAAGGAAAAAAGAATGGTAAAGCGCCGCAGTCTAATCCGGCGAATCAGGGATACAGCGGTAAGCGTAAAGCGGATAGCAGTTCAGATTTCGTAGCTAACACCAACGTGCACGAGGATGGCCAGCGCCGTAAAGGTAGACCACCCCCATGGGGCGGAGGACAAAACATCAATCTAGAACGCCAGATGAATGTGCCTTGCCCCAGGCACGACACGAAGGAAAAGCCAGCCACACACCTCTGGAAGGATAGCTTTATTATGAAGGAGTTCAGAAACCGGTTCCAATATGATCACGGATCGTCCGGCGGTTCAGGCCCCGGTTTTCACGGGCCGGGTTATCAAGGTGGTGGTTCCAGTCCAGGGTTCCAAGGTAGCCAGGGCGGCCACGGTAATCAGAACGGCCTAACCAGCAAAATGGCCAGGGTGGTTACAATAATAAAAGCAATCATCAGCAACAACAACAATCAGGCTATCAGAGCAACCCAAAGCAGCTGAGTAGCGGGCAATATCACGTCTTCACCACAAGCTTATGTAAACGTGATCAGAAGGTTTATAAGAGGGCAGTGCACTCTGTTGAGCCGGCGGTGCCTCGTTATTTGCACTGGTCGGAACAACCCATTGTGTGGAGTCGAGAGGATCATCCGCCCCGGGTTGATAATCCGGGGCAGCTGGCTCTAGTGGTGGCGCCTCAGGTTGGGGGTTACAAGTTCACCAAGGTGCTCATGGATGGAGGAAGCAGCATCAATATTCTGTATTATGAGACCTTTCGTCGCATGGGGTTGACAAACAAGAAGCTCAGACAGTACAACAATGTTTTTCACGGTGTGGTGCCTGGTAAATCGGCGTATTCGATCGGTAAGATAGACCTAGAGGTCACTTTTGGAGATGACCATGACTCGAGGTCGGAAACTTTGACCTTTGAAGTGGTAAATATTAAGAGCCCTTATCACGCCTTGTTCGGGCGATCGGTTTATGCTAAGTTCATGGCGAGGCCTTGTTACGTTTATCTGCAGCTCAAGATGCCAGGTCACAAAGGAACTATTACGGTCCATGGGAGCCGTAAGATTACTTTGGAGTGCGAGGAAGGTGATGCAGCCTATGCTGAGGCGGTTTGTGCAACCGAGGTATTGAAATTTTACAAGGATAATGTTGATCCGGCAGACATGTCTCCGTTGAAGAAGCCAACTACAGAGCATGATCCGGCCTTGAAGTTCAAATCAGCTGATGAGACCAAGCAGGTTGACTTTGTTCCTGGCGATTTATCCAAGCAGTTTACCATCCGTGCTAACCTAGATCCGAAATAGGAAAGCACTCATCGAGTTCATCCGTGAGAATCGGAACATCTTTGCATGGAAACCTTCTGACATGCCAGGTGTACCGAGGGAACTCGTTGAGCATACTCTTAATGTTGATCCCAAGTTTAAACCGGTTAAACAGTTTCTCCGCCGCTTCAATGAAGAGAGACGCAAGGCTATTGGTGAAGTGGTGGCCAGGCTCTTGGCGGCAGGCTTTATAGTGGAGGTGTTTCATCCTGAGTGGTTGGCTAATCCGGTGCTGGTGCTTAAAAAGAATGGCACTTGGCGAATGTGTGTTGTTTACATAGATTTGAACAAGGCTTGCCCAGCTGATCCTTTTGCCCTTCCCCGTATTGATCAAATCATTGATGGTACGGTGGGTTATGAGCGCTTAAGTTTTTTGGATGCGTATTCTGGTTATTACCAGATCAAGATGGCAGTTAAGGACCCGGAGAAAACAGCTTTTATAACTCCCTTTGGAGCCTTCTGCTATGTATCCATGCCTTTTGGGCTCAAGAGTGCCCAGGCGACCTATCAGCGTTGTGTGCAAAATTGTCTCCATAAGCAGATTGGGCGGAACGTTCATGCATATGTGGATGACATTGTAGTTAAGTCTAGGAAGGAAGATACGTTGATAACTGACTTGAAGGAAACCTTTGATAACCTTCGGATTTATAAGATGATGCTTAATCCAGCCAAGTGCATTTTTGGTGTACCAGCAGGCAAGCTCCTGGGGTTCTTGGTGTCAAACAGGGGAATTGAAGCTAATCCGGAGAAGATCAAGGTTATTACTTCCCTGGCTAAACCGGCGTGCATTAATGATGTCCAACGCTTGGCAGGCCGCATTGCGGCACTGAGCCAATTTATCAGCCGTTTGGGAGAGAAGGCCATCCCGCTTTACCAGATGATGAAAAAGACATACCGCTTTGTCTGGAGTGATGCTGCTGATGCTGCGTTCAAGGACTTAAAGAAGCAGTTGGCAGAGCCGCCTATTCTTGCTGCACCAATCGATAATGAGCCGCTGTTGTTATATGTGGCTGCTAATGCCCGAGCAGTAAGCGTTGCCATTGTGGTGGAGCGCAAGGAGGCAGGAAAGGAATATCCGGTTCAAAGGCCGGTTTACTATATCAGCGAGGTGCTTATTGAGTCGAAGCAGAGATACCCGCATTAGCAGAAATTGGTATATGGAGTCTTCATGGCAAATCGGAAGCTTAAGCAGTATTTTCAGGGCCATCCAATCACTATGGTCAGTTCTTCCCCTCTAGGAGATATAATCCAGAGCAAAGAAGTAACTGGTCGGGTTGCCAAGCGGGCCATTGAACTTAGACCTCAAGGGCTAAAATATTTGCCTCGCACTGCAATCAAATCTCAAGCACTGGTGGATTTCATCAACGATTGTACTGAGTTGCAAGCACCGGAGGAAAAACCGGATCACACGTACTGGACTATTCACTTTGATGGATCCAGGCAATTGGAGGGCTCGTGGGCTGGAGTCGTATTAACTTCCCCATGAGGTGATAAGTTCTTTTAATGTTCCCTTGTACTAACAATGCAGCTGAATATGAAGCTCTCCTCCACGGTCTGCGAATGGCTAAGGAGATGAATTTAAGCCGGGTTAAATGTTTCGGTGACTCGGACCTGGTGGCCCAACAAGTATCTGGTACTTGGAATTCCAAGGACCCACTCATGGCATCATATAGTCGAGAGGTGGACGCTGTCGCTGGACACTTCAAGGGTTACCAGGTGGATCATGTCGACTGGCGAAAGAATGAAGCGGCCGACGCATTAAGCCGTCTCGGCTCCCAGCGTAAACCGGTTCCACCTAATGTCTTCCTAGACGTATTGCATAATCCATCGGTGAAATTACCTTCAGAAGAGGATTTGGCTGTTCCTGATCCGGAGGCTCAATTGGTGGCGGCGCTTCATGCTATTCCGGATTGGACAGTCCCGTATCTGGCGTACATGAACCGAGGTGAGTTACCAGAGGATGAAGTCTTGGCTAGGCAGATAGTCCGGCGGTCCAAATCGATGACTATTGTCAATGGAGAACTGCATGAAGTGTGTCTGGGGTGTTTCAACGATGTGTGTCACCAGAGGAGGGCCGTGAGATTCTTCGAGAGATACACGAAGGAGATTGTGGTCACCATGCCGGTTCAAAGTCATTGGTGGCTAAAGCTTTTCGTCATGGATTTTACTGGCTGACGGCTCATGCTGATGCTGAGGACCTGGTCAAAAAGTGTGATGCTTGCTAGAAATTTTCACGGCGTGCTCATATACCGGCTCAAGAATTAAGGACGATTCCAATTACTTGGCCGTTCGCGACTTGGGGGCTAGACATGGTTGGGCCCTTTAAGAGATCTCCAGATAAGAAGACCCACCTTCAGGTGGCGGTGGATAAATTTACCAAATGGGTCAAGGCAGAGCCAGTCAGCAAGTGTGATGCAGCAACGGCGGTTCAATTCATCAAGAAGGTGATTTTCCGGTTTGGCTTTCCACACAGTATTATAATTGATAATGGTACCAATTTGTCCAAGGAGGCTATGGAGGAATTTTGTCAACGAGAGCACATCCGGCTTGACGTATCTTCAGTGGCTCACCCCCAGTCCAATGGTCAAGCTGAGAGAGCCAATCAAGAGATCTTGAGAGGCATTAAGCCCCGGCTCATGGTTCCTTTGCAGAGGACACCGGGTTGTTGGGTGGAGGAATTACCCTCTGTGTTATGGAGCATCAACAACACACCTAATAGGTCTACGGGTTACACGCCTTTCTTCATGATATACGGAGCTGAAGCGGTCCTCCCTAGTGATATCCATCATGATTCACCTCGGGTGGCGGCTTATGTTGAAGCTGATAATGAGAAGGCGCGGCAGGACGCGTTGGACCGGTTGGATGAGGAGCGTGACATTGCAGCAGCTCGTTCGGTGATTTATCAACAAGATCTGCGTCGATACCACAGTCGTCGAGTTAAAACCAAAACATTTCAAGAAGGCGATCTAGTGCTCCGGCTCATCCAAGACCAGACAGATATGCACAAGCTATCCCCACCTTGGGAAGGACCCTTTGTGGTCAGCAAGAATCTTCACAATGGGTCATACTACCTCGTCGACGTTCGAGAGCACAAGGACTCATGCACCGCGGAGGAGGAGACCCGATGGCCGTGCAACATCGCTCATCTTCGGCCTTAGTACACATGAGCCATAGGCTCCGCTTTATGTACATATATTCACAATGTATATATTATGATCAATGTAATAAACCGGCATCCCCGTCAAAGCGGGGTATCTGCTGCTTTTTTTCATAAGAGTTTGTCACATGGGGGCTTCTGTGTATAAAACGGAGTTCCTATGGCCCTCTTAGACCGGCTATCAAGCCAATATCATCATAAGAGCGCAGCTCTGGTTACTTTGGTAATCTAGCTATCAAGCCCACATGATGATAAGGGGCAAAAGAGAGTTTGATGCATAGCACAACTCAAACATAGGCACCCGACGAGCACAACTCACAATGTTACTTGGGGGCTCCTGTCGCACAGCGACAATGAGCTTTTATGGCCCTTGTAATAGGCTATCAAGCCACGGCTTGGAAGCCTGGTGTATACACCTAAAACCTCGGGTTAACCTGCCTGCATCAAGTAAGTCACTCCGCCCAGGTAAACCTGGTATGACCCGTCGAACGATTGACATGTCAATCTTATCATAGACCCTGAACTTGTCAATGTTAAGACGATGATTGGTTAAGGATTAAGGACCATCTTAACAGGCTTTTCGAAATGGTTTAACTCAGTAGCCTGGCAGCCCATGAAAAGCCTCAAATTTGAAGCCGGGCAGCTCGTAAAAAGCCTCGACTACAATTTTTTTTATTTGCTTTGCTTGCTGAATTTTTATTTCTCAAAGAGATTGTTGATCCGATATCTATTGATTCGGCAGAGTGGTTGACTATAAGTTGCCACCACTAATAAACCCTATTGCCCTTCCTATGAAGTGTGAGTAGTTTACCACAGACCTACGGGTCAATAGCTAGTAGCTAGATGGCTTCTTCTCTCTCTCGGATCCTCAATACCATGTTCTCCTCGTTGTTCTTGGAGATCTATTCGATGTAATCTTCTTTTGCGGTGTGTTTGCCAAGATCCAATGAATTGTGGGTTTATGTTCAGATTATCTATGAATATTATTTGAGTTTTCTCTGAATTCTTATATGCATGATCTAATATCTTAGTAATTATCTTCGAACTATCGGTTTTGTTTGGCCAACTAGATTGATATATCTTGCAATGGGAGAAGTTCTTTGCTTTGGGTTCAATCTTGCGGTGCTCAATCCCAGTGACAGTAGGCGACATGACACGTATTGTATTGTTTCCATCGAGGATAAAAAGATGGGGTTTTCATCATATTGCTTGAGTTAATTCCTCTACATCATGTCATCTTGCTTAAGGTGTTACTCTGTTCTTATGAACTTAATACTCTAGATGCAGGCAGGAGTCGGTCGGCGTGTGGAGTAATAGTAGTAGATGCAGGCAGGAGTCAGTCTACTTGTCTCGGATGTGATGCCTATATTTATGATCATTGCCTTAGATGTCTTCATAATTATTCGCTTTTCTATCAATTGCTTGGCAGTAATCTGTTCACCCACCGTAATATTTGCTATCATGAGAGAAGCCTTTAGTGAAACCTATGGCCCCCGGGTCTATTTTACATCTTATAAGTTTCAGATCTACTATTTTGCAATCTTTTACTTTCAATCGAAATATTTACTTTATTTGTTAATGTATCTCGATCGGATCTCACTTTTGCAAATAACCTAGAAGGGATTGACAACCCCTTTATAGCATTGGGTGCAAGTTGTTTGATTGTTTGTGCAGGTATTTGGTGACTTGTGTGTAATCTCCTACTGGATTGATACCTTGGTTCTCAAAAACTAAGGGAAATACTTACTTCACTCTCCTGCATAACCCTTTCCTCTTCAAGGGAAACACCAACGTTACCTCGGGAAAGCAGCGACGAAGCACTAACCCATGTTGGTATTGAAAGTGCAACTCACTCCAATGGATTGCTCCATGATCTACATCAACATTGAGCATCCACATCTTCAACATCTGCATGAAGTCATCATCGACAAAACCCAAGGTTAGTTCATACCTCTAAGGGGTGATATGACATCTAGGTGGATCTTTACTCTAAGAATTGAGCTAAAGCAACTCTAATGATGTGAACACAACAATGCTTTATGTAAAAGTGGTAACCCCACTTGTGCTTAAACGATGAGTATGACCTATGATCAAATGTTCGCATTTGACTCCTAAGTCATTATACTCATATATAGATGACCTAGTCATCGCCAATTATTTGATTGATGCTAGAGTGCTTGTGCATGCTTTGCCACATGTTTTATTTGCCATCTTATTGTCTGAGCATGTTGGTTGCATATTTTTCTTCTTTCAAGGACATCCATTTGTTGCTTTGATTGTTTGGCTTTTTCTCTTTTACAAAATGGATGGACAAGAATGCCTAAGTACTCCCTCTAGCTATCTATGTTTTTCTCGTCTCAAACTCTTTTCGTGCTACATCACAAAGTTTGAACAAGTCGAATTCGGACCCACTGGGTGAGGACACTCAGTGTCACCGATCCGTCAAGGGCTTAAACTACAAAACCTCTTAATGCATCTCGGTCAGACCAACTCATTCCACTCGGTCTCACCGAATTCATTAAGTTGATCTATTTTTTCACTTCAGTGCAATCGATTAGAACAATTCGGTCACACCGAGTTGCAGTAACTGCCAGCAATTTTGCATCTTGGTGCCACCGAGTTGTTCCACTCGGTCACACCGACAGTGACTAGGTATATATACCGCGGGTTGAAATTTTGGAAACTCCTCCAACCACTCGACCACGCCTCCCAGCTCTGGCGCTCCCTTGGTCTTTGGATCATCACCGTCAACACCAGTGCCTCCTGCCGCTGGTCTCCACTGCCGTCAATGAAATCTCCACCACTGTTGTCGTCGTAGTGAGTTCATCACCAAGTTAGGGTATGAGCTCGACCCTTTTGTGCTTTCTCAAACTCCGATTCTTGCACAAAATACTTTTCCATTGTTCTTACCACGTATGAAATCATTCTATCCACTCTAAAATTCATTAGATTAGTTTTGATGCAAAAACTTAGGATTAGGTTTCCGTCGAACCCATCATGGACCGACCGATCTGAGGATCTCAGTCACACCAATTGGCCTTGGCCATTGCACTGTGTGCACCTCGGTCTGACCGAAATACACAAATGGGTGCGACCGAAATCACTTTCTTAGTGGAATCATATCTTCTCCGAGTCACCGAACTACCTCTCGGCCTGACCAAAATAGGTATGTTTAGACTCTGGTTAAGCTTCGGTGCCACCGAGTTTGTCAAATCCTGTAGAAATCTAAAGTTAAATTTTTGTCTCATTTTTTTTGCAAAAACACATGTACTTTGTGATGCTCATCCACTCTATCCACCCCTATCTATTCAATGGATCAGCTTGCAGATATGTCAGAGAACAGCGACGGCCAAAACATGCCAGAGGAGCACATGAACATTAGTGAGGGCACTAGTCCCTCCAACATCAGCTATTATTGAAGTAGCAGAAGCACACCCAGTAACCTACAAAAGTTGCTACCAAGTCAAGAAAGAAGAAAAATTATAATAGTGAAGATGAGGACTTTGTGGCTCAAGAGGTCACTTCCAAGAAGCAACCTGTGAGAAAGGAGGATACTGCTAGAACTGTCAAGCCAGGATTGAACAAGAAAGCTCCTGCCAAGAGGATTCACATGTCAAAAGCCAGAGCCTCAACCCAATAAACTATGGAGTTCACTCTTGAATCAAGAGATGATGAGGCTACTGGAGGAAAGAAAAGAAAGGAAAGAGTCAAGAAAACTATGCCAGAGTCATTGGAAGACCATCCATGAGGGATGATGAGGAAGAGGAAGAGCCTATTGCACCTTCTTCAGAGACTCAGAAGCTGATGGGGGATGCCATCAAGTCTAGGGCTGCTCCATCTAAGCCCAAAAATGCCCCCAAGCTTTCAGAACAAGCTCATGCATCCAAGTCTGCACCCAAGAGATCCACCAGAAACATCCCTGCTGTTGAGAAGAACAAGGCCCCAGTGCCACAAGTTCAAGAAGAAGAACAAGTTCAAGGAGAAGATTCTCCTGATGATGATGAGTCTCTGGTGCTCAGGAAGCTCAAGCCAAAGATACCTGATCATAATGATGATCATCTTGTGGCTGAAAACATGAAACTGAGAAAGGATGCAGGTTTGAGACTTTGGAGACAGACTCATCCCTATGCCTCTAGGAGAAGGACTGATGTTGATTACAGTTTCCACTCCAAAGAACAACAAGACTTCTATGAGACTGTTCTATTGGATACGAAGCCTATTGTCTACAACATGCAATGGGTTGACTAGAAATACATTGACAACAATGCAGATCACTTTCCCCTTGTATGAGAGTTTCAGAATGAATGAGGTTGATAATTTTGTTTGACAGAAGCTGACCAGATAGAATGATGAGATGATTATGCAATTCTACTCCACTGCTCACTTGTATCTCGATGGAATGATTGTTTGGATGACAGAAGGCACAAGATATCAATCTACAATCTCAGAATGGGCAAATTTGATCAATGCCCCCAAGGAATAGGAGAATGACACATATGTATATGCTAAGCCTAGTAAGGATCATGATTCTATGGCCAACATGTATAAGCCTATTCCCGAAAAGGACTTGAAGTCACACAAGCTTGGCTCCATGTACTATTTGTTTCCTTGACTGACCACTATCAATACCATCTCGAGGCACACTCCTTTGCCCAAGTCAGGAGATCATAGGATGGTCAATGGTCACTCAATCAACTTGTTTCACATATTTGATATACCTAAGAAATTCAAAGTCATGAGCCCGATTGTTGAGAAAATCAAGAGAACTACAACAGACCAAAAGAGATCTTGTGGATATGCCCCTGACATTCAGATGTTGATCAACTCCAAGCTTACAACAGGGACATATCTACTTGACAAGGGACATCTACCTCTTAGGACAGATTTCGAGGACTATGAGATTGTCATGGATGCATCACATCCTACTTCAGTTGAAGGCCAAGAGAAGATTGAGAAAGCCAAAGCAACAAAAGCAGCAACTGCTTCCGGAGTCCCCGAGACCAAGCAAGATCAGCTCAGCCATCTACTTGAGGCCACTCTGAGGATTGAGAAGAGCCTGGCCATCTTGACTCAAAATCAAGAGAGTCTTGAGAGGATTGTTGAAACCAAATTCTATGATTTTGATGTGAAGATCACTGAGATACAAACAGTTGTGGAGAAGCTTAAGGAAGATGCAGAGGACAGGGATACCACTGATGCTTTCCAGAGAGTCCCAAGAGGACCAAGATCATCAGCTCTGCTAGTTGTCGAGCCCAGGCCTACACTTTTAGCACCTGCAGCCACTGCCACAGTTATTCCTCTAGTATCAACTCCTCCAGCTCCATAGACTACGTCTGAAACGTTTGCATATGCTCTTATCTCCACACCGTCTATGCACACCGGAGCCACCAACGAGAAGACTTCTTCAGCAGCTCCCAAAGATCGTGCCTAGAGTGTCGTATAGCACTATGCATTTTCGAGCTTTTTGGTAACTTGTTGCCAAAGGGGGATAAAGTGTATATATCATTAGGCTTCGAGAGAGAGTTTTGCTTCTTTTTGTTGGTTTTAGATTTCTAGTCAATTCATTTGGTTATTGCTAAAATTTGCTTATGCTCGTGAGATACTTATGTGGCTGATCATACTATGCTTAATGTGTGCTTGCATGATTGTGTATGATCATTTAATTGTTTGTTTTGGTGATGAGTGTTTGTTGCTTAAATCTTATCATTTTGAGCGCTCCACCAAGATGTTTGTGACATGGAAGAATAACCCATGATCCTAATCGATTGTGCATATGCATTCAAAAGCAAATCTTAAATAATGCACAAATTTAGGCGAGATCTTGCTTATAACATACTTCTCAAAGCGACGATGTATTTCATTCCAATTATCATTTGTCGAAGCTTTGATCTATATGTTGTCATCAAATACCAAACAACGGGAGATTGAAAGTGCAACTAATCCCCGGGTGGTTTTGGTAATTAATAACAACATATAGCTCATTGAACTAATATCCATTCAAGTTAAGTATTTCATGAAGTTCAGTGATTGGCATGGCATGGACTAGAGATGTGGACCCTTGAAAATGCCAAGGACAAAGATTTTCAAAAGCTCAAGACTCTACATTTCCATTCTAGTGATCCAAGATCACATTGAGTCTATAGGAAAGCCAATACTATTAAAAGGGAATGAGGTGTTGCTTAATGTTCTGGTTGCTCAAGTTCTTAGTGATATTGCTCCAAAACCCTCAGCCACTTTCTTAAATTCCACATATGTCCAAAACCCTAAGTCAAACGCGGCCCCACCGATTTGATCCATCTGGCGCCACCGAGTTCATTTGACATAGCTACTGCCAGAAACCCTAGACTATTTGGTCACACCGATATTGATCTCGGTCTCACCGAGATGGCTTTGCAAATTCTCTGTGATCCTTTCATAACAATTCGGTCTCACCAAGAAGAGCGATCGGTCCCACCGAGTTTGAATGTAAACTCTCTATGATCCTTTTATAATGTTTTGGTCTCATCGAAATGAGCGATCGGACCCACCAAATTTGCTTGACCAATTCTCTTTACTGTTATTTGCTGAAATCGGTCTCACTGAGTTCATGCAATCAGCGCCACCGAGATGAGGTTTTGCCCTAGCCCTAGCACATCGGTCCCACAAGTTGATTATGTCGTTCCCGCCGAGATTCCTAATGATCGCATTTTGAACTGCTTCGGTCTCACCGAGTTCTTCTATTCAGTCTGACTGAGTTGGGTCAAATGTGTGTAATGGTTGGATTTTGTGTGGAGGCTATATATAACCCTCTACCGCCATCTCCATTTGTGAGAGAGCCATCACAACGTGCCTACACTTCCACTACACATTTTCTGAGAGAGAACCACCTGCTCATGTGTTGAGACCAAGATATACCAATCCTACCACAAGAATCTTGATCTCTAGCCTTCCCCAAGTTGCTTTCCACTCAATCATCTTTTCACCATATCCAAATCTGTGAGAGAGAGTTGAGTTTTGGGGAGACTATCTCTTCAAGCACAAGAGCAAGGAGTTCATCATCAACACACCATTTATTACCTTTTGGAGAGTGGTGTCTCCTTGATTGGTTAGGTGTCACTTGGGAGCCTCCGACAAGATTGTGGAGTTGAACCAAGAGTTTGTAAGGGCAAGGAGATCGCCTACTTCGTGAAGATCTACCCGAGTGAGGCAAGTTCTTCGTGGGCGATGGCCATGGTAGGATAGAAAAGTTTGCTTCTTCGTGGACCCTTCATGGGTGGAGCCCTCCGTGGACTCGCGTAGCCGTTACCCTTCATGGGTTGAAGTCTCCATCAATGTGGATGTACGATAGCACCACCTATCGGAACCATGCCAAAAATCATCGTGTCTCCATTGCGTTTGCACTCTCCAAACTCTTCCTTTACCTTCATATGAAATGCTTTACTTTCCGTTGCTACACTCTTATAATTGCATGTGTAGGTTGGTTATTTGACATGTCCTAATTGCTAAAATATGCCAACACTTAAAATTGGGAAAAGGCTAGATTTTTAAGTGGTCAAGCAGTCTAATCACCCCCTCTAGACCTACTGTCGATCCTACAGGCCCGGACCAACCTTACATGTCCACACACATGAGACCGGTTCCACCGACAGACATGCAACTTGTTTTGCAAAAGGTGGTTGGCGGGTGTCTATTTCTTCTACTTTAATTGAATCAAATTTGACCGCGGCCAGTCCTTGTTGAAGATTAAAATAATAAACTTGATAAATCACCGTTGTGGTTTTGTACCGTAGGTAAGAACGGTACTTGATAGAAGCCCGTACCAGCCACGTAAAGCTTGCAACAACAAAGTAGAGGACATCTAACTTTTTTTTGCAGGTCATGTTGTGATGTGATATGGTCAAGACGTGATGATTTATACATTATTGTATGAGATGATCATGTTTTGTAAATTATCGACAACCGGCAGGAGCCTTATGCTTGCCTCTTTATTGTATGAAATGCAAACACCATGTAATTGCTTTACTTTATCCCTATGAGTTAGCAATAGTCGTAGAAGCAATAGTCGATGAGACAACCACGATGCTACAATGGAGATCAAGGTGTCGAGTCGGTGACGATGGAGATCATGACGATGCTTTGGAGATGGAGATCAAAAGCACAAGATGATGATGGCCATATCATGTCACGTATTTTGATTGCATGTTATGTTTATCCTTTATGCATCTTATTTTGCTTAGGACGGCGGTAGCATTATAAGATGATCCCTTCACTAAATTTCAAGATAATACTAGTGTTCTCCCCGAGTATGCACCATTGCTATAGTTCGTCGTTTCGAGACACCACGTGATGATCAGGTGTGATAGACTCTACGTTCACATACAACGGGTGTAAGATAGTTTTACACACGCAGAATACTTGGGTTAAACTTGACGAGCCTAGCATGTACAGACATGGCCTCCGAACACTGGAGACCGAAAGGTCGAACATGAGTCATATAGTAGATGTGATAAACATAGATATGTTCACCATTGATGACTACTCCATCTCACGTGATGATCGTACATGGTTTAGTTGATTTGGATCATGTATCACTTAGATAAACCCGAGGGATGTTAATTTAAGTGGGAGTCCATTAGTAATTTGATTAATTGAACTTAATTTATCATGAACTTAGTCTTGATAGTGTTTGCATATCTATGTTGTAGATCAATGGCCCATGCTATCGTTCCCTTGAATTTTAATGCGTTCCTAGAGAAAGCTAAGTTGAAAGATGATGGTAGCAACTACACGTATTGGGTCCGTAACTTGAAGATTATCCTCATTGTTGCACATAAGAGTTATGTCCTTGATGCACCGCTAGGTGACCCACCCTCTCCCGCTAACCTAGATGCTATGAACATCTGGCAAGCGCGAAGTGATGACTATTCTATAGTTTAGTGTGCCATGCTTTACGGCTTAGAACCGGGACTTCAAAGACGTTTTGAACGTCATGGAGCATATGAGATGTTCTAGGAGCTGAGGTTGATATTTCAAGCTAATGCTCAAGTTGAGAGATATGAAGTCGCCAACAAGTTCTATAGCTACAAGATGGAGGAGAATAGTTCTGTTAGTGAACACATACTCAAAATATCTGGGTATCAAAATCACTTGTCTCAGTTGGGAATTTCTCTTCCACCTGAGAGTGTTATTGATAGATTTCTTCAATCACTGCCACCAAGATACAAAGGCTTAATGCTGAACTATATTATGTAAGGATGGATAAGACAATTCCCGAGCTCTTCACAATGCTGAAATCGGCGGAGGTTGAAATCAAGAAGGAGCATCAAGTGTTGATGGTTAATAAGACCACTAGTTTCAAGAAAAAGGGCAAAGGAAAGAAAGGGAACTTCAAGAAGAATGGCAAACAGGTTGCCGCTCTCACGAAGAAACCCAAAGTTGTCCCTAAGCCAGAAACTGAGTGCTTCTACTGCAAAGGGAGTGGTCACTGGAAGCGGAACTGCCCCAAGTATTTGGCGGATAAGAAGGATGGCGAAGTGACCAAAGGTATATTCGATATACATGTTATTGATGTGTTCCTTATTAGTGCTCGTAGCAGCGCCTGGGTATTTGATACTTGGTTCGGTTGCTCATATTTGTAACTCAAAACAAGAGTTGTGGATTATACGAAGATTGGCTAAGGAAAAGGTGACGATGCGCGTCGGGAATGGTTCAAAGGTCGGTGTGATCGCCGTCGGCATGCTACCTCCACATATTGATGTCTGCTAGAACTACGTTGGTATTTCCCCAAAGATGAAGGGATGATGCAGTATAGCACCGGTAGGTATTTCCCTCAGTGATGAGAGCAAGGTTATCGAACCAGTATGGCAGGACCCCGATCCTAAGTCACACCGATCTAGCTTGTAACACGTCATATCACTTTGCGGCCTCACGCACGGTATCCCCACGGGTGCCACCTTACCTGGCCCGGGACCGTTTGCGCATTTTGGCACACATATCTGACAGTGTCGCTAGCATCCATATGACAGAGAACCCGGGCCGACATGGCTAGTTATAAACCAAAAGTGGCACTAAATTACAGAGACAGGCATTCATGACCCAGCAACGAACGTGTCGGTCATCAACGTATGAACCCAAGTCGTAGCAAGCTACATGGACTTAAAGGAACAACGCGTGACATTTCCCTTAAGGGACAGACACAGGAACGAAGAAGGACACATGTCGGCCAGCCTACGTGTTCCGAGCAGTAGCAAGCTACCAAGGCTCAGTGGAAGCACTAGGAGGCAGTTCCCTGTAAGATAGGCTACCAAAGGAAAACAACTAGGTGTCGGATCCCACACATACCAAGCATTTCAATCATACACACAATATGCTCAATATGTGCAAATACAACATTGCATCACAACAGAACTCTATGACTCAAATTACTTTATTTAAGAGGCTCCGAAGAGCCATACATAACATATCCATACAGGTAGGGGTCACATGACCCAACACTCGAGTCATACAATCATACAAGCACAAGCGTAAGCTAACATGTCTGAGTACAGACAACATGGAAATAAAACAGGCTTGGTGCAGCCTGACTATCTACAAGGCCCTTCACAAGCTCAGGATCTCCGTCTGGGTAGCAAGCTACTCGTCGACATCAACGTCTATGTAAAACCCATCAGAAGGGGCAGGGTTCTCCTCTGCAACAGTTATTAAGCAAACATGAGTACAAAGGTACTCAGCAAGTCTTACAACAGAACCTAACATACATGCATCATTATCAACAAGGGTAGTGGAGTTCATAGCAGCAAGCCAGCTTTGACTCTTGGCTAACCTATACTACGACTCTCAACAGATTGCAAGATAAGACTACGTACACGAGTCCTCTACTCACCACAACAATACTCTACCGTGGTTCCTCTTCCGTCATCCTACGGAAGGGCCATTCATGGCACTCACACTTGTCTTGAGGCTTTTAGTAGTATCCATTGATGGGCCTCGAACCCCTCGTTGGTTACCCCAAGTGGAAGGTGTAAGATGCAGTAAGTAGAAGTGTTTTCCCCTAGCAAAGATGCCAAGGATCGATTTCCCAGAGACTCCTAGGTTCAACAAGTAGGTGTCAATTGCTACGGCGCCAGATTAGTAGCAACCAACGTGGACCTGCACACAGATACAAATAACTTTGCTCCCAACGAGTATAGAGAGGTTGTCAATCTCTCCGGCCTTGTAGTTCACAAAGGGTTAAAAGCAATGATAGTAGTGATAGATAGTTTTTGCGATAGTAAGTAAATAACGAAAAGTAAATAGTGGATGTGATCAATGATGGTAATATGGACCGGAGTCTCATGATGTTCACTAGTGATGTCTCTCTCCCAAAAGACGATAAAACAGCTATGTGAGGTAAACAAATTACAGCTGGGCAATTGACAGGACCACGAACGCAAACCAATGCCGACTACATTGCAAGAAAGGTTGAGGTTCAAAGCATGGGCGGTACGCCAAAGTAAGTAGACCGAAATCCATCAATATCTACTACTAATCATCCACCTTGAGATATCTATCCAGAACATCTCGCTGGTATTAAGTTGCGAGTCCCACCCATAGTGTAAACTCAATGCAACAGACAACTGCATTAAAAGAACTTTGCGTAAAGTAAACAATCCTTGCACCCGCGGGCACAAGCACCGTTGTTTTCCCCCTTGTGGCAACATCACATCCCCTAGACTCATGTTTCTGTCACTCAAGCTAGTCATCGAGGGGCATGAACCCACAATCGAGCATAATGTTCCCTCTTGGAGTCACTACCTATTACTCGGCCAAAGCAATAAATAACAACGGAGAACATGCAAGAATTACTTATGAACTAAAATATAAAAGAGGTGAATCAAATATATTACTCAAGATCAATCTGAACATAATCTCATAATCCGTCGGATCCCAGCAAACTTGACATAGCAACAGCATAAGGATTACATAGGTGCCTCGATCATGTAGGGCAGCTCACGAGGACTAATTAGTGAAGCACAAGAACGGGAGGAGAACATCACACAGCTACTGGTCATGGACTCATGGTCCAAGGGAGACTACTCACGAGTCATCCGGGAGGCGTCCATGGTGGTGGAGAAGCTCCCGGTGGTGATCCTCCCCTCCGGCAGGGTGCCGGGAAGAGTTCTCCTGGTGCTCCCGATCTTGGAAGCGGCGGCGGCGGCGGAACAGAGATGGGATCGCGAAAAGAAGTCCTGTTCTGAGGGTTTCGGAGGTCCCTCTAAATATATGCCAAAGGGGGGCACCGGACAGGCTTCGGGGGGCCCAGGCGCCCCCCCGGCGCGGCCCAGGGGGGGCGCGCCCACAGGGCGCCTGGAGCCCCTATGGCCCCCCCAGGCTGCCCTTCGGAGGCAGTGTCGTTCCCGGATCACTGATTTTTTATATAATTTTTCTGGATTTTTCTGGGCAGTTCTCGAAACGTGTAAACCTGAAATACAAAAACAGCCGAAAACAGAAACTGGCACTAGGGTGCACTGGATTAGTAAGTTAGTCCAAATATGATCAAAAGTGTATGGAAGTGTATGAATATCATAGCAATATCACCCAAAAGTGGCATGGAGCAAGCAGAAATTATAGATACGTTTTGGACGTACCAACATCCCCAAGCTTAATTCCTGCTCGTCCTCGAGTAGGTAAATGATAACAAGAATAATTTCTGTGGTGACATGCTATTAACCATATAGGACTTTCTCATAGTCATATGACAAAAGCTTACTGAGACAATGATTCTAAAGTAATTAAGTTGCCTAAAGAGAAAATCACAAATGACTGAAAGTTTTACAACATGAAACTGAAACATCAAAAAGATTTGCAATGAACATGATGTGCAAATATGATAAAGTGATATCTAGCTTGCCCCCTTTAGTGATGCAAAACATAAGTGCAGGGGCACCTTCAAGGTTTAAGTGATGACTAGATACAATCATTTCAGAATAAACGATATCACAATCATGCACAAGACAATGCTACTTTGGGACAATGCACATTACACTCAGAATGACAATCATGCTCTTAGTAGTTGGTGCTTCAACATAAAGGTAAAAGAAAGGTTAAGTGCTAAAGCTTTTCGTTTTGAAAACATGGAAGCAATTGTGTCAACGGTAGTAGTACTTCATATGTGTCATGCATAAAACATCCTATAAGTTGCAAGCCTCATGCATCGAATACCAATAGTGCTCGCTCCTTGTCTTAATTAGCTTGGATCCCCATGGGTTATCATTGCATTGCATATGTTTTAACCAAGTGTCACAAAGGGGTACCTCTATGCCACCTGTACAAAGGTCCAAGGAGATAGATCGCATTTGATTTCTCGTTTTTGATAGATCTCAACTTGAGGACATCCATACCGGGACAACATAGAAAATAGATGATGGACTCCTCTTTAGTGCATAAGCATATTCTCATGAGAGATTGAGGATTAAGGTCCAAGCTAAAACTTCCACCATGATGCATGGCTTTGGTTGGCGGCCCAATGTTCTTCTCTAACAATATGCATATTAATTCAACCCACGGTAAATCACCCTTACTTCAGACAAGACGAACATGCATAGCAACTCACATGATATTCAACAAAAGTGTGACAGTTGATGGCGTCCCCAGAAACTTGGTTACCGCTCAGCAAGCAACTCATAAGAAATAAGATACATAAGCAACATATTCTTTACCACAATAGTTTTTAGGCTACTTTCCCATGAGCTATGTATTGCATGGTTAATTTGCTTAGTACAGGTGGAGGTTAGCAAAAGACTGGGAGCGACCAACTAAGAGAGCAATGACGGTCATAATCATGCAGAGCGACAAAGCAACATTGAATCAGGCATGGTAGTTATATCGCTACTTAGAAATAAAAGATCATCAAGGCTTGCCAGACTTTCTTTACAGTCTTGAATATGCGTGAGCATACGCCAAGTCAATCAAAATAAATTCTCGAAGGAAGATATTACTAAACCATACCATATCATAGCCAAACAAACCAAGTTGGTACTCCAATAACACATTGGGAACCCCCCAGCTATTTGGGATTAACCAAAAGAAAACCTGAACTACTAAGCACCATCATGAAAGTAGCATCTTTATCATAGACACATTAACCCATGCAACGGAAGCAAACTCTCTTAATAAGGTGAGCATGGTAATTAAAGAGAGTTCAAGCAACCAACTAAATAAAGGCTCTTGAAAAGAAAAGCATGAATACTAAGAGCAGAGTATGATAGTAGCTATTAAAAGACAAAGAACACACACAACATAGATAGACATGAAAATTCTATGTTATGTTCTAGGTAGAAGTGGAGCGTGTTTCTCTCCCACATAAAGGAATGCTGAGTTCCGACTTGTTATGAAAAACTAAAAAGAAAACTAAAAGCAAGACGCTCCAAGCATAGCACATAACACATGAAGTGATTAAAATATAGTGGAACGAAAGACGAACTGATAATGTTGATGGAGAAGGGGATGCACGGGGGCATCCCCAAGCTTAGACGCTTGAGTCTCCTTGAATATTTCTTGGGGGTGCACGGGGGCATCCCCAAGCTTGAGCGCTTGACACTCCTGAATCTTTTTATCATCTTCCCTCACACACTTGAAAACTCCCTTCATACATAACTCATCACAATCTGATTAGCGAGGTTAGTACCCTTAATAAAATAATTATACCTTGCTGGAAATAAGGATATTCTTGAATTTATACTGTTTCTCAAGATTGCCAAAAGGTTTTTGCAAAGAAAAAGCAAGTTCTTAATTTGCAAAGTGAAGGTAAGGCAAAACAGGACAAAATCTGTGAAAAACAGAACAGCAGGCAGTAATTGACCTGTTCGGGATACTTCTGCAACTCAAATAAAAAAACTCAGAACTGACGCACGAAAGAAAATTATATAGAGAACGCTGTCGAAAGAATTCAGACCAAAACGATGATCTGGTGATTTTATACGAATTTTTCTATCCAAGGACAGAATCTGTTTCCTGGACAGCACCTCACAACTTTTGAAATTTCTAGAAATCAGAGGCTATACTTGGCACAAATATGAAAAGCAAAGATACAATGATGATGCTACAGCATTGAACAACATCAAGACTCAACAAAAGCAAAAATTTATTCATGTGGGCTGCCTCCCAAAAGCGCTTTCTTTTATGCCTTTAAGCTAGGCATAATGCAAAGATCAAGTTTTATCAAGAGTAAAAGAATAGCTAGCCCGTACAACGGACTCAAAAGGTAACTTGACCTTCTTACGAGGGAAGTGTTCCATCCCTTTCTTTAGAGGAAACTGAAATTTTATATTACCCTCTTTCATGTCAATGACAGCACCAACGGTGCGCAAAAAGGGACGTCCCAAAATAATTGGACAAGAAGGATCACATTCAATATCCATAATAGTAAAATCAACGGGCACATAATTATCATTGACAACAATAAGAACATCGTCGATCCTCCCCAAAGGTTTCTTTATGGAAGAATCAACGAGACGAACACCAAAAGAACAAGAATCAAAAGGTTTCAATTTGAGCATATCATATAGTCTTTTGGGCATAATAGAAGTATTAGCTACAATATCACATAAAGCAAAGCATGAGAAATTGTTTATCTTAATTTTAATCATAGAATCCCAACCATCTCCTAGCTTTCTAGGTATGGAGGCTTCTACTCTAAGTTTCTCCTCCCTAGCTTTGATGAGAGCATTAGTGATATGCTCTGTGAAGGCAAGATTAAGCGTGCTAGTGTTGGGATCCTTAGCCATTCCTTGTAGAAAGGTGACAACTTCTGAAATACTACAATTATCAAAATCAATTTTATCATTAGTGAGCAGAATTGTAGTGTCATCCTCTTTGTTTAATTCGCTCTCTATTATAAGAGTTTGAACCTCTTCCCAAGTTTGGGGAAGCTCAGGAGCAATTTTAAACTGAGGCTCATACTTTTTTCCTGGAAGACCATGCCATGGGCATAACTCTCCGTCATAACTAGTGTAATCACAAGGTTTATTTTTTTTGTAAATCCCGCCAGAGATAAGTGGGGCAATGGAAGTAGGGGTGTACCCCTCCCATTTAGTGTTTTTGGTAGAACCCATAGTAGCAAGCAAGCAAGATAACTATTTTTGTGATTTTCGATAAAAGGTAATAAAGCAAAAACTGAAAGGTAAACTAACAAGACTAAAAAGCAAAGGTAAAAGATAGCATGCAACTCCCCTATCCTGAAGAGTGGAGTCCCCGGCAACGGCGCCAAAAAATACTCCTTGATGGGCCTCGAACCCCTCGTTGGTTACCCCAAGTGGAAGGTGTAAGATGCAGTAAGTAGAAGTGTTTTCCCCTATCAAAGATGCCAAGGATCGATTCCCCAGAGACTCCTAGGTTCAACAAGCAGGTGTCAATTGCTACGGCGCCAGATTAGTAGCAACCAACGTGGACCTGCACACAGATACAAATAACTTTGCTCCCAACGAGTACAGAGAGGTTGTCAATCTGTCCGGCCTTGTAGTTCACAAAGGGTTAAAAGCAATGATAGTAGTGATAGATAGTTTTTGCGATAGTAAGTAAATAACGAAAAGTAAATAGTGGATGTGATCAATGATGGTAATATGGACCGGAGTCTCATGATGTTCACTAGTGATGTCTCTCTCCCAAAAGACGATAAAACAGCTATGTGAGGTAAACAAATTACAGCTGGGCAATTGACAGGACCACGAACGCAAACCAATGCTGACTACATTGCAAGAAAGGTTGAGGTTCAAAGCATGGGCGGTACGCCAAAGTAAGTAGACCGAAATCCATCAATATCTACTACTAATCATCCACCTTGAGATATCTATCCAGAACATCTCGCTGGTATTAAGTTGCGAGTCCCACCCATAGTGTAAACTCAATGCAACAGACAACTGCATTAAAAGAACTTTGCGTAAAGTAAACAATCCTTGCACCCGCGGGCACAAGCACCGTTGTTTTCCCCCTTGTGGCAACATCACATCCCCTAGACTCATGTTTCTGTCACTCAAGCTAGTCATCGAGGGGCATGAACCCACAATCGAGCATAACGTTCCCTCTTGAGGTCACTACCTATTACTCGGCCAAAGCAATAAATAACAACGGAGAACATGCAAGAATTACTTATGAACTAAAATATAAAAGAGGTGAATCAAATATATTACTCAAGATCAATCTGAACATAATCTCATAATCCATCGTATCCCAGCAAACTCGACATATCAACAACATAAGGATTACATAGGTGCCTCGATCATGTAGGGCATCTCACGAGGAGTAATTAGTGAAGCACAAGAACGCGAGGAGAACATCACATAGCTACTGGTCATGGACTCATGGTCCAAGGGAGACTACTCACGAGTCATCCGGGAGGCGTCCATGGTGGTGGAGAAGCTCCCGGTGGTGATCCTCCCCTCCGGCAGGGTGCCGGGAAGAGTTCTCCTGGTGCTCCCGATCTTGGAAGCGGCGGCGGCGGCGGCGGAATAGAGATGGGATCGCGAAAAGAGTCCTGTTCTGAGGGTTTCGGAGGTCCCTCTAAATATATGCCAAAGGGGGGTACCGGACGGGCGTCAGGGGGCCCAGGCGCCCCCCGGCGCGGCCCAGGGGGGGCGCGCCCACAGGGCGCCTGGAGCCCCTGTGCCCCCCCCAGGCTGCCCTTCGGAGGCAGTGTCATTCCCGGATCGCTGATTTTTTATATAATTTTTCTGGATTTTTTTGGGCAGTTCTCGAAACGTGAAAACCTGAAATATAAAAACAGCCGAAAACAGAAACTGGCACTGGGGTGCACTGGATTAGTAAGTTAGTCCAAATATGATCAAAAGTGTATGGAAGTGTATGAATATCATAGCAATGTCACCCAAAAGTGGCATGGAGCAAGCAGAAATTATATATACGTTTTGGACGTATCATCCATCAACTTGTCTATGAACTGTAAGAGTAATCAAGTAGTCCGTACCGCGAACAACGGCTATTCGTATAGATTGGTAACCCTACAGGGGTGTACTTCTTGACACACACTTCCACCACTTATCGCCGTTTACTCGACATGTATTCGGCAACCTTCAAGCGGAAGCCCAGCGAGGGTGTCGGCCACGACCTGACTAACCACACAAGTCTCTCGTCCAGGTTTATCGCCTACTTGGCTTCCATCCGTGGGGAGATCCGGCCGGGGTGTCGCTCACGGCCCCAAACAATGTGTACAGGGTTCCCGAGTCACCAAACGGGCGACCGGTACACCGTGCCATGTACCTGTCGCATCACAGCCCACCCCGAGGGTCAGTGTTGTGCACGACCACCAGTAAACTACAAACACCAGAAACTAGTTGCAACTCCTGGACAGAGGTCAAGGGTAGATAATAAGTAGAGAGGGTCAATTAAGGATCCCAACGTGTGGTAGTAGCTGAAACTTGAACCACACATACAGATGTCATGTCCTATGGACGGTTCCAATGAAACAACCCACCACGTACTCCTACATGGCCTTTCATAGATACCTTTACCAAACATGTTCCACACTTCCCTCTCTTTACCGAGTATGATCATTTCACTCTGATCCATCTCCCAGATGAACCAGACCTGACACAACTCTAAGCATAGCAGGCAACATACACAAATAGCATGGTGGATCACACATCACATGGCTCAATCAACTCCTACACATGCTAGTGGGTTTCAACTATTTACTATGGCAATGACAGGTCATGCAAAGGAATAGGGTTCAACTACCGCAACAAGTAGCAGTTCACACGCTGTTGCCTTAATGAAGTAAAAGAGAGCAGGAGCGAGAAGATGGGTTTGTATCGGAATGATCAAGGTTGCTTGCCTGACAGAGTGGTTGTCGGGTACTGCTTTTCAGTTGGATACGCAGAAGTATCCTCAGGAGCAGGACCTACCACAGAGAATACCAGCGATACAATCAATAAGCACACAAATGCAACAATATGATGCATGCTCATGATATGGCAAGATGCATGTGTATTGGGCTAATGCATCTATAAACAGAAAGGTTTGAGCTCATTTGAATCAAAGATTCAAATTTATACCCAAACTATTATTTATTGAAGTGCATTATCATGTTTTAATGTGAACATCAAGGTTAACTTGCTCAAACATGCATGAAACAAGTGCCATTGGAAATATTGGATTTTTCTGATCAATTTTCATATATAAATCTTTTCCATCTGAGCTACTGTTGAATTTATATGATTTTTTGAAGTTTAAAGCATTTTCTGGAATTTTCTGATTTGTTTTAAATCAAATAATCCCAGAAAATCATTTACTGCTTCAGCATGACATTATGCTGAAATCAACCAGTCAACAGGGCGTCCTGGTCAAACCTGACCAGTGGGACCCACTGGTCAGTGTCATAGTTAGTTAATTAACTAATTAGGATTAGTTTAGACACTAATCTAGGTTTGACTAACACACATGGCCCACATGTCAGTGACCCAGGTGGTCAAACCCTTGGTCAAAACGGGGCTGACTCGCCGGCGTTTAGCCGCCGGCGAGGCCAAACGCGGCGGTGGGGTGCGGGATTTGTGCTCCGGCGACCAATTCGACGGCGGAGCACACCTACGGGCAGCTGGCAGTAGGCCGCGTCGAGTGGTGGTGGTGGCTGGCCTCGGGGTCGCTGGAAAAGGCGTCGGCGATGAGTCCAATGGCTACCGGAGCTCAAGTGAACTCGGGCTAGACGCTAGAGAGCACTGCGAGGCTCGTGGAGTGGCGCGTTAGGTTCCTGGGGATGTGGTGAAGCTAACTGACAGGGTGGAGTGGCCGTTGGCTGGCCGGAGCCTCGTCGGCGACGACCTCCGCGGCGGCGCATGCGGGTGAGCTTCGTGCAGTCGGTGCAGGGCTCGAGGGGGAAAACGGAGAGGATGGGGAGGTAGCTGGGCTCATGGCGGTAGCGTTGGATTTGACGGCGAGGTCGGGGACGAGCTGCTGCGACGGTGAGGTCACTGGCAATCTCGACGGCCGAATGGGGGAGAAGTGCTCGGGGACGACGCGTTGTGGCTTCCGGCGAGGCGTGGCTCGACGGGGAGGCGTAACAGACGGTGGCGGAGCTCTGGGACACGATGGCGAGGCGAGGGGAGCTCGGTGGCTGCGGCTATGGCGGCAGGACGGCGGCGGCTGCGTCGGCCATGGCGCGGGGAAGGCGAGGGAGAGGTGCTGGGGAGGAGGGGACGTGTCTGCGAGCTCGGGGGAGGAGTGGGTGGTCGATCCAGAACACCAGAACAACGAGGGGAGGAAGCAGGGCGGCGGGCAGCTGCGTGGCGCGCGCTGCTGCCACCGTCGAGCACCTGCCTGCCTGCCTGGCCGAGCCAAGCAGCTCGGTGGAGCGGTGGCTGGGTTGGGCCGGCAGGTGGGCCTGTTAGTGGGCGCCATGTAAGTCTTCTGTCTCCTCTCTTTTCTATTTTAATTTTGTTTTGTTTCTTTTTCAACTTTGTTGAATTAGTAAAAATGCTAAAGCATTTTTATGAATCACAAAACTAGTCATGCCCATTGTATATAATATGAATAGCATGGAACATTTTAGTTTATGATTATTTGGGCACATAAAATATTTATAGCATTTAAATGCCCAAATGCAATTACAATATGAATTAAACCAGAGACCTTTGGATGTCCTAGAAAATTGTGCACCATTTTTGGCAGAGGTTTAAGACCAAGCAAAGATGATGAACATTTTGAAGGGCATTTTGGGTACATTGGAAAAGTTTTTATTAAACCCTAGTTGTTAGAAGAGGGGTGCTGGGGTTTCTGTCATTCCCATTTCAAGTTTCTGTGGAAAGTAAACATGATGCACACTCTAGCTGGTCCTAATGCAAGCATTGACTAGGGATGTGACAACTCACCCCTACTCAAAAGAATCTCGTCCCGAGATTCGGGTTCCTCCGGAAAGAGGGTGGGGTACTCAAGTAGAAGACGATCCTCCCTTTCCCAAGTAGCTTCACTCTCGGAATGATGTGACCATTGAACCTTGAGAAACTTGATATTACGACGTCGAGTGGTACGCTCGGTTTGATCAAGAATGCGAACGGGGTATTCTCGATATGTGAGATTGTCCTAGAGATCAAGCGTTTCGTGGTTCACTCCGCGGATAGGATCCGAGAAGCAATGTATGAGTTGAGAAATGTGGAAGACATCATGAACTCTAGAAAGGTGCGGAGGTAGTTCCAATTGGTAGGCAACTTCTCCTCGTTTGGCAAGAATGCGAAAAGGATCGATGTAACGAGGAGCCAATTTGCCTTTGATACCGAAGCGATGGGTTTCCTTAAGAGGAGTAACCCGAAGGTAAGCCTTATCTCTGACTTCAAAAATCACAGCCTTATGATGGCTATCATATTGGCTCTTTTGGCGAGACTAGGCTGTTTTCAATTTCTCACGAACGATGCAAACTTGCTCTTTTGCTTCCTGGATCATATCCGGACCAAAGAATTGTCTTTCCCCGGTTTTTGACCAATTAAGAGGCGTTCGACATCTTCGTCCATATAGAACTTCGAAGGGAGCCTTGCCCAAGCTGGTTTGATAACTATTGTTATAAGCAAATTCGGCAAATGGAAGACACTTCTCCCAATCCATACCGAAAGAGATGACAGAGGCTCGAAGCATATCTTCCAGAATTTGATTGACTCGCTCCACTTGACCACTTGACTGAGGATGAAAGGCGGTGCTGAAAGAGAGATGAGTCCCCATAGCATTCTGGAAACTTTCCCAAAATCGTGAAGTGAAAAGACTTCCACGGTCTGAGTTAATCCCCAACGGCACACCATGAAGTGATACTATCTGAGAGATATACAAGTCTGCTAGCTGGCTAGCGGTTATACTCTCTCGAACAGGTAGGAAATGGGCTACTTTGGAGAGGCGGTCGATAATGACGAAGATAGCATTATTCCCTTTCCTGGTCTTGGGAAACCCAGTAATGAAATCCATACCGATCTTGTCCCATTTCCATTCAAGAATAGCTAAAGGTTGGAGGGTGCCAGCAGGCCGTTCATGCTCTGCTTTAACTCGATGACAAACGTCACAGTTAGCAATGAATTGAGCGATTTCTCTGTTCATCCTAGTCCACCAGAACCTCTGGCGTAGGTCCTGATACATTTTGGTACTACCGGGATGAATCGTGAGAGGAGATTCATGAGCCTCCTTAAGGATCAACTGCCGTAGTTGTTGTTTCTTGGGTACCACCAAGCGGTTCTCGAAGTACACAACACCTCGATCATCCATAGAGAAACTTTTAGCAACACCGATAGCAACGTTCTCCTTGATCCGAGATATACCTCTATCATACCGCTGGGCAGCTATGATTTGATCCATAAGGGTAGGTTTCGCCACCAAGGTGGAAAGGAATCCTCGAGGAACAATGTGAAGGTTAAGCTTACGAAATTCCTCGTGGAGAAGTGGTTGCCCTTGTTGTAACATCAGGTTGTTACAATAAGACTTACGACTCAGTGCGTCAACCATGACATTGGCCTTCCCAGGGGTGTAAGTGATTCCTAGGTCGTAATATGTGAGCAACTCAACCCAACGTCTTTGCCTGAGATTCAAATCCGGTTGGGTGAAGATGTATTTCAGACTTTGGTGATCGGTGAAGATTTCACAGCGATTACCAAGAAGGTAATGTCGCCATGTTTTGAGTGCGTGGACTACAGCTGCAAGCTCTAGATCATGTGTAGGATAGTAATCCTCATGTGGACGCAACTGTCGAGATGCGTAAGCGATCACTTGACGATCTTGCATAAGTATGCAACCTAGTCCTTGTCGCGAGGCATCGCAGTAGATAATAAAATCCTTGGAAAAGTCTGGTGGTACCAGTACAGGTGCAGATGTCACGCGTATTTTCAGTTCCTGAAAGCTGGACTCGCACTGTGGGGTCCACTCAAACTTTTTATCTTTCTTGAGGAGTTCAGTTAGAGGTTTGGCAACCTTGGAGAAATTCTCGACGAAGCGTCGGCAATAGCTCGCTAAGCCAAGGAAACTCCTAACTTGCTTGACCGATTCAGGGGGAGTCCAATCAAGGACGGCTTGAACTCGCTCAGGATTGACGGCAATACCCTTACCAGAGATCACATGGCCTAGATAGGTCACTTCTGGCAACCAGAATTCACATTTAGAGAATTTGGCATAAAGGCGGTGCTCTCGAAGTTTCGTCAATACCAGCCTTAGATGCTCGGCATGATCTTCCTTGTTCTTGGAGTAAATGAGTATATCATCGAGGTATACCACGACGAATTTATCCAGGTACTCCATGAATATAGAATTCATTAGCCGGGAGAAAGTGGCTGGGGCATTGGTTAACCCAAAGGACATGACAGTGTACTCGTATTAGCCATAACGAGTAACAAAGGCTGTCTTAGGAATGTCCCCATTCTTGATTTTGATTTGATGGTAGCCCAACCTCAAATCCATTTTGGAAAAAACTGAGGATCCAGCGAGCTGATCATACAAGTCGTTGATCCTGGGGAGCGGATACTTGTTCTTTATGGTGACCAGATTGACAGGTCGGTAATCTACAACCATCTGTTCCGTTCCATCCTTCTTCTTAACGACGAGGACGGGACAAGCCCAAGGGGAAGAACTAGGATGGATGAAACCCTTTTTCAAGGACTCATCGAGTTTTTTCTTAAGCTCAGCTAGTTCTAGGGGTGCCATCTTATAGGGTCTCCTAGAGATTGGGACAGTTCCTGGAATAAGATCTATCACGAACTCGACATCTCTGTCAGGTGGAACACCTGGCAGTTCTTCTGGAAAGACATCCGGAAAGTCACGGACTACCGGGATATCTTCGAGTTCTGGTAGAGGGCTGGCATTAAGAGAGTAGAGCTGACGCTCAGCCATTCGGGTCAAAACATTGACTGTCTTCCCGGATGGGTGTGTAAGTTGAACGGTCCTAGTGTAGCAATCAATCTTGGCGTAATGAGTTGTCATCCAGTCCATACCCAAGATGATATTTGTGTCCGAGGACTTGAGAGCGATTAGTGATGCAAGGAAAACAAGTCTATCGACAAGAATTTCATTTCCATGGCTTACCCTAGAGGTTTGCCACTTTGAACTAGGAGTTTGAATAACCATGGAAGTGGGCATGTCACAAAAAGTCATGTTGTGCATTCCAGCATAGCTCTCAGATATGAATGAATGAGATGCTCCAGTATCGAAAAGAACAGATGCCGGATGGCAGTTAACGAGAAGCGTACCAAGGACGACGTTAGGTTCCTCATAAGCTTCATCAGGAGAGACATAGTTGACATGACCTCGTGCAGTGGGGATTGGCTTGACATAGTTCACCTTGCCTGTTGGCTTACCACGGCCAACGGACTTTCCTGGCTAGTTTTGAGGACACTCACTCATGTAGTGCCCTGGTTCTCCACACTTGAAGCATGTCACAGTGCCAGTGCGTGGAGCAAAGTTGGTAGGTGGTCCTCCATAAGTCTTGGCAGGTGCATACTGTTGAGTTGGGCGAGGTGCCTCATAGGATGGCCTCGGAGTGTACTTGGGTGGCAGAGCAGTGTTAGGAACCCACACACGGCGCTTGTGAGAGCCAGAGCCGGATGAGGAACCAAAGTCACGAGGATGCTTGTGTGTGGCTTCGAAATCAGTCTGGCATGTCTCAGCACTGATAGCTTTGTTCACCATCTTCTGGAAGGAGGTGCACTCGTGCAGACGTAGATCTCGGCGAAGTTCAGGGCTGAGTCCCTTGCGGAACCTCGCCTGCTTCTTGGCATCGGTGGATACTTCCTCGGGTGCATAGCGTGCCAAGTTGCCAAACTCGCGACTATAGCCATCCACGGTTAACCAGCCCTGAGTAAAATTGCAGAATTCCTCCCGCTTGCGATCCATGAGACCTTCCGGAATGTGATGTTGACGGAATGCCTCACTGAACTCAGCCCAAGTAGTGATTTGGCCAGCAGGACGCATAGCCTCAAAGTTTTCCCACCAGAGACTAGCAGGGCCCTCAAGATGGTAGGCGGCGTAGATAACCTTGTCAGCTTCGGCCACACGGGCAGAGTGTAGCTTGTGGGTGATGCTACGAAGCCAGTCATCCGCATCCAGAGGTTCATTGGAATGATGGAACTTTGGTGGGCACATCTTGATAAAGTCATTGATTGACACCACGTCATTCCTCTGACGGAATCCAGTGTTCTACTCTATGCGTTCCAGCAAACGGTTGGTCTCTATCTTGTTCCGTTCTGCCTCGAGCATAACTTCAGCCAAGGAGGGTGGCTGGGGCAGATTCTCATCTCTAGCCCCACTAGCCTCACCCTGCTCTTGAGTAGCAGGATGCTGCGAGTGTTAACCATCCTAGGAGAACAAAACAACGGTTTAGACAAGGATGGCAAAAACTTGACATAGGAGTGCAGAATGTAATGGATGACACGGAATGCAGAGATGTTCATCCGTACGACATGGTAATATAGAAACTGTCATCTATACACCAGTGGTCATACACACCAAACATAGTTTAGTACAAGCCAAGGCTCAAGTACAACTGCGGTGAAAGACGATACATCTCATCAGAGGCATTCCAAGCTCCTATACATTATTTAACTACACCTCCGGAACTCAGTACTAGCTAAGTCATATTCCACAAGACACGCAGGACTGTGGACATACAACGACTACGATACTACTACTGCCACGGTCTAGCTCAGACACTCCCGTAGTAATCTTCGTAAGGATTACCACCGTAGCCTGGAAGTGGAACAGATGGATCTTGAAACTCTCGAGCACTCGAAGGCTGTGGACCATAGGGACATGGATGTGGCCTCGGTCCCGATGCTGGTGGTAAACGACGCCCACGTGGAGGTGTAATACCCCCAACGTCACGCCAATCCATACGATCAGGCAGACGAGTCCGCACGGGGTACAAATCCCGCATATCCAGATATCCGGCGTGCACGGCAGGTCCAAGCCATGTCAAAGTAGTCCAGTGGGCGGCTCGTGTGTTATACAGTTCCATCCGGAGGGCACGGACCTCATGGTCCCTATCCTCCAGCATCTGGATAGTAGTATGAAGCAGTGGCTCCTCATGAGCAGCATCAGTATATAGACCAGTGTAGTAGCCTTCCTCTCCAGGAAGTGAGGCTGGCATGTAACAGAACTCAGTGTTCAGCAGCAGGGCATGCCTAGCCTAGATGATGGTCATCATCGAGTAAGCGGCATCCTGCACTGCCATCTCGATGGTAACCCCGAGTCCATAAGACCAATGGATGGGGTCGTTAGCTCCGGGATACGAGGGGTTTATCCGGACGGTGCAGAAATACTGACTCTGGATGAAATCCCGGTACTGTTCCTCCACGGTGTACTCAGGATACCAACGGTAGCCGGTCTCAGACAACACATGGACTAGCATGGCCGTGTGACCGGGCACATTAATGCACCGAGTCAAACGAACCACTTGGTGAGGTGTGCGGCCAGACATTTGAAACACGAAATAATGGAAAGGCATCAGAATTTCTAGAAAAAATCGGGCAGCATAACAACTGTAAATGCTCAAAAAGATTTTGAGACATCATAAAAATGATAGCATAGCCACTCAAAAATATCATATCAAGGTTCCGGGTCCAACTAATCATCATGCTAGAAGGGTAGAAACTGAACTGAGGCTTAGAACCAAAAATCCTAAGAGTCTACGGATTAGTAACACGTGATCCTAGTAAGTATGAGAGGCCTAGTCCTAAACCCCCGTAGAAAGAATAGGCTGACTCAGATCAGAAGGGCATAAGGTAAAGAAGTAAAAAGAGCCTTACGTTCCCTTCCACAATCAATTCCCCTACATATAGCTAAGAATTTTCTAGACTCAACATCGACCAGTTTGGCTTGAGAAACCTACAAGCAGTCTGGCTCTGATGCCAACGTTGTCAGGACCCCGATCCTAAGTCACACTGATCTAGCTTGTAACACATCGTATCACTTTGCGGCCTCACGCACGGTATCCCCACGGGTGCCACCTTACCTGGCCCGGGATCGTTTGCGCATTTTGGCACACGTATCTGACAGTGTCGCTAGCATCCATATGACAGAGAACCCGGGCTGACATGGCTAGTTATAAACCAAAAGTGGCACTAAATTACAGAGACAGGCATTCATGACCCAACAACGAACGTGTCGGTCATCAACGTATGAACCCAAGTCGTAGAAAGCTACATGTACTTAAAGGAACAACGCGTGACATTTCCCTTAAGGGAGAGACACGGGAACGAAGAAGGACACATGCCGGCCAGCCTACGTGTTCCGAGTAGTAGCAAGCTACCAAGGCTCAGTGGAAGCACTTGGAGGCATTTCCCTGTAAGATAGGCTACCAAAGGAAAACAACTAGGTGTCGGATCCCACACATACCAAACATTTCAATCATACACACAATATGCTCAATATGTGCAAATACAATATTGCATCACAACAGAACTCTATAACTCAAAGTACTTTATTTAAGAGGCTCCGAAGAGCCATACATAACATATCAATACAGGTAGGGGTCACATGACCCAACACTAGAGTCATACAATCATACAAGCACAAGCGGAAGCTAACATGTCTGAGTACAGACAACTTGGAAATAAAACAGGCTTGGTGCAGCCTAACTATCTACAAGGCCCTTCACAAGCTCAGGATCTCCGTCTGGGTAGCAAGCTACTCTTCGACGTCAATGTCTATGTAAAACCCATCAGAAGGGGCAGGGTTCTCCTCTGCAACAGTTATTAAGCAAACATGAGTACAAAGGTACTCAACAAGTCTTACAACAGAACCTAACATACATGCATCATTATCAACAAGGGTAGTGGTGTTCATAGCAGCAAGCCAGCTTTGACTCTTGGCTAACCTATACTACGACTCTCAACAGATTGCAAGATAAGACTACGTACACGAGTCCTCTACTCATCACAACAATACTCTACCGTGGTTCCTCTTCCGTCATCCTACGGAAGGGCCATTCACGGCACTCACACTTGTCTTGAGGCTTTTAGTAGTATCCATCAACTTTTCTATGAACTGTAAGAGTAATCAAGTAGTCCGTACCGCGAACAACGGCTATTCGAATAGATTGGTAACCCTGCAGGGGTGTACTTCTTCACACACGCTTCCACCACTTATCGCCGTTTACTCGACATGTACCCAGCAACCTTCAAGCGGAAGCCCGGCGAGGGTGTCGACCACGACCTGACTAACCACACAAGTCTCTCGTCCAGGTTTATCGCCTATTTGGGTTCCAGCCATGGGGAGATCCGGCCGGGGTGTCGCTCACGGCCCCAAACGATGTGTACAGGGTTCCCGAGTCACCAAACGGGCGACCGGTACACCGTGCCACGTACCTGTCACATCACAGCCCACCCCGAGGGTCAGCGCTGTGCATGACCACCAGTAAACTACAAACACCAGAAACTAGTTGCAACTCCTGGACAGAGGTCAAGGGTAGTTAATAAGTCGAGAGGGTCAATTAAGGAACCCAACGTGTGGTAGTAGCTGAAACTTGAACCACACATACAAATCTCAGGTCCTATGGACGGTTCCAATGAAACAACCCACCACGTACTCCTACATGGCCTTTCATCAATACCTTTACCAAACATGTTCCACACTTCCCTCTCTTTCCCGAGTATGATCATTTCACTCTGATCCATCTCCCAGATGAACCAAACCTGACACAACTCTAAGCATAGTAGGCAACATAAACAAATAGCATGGTGGATCACACATCACATGGCTCAATCAACTCCTACACATGCTAGTGGGTTTCAACTATTTACTATGGCAATGACAGGTCATGCAAAGGAATAGGGTTCAACTACCGCAGCAAGTAGCAGTTCACACGCTGTTGCCTTAATGTAGTAAAAGAGAGCAGGAGCAAGAAGATGGGTTTGTATCGGAATGATCAAGGTTGCTTGCCTGACAAAGTGGTTGTCGGGTACTGCTCTTCAGCTGGATACGCAGAAGTATCCTCGGGAGCAGGACCTACCACGGAGAATACCAGCGATACAATCAATAAGCAAACAAATGCAACAATATGATGCATGCTCATGATATGGCAAGATGCATGTGTTTTGGGCTAATGCATCTATAAACAGAAAGGTTTGAGCTCATTTGAATCAAAGATTCAAATTTATACCCAAACTATTATTTATTAAAGTGCATTATCATGTTTTAATGTGAACAGCATGGTTAACTTTCTCAAACATGCATGAAACCAGTGCCATTGGAAAGATTGGATTTTTTATTTATCAATTTTCATATATAAATCTTTTCCGTCTGAGCTACTGTTGAATTTATATGATTTTTTGAAGTTTAAAGCATTTTCTGGAATTTTCTGATTTGTTTTAAATCAAATAATCCCAGAAACCATTTACTGCGTCAGCATGACATCATGCTGAGGTCAGCCAGTCAACAGGGCGTCCAGGTCAAACCTGACCAGTGGGACCCACTGGTCAGTGTCACAGTTAGTTAATTAACTAATTAGGATTAGTTTAGACACTAATCTAGGTTTGACTAACAGACAGGGCCCACATATCAGTGACCCAGGGGGGTCAAACCCTTGGTTAAAACGGGGCTCACTCGCCGGCGTTTAGCCGCCGGCGAGGCCAAACGCGGCGGTGGGGTGCGGGATTTGTGCTCCGGCGACCAATTCGACGACGGGGCACACCTACGGGCAGCTGGGAGTGAGCCGCGTCGAGTGGTGGTGGTGGCTGGCCTCGGGGTCGCCGGAAAAGGCGCCGGTGAGGAGTCCAGCGGCTGCCGGAGCTCGGGTGAGCTCGGGCTAGACGCTAGAGAGCACGGCGAGGCTCGTGGAGTGGCGCGTTAGGTTCTTGGGGATGCGGTGAAGCTAACGGACAGGGTGGAGCGGCCGTTGGGTGGCCGGAGCCTCGTCGGCGACGATCTCCGTGGCGGCGCGTGCGGGTGAGCTTCGTGCAGTCGGTGCAGGGCTATAGGGGGAAATGGAGAGCATGGAGAGGTAGCTGGGCTCACGGCGGTCGCGTTGGAGTTGATGGCGAGGTCGGGGACGAGCTGCTGCGACAGTGAGGTCGCCGGCGATCTCAACGGCTGAACGGGGGAGAAGTGCTCGGGGACGACGCGTTGAGGCTTCCGCCGAGGAGTGGCTCGACGGGGAGGCGTAACAGATGGTGGCGGAGCTCGGGGACACGACGGCGAGGCTAGGGAAGCTCGGTGGATGCGGCTATGGCGGCAGGACTGTAACATCCCAAAATTCTAAATTTTGGAATGTTATATTAAATAGATAGATTTGATTGCTTGTTTGATGTGCTGTGTGAAAATTGAGTGAAACTTGAAACCTTTGAAAGTTAAATGAGAGGGAATAAAATGACTTTCCCAAAACTTTCACTTTGCTTTTTGATCTCTGAGGGAATTCAATTTCCTTTCAACACGAAACCCTAGAGTGAAGATAATATGACTTCTTCCATTTTATTTTAAATGATAAAGGGCCTTGAAGGGATTTTGAATTTCACTCTCGAAACCTTTTCAATTCAGAAACTTTAAGCAACTCAATGATTTTCCCGAGAGAAGATAAAATGACTTCTTCAAATTATAGGAAATATGAGTTGGAGGTTTTTCTGAATTTTCTGTAACTCAATTTCAAATATTGAGTTATTTGGTTTTATTCAAATTATTTTTCTCCAAAAATAAATTACATGGAAAATAGGGTAACATGATTCCCTACAGCAGAAAATTGGAGAGAAATAATTTTGAAATCATTTTGGTATTTTAAAGTGATTTTTATTGGTTTTTATTGCAGCAGTAGGACCTTTTGATTTATTAGATTTTGTGGGCATTTTATTTGGCAGTAGGAAATTGTTCATGTTGTAGGACTTATTTTTCTGTAAATTTTGATATACTATATGCCTATAGTTTATTTTATTCTATTTTGTTCTTTAGTATTTCTGTCTGTTAAAAAAATGTTTAAAGAAAAACAAAACAAAAATACCCTCTTCCGAAACTGGGCTGGCCCAGCTTCCGCCAGGCCGCGGCCCAGCTCGTCCTCGTCCCCATTGGGACTTTCCCTTCCGCACGGCAGCGCCGCCGCCGCCATGGGAGCCGTGGTCGCCCCGGTCTCTCTCCCCTGCCCCCTTCTGCACGTAAAGCTTCGCCCCTCTCTGCCTATTTAAGGCCAAGCCCCGGCCCCGCCGCTCCCCTCGCATTGCACCGCCGCCGCCCCAATTGCCAACCGCCGCCGCCGCTGCTGCCTGCTTCTGCCGCCGCTGACGCGCTGCTCTGCCGCTGCTGCCTTGCCGCTCCGTGCCGCCGCCGCAGCCCCACCACCGCGCCACCCCGCTCCTGGCAGCAACGCCTAGTGCCGCCGCCGCAGCCTCGCCGGCCGGAATCCGATCTGCCTCGGTCCGGTTCGCCCGAACCGGAGGTTCCTTTGAGAAAAACCCTAGGTAAAAAAAACCCGGTCCGGTTTTTTTTTGTTAGATTAGGTTTTCTTCAGTTTTTTTATTATTAGATCTATTTAGAGAGCGTTCGTTGTTTAGGGTTCAGCAGTGAACGTTCATACTTTAACTTTTATTTCCTGTTTAATTTCGGCCAGGGACCTCTCTATAAATTTTAATTTTACAGATTAGCCCCTAAACTTCATTAGGCCATAACTTTTTACCGGTTAGTCCAAATCCAACGAAACCAACGCCCACGTCTTTGTTACGGTCCCCTCTTTCCAGTAATACAACTTAAACATGTTTTTGAAAAGTTTGAAATTCGAATTCAACTAGTTTTAGATTTGAACTTCGTTTGATCATAACTTGAGTTCCGTAACTCTGTTTCAGTTGATTCTTTTTGCAAATCAAAGCTCTTGACCTAAACTTTCCGATAAGGCCAAATTCACATAATTTTGGTACTGTTGGAAATTGTATTGTGTTTCGTGAGTCATTTGTTTGTTTTCAAAGTTTTCCGAAGTGTTTATTCGCTCTGTGTGATCTTTCTGAGTGATTGCTTATGTGTGGTTACTATTGCTTGCTTACGATAGATTGACCGGAGTGTGACGAGTAGATCTATCAAGAGTTTTGAGTGCGAATCATCTTCATCAACATTGCAGGCAAGTTCACACTTTGATCATATTTTCCAATACCCAGTTTTCATTGCATTAGTCCAACCCTCACACATTGCATGAGTAGGATCAATTAACTTGTGGGACTGGGAAGTAGAATGAGGTAGTACCTATTACCTGCATTACATTCAAACCTTTGGGAGTCACTTCTACGTTTGCTGTTAGGACATGCTATGCTCGTAGACGTGGATTGGGTGAGTGAAATCCATGACAGATGTGAGTTTGTTAATTAATGGTTCAACTTAAGGTGGCAACATTAATACACATCTGGGTGGATTGAGGCACCTGGGTATTCCAGCGATTGCCTGTTTTTCTTTTGGACCGCCACCCAGGCTCAAAGGGATCATGAGATTATTCATACTAGAAACTTCCGTGTGCAGCCATAATGCTATTATGGGCTCTAGCATAGTATGAGTAAGTCGTGCGAACTCTTACAGTGGTATACTAGCAGATGTAGGGGATGTAGGTTGGTACGGCCCGCCCGATCGTAAGGTGCTAGCGCTTCCGAAAGACTATGTCTCGGTCATCCGTTTCTCAAACACCATGCAGTGCGAGAAACCAAACGGAGGCGATCGAGTCTTGTGGGAAAACTGCACAAACCTCTGCAGAGTGTACAAACTGATCATGATTAGCCGTGTCCTCGGTTATGGACGTCTTGAGTATCTAGTACTTGGATTTTCATGTGCATCTCATCACTCTCTAATTTAATATTGTTGGGTTTAGTGATGAACTTTAATTGGGGTTGAGAGGATGTCTATCCTCTCAACAATGTTTCAACTACCATGATAGTTAATTAAAATCTATTCCTTTGAAGTAGGGAAAAATTGGCTTTACGCAAAAACTTTAACCTTACAGCCTCCACCAGCCAAATATGCATATAGTTGTAGGCTTATTCATCATTATCATTACAGTGTGAATTTGCCAGTACATTCAATGTACTGACCCTCTGTGGCTGCAACGTCTCATGTTGCAGGATTATCTTACGACGAGTAAGTGATACGTTAGGGGTTACGATTTCTACACTCAACTTTGCCGTTGGTGTTGATGGGAATCCACGACCTTTGTTGCTTCCGCTATGATCGATTGAGGTAATAGTATTTATGTTACTCAATACATGTGATTTACCTCTGTTATAAATCCTCGAGTACTGTGTGTGTCAGCATACCGATCCAGGGATGACACAGAACACAGAGACTTCGGTCCATTCGGATCGTGGTCGCTACAAGATGGTATCAGAGCACATGTTGAATGTAGGACGTGACCCTAGAAACTGGCCAGCCCATGGGAAAGGATTTCTCTAAAACTTTATTTTCAAAAAGATTCTTTACCTCTCTTCTTTTCTGAGCTTTGTCAAATCTTCCCTCTTACCTTAAATAGTTAGACCATACCCTCTCCCATTTGACCCCTTCGGAGTAAAGAGGATTTTACCGTACATTGGAAGTGTTGAAGCTACAACAATGGATACTCCGAAGGTTTGAAGAGTTGACTACTTTGAAGAGATGATGACAATTAGAAGACCAACCCCCTATGATGTACTTACGTTAGATGCGACGATTTTGAGCCGTCAATTGTTTGATGTTTTCTGACGGCCACAAACTAAAACCCGTCTTTTTCAAAACATTTGTTTGTATTGAGTGTATCTCTCTCCATCTCTTCTGAATCTCATCCCAAAACCCTTGGACCCAATAGAGGATGACTGAAGATAGACTTGAAGTCTCTGGACCAATGACCCAGCCGGAGGCAGAGTTATGGATACAAAACATGGATGATCACTTCAGGAAGAATTTAGTTGAAAGGAAGTATGAAGTTCAATACGCTCTTCAGTACCTTACAAAAAGTGATGCAACATGGTGGAAGATGCATCAAGCCATACAAGGATGTAATGGAGCAGAAAGTTGGGTGGAATTCAAAAAGTCTCTGTTGAGATCCCGTCACATCAGAAAGCATGGTGACAACCCGAAGAAGAAACTTTGTGCTTACAGGATTTGTGGAGAAATAGGACACACCCAAAAGGAGCACAAGGAGGAATGCCCTAATTGTGAAGGAAGTCACCTAGCAGAAGAATGCCCAACTAGGCAGATTACTTGTTTCTTGTGTGAAGGGACTACCCACTACCCAGCTCAGTGTCACATTTACCCCATGGTGCAACGAACTATCCAGCAGAAGAAAGAAGCAATGAAAGAAATCCTCAAGGAAACCTTAAGGGAATCCGCGATGCAGGAAGATATTGACGACCCGGATGGAGAAGGACTAGACAGATATTACTCCCGTGCTTGCTACTCATGTGGAGAGAAAGGACATCTTTCACAGCATTGCACGAGGGAAAGTCAAGAGTATCTGGGAGATTTCCCGACAGAAGAAGTGGAGTTTGATCCACAAAAGATAGAAGAATTGATAGGAACGAAGAAGTTGAGGAAGAGAAAGAGCATGTGTCCCCAGAACAACCCAATTTCTGCGGAAAAGGACCTGAGTGACATCACATGTTACCGGTGCAAGGATTTAGGTCATTATGCTAGCAAGTGCTCAACCAGGAAGCGAAGAACCCAGTGAACCAGGACAACCACCATGAAGTCCTTAGCTTGGTCTTATGCCATTAGTTGACGCTGCAAGGAAGTAGGGCATTTTGCCAAGAGAAGGTTCAGACCAGAGAAAAGATTGATCAGAGTAGTTGAAATCTGGATATTAGAATGAAGCATGTAGCTAAATGTGGAATACACTTTATTATGATGTTGAGTTGAGTGAGTTGAGTTATGGAAAGAACATTGTAATAGTTCGTGAAGCAAGAGAAGTTGATATGTTTGGAATTTAAGAAGGAAGCGCTATGAGTTGTTGGATGATTGTGAGTGCCCCTCACCCAGACCAAAACCTAGAACCCATGGAGAAGCTGACCCCCAAACCTTTTTCGGACAACCAACCATATTCCCCAAGGAAATAGACGTTGTCCTGAGAACCCCTTCTATCTTATACCCCCAGATGACAACCCTTTATGAGTCTTTTCTCAAAGGCTCGGAAACCATCATGACCCTGACTAGCGATCAGGATTTTCCAAAGGTCCTGAAGGACATGATGAAGCATATTCACCTAGAAGGAGATGCAGTTTACAAGGGTTATCCCTTCATGGAGAACGGAGTTGAACTTTGGTACGTGGAGGTACACTTCCATCGTGTGAAAGGAGATTGCCCAAAGACTATGGGACAATACTTTTTCATCTCCCAAGTACCGCGAACAGCATTCTTCGATTCTGTTCGTGAAGCTGCTATGGAGGCCATACGTCAGATTGGAGAAATACTTGAAGCAAGACTTCGTTATACCCAGGAAAGCCTGAGTAAGGTGCAGGCAGAGATGATGGAAATGAAGCACACGACCAATAGGACGAAGCAAAATATTGATGATTTCAAGAAGTACATTGCACAATTCCAGTGGGACTGAAGCGTCCTTAGCTAGGACAAAGGAATAAAGATGGGAGGAATGTTTGACCATACCCAACTAGGTGGATGGAAACATTTGTAGTGAAGCACCTTTGAAATTGAAGTGTCGAATACTGGTTCAGGAGATAATAAGAGATTTGATATGAGGAGAATACGGATTATGGATGAACCAGTGCAGTTTGTTTAGTGCTACCTTACTGTGTGAAACCTGGACCCATAGGAAGGAAACTGTTGCCCCAAATAGTAGAGTTTGCACAAAATAAGTTGGAGTTTATTTTGATATGAAGCTTACCCCAAGAATATGAAGGAAAGAAGTACAATTGGATTTTAGAGGGGGTAATGCTGAAGTATGGAGCAATAGTGACTCCAAGGATGAATTAAGGATATACAAGTTCTGAAGTGGACCCGTAAGCTGAGGACCTAGGGAGGCTACGTAATCATAAGGGAACCACGTGACTTGTCAGAAGTAATATGTGTCTGCTGTAGTGAAGCAGGGCACTTTGCTAGAGATTGTCCCAATGAGAAGGAGACTTGGACCAAGTAGTTGAGTTGAAGCATGCAATGGAAATGCAGTAGATGGTAACAAGTTGAGAATGAGTAAAGTTAGCATCATGGCATTGATTTTGGATTTTATGAGTTGTTACTACATAAGTGATGAGTGAAGACATGATGCCTAGAAGGAGATTTTGAAGAAACTAGTGTTATTCATTTAAAGTGTGGTAGAATCCAGCACCGTTACCTGAATACAAGGGCTAGTTACGACAGACTTTGGAATGGACTATCCAAGGATGAGTGTGAGTAATCACACTCAGTTTTGAACCAAGAGAAGTAAGGGATAATTGGATGGAGTTAAGAAAACCAAGGAAGTTGGATGTTGGAAGTATGATCAGTTGTGACCTGAGGATGAGACCAAGTGTTACTATTGATGAGATGAACCATAATCCACAGGCCCCAGGACCTGTCAAGAAAGCAAGCACACTCTTGCGGAAGGAAAACCCCTGGTAGAAGTTACGACTTGGCCAACATACGATCTTATAGGTGGTTACGTTAAACCCGATGGTTGTGAAGAAACGATAGATGTTTTGTTTGGCTTGCAGAATCAATGGATTTATCCGAAATCAGTTCGTCGACAAGATGGAATTCTGCAAAGCTTGTGAGGATGACCGAGTGTTAGAATTCGAGATTCACTAAACCGTATACAAGGTAATGATTTGGGTGCGGGATGGATTGATCACCATACCGACTTACTCTTATTATTCGCCTCTGTTATACGGGATGGTAAATCTGAGTGACTTACCAATAGTGGAAAGACGACGATGTCAAAACCTTGTTTAAACCTTAGAATGGTATAGAAATTTTCCCCCTGTACAAGGCAGCTCTTGCCAACCGTAGGTCATACGGTGAGGATGAAGCCCAGACCCGTTTTCTGCAGGGACCCAGTTAATTTTGTTTGATGAACACCATGAGATATCGATATTTGTTTAGTATTGGCGCCAGACCTGTCAGCTAAGAAGAACTACTCTCGGAAGAACCTTACCAAGATGAAAGGATACAAGAATTGAGGGCAAAGGTTATGCCACTACCGAAAGAGCCCCAGAGAAGGAGTTACCCTAAAGATCTGAGAAGAATCGACACTGTCAACTAAGAATGGAGTACCTAAGTTTTGATAGAACCGTAACCATCATTCTAAGTGTGGTAGCACACTAGACCATACCAATCAATGGATTTGTTAGGAGACCCCAAACCCTAACATATTTCTTGCTAGCCTCTCCGAATCTCGAGGACGAGATTCATTTTAAGTGTGGTAGGTTTGTAACATCCCAAAATTCTAAATTTTGGAATGTTATATTAAATAGATAGATTTGATTGCTTGTTTGATGTGCTGTGTGAAAATTGAGTGAAACTTGAAACCTTTGAAAGTTAAATGAGAGGGAATAAAATGACTTTCCCAAAACTTTCACTTTGCTTTTTGATCTCCGAGGGAATTCAATTTCCTTTCAACACGAAACCCTAGAGTAAAGATAATATGACTTCTTCCATTTTATTTTAAATGATAAAGGGCCTTGAAGGGATTTTGAATTTCACTCTCGAAACCTTTTCTATTCAGAAACTTTAAGCACATCAATGATTTTCCCGAGAGAAGATAAAATGACTTCTTCAAATCTATTATATACTAAAAGTAATATACAGTGAACCAGAAGGGAGAGAAATCAGTTAGAAAATTCCTCATTAATTAGAAAATATCAACCCTCGATCTGGTAGATTTCTTAAAATTGCGATTAGATCACCGTTCAATTTACGTAACATATATAATATGGTGGACCTCCAAAGATTTACGTGGCACATGTCCATGTACATATTTTCCAATCTAGAAAAAAACTAGATTATTCGGTTGTCAAAAGAAAATTGAGCTCCTCTATAAAAAAAGATGTTGCGTGAGGATTCATGTTCCTTTTGGCAAGCCTACCATGTTAATTGGAAATCACATGCATGCACACATGTTCCGTAAGCAAAAAAAAAAAACACGCACATATGTGTATATAGAGAATCCCTCACAAACTTATACATGGTCACGTACTTCATATATAGTATCTATTATATATTAAAAGTAAATGGCAGGTTAACCAACAAAGGGAAATATGATCTAAAATTCTATATAAGTCAGAAGTATCCGACCGTTGATTTAATATAACTTCTCTATATTAATAAATCACAGCCTTAGATCTTCGTAACCTGGTGGACACTAAAAAATAGTGTACCCCTCACATATAAAAAATAGAGTACACATCCCACATCGTTCATTCATCAAGGAAAAAAAAGAACAGCCCCACACATATCCATTAGGTACGTACATACATTTGAAAAAAACAAGTGCGTACAAAAGGAATGATCCCCACCCTTTTAAAAATACAAGCACGTACATATCCCTCCAGAGGAAAAAAACAAGCATGTAGACATTGCAAAAAAGAAAAACCATGTAGGCATCCCTTCAAAGCAGAAAAAAAAAGACAAACACCGTACATACATCCCACGTCCTTGATCCAAAAGAGTATGCAAATACATAGTCCTAAACATCTTCCTCCTCGAGTGCGTCTTTCCATCTCACTTCCCTTTAATATAGCGATTGTCGCTTCTTTGTAGATACCGACGTGCTCGGGGAAACAAGTGGGCCACATGGCGCCGGCGCGAAACATAGTAGTACGTCGTTGGCTACGTCGAGGCTTCCTGGGTACGGGTAGTTGCTTGAACTGTGGCACTGGAATAGGGCTTGACTATCAAGATGAACATGTTTGGTGCAACATTTGGAGGTATAAATAATGTTATACGAAGGATGATTATTACAGATATGCTCTCACCGTCTACTAGAAGAGGCACCTCAGGTGCTATGATTTGGCTGATGCGGTATCTCAATGTTAAATAATACATGTAGACTACTGTATAATCGGTCGCCAGTCAGGTGGAAAGGATATTATCAATGAAACATCTAAACCATGAGCTTCAAGTTAGTATATTTAACCCATACAATTAGATGGCATATATGAAGCAGTTTAGATACCAGGGCGTTATCCTAAGCTAAGCTAAGCTAGCTAGGACTTTACTCCCTACTATTGATGAATTCCATATGCATATGCAAACATGATCTCCATGAAGTACACTATTGTTTTACATTATAGCAAAACGTAGTTTTGAATCCTTTGCTTGTAGTGTGTTGGACATGAGCCAATGCTAGATGATGGTGTTTAGTGTTATCAATGCATCCTTGAATATCTAACTAATTAGTATGCTTTCTAAAAAGTTAGTTTGAGTGCTAATTATAAATAGAAAAATTACTGCTATATATAGTTGTTAACGGCAAAGGCATGATACATTTTAAGTTCTTATGCGGTTAATTATTGTTCAACAAAGTTCTGTTTTGTCAGCTTTAGTGCCATCTATTCGACTTGTGTTTCTCACCAATGTGTCAAGTTAACATTACAAAAAATTAATACCCCTTCAAAATCACAGTCCCTAAAAATCACATATTAATTTCTACTAAAGTTACTTCATTAGTTTTGTACAGTTAATATTATATCAAACTCATGTCGTGGTGCTATAACTTGAAATTTCTTCACGCATGAAAGAATGCCATGTTAGACATTAGATCGCATCCTCACACGTGAATGAGATGGTGACATCATAAACTATTTTCCAAGAATAGCCGTCCATATAATTCGTTAAGTTCTATTTCTTATATTTGTTTCTCATTCTCATAAAATATTATAGGTGAACTATTATCTGCACATAAACAAAAAGGCATGACACTATCGAAAAATCACAATCTACGAGAGCAAAAGCACTACACTTGGTCGATTAATAATATAAATATCCATTATTTAAACGTATGATCTGGTTGTAATTAATCGATAATAAAGACAAGTTAATGTATACAATTTTGTTTAATTTTGGGATCAATAATTTAGTAGTTTTACCATATTTGTATTTTAACAAAAGTGCTAGATTCATAATACAAATACATTTTCAAAATGGAAGAATACAATAAAATTAAATAAAAATGATATTACTATACTAGGACTTCGGATACTATACTTACATTAAATTAGTTCTTTTCATATGGGTTGACTTTAACATTGTTTTTGTAAGAATAATAATAAAAATAATAACAATAAATAATAATTATGAATGAGCCCACAAAATAAAGTCGTCATAATTATGTATGGACTTACTACATATAAGAAATTCAATCATATGGCATAATAGAGAATTCGAAGATTGCGCCCGTACAATAAAGTCGTCATATTGGGTTCCAATTTTTCTTTATCCAAATCAAACAATATGTTATTATTAAAACAATCTTGAAATCTAGCCCGCGCATCGAGCAGGCCACTTTACTAGTTATAGGAAATATGAGTTGGAGGTTTTTCTGAATTTTCTGCAACTCAATTTCAAATATTGAGTTATTTGGTTTTATTCAAATTATTTTTCCCCAAAAATAAATTACATGGAAAATAGGGTAACATGATTCCATACAGCATAAAATTGGAGAGAAATAATTTTGAAATCAGTTTGGTATTTTAAAGTGATTTTTATTGGTTTTTATTGCAGCAGTAGGACCTTTTGATTTATTAGATTTGGTGGGCATTTTATGTGGCAGTAGGAAAATGTTCATATTGTAGGACTTATTTTTCTGCAAATTTTGATATATTATATGCCTATAGTTTATTTTATTCTATTTTTTCTTTAGTATTTCTGTCTGTTAAAAAAATGTTTAAAGAAAAACAGAAAAAATACCCTCTTCCGAAACTGGGCCGGCCCAGCTTCCGCCAGGCCGCGGCCCAGCTCGTCCTTGTCCCCGTCGGGACTTTCCCTTCCGCACGGCAGCGCCGCCGCCGCCATGGGAGCCGTGGTCGCCCCGATCTCTCTCCCCTGCCCCCTTCTGCACGCAAAGCTTCGCCCCTCTCCGCCTATTTAAGGCCAAGCCCCGGCCCCGCCGCTTCCCTCGCATCGCACCGCCGCCGTCGCAATTGCTAGCCGCCACCGCCGTTGCTGCCTGCTCCTGCCGACGTCGCGCTGCTCTGTCGCTCCGCGCCGCCGCCGCAGCCCCACCACCGCGCCACCCCGCTCCTCGCGGCGACACCCAGCGCCGCCGCCGCAGCCTCGCCGGCCGGAGCTCACCGCCGGCCGTAATCCGATCTGCCTCGGTCCGGTTCGCCTGAACCGGAGGTTCCTTTGAGAAAAACCCTAGGTAAAAAAAATCGGTCCGGTTTTTTTGGTTAGATTAGGTTTTCTTCAAAAAAATTATTATTAGATCTATTTAGAGAGCGTTCGTTGTTTAGGGTTCAGCAGTGAACGTTCATACTTTAACTTTTATTTCCTGTTTAGTTTCGGCCAGGGACCTCTCTGTAAATTTTAATTTTACAGATTAGCCCCTAAACTTCATTAGGCCATAACTTTTTACCGGTTAGTCCAAATCCAACGAAACCAACGCCCTCGTCTTCGTTACGATCCCCTCTTTCCAGTAATACAACTTAAACATGTTTTTGAAAAGTTTAAAATTTGAATTCAACTTGTTTTAGATTTGAACTTCGTTTGATCATAACTTGAGTTCCATAACTCTGTTTCAGTTGATTCTTTTTGCAAATCGAAGCTCTTGACCTAAACTTTCCGATAAGGCCAAATTCACATAATTTTGGTACTGTTGGAAATTGTTTTGTGCTTCAAGAGTCATTCGTTTGTTTTCGAAGTATTTCGAAGTGTTTATTCGCTCTGTCTGATCTTTCTGAGTGATTGCTTATGTGTGGTTACTATTGCTTGCTTACGATAGATTGACCGGAGTGTGACGAGTAGATCTATCAAGAGTTTTGAGTGCGAATCATCTTCATCAACATTGCAGGCAAGTTCACACTTTGATCATATTTTCCAATACCCAGTTTTCATTGCATTAGTCCAACCCTCACACATTGCATGAGTAGGATCAATCAACTTGTGGGACTGGGAAGTAGATTGAGGTAGTACCTATTACCTGCATTACATTCAAACCTTTGGGAGTTACTTCTACGTTTGCTGTTAGGACATGCTATGCTCGTAGACGTAGATTGGGTGAGTGAAATCCATGACAGATGTGAGTTTGATAATTAATGGTTCAACTTAAGGTGGCAACATTAATACACATCTGGGTGGATTGAGGCACCTGGGTATTCTAGTGATTGCCTGTTTTTCTTTTGGACCGCCACCCAGGCTCAAAGGGATCATGAGATTATTCATACTAGAAACTTCCGTGTGCAGCCACAATGCTATTATGGGCTCTAGCATAGTATGAGTAAGTCGTGCGAACTCTTACAGTGGTGGACTAGCAGATGTAGGGGATGTAGGTTGGCACGGTCCGCCCGATCGTAAGGTGCTAGCGCTTCCGAAAGACTATGTCTCGGTCATCCGTTTCTCAAACACCATGCAGTGCGAGAAACCAAACGGAGGCGATCGAGTCTTGTGGGAAAAGTGCACAAACGTCTGCAGAGTGTACAAACTGATCATGATTAGCCGTGTCCCCGGTCATGGACGTCTTGAGTATCTAGTACTTGGATTTTCATGTGCATCTCATCACTCTCTAATTTAATATTGTTGGGTTTAATGATGAACTTTAATTGGGGTTGAGAGGATGTCTATCCTCTCAACAATGTTTCGACAACCATGATAGTTAATTAAAATCTATTCCTTTGAAGTAGGGAAAAATTGGCTTTACGCAAAAACTTTAACCTTACAGCCTCCACCAGCCAAATATGCATATAGTTGTAGGCTTATTCATCATTATCATTACAGTGTGAATTTGCCAGTACATTTCAATGTACTGGCCCTCTGTGGCTGCAACGTCTCATGTTGCAGGATTATCTTACGACGAGTAAGTGATACGTTAGGGGTTACGATTTCTACACTCAACTTTGCCATTGGTGTTGATGGGAATCCATGACCTTTGTTGCTTCCGCTACGATCGATTGAGGTAATAGTATTTACGTTACTCAATACATGTGATTTACCTCTGTTATAAATCGTCGAGTACTGTGTGTGTCAGCATACCGATCCAGGGATGACACAGAACATAGAGACTTCGGTCCATTCGGATCGTGGTCGCTACAAGGACGGCGGCGGCTGCGTCGGCCATGGCGCGGGGAAGGCGAGGGATAGGTGCTGGGGAGGAGGGGACGTGTCTGCGAGCTCAGGGGAGGAGTGGGTGGTTGATCCAGACAACCAGAACGGTGAGGGGAGGAAGCAGGGCGGCGGGCAGCTGCGTGGCGCGCGCTGCTGCCGCCGTCGAGCACCTGCCTGCCTGCCTGGCCGAGCCAAGCAGCTCGGTGGAGCGGTGGCTGGGCTGGGCCGGCAGGTGGGCCTGTTAGTGGGTGCCATGTAAGTCTTCTCTCTCCTCTCTTTTCTATTTTAATTCTGTTTTGTTTCTTTTTCAACTTTGTTGAATTAGTAAAAATGCTAAAGCATTTTTATAAATCACAAAACTAGTCATGCCCACTGTATATAATATGAACAACATGGAACATTTTAGTTTATGATTATTTGGGCACAAAAAATATTTATAGCATTTAAATGCCCAAATGCAATTACAATATGAATTAAACCAGAGACCTTTGGATGTCCTAGAAAATTGTGCACCATTTTTGGCAGAGGTTTAAGACCAAGGCAAAGATGATGAACATTTTTTAAGGGCATTTTGGGTACATTGGAAAAGTTTTTATTAAACCCTAGTTGTTAGAAGAGGGGTGCTGGGGTTTCTGTCATTCCCATTTCAAGTTTCTGTGGAAAGTAAACATGATGCACACTCTAGCTAGTCTTAATGCAAGCACTGACTAGGGATGTGACACAGTAGGAACCATGCAACACAACGTAAACAACACTTGCAAACAAATAACAAATACTCACAACCTGACATGTAAAAGGGGTTGTCAATCCCTTTCGAGTAACGGACGTGATAGAGTTGTAAATATTGATCGAACGCCAAATAAGATAAATTGTAGCAAGATATTTTTGGGGTTTTGGTTTAATAGATCTGAAAATAAAAGCAAAGGAAAAGTAGATCGCAAAGGCCAATAATATTGGAAGAGACCCGAAGGCCGTAGATTTCACTAATGGCTTCTCTCGAGAAAATGGCAAACGGTGGGAAAACAATTACTGTTGGGCAATTGATAGAACTTCAAATAATCATGGCAATATCTAGTCAATGATCATTATATAGGCATCACGTCCAAGATTAGTAGACCGACTCCTGCCTGTATCTACTACTATTAGTCCACACATCGACCCCTATCCAGCATGCATCTAGCGTATTAAGTTCATGGAGAAACGGAGTAATGAAATAGGAACGATGACATGATATAGCAAGATCTATTTATGTAGAAATAGACCCCATCATTTTATCCTTAGTAGCAACGATACATACGTGTCGGTTCCCTTTCTGTCACTAGGATCAAGCACCGTAAGATCGAACCCACTACAAAGCACATCTTCCCATTGCAAGATAAATAGATCAAGTTGGCCAAACAAAACCCAAATATCAGAGAAGAAATACGAGGATATAAGCAATCATGCATATAAGAGATCAAAGAAGACTCAAATAACTTTCATGGATAAAACGATAGATCTGATCACAAACTCAAAGTTCATCGAATCCCAACGAACACACTGCAAAAAGAGTTACATCATATGGATCTCCAAGAGACCATTGTATTGATAATCAAAAGATAGAGAGGAAGCCATCTAGCCGCTAACTACGGACCCGTAGGTCTACAAGGAACTACTCATGCATTAGCGGAGAGGCACTAATGGAGATGGTGAACCCCTCTGTGATGGTGTCTTGATTGGATCTGGTGGTTCTGGACTTTGCAGCGACTGGAATAGAATTTCGTCGACTCCTCTAGGGTTTCTGGAATATCTGAGTATTTATAGAGCAAAGAGGCGGTGCGAGAGACCACCGAGGTGGGCACAACCCACCTGGGCGCGCCAAGGGGGCCTAGCGCGCCCTGGTGGGTTGTGTCTCCCTTCGGGCACCGCCCAGGTGCAGCTCTGGCCCAATGGATGTCTTCCGGCCCAAAAAAATCTCCAAAAAGTTTCGCGGTGTTTGGACTCCGTTTGATACTCATTTCCTGCGATGTAAAAAAAACATGCAGAAAACAGCAACTGGCACTTGGCACTATGTCAATAGTTTACTACCAAAAAATGATATAAAATGACTATAAAATGATTGTAAAGCATCCAAGAATGATAATATAACAGCATGGAAGAATAAAAAATTATAGATACGTTGGAGACGTATCACATATACCTTCGGGATTAGTTTTAGACCTAAATAATTGTTATTGGGTGCCTGCGTTGAGCATGAACATTATATCTGGATCTTGTTTGATGCGAGACAGTTATTCATTTAAGTCAGAGAATAATGGTTGTTCTATTTATATGAGTAATATCTTTCATGGTCATGCACCCCTGAGGAATGGTCTATTATTATTGAATCTCGATCGTGGTAATACACATATTCATAATATTGATGCCAAAAGATGCAAAGTTGATAATGGTAGTGCAACATACTTGTGGCACTGCCGTTTAGGTCATATTGGTGCAAGGCTCATGAAGAAACTCCATGCCGATGGACTTTTGGAATCACTTGATTATGAATCATTTGATACTTGTGAACCATGCCTAATGGGCAAGATGACTAAAACTCCGTTCTCTGGAACAATGGAGCGAGCTAATGACTTATTGGAAATAATACATACCGATGTATGCAGTCCGATGAGTGTTGAAGCAAGCGGCGAGTATCGTTATTTTCTCACCTTCATAGATGATTTGAGTAGATATGGGTGTACCTACTTGATGAAACACAAGTCTGAAACATTTGAAAAGTTTAAAGAATTTCAGAGTGAAGTAGAGAATCATCATAACAAGAAAATTAAGTTTCTACGATCCGATCGCGGATGCGAATATTTGATTTACGAGTTTGGTCTTCATTTGAAACAACGTGGAAAAGTTTCATAGGTCACTCCTCCTAGAACAGCACAGCGTAATGGTGTGTCCGAACATCGAAACCGTACTCTGTTGGATATAGTGCTTCTATGATGTCTCTTACATATTTGCCTTTATCGTTTTGGGGTTATGCATTAGAGACAGCTGCATTCATGTTAAATAGAGCAACGTCTGAATTCATTGAGACGACACCGTTTGAACTATGGTTTGGCAAGAAACCAAAGATGTCGTTTCTTACAGTTTGGGGTTGCGATGCTCATGTGAAAAAGCTTCAGCCAGATAAGCTCGAACCCAAATCGGAGAAGTGCATCTTCATAGGACACCCAAAAGGAACTATTGGGTACACCTTCTACCACAGATCCGAAGGCAAGATTTGTGTTGCTAAAATGGTTCCTTTCTAGAGAAGGAGTTTCTGTCGAAAGAAGTAAGTGGGAGGAAAGTTGAACTTGATGAGGTATTTGTACCTTTGCACGAATTGTAAAGTAGATCATCAGAGAAAACCGTTCACGTGATGCCTACACCAACTAGAGAAGAAGCTCATGATAACGATCATGAAACTTCGGATCAAGTTACTGCTGAACCTCGAAGGTTGACCGGAACACATACCGCACCAAAGTGGTACGGTTACCCTGCCCTAGAAGTCATGTTGTTAGACAACGGCAAACCTTTGAACTATGAAGAAGCTATGATGAGCCCAGATTATGATAAAAGGCTTGAGGCTATGAAATCTTAGATAGGATCCATGTATGAGAACAAAGTATGGACTTTGGTGGACTTGCCCGATGAACGGCAAGCCATAGAAAATAAATGGATCTTCAAGAAGAATACTGATGCAGATGGTAATGTTATTGTCTACAAAGCTCGACTTGTCACTAAAGGTTTTTGACAAGTTCAAGGAGTTCACTACGATGAGACTTTCTCACCGGTAGCGATGCTTAAGTCTGTCCGAATCATGTTAGCAATTGCTACATTTTATGATTATGAAATCTAGCAAATGCATGTCAAAACTGCATTCCTTAATGGATATCTGAATGAGAGTTGTATATGATGCAACCAGAAGGTTTTTTCAATCCGAAAGGTGCTAACAAAGTGTGCAAGCTCCAGCGATCCATCTATGGACTGGTGCAAGCATCTCGGAGTTGGAATATATGCTTTGATGAGGTGATCAAAGCATATTGTTTTATACAGACTTACGGTGAAGCCTGTATTTACAAGAAAGTGAGTGGGAGCTCTATAACATTTCTGATATTGTATGTGGATGACATACTGTTGATTGGAAATGATGTAGAATTTCTAGATAGCATAAAAGGATACTTGAGTAAGAATTTTTCAATGAAAGACCTCGGTGAAGCTGCTTATATATTGGGCATCAATGTCGGGACCCCGATCCTAAGTCACACCGGTCTAGCATGTAACACACCATATCACTTTGCAGCCTCACGCACGGTATCCCCACGGGTGCCACCTTACCTGGCCCGGGACCGTTTGCGCATTTTGGCTCATGTATATGATAGTGTCGCTAGCATCCATATGACAGAGAACCCGGGCCGACATGACCAGTTATAAACCAAAAGTGGCACTAAATTATAGAGACATGCATACATGACCCAGCAACGAACGTGTCGGTCATCAACGTATGAACCCAAGTCGTAGCAAGCTACAAGGACTTAAAGGAACAACGCGTGACATTTCCCCTAAGGGACAGACACAGGAACAAAGAAGGACACATGTCGGTCAGCCTAAGTGTTCCGGAGCAGTAGCAAGCTACCAAGGCTCAGTGGAAGCACTAGGAGACATTTCCCTGTAAGATAGGCTACCAAGGGTAAACAACTAGGTGTCGGATCCCACACATACCAAGCATTTAAATAACATACACACAATATGCTGGATATATGCAAATACAACATGGCATCACAACAAGACTCTAAGAAATAAAGTATTTATTCATTAGGCTCCGAGGAGCCAGATATTACAAACATGGGTCTCATGATCCAACATTCAGAGCATACAAGCAACAAGCGGAAGCATACATGTCTGAGTACAGACATCTACAAATGAAAAAGGCTGAAGAGCCTGACTATCTACAACACTCGTCCAAGATCGTAGCTGAGGTAACAAGCTACCTGTCGATGTCCAAGCGGAACTACTAGAGAGACAGAAGTCTCATCTACAAAACATAAATTAAGGAAACATGAATACAAAGCTACTCAACAAGACTTACATCAGATCCTATCATACATGCATTTGTATCAAGAAGGCATAGTGGGGTTTAGTTGCAGCAAGCCAGCTTTGACTCAGTGGCTATCCTGTACTACGAAAGCCGGTAACTTTGACGTGGCGCACACGAGTCCACTAATCACCATCAAATACACCACTATGGATTCATCCCCGTCTCCCTACGAGAAGGACATCCATAGCACTCACACTTGTCTTGAGTATTTTAGATTATCCACTTCAAGTTGTCTATGTACCACGTAAGCATCCAAGAAGTCCATAATCGTGGACCCGGCTATTCGAATAGATCATGATAAACCCTGCAGGGGTGTACTTCTTCACACACGCTCTCGCCACTTACCGCCATGTACACGTCGTGTATCTCGGCAACCTTCAAGCAGAAGCCTGGCGAGGGTGTCGGCCACGACCTGACTAACCACACAAGACTCTAGTCCAGGTTTATCGCCTATTCGGGTTCCATCCGCAAGGGAGTCCGGCCGAGGTTTCCATCACGGCCCCAAACGATGTGTACAGGGTTCCCGAGCCCACCATCCGGGTGCCACTCGGTACACCGGGCCACGTGTGCCTAATCTGTCCCAAGCCCACCCTGCCGGGTGCCACTTGGTAGAGAAATAACACTACCTACAAACACCAGAAACTAGTTGCGACTCCTGGACAGAGATCAAGTTGATTAATAAACCGAGAGGGGTCGAGTTACCAGAACCCAATGTGTGGTAGTAGCTAGTCATTGGACAACATACACAGAACTCAGTGCTTAAGGACGGTTCCAGTGAGACAACCCACCATGTACTCCTACATGGCCTCTCACCGCTACCTTTACCAAATCGTGTTCACACACTTAACGCTCAGCATCAGAACATATCACTGCACTCCAATTCATTCCCAATGAATCAGACCTGACACACTCTAAGCAATAGCAAGCAAGGCACGGTAAGAACACAACATGGCTTCAAACAACTCCTACACATGCTAGTGGGTTTCAACTATTTACTGTGGCAATGACAGGTCATGCAGAGGAATGGGTTCAACTACCGCAGCATAAAGTAGCAGTTGAATCGTTGTTGTCCTAATGCAATAACAGGGAGCAGGAGCGAGAGAGTAGGATTGTATCGGAATGAACAAAGGGGTTTTGCTTGCCTGGTATAACAACGTGTAGAGCACTGCTCCTCTGACAGGTACTCTGGGACGGTCTCCGGAGCAGAACCTATCGAGAAGGACGGTGCCAGCAATCAAACACAAGCATATGCAACAATATGATGCATGAATATGGCATGAAGTTATGATGTTGTTTGAGCTAATGCATCTAGCATTTTATTTAGTTGAAGTCCATTTGAACCAAGGGTTCAATGCAACTCCAAATTAAGCATTTATAAATGCCATTTATGTGTTTTCATATAAACAGTAGGTATAACTTCATTTGTCATGCATGAAAATGGTACAGATGGATAGATTGAATTTTTCTGATAATTTTTCATATATAAATTATTTCATTCTGAGCTAGGGTTGAATTTATGTGATTTTTTGAAGTTTAAACCAATTTCTGAAATAAATAAATCATTTAAGATTTATTTAAATTCCAGAACTAGAATACAGCGTCAGCATGACCCAGGCATGACATCAGCAGGTCAACCAGACTGACCAGAGTCAAACCTGACAGTGGGGTCCACTGGTCCGTGACTCAGTTAATTAACTGAGTTAACTAACACTAAAACTAATCCTAATAGAAAGTCAGCAGGGCAGGGCCCACATGTCAGTGGCTAATCTAATTAACTATACTTATTAATTAACTCTAATCTGGTCAACTAACTGGGGGGGTGGGGCCCGCCTGTCATTGACCAAGGGGGTCAAATCCTGGTCAAACCCCCGGCTAACACGCCAGCGTTTAGCCGGCGGCGGCAGCAAACGCGGCGGAGGGCGTCGGGATCGCCGTTCCGGCGGTCTTTTGCGCAGCGGAGACCAGCTACGGGGAGCTGGAGCTCACCCGCATCCATTCCAGCAAGCGGCAGCAGCTAGGGCGGCCGGAGTTCGCCGGAAACGAGCTCGCGGCGGCGCTGGAGTTCGGGCCTCGTCGGAAACGGCGCTTTAGGGCACGGGGAAGCCAACGGATGGGTGCTACGGGCTCCTGGCAGTGTGGCAAAAGCAGTGACACGCCATGTTGCAAGCCGCGGTGGCTCTAGCCACGGCGGAGAGGAACCACGGCGGCGCAACCGCTAGGGTCCGGTGGGTGGCGTGGCTACGGCGTATGAACGGCGAAACGAAGGGCGGGGTTCGAGGGAGAAGCTCACGGCGGTCGCAGCGGTGCAGGCGGAGAGCTCAGAGAAGGGCCGGAGCGAGCAGGGCGGCGGAGGGGATCCATGGCGGCCGGCGGTGAAGACGAGCTCGAGGACGAGCCCTCAGGGCTTCCGGGGTCGATTCCTTCGGCTTGGAGAAGCACGGCAGCGAGGCGGAGCTCGGGGGCTCGTCGGAGAGGCGAGGAGGAGGCGGTGGCTACGGTGGTTTCGATCGGCGGCGACGACTGCGGTCGGGACCGAGCGCGAGAGGGAGACAAAGGAGGGGAGGGGCGAAGAGAGAGAGCCAGAGAGGTAAGGGGATGTGCGTGGCTTTGTCCGGAGCTTCGAGGCGGCGAGGGGGAGGACAGGCAGGCAGGAGGCGTGGCGTCCTCGCCGTGCGCGCGCGTCGGCCACGTGCCTCGCCTACTGGCGCGAGGTTAGTGGTGACTGGCTTGGCCAGTGGGCCGGGCCAGCTCTGCCTGGTTGGGCTGCATGTAAAGCCAGGTAAGTTCTTGCCTTTTTCTAATTTTCTGACATTTGTTTGATTTTAAAGAAAATCATTTAATTTATTCTGTCAATTTGCAGGGACTAAAAGGAGTAGTCCAAAGCCCCACACAAAATCCAGAATTATTGGACACATATAAAATATATAATAAATATATATATCCAAGCAAATATTTATTGCATTAATTCCAAATGCCCAAAATAAATACTTATTTGGGTCATTTTTCAAAAGGGTTTTCTGAGGGTTTCATAAGTCCTCAATTCAAATTCATTTGAAAATTAAACATGATGCAACCATCAAGACTAGCCTAGTGCATACCAGAACTAGGGTTGTGACAATCAAGATTTATAGAGATATATCAAGACGCTTAATAGGACTTTCACAAAGCACATACCTTGATAAAGTTTTGAAGAAGCTCAAAATGGATCAGTCAAAGAAAGGGTTCTTGCCTGTGTTACAAGGTGTGAAATTGAGTCAGACTCAATGCCCGGCCACTTCAGAAGATAGAGAGAAAATGAAACTCGTTCCCTATGCCTCATCCATAGGTTCTATCATGTATGCTATGCTATGTACCACACCTGATGTGTGCCTTGCCATAAGTTTGGCAGGTTGGTACCAAAGTAATCCAGGAGTGGATCACTGGACAGCGGTCAAGAATATCCTGAAGTACCTGAAAGGATGAACGATATGTTTCTCGTTTATGGAGGTGACGAAAAGCTCGTCGTAAAGGGTTACATCGATGCTAGCTTCGACACAGATCTAGATGACTCTAAGTCACAGACTGGATACTTATTTATATTGAATGGTGGAGCTGTCAGTTGGTGCAGTTCCAAGCAGAGCGTCGTGGCGGGATCTACGTGTGAAGCGGAGTACATAGCAGCTTCGGAAGCAGCCCATGAAGGAGTCTGGATGAAGAATATCATATCCGATCTAGGTGTAATGCCTAGTGCATCGGGTCCAATGACAATATTTTGTGACAACACTGGAGCAATTGCCTTGGAGAAGGAATCCAAGTTTCACAAGAGAACAAAACACGTCAATAGACGCTTCAACTCCATTCGCGAAAAAGTCAAGGATGGAGACATAAAAATTTGCAAAGTACATACGGATGTGAATGTTGCAGACCCGTTGACTAAGCCTCTTCCACGGGCAAAACATGATCAGCACCAAGACTTCATGGGTGTTAGATTCATTACAGTGTAATCTAGATTATTGACTCTAGTGCAAGTGGGAGATTGATGGAAATATGCCCTAGAGGCAATAATAAAGTTGTTATTATTTTATATTTCCTTATTCATGATAAAGGTTTATTATTCATGTTAGTATTGTATTGACCGGAAACCTAAATACATGTGTGAATACATAAACAAATACCATGTCCCGAGTAAGCCTATACTAGACTAGCTCGTTAATCAATGACGGTTAAGGTTTCATAACCATGGACATGAGTTGTCATTTGATAACAGGATCACATCATTATGAGAATGATGTGATGGACAAGACCCATCCGTTAGCTTAGCATTTGATCGTACAGTTTATTGCTACTGCTTTCATGTATGTCAAATACATATTGCTTTGACTATGAGATCATGCAACTCCTATATACCGGAGGAATGCCTTGTGTGCTATCAAACGTCACAACGTAACTGGGTGATTATAAAGATATTCTACAAGTATCTCCGAAGGTGTTTTGTTGGGTTGGCATGAATTGAGATTAGGATTTGTCACTCCGAGTTTCAGAGAGGTATCTCTGGGCCCTCTCAGTAATACACATCATAATGAGCATTGCAAGCAAATGACTAATGAAGTTAGTCTCAAGATGATGTATTATGGAATGAGTAAAGAGACTTGCTGGTAACGAAATTGAACGAGGTATAGAGATACCGACGATCGAATCTCAGGCAAATGACATATCGACAGACAAAGGGAATTGTGTATGTTGTCATAACGGTTTGACTGATAAAGATCTTCGTACAATTGTAGGAACCAATATGGGCATCCATGTTGCGCTGTTGGTTATTAATCAGAGAGGTGTCTCTATCATGTCTACATAGTTCTCGAACCCGTAGGGTCCGCACGCTTAACGTTCGTTGATGATATAGTGTTATATGAGGGGTAAAGTCTAAAAAAAACCTTGAACTCATATGTCCCGTCGATATTGAACCCTCACCTTCTAATCCCTGAAATCAGCACCCCATACTTATCGATCCCGGTCAATCCTAACCTTGTCCGAGTCCAGACTAGTTTGGTGCACCAGAAACATACAATCCCCACCGGGATCATCCTCTACTCTCACTGACTAGCTGGACCTACATGTCATATCCATCTTCTATCTCAGTTTCTTTCTCTCCTCTCTCTAAAATCCGCATCTGCTACACGCACACAATGAAATGACGCAGCAGCTCGATGATGCTGCTGTCGTGTGCAGCTCCGTGAGCGGTTGTGCCCTGGGAAGCATCTTTACCTCGTTGTTGGGGCGCACGAGAGCTTGGCTGAGCGCAGCTTCATGAAGAGGAAGTGAGGAAGACGGCAACAATGGCGGTGGTGTTTGTTCGAGCAAGTGGCTAGTGTTGCCGCAGTAACTAGCCCGACATGCTAACAGGTAAAAGCATCTCCAGTCGTTGGCCTCCAGGAGCGCGTAAAATTGCCGTCTGGGGCCGAATCGGCGCTAACCATGTGCTGGGGCGGGTTGCAACCTAGTCGTCGCCCCACGACGCCTTTTTTTAAAAAACCAAACCCGGCCCACATTCGGACAAACAAGACGCAAATTTAAACAAATTTCGGCAAGTTCATCATATATTTTTCAGCAAAAAAGACAATGCTAGGCCCGCCGTCGCCCTCGCTGTTCCTCGCCGCCCGCCGTCGTGAAGCTCTACATGGCAAGGAGCTTGTAGAACTGCATGTAGTCGCCGCCGCCGTCGTCGTCGTCATCGTCGCCTCCTCTCCATCCGCCGTCGTCGTCGTCATCGTCGCCTCCTTGCCGTCTGCCGTCCCTACTGATTCCTTGCCCAGGGTCGCCGAGGCGCGGCGGGTTGGACGGCCCGGGGACGTCCTTGTCGTCGTCGCTGTCGAGGATCACCACGCCGTTCTCGTCCTCCCGCCCACGCCGGCGGGCAGCTATCTCCTGCAGGGCGAGGCGTTGCCGGACCATCTCGTCGCGGAGGTAGTCGTCCCGTGCCCACTGTAGGGCGGCCTCGTCGGAGAAGCCGAACCGGGCGATGGCCTCGTACTCCGCGGGGAGGCCGGACCTTCTCTCGCCGCCTGCGGCGGGGAGGAGCGGATGCGGGCGATCTTCACACGCCTGGCCGCCCCGGCGAGCGGTGGTGGCACCGGGACCCCGCTGGCGCTTATCCTCCACGCCCCGGGCAACCGCATATCCGATGGGACTGGGTACTCAGCCTCGTAGAGAAGTCGGGCTTCGTCCTCGTGAAGGTGGTGGCGGCCGAAGCCGTTCGCCGCCGCGCCATCGCTTGGGAAGCGCTCAGCCATTGGGTGAGGTGGAAACGGCGAGAAGAAAGGGAGGAACGGTGGCGCCGGCGATGGAGAGCGAGGTCTATGCGTGGCTCACCGATGCGGAAAGGGGCGCTTATATAGCCATGGCCGAGCGGCTCCCCGCGTGGCCGCCGTGTGTACGCATGGCGGGCGAGGAACGTGCGTCGCCGCTCCTTCACTGCGCCGACCGTGAGGCATCAATGGAGGCTGACCGGCGCGGCAGCGCGCGGCAGCTTTGGCATTGATTCCCTCGGCGGGAACTGAGGCGATGAGGACGACGAAGCTATGAGAACAGCTGAGTCGCTGCGAGGGAGGGCCCGCCGATTTTCGCGCCAAAAATGCTTCTGCTAGCGCCCCAAGTGCCCCGGCGTGCTGGGTTTGGCCTGGGTCCGCCGACGCCAATTTTGACCCGAGCAAGCGAAAATAGGGCCTTTGGGACGCGACTGGGCCGTTTTTTCGGCGCCGACGGGAAAAAAATCGCGTGAGGGCGCGGGTGGAGATGCTCTAACAGCGAACGGTCAGGTGGACCGGAGCCTCTGTTGAATGGAGCGCGAGACCAACATGGATATCACTGTCCGGAGCGTATGTGTCAATATCAAATACACGCGTCACGCAGGCGAAGGTTACTGGTGGCTACTGGCTAGGCAGTGCCCCGTGCGAAGCTAGCTAGCCTCAAGGATCCATCAGGTACTTTTTCTACACTTGCGTGCGTCTTGAAGATCGATCAATCGATCAAGCGTGCTTCAGTTCAGTACTTAGCGCTTGGGTAGCACGTGAAGATTGTCCTTTTCCCGGTGTACCAAATAGGTACAAGGTCGATTTTTACCGGGATTAATAAGTACATGGTACCAATTTCAGGGATTAGAAGGTGAAGGTCCAATTTCGACAGGGCGTATGAGTTCAAGGTTTTTTTTCAGATTTTACTCTTATATGAGTTATGTAATTTGGTGACCGTATATAGTTCAGAGTCCCAGATGAGATCGTGGACATGACGAGGAGTATCGAAATTGTCAAGAGCTAAAGATCGATATATAAGACATTGGTATTCGGATACCAGAAGTGTTCCGAAGGGTATCGTGTACTTATCGGGTCATCGGAAGGTTTTTCGGGTACCCTCGACAAAAGTTATGGGTCTTATGGGCCAAGAGAGGTAACGCACCAGCAACAAGGGGCATGTGCGCCCCCCATAGCAGGCCGGCCTAGGAGAAGAAGGAAAGAGGGGAAGGGAAAGGAAAGTGTGGAGTGGACTCCCCCTCCCCCCCTCCTATTTCCGTCCCCCTTGGTTATATATGGCAGGGGGCGCGTCTTGGGAGGGACTCCAAGTAGGATTCCTCCTACTTAGGTGCCTCATATGGACGCTCCTCCCTCCCTCCCACCTATATATATGTGGGGAGGGGGCGCCACACAAACAGACAATTGCCTAGCCATGTGCGGCGCGCCCGTCCACTGTTTACTCCCTCAGTCATATTTTCGTAGCGCTTAGGCAAAGCACTGCGGAGATCACATCACCATCACCGTCATCATGCCGTCGTGCTGCCGGAACTGATCCACTACGTCGACGTCTTGCTGGATCAAGAAGGCGAGGGACGTCACCGAGCTGAACGTGTGCAGAACGCGGAGGTGTTGTGCGTTCGATGCTTTATCGGTTGGATCGCGAAGAAGTTCGACTACATCAATCGTGTTACTAAACGCTTCCGCTTACGGACTACGAGGGTACGTAGACACACTCTCCCCCTCGTTGCTATGCATCTCCATGGATAGATCATTGCGTGTGTGTAGAATGTTTTTGTTTTCCATGCAACGTTTCCCAAAAATATAGTGGGGGACCAAATCCAACCGTTACCCCCACAACTGAGCCCGCAGCGAGCGGTAGTACCAGTATTACCGCTTGGCCAAGCGGTACTACCGCTGGTGCCGCGCACAACGGCAGGGAGAAAGGACCAGGAGAGAGAAGGCACGAGCGGCACTAGTAGTGATGGTAGGGCAGTACTGCCGCTCATGAGCGATACTACGTGTAACATCCCAAATTTTCAATTTGGAATGTTATACTTAGATCATCATATGCATATCATATTTATTTGCATTTTGCTTTGGATCCTAAAAATCCTAAGCAACTCAAGGACCCACGGAGAGAGTTGGGGATTTTATTATTTTCAATATTTGAATTTTCTCAAATATTGAAAGGAGGATCATTTGGTTTTAATTATTTTCTCTCCGAAATATTTATAATATCAAAATAAAAGAGAGGGGATAATATGACTTCTCCAAAATAAGAGAAATGTTGGAGGAAAAATGTTAAAAATCAAATAATTAATTTTATTTGGCTTTTATTGCTATCTCATTCGAATTGGGAAAAAATATGCATTTTTCAAAATTGCATTTTAGGCCAAGAAAATGTTCACTTTGTTCTAAATATTTTATTTAGACGGTGAAAATTGTTTTTGGCATTTTTAGAATTTTTTTATATTTATTTAGGATTTTTCCTTCGGTGGAATTTATTTAGAAAAAACTCTCGGGACCGAACTAGGCCGAAGCCCAGTCGGCCCGTCGCGCGCCACCGCCTTCCCCCGCTCGCCCGCATGCCCAGGCCGGACTCCGGCCAGAGTCCGGGACGCCCCCGCCGCCGCGGCTTGCCCCCTGGGCCAAGTCGGACCCCCTCCCCCTTTATATGCCGACCTCGCCGCCCCCTCCTCTCCTCGACCCGCCCCGCCGCCCACCGCCGCCACCAGCGTGCCGTCGCCTACAGCTCCGCCGTCCGCACCCAGCGCCCGCGCCGTCGTCGCCCACGCCGCCGCAGCCGCCCCACCTCGCCGGACGCCGCCGGAGCCACCGGATCTCGCCGGCCGTTTTTTCGGTTTAGGTAAAAAGTCGTCCCGGTATTTTAGAAACCCTAGTTTCGTTTTTTTAGATCGGTTTGGTCTGTTTCATTTTTTTCGGTTACGTTATTTAGCGAGCATCCGCTCATTAGTTCGTTTTAACGAATGCGTTCGTCCTTTCGTCTCTGTTAACGAACGTTCACGCCGTACTTTTTCGTTTTTGGCCTGGGACCTATCCGCGATTATTTTTATCATAGATTAGCCCCTGAACTTCAAACCCTCGCCGTTTCTAAACCGTTTGTCCAAATCCAGTAAAACCAACGCCAAAATCTTCGTCTCGAGCCCCTCTTTATGTTTAATAAACTTGAACAAGGTTTTGATAATTTAAAATTTTGTTTCAAGCAGATTTTAATTTGAAGTTCTTTTGACCGTAGTTTCAGTTCCGTAGCTCCGATTCGATCGATTCTTTTTGCATATCGAAAGCTTTTCAGTTGAACTTTTAGATTTGATCTTCTTATTTGAGTTTTACCCATGCATCTTTGTTTGAGTGCTTATGTATGCTATTGTTTGATTGCGATAGAATTCCCGGAGTGCGAAGCATGCTACTACGAGTCACTAGGTTTCAGCGATCGTCAGCAAGGCAAGTTCATACTTTGATCATACTTTCCAGTACCCAGTTGTTACTGCATTAGTTATATCCTTAAACACTTGCATGAGTAGGACTGGTTACATAATATGATGCTTTGTAGTTCATGAGGTAGGACCCAATGACTTGAGATCAACCCAAGGGAATATACGCTTTGTTACTTATTGCTTAGCCATGCTTGTAGACGTGGATTGGTATGAGTGATTTCATGAAAGTTGTGAGTGTAATAACAACCAAGGGTTCTTTAAGGTGGAATTTAATACACATCTGGGTGGATTGGTTGCAGGGCACCTGGAGAATCCAGTGTTATCCTAGGAAATCCTGGAGGAACCATGTGATTATTCTATGGAATGCCACCCATGCTCAAAGGGATCATATATCATTCAAGCCTAGAAACTTCTCTGTGCAGCCACAAGCCATTATGGGCTCTAGCATAGTTGAGTATGTTGTGTGACCTCTTTCCATGGTAGACTAGCAGATGTAGCGGATGTAGGTGGTACGGTCTACCCAGGGTTAAGAGTTAATGCTCCTGAAAGACTGTGTCTCGGTCAGCCGTTTCTCAAACACCGTGCACTGCGAGAAATTAAACGGAGGTGATCAACTCTTGTGGGGAAAAGTGCACAAACCTCTGCAGAGTGTACAAACTATTCATGAGTAGTCGTGTCCCCGGTTATGAACTTTCTTGAGTATCCTAGTATTTTAATTATGGACTGATCTCATCATTTTATTAAATTGTTGGGTTAATAATGACTTTGGTTTGGGATTGAGATGGAGGAACCATACTCAATTGTTCATGCTTAAATTTAACTAACTAGTTAAATTAATACATTCCTTTATTGTAGGGAAAAACTAGCTTTTTGCAAAAATAAACCTTACAACCTCCACCAGCCAAATATGCATATAGATGTAGACTTTGCTCATTATCATTACAGTGTGTTCCTGCCAGCATATTCAATGTGCTGACCTACATGGCTGCAACATATTATGTTGTAGAGTTTTCAGACGGAGATTAAGGTGCGATAGGTCGTTGTCATGCACTCAACGTTTGCCGTGGAGTTGGATGGACTCAACTACTCTTCATAGCTTCCGTAGTTTATTTCATTAGATGCCTTCAGCCATTCTCGTGTAACGGATATTGCCTCCTCGCGGATTTTTGATGTAATAAAGTGTGATTGAACCTCTGTTATAAATCCTCGAGTACTGTGTGTGTCAGCATACCGATCCAAGGATGACACTGAGCACAGAGACTTCGGTTCATTGGAATCGTGATCGCTAAAAGATGGTATCAGAGCACATGTTGACTGTAGGACGGGACCACTAGGATAAGCCATAGGAAGTTCTTCTCTATTCATTCTACTTCTTATCTACTCATTCTAATTCTTCTCTATTTCTTTTCTACAGATGTCGGACCCAGTGAGCAAATTCACTCAACCAGACAATGACACCCCTTTCAGAAAGCACTTGAAGGAAGTCACGAGATACTTGCACATTGGAATACCAAGTATCACTGGAGATCTTTACGCAACATCACCGGAAGAGGAGTGTTGGAAGATAAAAGTTAGTGTACCTGGGAGGACTATTGCACCATTCACGGAGCCACTGGAGTTAGCTTTTGACGCGCCGACATGGAGCTTGGGAAAGAGTATGGCAGCTCATATCACATTTGGACGCATATGTGAAGTCTATAACAAGGACCTTGAAGACACCATCTACCAGATTTGTGGACGTCGAGACCAGCAATGGGAGATGCTTCGAACCAGGAAGGACGGATCCATTGTAGCATACATCCAGGAGATGGATCAACACATTAGACACTACGAGAATAAGATGTGCGTACTTATGCAGAAGACCAACATGGTGATAAACCGGAATGCAGAACTAGAATAAGAACTCAAGATAGTACAAGATGGATATGAAGAGGAGATCGCCGTACTATTGGAGCAGAATGAAGCACTAAAGAAGAAGGTTGGAACTGGCACAGTGAAGCCGAAACCAGAAATAGGAATAACTATGGAGAACTACATTCTGATAGACGACACCGACAGTGATGAAAGTGACTATGAAGACGAAGCCGGAGCAGATATCATGGAGTCTTGAGATGACAGTGATTAGTTGACCACCCTGTAATCATTAGTATTAATCTGAGTAGTTAGAATCGTTCACTAGCTTTGTAATAGGATCTTTTGTTTGCTCTTGTTTGAAATTGAGTAATATGATATGAAATTGTTTGTCTCAAGTGCATATGGGTAGTGATTTCTCCTAGACCTCATTCTATTCTAATTTCTCCTCTCTAAACCCCTCAGGTCCTCCGAGACGTGAGATCGGATTGAGTTTCCACCTGATCTCACCCAGTTGATCCAGCAGCAGAACACTTTGATGCAACTTCTTGTCCAGATCCAGAACAACAAAAACAACAACCCACCTCCGCCTCCCCATGACAACTTGACCCGATTCTTAAGGTTGCAACCACCGGTGTTCTCTAGTAGCATCGAGCCGATTGTTGCAGATGACTGGATACGCAAGATGGATAGAGAGATAGCAACTGCAGGGTGCACAGATGCAGAGAGGGTGCATTTTGCTGCACATCATCTTGAGGGACCAGCAGCCGCTTGGTGGGAGAACTACACCGCCAGCTACGCACTTGATGCGATTACTTGGGATCAGTTTCAGCAAGCCTTTCGCACAGCACATGTCTCAGCAGGAGCCATGAGCCTGAAGAAGAGTGAGTTTCGCAACTTGCGACAAGGAAAATGTACTGTGGGGCAGTATGTGGATGACTTTAGGCAGTTAGCTCGCTATGCGCCAGATGATGTGTCCACTGACACCGCGAATCAGCGGAAGTTTCTAGAAGGACTTAATGATGAGATGAGTATGCAGCTGATGCTAGCAACTTACAACAATTACCAAGAGCTAGTGGACAAAGCTATCATGTTAGAAGGAAAGCAACAACAGATTGGCAACCGCAAGAGGAAGTATGGAGCTGGGAAGTTTAACTCTGGATCCCAGCAGAAGCCCCGCTATACCCATACTCAGGAGGACACAACAATCCCACCCATAACCATGGAGGCCATTCCAACAATGGAGGGAATGCACACAACCACTATGGTGCTAGGAATGGCAATGGGAATGGGGGAAACAACAATCAGAATCGTTCCACTCCATCCACACCCGCCAAGAAGGATATGAGCCACATTACTTGTTTCAAGTGCGGGAAGACCGGACACTACGCTACTGAGTGCCCTGGGTCAAAGAATGGGAATGGCAATGGAAGCTCAGGAAAGAAGCCCACTCCGTTCACTAGAGGACAAGTGAACCACGTCAATGTGGAGGAGATTGACAAGCAGCCCGACGCAGTTGTCGGTAAGTTTTTGATTAATGCATTTACTGCCCTTGTTCTTTTTGACACTGGTGCATCGCATTCATACATATCAATGGGTTTTGTGTAAAAGTATAAGTTGCCCACCGTAGCCCTTAGGACGCCCATGTTAGTAAGTTCCCCTGGAGCAGAGTATATGGCTAGCCATGGATGCTATCAAGTGCCTTTGACCATTGGAAGACATGTATTTCCCATGGACCTTATTCTTTTGTAATCCCAGGGTTTGGATGTAATCATAGGTATGGATTGGCTATCCAAGTTTGGAGCAAACATCGATTGCGCCAGTAGATCAATTCTTCTCATCACCCTGGAAGGAAAGAGGATCAAGTATGTGTCGAGGCACACACCCAAAAAAGCGCATGTGAATGCACTCACGGGAGTTGTTCACGAAGAAGTGCCAGTTGTGAAGGATTATCCCGACGTATTCCCGGAGGAGTTACCGGGCATGCCACCGGATAGAGACATAGAGTTCTTAATTGAACTATTACCCGGCACCGGACCAATATCTAAGAGACCATACCGGATGCCCGCTAATGATCTGGAGGAGATCAAGAAGCAAATCAAGGAGTTAATGGATAAGGGTTACATACGACCAAGTTCATCGCCGTGGGGAGCCCCAGTGCTCCTAGTCGAGAAGAAGGATGGATCATTGAGAATGGTTGTTGACTATCATGCACTGAGCGAGGTTACAATCAATAATAAGTACCCACTACCGATGATCAACGATCTGTTTGACCAGCTGGAAGGAGCCAAGGTATTCTCTAAGATCGATTTGCGATCCGGATATCATCAGCTGAAGATTCGAGAACAGGATATACCCAAGACAACATTTACCACAAGGTACAGGCTTTATGAGTATACAGTTATGTCATTCGGTTTGACTAACAATCCCGCCTATTTCATGGGTATGATGCACAAGGTATTCATGGAGTTCTTCGATAAGTTTGTGGTGGTATTCATTGATGACATATTGATATACTCCAAGAATGAAGAGGAGCACAAGGAACATTTGCGTTTAGTTCTCGAGAAGCTCCGAGAACATCAGTTATACGCCAAGTTCAGTAAGTGTGAGTTTTGGTTGAAAGAAGTTGGATTCCTTGGACATGTCATATCAGGAGACGGTATACCCGTAGACCCGGCCAAGGTTGAGGCAGTCACGGAATGGAAGGCACCCACCTCAGTTGGCGAAATTCGCAGTTTTCTTGGACTCGTAGGATATTATCGGAGATTTATTGAGAATTTCTCGAAGATTGTGAAACCCATGACAGAGTTATTGAAGAAGGATACTAAGTATAAGTGGATCGAAGAGTGTGAGGCCAGTTTTCAGGAGTTGAAGAAACGTTTGGTTACAGCCCCAGTGATGATTCTTCTGGATATACGCAAGGATTACCAAGTGTATTGTGACGCTTGTCGTCAAGGACTTGGAGGTGTTCTCATGCAAGACGAAAGAGTTGTGTCATACGCTTCACGCCACCTTTGACCACATGAGTTGACTTATGCCACACATGATTTGGAGTTAGCAGTCATAGTGCACGAACTCAAAACCTGGAGACATTTTCTTATTGGACACCGTTGCGATGTATACACGGATCATAAGAGTTTGAAGTATATCTTCACGCGGAAGGAGCTGAATGTCAGGCAAAGGAGATGGCTTGAGCTCATAAAGGACTACGACATGAGGTTGCATTACCATCCAGGAAAAGCCAATGTCATGGCAGATGCTCTAAGTTGCAAGAGTTATGTTAACACAATCATTTCCGGAGGTTTACCCCAGGAGTTAGTCGATTATCTTAGGAATTTGCAGATGGAGATAGTCCCTAGAGGTTATGTTGCCACATTGGAAATTCAGTCCACTATGTTGGGAAGGATTCGAGAAGCCCAAAAGATGGACAAAGAGATTACAGAAATAAAGGAAAGAATGGCCGAAGGAAAGGCCGAAGGATTTCGTGAGGATGAATATGAAACACTTTGGTTTGAAAAGCCTATTTATGTGCCCAATGACCCCGAGATTAGGAAGCTCATTCTCCAGGAGGCTCATGATTCGCCGTATTCGATTCACCCAGGCAACACCAAGATGTACTTGGATTTGAAGCAAAATTTCTGGTGGACCGGAATGAAGAAGGACATTGCTGAGTATGTAGCAGTATGTGACGTTTGCCAGAGGGTCAAGGCTGAACATCAGAAACCAGCGGGGTTATTACAGCCGTTACCTATACCCGAATGGAAGTGGGACAAACTTGGAAAGGATTTCGTCACAGGACTAGCCAGGACACGTTCGGGGTATGATTCTATTTGGGTGATAGTTGATCCTTTCACAAAAGTAGCTCACTTTATCCCCGTGAAGACCACTTATACGAGTGCTAAGTTGGCCAAGATATACATGACCAGGATCGTATGTCTGCATGGAGTTCCGAGGACCATTGTATCAGATAGAGGAACACAGTTTACCTCAAAGTTTTGGAAGTAGTTGCACGAGACTTTAGGTACTAGGCTAGAGTTCATTACAGCCTTTCATCCACAGACAGATGGACAGACCGAGAGAGTCAATCAGATCCTGGAGGGCATGCTGAGAGCTTGTGCGCTAGATAACTTGCCGTAGGCAGAGTTTTTTTACAACAACAGTTACCAAACCAGTTTGAAAATGGCTCCTTTTGAGGCTTTGTACGGAAGGAGGTGCAAAACACCATTGACGTGGGATGAAGTTCGAGATCGTCAGTTATTTGGACCCGATTTGATCAAAGAGTCAGAAGAGAAGGTCAAATTGATCTGCGACAGACTTAAGGTGGCCGAGTCCAGGCAGAAGAGTTATGCAGATATGAAACGCAAGGAAGTGACCTACGAAGTGGGAGATAGAGTGTATCTTCGTGTGTCTCTGCTTCGAGGAGTTAAGCGTTTCGGAGTAAGGTTAAATTGGCACCAAGATTTGTGGGACCGTACAAAGTTTTCGAGCGCAGAGGAGAAGTAGCTTATCAGCTAGAGTTGCCCGAGACCTTGTCCAGAGCTCACGATGTGCTTCACGTATATCAGTTGGAGAAGTGTCACGCAGAGATGGCCGATATTCCATTACGTGATACAGTGCCTCTGGAAGCAATTCAGTTAGAGAGCAGCCTGAATTATGAGGAGAAGCCCGTTAAGATTCTCGAGTTTGCTGACAGAGTTACCTGCATCAAAGTCATCAAGTTCTGCAAAGTACAGTGGAGTGATGTCTACTACACAACCTTCTTCTTGTAGACGTTGTTGGGCCTCCAAGTGCAGAGGTTTGTAGGACAGTAGCAAATTTTCCTCAAGTGGATGACCTAAGGTTTATCAATCCGTGGGAGGCGTAGGATGAAGATGGTCTCTCTCAAACAACCCTGCAACCAAATAACAAAGAGTCTCTTATGTCCCCAACACACCCAATACAATGGTAAATTGTATAGGTGCACTAGTTCGGCGAAGAGATGGTGATACAAGTGAAATATGGATGGTAGATATAGGTTTTTGTAAACTGAAAATATAAAAACAGCAAGGTAGCAAGTGATAAAAGTGAGCACAAACGGTATTGCAATGCTAGGAAACAAGGCCTAGGGTTCATACTTTCACTAGTGCAAGTTCTCTCAACAATAATAACATACCTGGATCATATAACTATCCCTCAACATGCAACAAAGAGTCACTCCAAATTCACTAATAGCAGAGAACAAACAAAGAGATTATTGTAGGGTACGAAACCACCTCAAAGTTATTCTTTCTGGTCGATCTATTCAAGAGTCCGTAGTAAAATAACACGAAGCTATTCTTTCCGTTCGATCTATCTTAGATTTCATACTACAATAACACATTAAGATACAAATCAACCAAAACCCTAATGTCACCTAGATACTCCATTGTCACCTCAAGTATCTGTGGACATGATTATACAATATGCATCACACAATCTCAGATTCATCTATTCAACCAACACAAAAGAACTTCAAAGAGTGCCCCAAAGTTTCTACCGGAGAGTCAAGATGAAAACGTTTGCCAACCCCTATACATAGATTCCCAAGGTCACGGAACCCGCAAGTTGATCACCAAAACATACATCAAGTAGATCACATGATATCCCATTATCACCATAGATAAGCACATGCAAGACATACATCAAGTGTTCTCAAATCCTTAAAGACTCAATCCGATAAGATAACTTCAAAGGGAAAACTCAATTCATCACAAGAGAGTAGAGAGGGATAAACATCATAAGATCCAACTATAATGGCAAAGCTCGCGATACATCAAGATCGTCCCATCTCCAGAACACGAGAGAGAGAGAGAGAGAGAGAGAGAGAGAGAGATCAAACACATTGCTACTGGTACATACCCTCAACCCCGAGGGTGGACTACTCCCTCCTCGTAATGGAGAGCGCCGGGATGATGAAGATGGCCACCGGAGAGGGATTCCCCCCTCCGGCAGGGTGCCAGAACGGGTCTAGATTGATTTTTGGTGGCAACAGAGGCTTTCGGTGGCGGAACTCCCGATCTAGGTTATTTTCTGGAGGTTTCAGTATATAAGGGAGGTGTTGGAGTCGGGGACAAGTAAAGGGGGTCTTCGGGCTATCCACGAGGTAGGGGGCGCGCCCAGGGGGAGGGCGCACTCCCTATCCTTGTGGGCAGCCCGCGGACCTTCTGGTCCTCCTCCGGCACTTACTGGGCTTCGTCCGCTCCAAAAATAACCTCCGTTGAGTTTCAGGTCAATTGGGCTCCGTTTGATATTCCTTTTATGCGATACTCTAAAACAGGAGAAAAACAGAAACTGACACTAGGCTCTGGGTTAATAGGTTAGTCCCAAAAATCATATAAAAGTGTAAATAAAAGCCCATAAAACATCCTTGAAGGATAATATAATAGCATGGAGCAATCAAAACTTATGGATACGTTGGAGACGTATCAAGCATCCCCAAGCTTAATTCCTGCTCGTCCTCAAGTAGGTAAATGATAAAAACAGAATTTTTGATGTGGAATGCTAACCAACATAATTCTCAATGTAATATCTTTATTGTGGCATGAATGTTCAGATCCGAAAAATTCAAGATAAAAGTCTATATTGACATAAGAATAATAATAATTCAAGCGTACTAACAAAGCAATCATGTCTTCTCAAAATAACATGGCCAAAGAAAGTTTCCCCTACAAAATCATATAGTCTGGCTATGCTCCCTCTTCATCACACAAAATATTCATATCATGCACAACCCTGGTTTCAGCCAAGCAATTGTTTTCATACTCAAATTTTTTCAACCCTTTCAACTTTCATGCAATACATGAGCGTGAGCCATGGATATAGCACTATAGGTGGAATAGAGTGGTGGTTGTGGAGAAGACAAAAAGGAGGAAGATAGTCTCACATCAACTAGGCGCATCAATGGGCTATGGAGATGCCCATCAATAGACATCAATGTGAGTGAGTAGGGATTGCCATGCAACGGATGCACCAGAGCTATAAGTGTATGAAAGCTCATCAAAAGAAACTTAGTGGGTGTGCATCCAACTTGCTTGCTCATGAAGACCTAGGGCATTTGAGGAAGCCCGTCGTTGGAATATACAAGGCAAGTTTTATAATGAAAAATTCCCACTAGTATATGAAAGTGACAAAACAAGAGACTCTGTATCATGAAGATCATGGTGCTACTTTGAAGCACAAGTGTGGAAAAGGATAGTAGCATTGTCCCTTCTCTCTTTTCTCTCATTTTTTTGGAGGGGCTTCCTGTTTTTTTAGCCCCTCTCTATTTTTTTGGGCCATATTTTTTTTTATTTGGCCTTTCCTCACATGGGACAATGCTCTAATAATGAAGATCACACTTTTATTGACTTACAACTCAAAGATTACAACTCGAAGCTAGAACAAAACATGACTCTATGTGAATGATGATGAAGCATGTCATATGAAACGAACGGTGAAAAGTTGCATGGCAATATATCTCGGAATGGCTATGGAAATGACATGATAGGTAGGTATGGTGGCTGTTTTGAGGAAGGTATATGGTGAGTGTATGGTACAAGTTGCGCGGTACAAGAGAAGCTACCAATGGTGGAAGGGTGAGAGTTCGTATAATCCATGGACTCAACATTAGTCATAAAGAACTCATATACTTATTGCAAAAATCTACGAGTTATCAAAACAAAGTATTCAACGCATGCTCCTAGGGGAAGGGTTGGTAGGAGTTAACCATCGCGTGATCCCGACCTCCACACAAAGGATGACACTAAATAAATATCTCATGCTCTAACTTCGTCACATAGCGGTTCACCATACGTGCATGCTACGGGAATCACAAACTTTAACACAAGTATTTCTCAAATTCAAAATTACTCCACTAGCATGTCTCTAATATCACCATCCTCATATCTCAAAACAATCATCAAGTATCAAACTTCTCATCATATTCAATGCACTTTATATGAAAGTTTTGACTATACTCATCTTGGATGCCTATCATATTAGGACTAGTTTTATAACCAAAGAACATTACCATGCTGTTCTAAAATACTATCAAATAGATATAAGTGAAGCATGAGAGATCAACAATTTCTACAAAATAAAACCACCACCGTGCTCTAAAAGATATAAGTGAAGCACTAGAGCAAATGACAAAGTACTCCAAAAGATATAAGTGAAGATCAATGAGTAGTTGAATAATTATGTAACTATGTGAAGACTCTCTAACATTTAAGAATTTCAGATCTTGGGATATTATTCAAATATCAAGCAAAACAAAATAAAATAAATTGACGCTCCAAGCAAAACACATATCATATGGTGAATAAAAATATAGCGTCGAGTAAACTTACCGATACGCGAAGACAAAAGAGGGGATGCCTTCCCGGGGCATCCCCAAGCTTAGGGTTTTGGTTGTCCTTGAATTTTAACTTGGGGTTCCTTGGGCATACACAAGATTAGGCTCTTGCCACTCTTTGTTCCATTGTCCATCAAATCCATACTCAAAACTTGAAAACTTCACAACACAAAACTCAACAGAAAACTCATAAGCTCCGTTAGTATAAGAAAATAAAACCACCACTTAGGTACTGTTGTGAACTCATTCTAAATTCATATTGGTGTAATATCTACTGTATTCCAACTTCTCTATGGTTCATACCCTCCGATACTACTCATAGATTCATCAAAATAAGCAAACAACACATAGAAAACAGAATCTGTCAAAAACAGAACTATCTGTAGTAATCCGTAACTTTAGAATACTTCTGTAACTCCGAAAATACTGAAATAAATTGGTATATCTGAGGAATTTGTCTATTAATCATCTGCAAAAAGAATCAACTAAAAATATCTCTCCAGTAAAAAATGGTAGCTAATCTCATGAGCGCTAAAGTTTCTGTTTTTTACAGCATGATCGCATAAACTTCACACAAGTCTTCCCAAAGGTTCTACTTGGCACAAACACTATTAAAATACAAAACCACATCTAAACATAAGATAGATGCAATATTTATTCCTACAAAAAATCAAAAGAAAATAAAATAAAATTGGGTTGCTTCCCAACAAGCGCTATCGTTTAACGCCCTTATAGCTAGGCATGATGATTTCAATGATGCTCGCATAAGAGATAAAAATTGAAACATAAGGTGAGCATCATGAAGAATATGACTAGCACATTTAAGTCTAACCCACTTCCTATGCATAGGGATTTTGTGAGCAAACAACTTATGGGAACAATAATCAACTAGCATAGGAAGGGAAAACGAGCAAAACTTCAAGATTTTAAGCACATAGAGAGGAAACTTGATATTATTGCAATATGTAGAAGCATATGTTCCTCTCTCATAATAATTTTAAGTAGCATCATGAATGAATTCAACCATATAACCAGCACATAAATAATTCTTTTCATGATCTACTTGCATAGAAATTTTACTACTCCCATCGTAAGCAAAATTCTTCTCATTCATAGTAGTGGGAGGAGCAAATTCAACAAAATAACTATCATGTGAAGCATAATCCAATTGAAAATTAAAATGATGACGACAAGTTTCACGATTATCTTTATTCTTTATAGCATACGTGTCATCACAATAATCATCATAAATAGGAGGCATGCTTTCATTATAATAAATTTGCTCATCAAGACTTGGGGGACTAAACATATCATATTCATCAAACATAGCATCCCCAAGCTTGTGGCTTTCCATATCATTAGCATCATAGGTATTCAAAGAATTCATACTAACAACATTGCAGTCATGCTCATCATTCACATATTTTATGTCAAGCATTCTATGTAATTCTTCTTCTAGTACTGGAGCACAATTTTCCTTCCCATCATTTTCACGGAAGATATTAAAAAGATGAAGCATATGATGTAACCTTAATTCCGTTTTTTGTAGTTTTCTTTTATAAACTAAACTAGTGACAAAACAAGAAACTAAAAGATTCGATTGCAAGATCTAAAGATATACCTTCAAGCACTAACCTCCTCGGCAACGGCGCCAGAAAAGAGCTTGATGTCTACTACACAACCTTCTTCTTGTAGACGTTGTTGGGCCTCCAAGTGCAGAGGTTTGTAGGACAGTAGCAAATTTCCCTCAAATGGATGACCTAAGGTTTATCAATCCATGGGAGGCATAGGATGAAGATGGTCTCTCTCAAACAACCCTGCAACCAAATAACAAAGAGTCTCTTATGTCCCCAACACACCCAATACAATGGTAAATTGTATGGGTGCACTAGTTCGGCGAAGAGATGGTGATACAAGTGCAATATGGATGGTAGATATAGGTTTTTGTAAACTGAAAATATAAAAACATCAAGGTAGCAAGTGATAAAAGTGAGCAAAAACGGTATTGCAATGCTAGGAAACAAGGCTTATGGTTCATACTTTCACTAGTGCAAGTTCTCTCAACAATAATAACATAAGTGGATCATATAACTATCCCTCAACATGCAACAAATAGTCACTTCAAAGTCACTAATAGTGGAGAACAAACGAAGAGATTATGGTAGGGTATGAAACCACCTCAAAGTTATTCTTTCTGATAGATCTATTCAAGAGTCCGTAGTAAAATAGCACGAAGCTATTCTTTCCATTCGATCTATCTTAGAGTTCGTACTAGAATAACACCTTAAGACACAAATCAACCAAAACCCTAATGTCACCTAGATACTCCATTGTCACCTCAAGTATCTGTGTGCATGATTATACGATATGCATCACACAATCTCAGATTCATCTATTCAACCAACACAAAAGACTTCAAAAAGTGCCCCAAAGTTTCTACCGGAGAGTCAAGACGAAAACGTGTGCCAACCCCTATGCATAGATTCCCAAGGTCACGGAACCCGCAAGTTGATCACCAAAACATACATCAAGTAGATCACATGATATCCCATTGTCACCACAGATAACCAAATGCAAGACATACATCAAGTGTTCTCAAATCCTTAAAGACTCGATTCGGTAAGATAACTTCAAAGGGAAAACTCAATTCATCACAAGAGAGTAGACGGGGAGAAACATCATAAGATCCAACTAAACTAGCAAAGCTCGCGATACATCAAGATCATGCCATCTCAAGAACACGAGAGAGAGAGATATCAAACACATAGCTACTGGTACATACCCTCAGCCCCGAGGGTGGACTACTCCATCCTCGTCATGGAGAGCGCCGGGATGATGAAGATGGCCACCGGAGAGGGATTCCCCCTCCAGCAGGGTGCCAGAACGGGTCTAGATTGGTTTTCGATGGCACCATAAGCTTTCGGCAGCAGAAGTCCCGATCTAGGTTATTTTCTGGAGGTTTCAGTGTATATAGGAGGTGTTGGAGTCGGGGACAAGTAAAGGGTGTCTCCGGGCTGTCCAAGAGGCAGGGTGTCGGTGTATTTGGATCGACACCTATGCGATCACAAGAATCCCTACTACAGTTGCGGGGCACGGGGTTGAGAAAAGAGCGGATCTAACAGTCAGGACACGGTTCCTTTACCCAGGTTCGGGCCGCAAAGATGCGTAAAACCCTACTCCTGCTTTGGTGGATTATATGTTGGTGTTCTTCATCTAGTGAGGAGCTCCAAGAGAGTCGTGAGGAGTTCTAAAAAGCCGAATCCTTCTCCTGGTCGCCTCGGGCCTTCTTTTATAGGAAAAAGGGGTTGCCACAGTGGCACACAGGAGGTGGAAAGGGTACAGTGATGCGAGGTTATCCCTCCCATTACAGGACAAGGTGCATTTAATGCACCCAGCTTAGGTGTCCTTGCTTTATCGGGGACGGGGGGGGGAGACGTTCGCCTGGTCCGTCGCCGCCCCTCCTCGTGTTGACACGCGCCCTGGCCAGCAATGCCTGAGGCGCCATGTAGGTAGACAGGCAGCTGAGGTGGCGCAACGACGGGTCCCCACGAAGATCCGTGGGTTGCCATGCAGGAGCCCGTCCAGCTGGTCGGGTCGGTAGACACCCAGTTGGTGTGGGCCTGACGGTGGTCCCGCGGGCGTCCTTGGCAAGGGCCTTGCCGGGGCTCCGGCAAGGGTCCCGCCGTGGCGTGTGCAGTCATCCCCGGCAAGGTGCTTGCTGGGGGCCTTGTGGTTCTCCTTGGCTGGAATTCCGCCAAGGGTCGTCGTCTTCTTAACTTGCATCTGATCTTGAATGTCTTCACAAAGATCTGCATGCCACCACGGGGATATCTCCCGAATCCTCGCCCCATGGGGACGGTGGACTCAAGGGTGATTCACTCCGTAGGCGCGGGGCGAGCTGCCGCGGCAAGGGTCTTGACGGGGCTGCCAGTGCTGGCCCCGGCAAGGATCTTGCCGGGGAGAGCTGCTTCGCCCCTTTCCTCTTCGTGGTCTTGTTCTTGGCGTCGCTCCAGTCTCCATCGAGCTTCGGTCTTGCCCCGGCTCGCCTCCCTCGCCATGCTTGGTGTGGTGGTGCCGTGGCTCAGACTGCCCGTGCACAGTCATAGGGGTACAAAAAGTGTACACCTCTTTTTGTACACCGACAGGAGCCCCCGGGTCTGGGCCACACATAAGCGCGAAACGTAGTTGGGCCACGCCCAGAACGGTGCGCGGGCAGGCGGGATGGTTTTCACCGTGGTAAAACTCTCAGCGCACTGCGCCTCCCACGACCCGCGCGCGCGGCGCGGGGTGGAGGGGCAGGCGTGACGTGGGCGGCATGCGTGGGGCGGTTTCCGCATGCATGCGTCACGTCGCAGTAAATGCGAAAGAAGGCGGCCCGCGTTTTCTCCGTAAACGGGGGGGGGGAAGCGTGGAGGCGCGGCCCGCTTACTGGACGGAGCCGAGGCGCGGTTGTCTAGGCATCCACTCCCCACAATCACGGGGTGGGGAGAGGTCGCCTCACCCATCCTTTCGGTCCTGCACGTTCGCCACGTGCCTCCCATGCGTTCGAGGTGGCGAGCAGTGGAGGTGGGAAACCGAGCCACCGCTGGTTGGGGCGGCGGGTCGGTCCCGGCCCCCTCGCCTTCTGCGTCTTGATTGGCCGAGCGGGGCGGTCGAGCTCCAGCCCCGCCCCTTTATAAAGGGGAGGGAGGGGACGGCGCCCCGCACTCCTCCATCTTCTTTCTCCTTCAACTTCTGCTCCTCTCTTCTGCCCGCCATGAAGAGAGAAAACCTCGCCTCCTCAACGGTGGCGGCGAGGGTCGCTGCTCGACAACGCGTCCCCCCTTCTCCGGCACCTGCGGTGGCCGAACCAGCCACGAGGGGAAGAGGGAGGGGGCGGGGCCGTGGGCGAGGCCGTGGTGCTCGGGGAAGAGGAGGACGGGGCGGCCCGCCGGCCTCGCCCCCGCCAGCAGCTCCTCCTCCAGTGGAAGGTCATGTTGGAGATAACCCCTGTGAGTTCTTCATTAGGATGCGGGGGTCGCCGCGCCGTCGCCTTCGTCTCCCGACTCCATTTGCGCGGGAGATGGAGGTGAATCCGCCGGAGTCGCTGCGGCTGCACATGAGGGGTTGTGGGATCAGTGGCACGCGGGCCCGCGTCGACTTCCCTGCCCCTCATGTGATGTATCTTCGCCAAGGGTGGAAGAGGTTCGCTCGCATCCACAGCTTGACGGATGGGCTCACCCTCCACTTCAAGTTGATGGAGGACGGCCACCTCTCCATCAAGGTCTTCGGGCACCTCGGGACTCGCGCGAGGGGCTGCATGGAGAGCTCCTCTGATGACGAAGACTCCTCCTCGAACGAGGGTGACGAGGAGGACAGCGACAGCGACGACGAGAGTGGTGGACGGCAGGATGACGGGTCCGACTAGGTGTCGGGCGCCGCTCTTGGTGGCACCGGTGACCCCATCATCCGCGTCGCTGGCTCCTTGAACTTCTCGGGGCCGTCTCCTTAGCGGTTGGCGTAGGGAGGCTGCGGAAGAGGAAGAGGAAGAAGGTGGGCGGCAAGGTCGTCATGTTGGAGTACGCGGGCACCGACGCCTTCGTCGCGTACTGACGTCCTGCCGCCTCGTCTTCGAGCTCTGCCTCCGGCGCCGTCATCACCGTCCATACCTTGGGAGGCCGTCGAGATACCTTCTCGGTGTCTTCTGCCACCCGTAGCTCGCCTAGGCGCCCCTTTTGCCCTTCTTGCCTCCTTGACCTACCTCCTGAGGAGAGCGACAAGAAAGGCATTACGGGCATCTTATCTCTTTTTAGTCTGTAAGCCTTCGGGCATCTGTTAAGTTTAAAACTTGTAATCCCCTTATTCATGTTTTTCATTCCCTATGGACTGTACCTGAATGGAATGTTTTTAATGAAAAGGGAATGTTTGCCGGGTCATTTGTTCGTAGGTAAAAACCCACAACAGGGAATAAATCCCTGATATTCTTAAGATAAATATTTTCTCGCCCGGCAACAGGCCCTGCCGTTTCCCTACTTCGCTCGAACTTTCTCACGCCCTTGGCGGAGGCAGGGATGAAGCGGGCTCAGGCTCCTCGTTTTATCCTTCTGCTGCCGCGACTACGACCAAACCTAGTCCCAGGAACGAGCCTTGGGACCTAGAGTTATGGGAGCACGGTAGCTTAAGGAAAAGAACGAGGTTTCACATACCTCAGTCCATAATGGAATGCATGATAAGGGATAAATGACTTATCTGAAGCTGCAGCCCCCGGCAACCCTGGTCTGCCGTGGGCGAATTCTTGCCCTTGCAGCCTCCGGCAACACTGACTTGCCGGGGCCTAGGCACTGGTCTGTTCTTCTTTCCTTCCTCCAAGTGGCTTCGGCAAGGATGTCTGCGCGTCCTGTGAACCAAGGAAGACAGAGGAAAGACAAAGACTCGACCTCTAAGCTAGGGGTTAGCCGCTGCTAAGCACTATCGACCCTAACCAAGGACGAGACTCGACTCAACATGCATGCTATAACTTAGGGCGTCAGCGCTTCATTTATTTATGCTCAGGGTCTGCGCCTGGCTTTGTACAAAGGGTTACATGCCTTGCCGGCAAGGCTTGTACAAAAGGGTGGCTTGCCGGGGGGCCCGTCAAGCCGCGCCTTATGGGTAAAACTTGCGAAGATGCTCGATGTTCCAGGAATTACTCACCGGAACGGCATCCTCGGTCTCTAGGCGGACAGCGCCAGGCCTGGTGACTCGTATTACCCGATAAGGGCCTTCCCACTTCGGCGTCAACTTGTTCGTATTCCTGGCCGATTGAACGCGCCGGAGAACAAGGTCGCCTTCCTCAAAGCTCCGGGCATGAACCTTGCGGCTATGGTAGCGACACAAGGCTTGCTGGTAGCGCGCTGCTTTCACAGCCGCCCGAAGACGATCTTCCTCAAGGAGCACTGCGTCATCTTGTCGCAATTGCTCTTTATCAAGCTCATCATAAGCGAGCACTCGAGGTGACCCGTATATGAGTTCCATGGGGAGAACTGCTTCTGCCCCGTATATCAGGCCAAAGGGCATCTGGCCGGTGGCTCGATTTGGCGTCGTCCTGATTGACCAAAGAACCGCCGGCAATTCATCAATCCAGCGCCTCCTGCTCTTGTGAAGCCTGTCAAAGGTCTTTGTCCTTAGTCCTCGCAGCACTTCAGCATTTGCCCTCTCAGCTTGACCATTGCTTCGGGGGTGAGCAACGGACGCGAAACAGACCTTGCTGCCGAGGTCTTGGGTATATTGCATGAAGGTGCGGCTTGTAAACTGCATGCCGTTGTCGGTGATGATCCTGTTGGGTACACCAAAACGACACACTAGTCCCTTGAAGAACTTGACGGCTGACTGAGCTGTGACCTTCCTTACTGCCTCCACTTCTGGCCACTTTGTGAACTTGTCGATTGCAACGTACAAGTACTCAAAGCCCCCGACGGCGCAGGGGAAAGGGCCCAGTATGTCGAGCCCCCAGACCGAGAAGGGCCAGGAGAGAGGAATGGTTTGAAGGGCTTGAGCTGGTTGATGAAGTTTCTTTGAATGGAGTTGGCACGCTTCACACCTGGTGACCAGCTCTACCGCATCCTGGAGGGCAGTGGGCCAGAAGAAGCCTTGCCGGAATGCCTTGCCGGCAAGGGCTCTCGACCCTATGTGGGATCCACATATGCCTCCATGTATCTCCGCCAATAGCTCCAGTCCTTCCTCTCGAGGGATGCACTTCAATTTCACACCGTTCGGTCTCCTTCTGTACAGGATGTCATCGACGAACTGGTACATGGCAGACCGACGGGCTACTTTCTCCGCTTCTTCCTGCTCCTCAGGAAGTTCTCCAGTCTGAAGGAATCGGACGGTATACTGCGCCCACGCTGGAGCCTGGGGCTCGACGGCGAGGACTAAAGGCATTTCCTCCGGCAAGGGAGTGGCCATCTCGACGGCAAAACCTTGACGCTCCGCCGGAGTTAGACCTCCGGTGGCGGGCTCAGTGTCCCCGGCAACATCATTGCCGACGGCTCCTGGGAGCTCGGCGGGAAAGTATTTGTCGGGCCCTAACTTCCTCCTCTTGTTTAGCTCTGTTGATGGAACAACGGATGGCTGAGAAAGCAGAAGCACAAAGGTACCTGGTTCCACAGGTAGCTTGAGGGCAGCGCGCTTTGACAGGTAATCGGCGATGTCGTTCTTCGCTCGGGGAACATGCTCCGCCTGTATACCGTCAAAGCGCTCTTCCAACTTTCTCACTTCATCGACGTAGGCCTTCATCAACGGGCTCTAGTAATCCTTGTTGACTTGTTTGACGACAAGCTGCGAGTTGCCCCTAACAATAAGCTTCTTGATTCCGAGTTGCCCCTAACAATAACCCTTGTTGACTTGTTTGACGACAAGCTGCGAGTTGCCCCTAACAATAAGACCAGCAAGCAGCCCCTCGTACTCGGTAGTGTTGTTCGTTGATACCTCCCTAGGGAAGTGCATCTGGACCACGTACTTGAGGTGCTCTCCAGTGGGCGCGACCAGCAGTACGCCAGCCCCGGCGCCCTGTAAGGAGAAAGCCCCATCAAAGGACATGATCAAGTTGCAACTCGCCCCTTTGCCGGGGAGAGCAGTTTCTTGGACTTCTTCATCAGGCGTTGCGGTCCATTCTGCGACGAACTCTGCTAGGACTCGGCTCTGAATTGTCAACGTACTTTCAAACTTGAGGCCAAAGCTGGACAGCTCCAGTGCCCACTCTACAATCCTTCCCGTCGCGTCTGGATTGTGCAATATCCGTTGCAGAGGGAGGCGAGTGACGACAGTGATCTCGTGCACCTGGAAGTAGTGACGCAGCTTCCTCGAGGCCATAAGAAGGTCGAAGAGCAATTTCTGCACACTGGAGTACCTTGATCTAGCCCCCTGCAAGAGGGAGCTAACAAAGTAGACCGGGTGCTGCATCATCTTCTTTTTCGGCTGCACTCCAACCGACTTTGTAGCTTCTGTGCGAGTGGCACCAGGTTCTGTTGCTGCTATCGCCTCATCGTCAATTTCTCTCTGCCACTAGTGCGGCGCTGACTACCTGGTTTGTTGCCGCTAAGTATAGCAGCAACGGTTCTTGTGGTCTAGGCGCAACCAGTATTGGCGTGGAGGAAAGATACCTCTTCAGATCTTGTAATGCTGCCTCGGCTTCCGGCGTCCACTCCATTGGGCCCGCCTTTTTCAAGACCTTGAAAAAGGCGAGGGCGTGCTCGGCAGACTTGGAAATGAATCTGCTCATGGCGGCGACGCAGCCAGCAAGCCGACGCACATCCTTGACCTGTTTGGGTGCTTCAATCTGCTCTATAGCTTTGATCTTGTCCGCATTGGCTTCTATCCAACGCTGCGACACAAAGAACCCGAGAAGCTTGCCAGACGGAACGCCGAAGACGCACTTCTCAGGGTTCAGCTTGAGGTTGATCTTGCGCAGGTTCACAAATGTTTCTTGTAAATCCGGTACAAGGGTCACCTTGTTCTTGGTTTTGACCACTATATCATCCATATAAGCCTCCATATTTCACATGGGGTGATGAATGCTGTCTTCTCTTCGTCTTCTCTTGCCATGAAGATCTGGTGGTAGCCGGAGTAGGCATCGAGGAATGACAGCAGGTCACACCCTACGGTGGAGTCAACAATCTGGTCTATGCGCGGCAACGGGAAGGGGTCCTTGGGACAAGCTTTATTGATATCCGTGTAATCAATACACAGCCTCCACTTCCCATTTTCCTTGCGCACTACCACTGGATTGGCCAACCACGTTGGGTGGAGCACTCCTCTCACCAAACCCGCAGCTTCCAGTTTCCGGATCTCCATGGTGATGAACTCTTGCCGTTCCAAAGCTTGCCTCCTGACCTTCTGCTTGACGGGCCGCGCATGAGGACAGACAGCAAGGTGGTGCTCCATCACTTCCCTGGGAATGCCGGGGATGTCGGATGCTTGCCAGGCAAACACGTCGACATTCGCCCGCAGGAAGGTGACGAGCGCGTCTTCCTATTTTTTGTCAAGGGCGGAGCTTATGGTAAAAGCCCCTCCCGTGCCGTCCTCCTTGACAGAAACCTTATTGGTTCCTGGCGGCGTGGCCCTGGATCTCTTGTTTCAGCCGGTGGAGCCCTCTAGCACGTCCTCGACGGGAGCGCGACACTCCGAAGAGGTGCGCTTGCCGGAGTGGGTGTCTGAGGTCTCGCTGGTCTTCTTCTTTCCGGCGGAGCTCTCAGGCACGTCCTCGACGGGAGCATGGCACTCCGAAGAGGTGCGCTTGCCGGAGTGGGCGCCCGAGGTATCGCCGGTCTTCCTCTTCTTCCCTCCCGGGGCTCCAGTGGCAGGAGCAAGTGCCCCCGTAGTGGCAGTTGCTGCAACTGCTTGCTGGTACAATTGGTCGGCGCAAATCAGCGCATCTTTCTTATCGGAGGGGATGGTGATGATCGTCACGGGCCCTGGCATCTTCAGGGTGTTGTAGGCATAGTGTGATGCTGCCATGAACTTGGCCAATGCTAGGCGGCCAAGGATCCCATTGTAAGGCAGGGGGATCTTGGCAACATCGAACACGATCCTCTCTGTCCTGTAGTTCAGATCACTTCCAAAAGTCACGGGCAGCGTGACTTTCCCCTTCGGTTGACTCCTCCCTGGGCTGACCCCCTGAAACATGCCCGTCTCCTCGAGGTCTCCATCAGGAACTTGCAGCTTCTCGATCACGGTGGGCGAAAGTAGGTTTAGACCGGCCCCGCCATCGACTAGCATCTTCGTCACCTTGAGGTTGCGTATTGTTGGTGAAACCAACAACGGCAAGCACCCGACCGCAGTAGTGCGATCAGGGTGATCCTCGGCGACAAAGATGATAGGTGTGCTGGACCATTTCAGCGGCTTTTGGGCACCGGACGATGGCTCTGCCGCAATAATCTCACGCGCCCACTGTTTAAGCTTGTGGTGAGAAGTATGCAGCGAGGCGCCACTGTCGACGCACATGGCATCCGTAGCCTTCTGAAACTTTTGGCCGCCGGACTCGTCGTCCTCTTCGTGATCGTCGTCTTCAGGTCTTCTGTCGCGGCCCCGGGCGGGCCTTTCCTGTTGTTTCTCCTTGCCGCGACGGCCTGCTTGGCCGTCACGCTTCTTGCCGGATCCCTCAACACCGTCTTGGCCCTTCTCCTTGTCCCGCCTCTCGTATTCAGCCCTTTGCTTCTCAGCAAGGAGCTCAACCTGGTGGCAGTCCTGGAGATCATGGCCCTTGGTGCGATGGATCTTGCAGTATCGCTTGCCGGAGTTTCCTGGCTTCTCGGCAGCCTCCAAGGCCCAGCAGGCGACACACCCGGCAATTTCTTTGCCAGGGTCACCCACCTTGGTTTTCTTGGCAGAGCCGGTGTCATCAGATCCCTCGACGGCAAGCACGGCCTTCCCCTTGTGCTTCCTGTTACGGTTCCGGCCCTTCTTCGCTGGAGCGGCAGTATCCTCGTCTGAGGAGTCGGTTTCCGCACCGGCGCTTTCGTCGGGGTACTTCCTTCCCTCTTCAGCCCGGGCACATCTGTCGGCAAGAACGTAGAGTTCCGCCACATCCTTCACCTTGGTCATCGCCAGTTCTTCGCGCATCTTGCGGTTGCGCATGTTCTGGTGGAACGCGCTGATGATGGCGGCAGGGTGAACATCGGGGATATTGTACTGTACCCGGCTGAATCTCTATATGTACTTGCGCAGAGTCTCGCCTTCCTTCTGGGGTATGACATGCAGGTCACTTGCTTGGCCATGGGCTTGGTGGCCTCCGGTAAAGGCACCAACAAACTAATGGCACAAGTCGGACCAGGAGGAAATAGAGTCTACTGGCAAGTGCATCAACCACGACATGGCGTTAGGTTTAAGAGCCAACGGAAAGTAATTCGCAAGCACCTTATTGTCGCGGGCCCCGACAGCATGCATCGCGATGGTGTAGATGCTGAGGAACTCAGACGGGTGGGTCTTGCCGTTGTACTTCTCGCCAACGTCAGGTTTAAAGGTGCGGTGAGAGGGCCACTAGAACTGTCGCAGCTCACGGGTGAAAGCTGGACAGCCTACCTCGTAGGGTAGACCTCCAGGGCTTTCCGGTGTTGGGCGGTCTGCAGCAGGCCCTGCTCGCCTATCTGACTGGTGGCGCGTTCCGCGCCAGCGCTCGATGGTGGTTGGAGCGTCCTCATGAGCTCGCTCCTGAAGAACTTGACGCTGGTCGCCGCGGGTCCGTGGGTCGGACGACGCTATGGGGATGGCGATGCCCGCGATCTCTCGATGGGTCGACGCACGCGGCACCGGGCGAGGAGGAGGCGAATGCACCGTAGCCACGGCGCTGCCGGCTCTCCCGCCGCCGGTGCGTGGGACCCCATCGGAGCGTCGGCCTGGGTGCTCCATTGGATTTAGGTCATCCCTGTTGGCGACTGCGACAAGGCTTCGGATGGTGGCTCTCCATTCGTTGAGTTTCCCCGTAACGGGAGGAAAGTCGAGGAGCAACTGCGCGAGCGCCAAAGCTTCGGCTGGTGTCAATGGTAGTGAAACCTGCACTAACCGTGACGCGCTTCGACCCCTAACCGTGTCAGGGGGAGCTCCATCACGATACCGCGGTTGCCTAACGTATCCACCAGCGCTTCGGCGGGCGGGCAGGTCTTCTACGTCCCGGGAGTGGCGCTCGGGGCCCTTCCCATGGCGACGTCCGGGATCTTCGGGGTGACGAGGCCGTCCGTCGCGCGCTACTTGAGAAGAGCGCGCTGTTGGCGCTGGCGTGGGAGTTCTCGAGGCCCTTGCGTCGCCTCCGGGTGATGCGGCCGCGACCCTGGAAGGCCCCGCGCCACCCGCGGAGGGTCGGGCTCCATCCTTGGAACTAGCGGTGTGTGTCCCGTCACCAGGTGCACAAACATTGCCACCTCCCAAACTCCGGCTATCGGGATGGCGTTGGTGTTCGCGAGTAGCGCCCCGAGTCCTTTTCGCGACCGGTGCGCTGCTCGCCCGTGTCGGGATGGGCTGTCCGGCTTCCGACTGGCCAACCGCCACCGTCGTCTTCTTCTTGGGCGCCATGACGATGCAAGAGTGTCAATCTAACCGCTAAAGCCGATTCTCACAACTGCGCACCCCTACCTGGAGCACCTAAGATGTCGGTGTATTTGGATCGACACCTATGGGATCACAAGAATCCCTACTATAGTTGCGGGGCGCGGGGTTGAGAGAAGAGCGGATCTAACAGTCAGGACATGATTCCTTTACCTAGGTTCGGGCCGCAAAGATGCGTAAAACCCTACTCCTGCTTTGGTGGATTATATGTTGGTGTTCTTCAGCTAGTGAGGAGCTCCAAGAGAGTCGTGAGGAGTTCTAAAAAGCCGAATCCTTCTCCTGGTCGCCTCGGGCCTCCATTTATAGGAAAAAGGGGTTGCCACAGTGGCACACAGGAGGTGGAAAGGGTACAGTGATGCGAGGTTATCCCTTGCATTATAGGACAAGGTGCATTTAATGCGCCCAACTTAGAGGTCCTTGCTTTATCGGGGACGGGGGGGAGACGTCCGTCTTGTCCGTCGCCGCCCCTCCTCGTGTTGACACGTGCCCTGGCCAGCAGTGCCTGAGGCGCCATGTGGGTAGACAGGCAGCCGAGGTGGCACAACGGCGGGTCCCCATGAAGATCCGTGGGTTGCCACGCAGGAGCCCGTCCAGCTGGTCGGGTCGGTGGAAACCCAGTTGGTGGAGGCCTGACGGTGGTCCCGCGGGCGTCCTTGGCAAGGGCCTTGCCGGGGCTCCGGCTGAAGGAAATATGCCCTAGAGGCAATAATAAAGATGTTATTTGTATTTCCTTATATCATGATAAATGTCTTTTATTCATGCTAGAATTGTATTAACTGGAAACTTAGTACATGTGTGAATACATAGACAAAACAGTATGTCCCTAGTATGCCTCTACTAGACTAGCTCATTGATCAAAGATGGTTATGTTTCCTAGCCATAGACATGAGTTGTCATTTGATCAACGGGATCACATCATTAGGAGAATGATGTGATGGACAAGACCCATCCGTCAGCATAGCACTATGATCGTTTAGTTTTACTGCTATTGCTTTCTTCATGACTTATACATGTTCCTATGACTATGAGATTACGCAACTCCCGAATACCGTAGGAACACCTTGTGTGCTATCAAACGTCACAACGTAACTGGGTGATCATAAAGATGCTCTACAGGTGTCTCCGAAAGTATTCGTGGTGTTGGCATAGATCAAGATTAGGATTTGTCACTCCAAGTGTCGGAGAGGTATCTCTGGGCCCTCTCGGTAACACACATCACATTAAGCCTTGCAAGCAAAAGACTAATGAGTTAGCCACGAGATGATGTGTTACGGAACGAGTAAAGAGACTTGCCGGTAACGAGATTGAACTAGGTATAGAGATACCGACGATCGAATCTCGGGCAAGTAACATACCGTTTGACAAAAGAAACAACGTATGTTGTTATGCGGTTCTGACCGATAAAAGATCTTCGTAGAATATGTAGGAGCCAATATGAACATCCAGGTTCCGCTATTGGTTATTGACCGGAGATGAGTCTCGGTCATGTCTACATAGTTCTCGAACCCGTAGGGTCCGCACGCTTAACGTTTGATGACGATCGGTATTATGAGTTTATGAGTATTGATATACCGAAGGTAGTTCGGAGTCCCGGATGAGATCACGGATATGACGAGGAGTCTCGGAATGTCCGAGACATAAAGATTGATATATTGGACGACTATATTCGGACACCGGAAGTGTTCCGGAAAAGTTTCGGATTTATCGGGATTGCCGGAGGGGGTTACCGGAACCCCCTACGAGAGGGGATGGTCCATAGTGGGCCTAAAGGGAAAGAGAGAGGCAGCCCATAGGGCTGGCCGGCGCCCCACCTAGGGTTCCTAGTTGGACTAGGATTGGGGGGGCGCCACCTCTCCTATTCCTTTCCCTCTTCCTTCTTTTGGTGAATCCTACTAGGAATAGGATTGCAATCCTATTCCTAGTAGGAGTCCACTCCCTAGCCGCACCAGGAAGGGCCGGCTGGCCTCCCTCCCTTGCTCCTTTATATACGGGGGCAGGGGGCACCCAAAGACACACAAGTTGAATTTTTTTAGCCGTGTGCGGTGCCCCCCTCCACAGAATCACACCTCGGTCATACCGTCGCGGAGCTTAGGCGAAGCCCTGCGCCGGTGAACACATCATATCCGTCACCACGCCGTCGTGCTGACGAAACTCTCCCGTGAAGCTCAACTGGATCAAGAGCTCGTGGGACGTCATCAAGCTGAACGTGTGCTGAACGCGGAGGTGCCGTACGTTCGATGCTTGATCGGTTGGATCGCGAAGAAGTTCGACAACATCAACCGCGTCACTTGACGCTTCCGCTCCCGGTCTACGAGGGTACGTAGACACACTCTTCCCTCTCGTTGCTATGCATCTGGTAGATAGATCTTGCGTGATCGTAGGAAAATTTTAAAATACTACGTTCCCCAACAGTGGCATCAGAGCCAGGTCTATGCGTAGATGATATGCACGAGTAGAACACAATGAGTTGTGGGCGATACTAGTCATACTGCTTACCAGCATGTCATACTTTGCTTCGGCGGTATTGTGAGATGAAGCGGCCCGGACCGACATTACGCGTACGCTTACGCGAGACTGGTTTCACCGTTACGAGCAGTCGTTGCTTAAAGGTGACTGGCGGGTGTCTGTCTCTCTCACTTTAGCTGAATCAAGTGTGACTACGCCCGGTCCTTGTGAAGGTTAAAACAGCACATACTTGACGAAACATCGTTGTGGTTTTGTATGCGTAGGTAAGAACGGTTCTTGCTAAGCCCGTAGCAGCCACGTAAAACTTGCAACAACAAAGTAGAGGACGTCTAACTTGTTTTTGCAGGGCATGTTGTGATGTGATATGGTCAAGACATGATGAGTTATACGGTTTTGTATGAGATGATCATGTTTTGTAATGTTATCGGCAACTGGCAGGAGCCATATGGTTGTCGCTTTATTGTATGAAATGCAATCGCCATGTAATTGCTTTACTTTATCACTAAGCGGTAGCGATAGTCGTAGAAGCAATAGTTGGCGAGACGACAACGATGCTACGATAGAGATCAAGGTGTCGCGCCGGTGACGAAGGTGATCATGAAGGTGCTTTGGAGATGGAGATCAAAAGCACAAGATGATGATGGCCATATCATGTCACATATTTTGATTGCATGTGATGTTTATCTTATTATGCTTCTTATTTTGCTTAGAACGACGGTAGCATTATAAGATGATCCCTTACTAAATTTCAAGGTATAAGTGTTCTCCCTGAGTATGCATCGTTGCGAAAGTTCGTCGTGCCGAGACACCACGTGATGATCGGGTGTGATAAGCTCTACGTTCAAATACAACGGGTGTAAGCCAGTTTTGCACACGCAGAATACTCGGGTTAAATTTGACGAGCCTAGCATATGCAGATATGGCCTCGGAACACTGGAGACCGAAAGGTCGAGCGTGAATCATATAGTAGATATGATCAACATAAGATGTTCACCATTGAAACTACTCCATCTCACGTGATGATTGGACATGGTTTAGTTGATTTGGATCACGTGATCATTTAGATGACCGGAGGGATGTCTATCTAAGTGGGAGTTCTTAAGTAATATGATTAATTGAACTTTAATTTATCATGAACTTAGTCCTGGTAGTATTAGCATATCTATGTTGTAGATCAATAGCTCGCGATGTTGCTCCCCGTTTATTTTCCTAGAGAAAACTAAGTTGAAAGATGTTAGTAGCAATGATGCGGACTTGTTCCGTGATCTGAGGATTATCCTCATTGCTGCACAGAAGAATTATGTCCTTGATGCACCGCTAGGTGACAGACCTATTGCAGGAGCAGATGTAGACGTTATGAACGTTTTGACAAAAGCTCTATATGATGACTACTTGATAGTTTAGTGCACCATGCTTTACGGCTTATAACCGGGACTTCAAAAACGTTTTGAATGCCACGGAGCATATAAGATGTTCCAAGAGTTGAAATTAGTATTTCATACTCATGCCCGTGTCGAGAGGTATAAGACCTCTGACAGTACTTTGCCTACAAGATGGAGGAGAATAGCTCAACCAGTGAGCATGTGCTCAGATTGTCTGGGTAGTACAATTGCTTGAATCAAGTGGGAGTTAATCTTCCAGATAAGATAGTAATTGACAAAGTTCTCTAGACACTATCACCAAGTTAATAGAACTTCGTGATGAACTATAATATGCAAGGGATGACGAAAGTAATTCCCGAGCTCTTCGCAATGCTGAAATCGGCGAAGGTAGAAATCAAGAAAGAACATCAAGTGTTGATGGTTAATAAGACCACTTGTTTCAAGTAAAGGGCAAAGGGATAGAAGTGGAACTTCAAGAAGAATGACAAGCAAGTTGTCACTCCCGTGAAGAAACCAAAATCTGAAACTCAAGCCTGAAACTAAGTGCTTCTACTGCAAAGGAAATAGTCACTGGAAGTGGAACTGCCCTAGATACTTGGCGGATAAGAAGGATGGCAAAGTGAACAAAGGTATATTTTGATATACAGATTATTGATGTGTACTTTACTAGTGTTCATATCAACCCCTCGGTATTTGATACTGGTTCAGTTGCTAAAGAGTAGTAACTCAAAATGGGAGTTGCATAATGAACAGAAACTAGTTAAAGGATGAAGTGACGATGTGTATTGGAAGCAGTTCCAAGATTGATATGATCATCATCGCACACTCCCTATACTTTCGGGATTAGTGTTGAACCTAAATAAGTGTTATTTGGTGTTTGTGTTGAGCATGAATATGATTTGATCATGTTTATTGCAATACGGTTATTCATGTAAGTTAGAGAATAATTATTGTTCTGTTTACATGAATAAAACCTTCTATGGTCATACACCCAATGAAAATGGTTTGTTGGATCTCGATCGTGGTGATACACATATTCATAATATTGAAGCCAAAAGATGCAAGGTTAATAATGATAGTGCAACTTATTTGTGGCACTGCCGTTTAGGTCATATTGGTGTAAAGCGCATGAAGAAACTCCATAGTGATGGACTTTTGGAATCACTTGATTATGAATCACTTGGTGCTTGCGATCCATGCCTCATGGGCAAGATGACTAAAACTCCGTTCTCCGGAACTGTGGAGCGAGCAACAGATTTGTTGGAGATCATACATACAGATGTATGTGGACCAATGAGTGTTGAAGCTCGCGGCGGGTATCGTTATTTTCTGACCTTCACTGATGATTTGAGCAGATATGGGTATATCTACTTAATGAAGCACAAGTCTGAAACATTTGAAAAGTTCAAAGAATTTCAGAGTGAAGTGGAGAATCATCGTAACAAGAAAATAAGAGTCTCTACGATATGATCGTAGAAGTAAAATATTTGAGTTAGCGAGTTTGGCCTTCAGTAAAAACAATGTGAAATAGTTTCACTACTCACGCCATCTGGAACACCATAGTGTAATGGTGTGTCCGAACATCATAACCGTACTTTATTAGATATGGTGCAATCGATGATGTCTCTTACCGATCTACTACTATCGCTTTTGGGGTTATGCATTAGAGACAGCTACATTCACGTTAAATAGGGCACCATCTAAATCCGTTGATACGACACCTTATGAACTATGGTTTGGCAAGAAACCAAAGTTGTCGTTTCTTAAAGTTTGGGCCTGCGATGCTTATGTGAAAACACTTCAACCTGATAAGCTCGAACCCAAGTCGGAAAAATGTGTCTTCATAGGATACCCAAAAGAGACTGTTGGGTACACCTTCTATCACAGATCCGAAGGCAAGATATTCGTTGCTTAGAATGGATCCTTTCTAGAGAAGGAGTTTCTCTCGAAAGAAGTGAGTGGGAGGAAAGTAGAACTTGATGAGGTAATTGTACCTTCTCCCGAATTGGAAAGTAGTACATCACAGAAAATTGTTCATGTGATTCCTACATCGATCAGTGAGGAAGTTAATGATGATGATCATGAAACTTCGGATCAAGTTTCTGCTGAACGTCGTAGATCAACCAGAGTACGTTCCGCACCAGAGTGGTACGGCAACCCAGTTCTGGAAATCATGTTACTAGACCATGATGAACCTACGAACTATGAGGAAGCGATGATGAGCCCAGATTCCGCAAAATGGCTTGAGGCCATGAAATCTGAGATGGGATCCATGTATGAGAACAAAGTGTGGACTTTGGTTGACTTGCCCGATGATCCGCAAGCCATCGAAAAATAAATGGATCTTCAAGAGGAAGACCGACGCTGACGGTAATGTTACTGTTTACAAAGCTCGACTTGTTGCGAAAGGTTTACGACAAGTTCAAGGAGTTGACTACGATGAGACTTTCTCACCCGTAGCGATGCTTAAGTCTGTCCGAATCATTTTAGCAATTGCCGCATTTTATGAAATCTGGCAAATGGATAACAAAACAGCATTCTTTAATGGATTTATTAAAGAAATTGTATATGATGCTACCCGAAGGTTTTGTCAATCCTAAAGGTGCTAACAAAATGTGCAAGCTCCAGCGATCCATCTATGATCTGGTGCAAGCATCTCGGAGTTGGAATATACGCTTTGATAAGTTGATCAAAGCATATAGATTTATACAGACTTACGGTGAAGCCTGTATTTACAAGAAGTGAGTGGGAGCACTACAACCTTTCTGATAAGTATATGTGAATGACATATTGTCGATCGGAAATGATGTAGAATTTTCTGGAAAGCATAAAGGAATGTTTGAAAGGAGTTTTTCAAAGAAAGACCTTGGTGAAGCTGCTTACATATTGGGCATCAAGATCTATAAAGATAGATCAAGACGCTTGATAAGACTTTTGATAAAGTACATACCTTGATAAGATTTTGAAGTAGTTCAAAATGGATCAGTCAAAGAAGGAGTTCTTGCCTGACTTGTAAGGTGTGAAGTTGAGTAAGACTCAAAGCCAGACCACGGCAGAAAAATATAGAGAGAATGAAAGTCATTCCCTATGCCTCAGCCATAGGTTCTATAAAGTATGCCATGCTGTGTACCAAACATGTTGTGTACCTCGCCATGAGTTTGTCAAGGGGGTACAATAGTGATCCAGGAGTAGATCACTGTACAGCGGTCAAAATATACCTTAGTAACTGGATGACTAAGGAAATGTTTCTCGATTATGGTGGTGATAAAGAGTTCGTCGTAAAGGGTTACGCCGATGCAAGCTTTGACACTAAATCCAGATGACTCTAAGTATCAATCTGGATGCGTATTGAACGTGGGAGCAATTAGCTAGAGTAGCTCTATGCAGAGCATTGTAGACATAGAAATTTGCAAAATACATACGGATCTGAATGTGACAGACCCGTTGACTAAACTTCTCTCACAAGCAAAACATGATCACAGCTTATTACTCTTGGGTATTAATCACATAGCGATGTGAACTAGATTATTGACTCTAGTAAACCCTTTGGGTGTTGGTCACATGGCGATGTGAACTATGGGTGTTATTCACATAACGATGTGAACTATCGGTATTAATCACATGGCGATGTGAGCTAGATTATTGACTCTAGTGCAAGTGGGAGACTGAAGGAAATATGCCCTAGAGGCAATAATAAAGATGTTATTTGTATTTCCTTATATCATGATAAATGTCTTTTATTCATGCTAGAATTGAATTAACTGGAAACTTAGTACATGTGTGAATACATAGACAAAACAGTATGTCCCTAGTATGCCTCTACTAGACTAGCTCATTGATCAAAGATGGTTATGTTTCCTAGCCATAGACATGAGTTGTCATTTGATCAACGGGATCACATCATTAGGAGAATGATGTGATGAACAAGACCCATCCGTTAGCATAGCACTATGATCGTTTAGTTTTACTGCTATTGCTTTCTTCATGACTTATACATGTTCCTATGACTATGAGATTACGCAACTCCCGAATACCGTAGGAACACCTTGTGTGCTATCAAACGTCACACCGTAACTGGGTGATCATAAAGATGCTCTACAGGTGTCTCCGAAAGTATTCATGGTGTTGGCATAGATCAAGATTAGGATTTGTCACTCCGAGTGTCGGAGAGGTATCTCTGGGCCCTCTCGGTAACACACATCACAATAAGCCTTGCAAGCAAAAGACTAATGAGTTAGTCACGAGATGATGTGTTACGGAACGAGTAAAGAGACTTGCCGGTAACGAGATTTAACTAGGTATAGAGATACCGACAATCGAATCTCGGGCAAGTAACATACCGTTTGACAAAAGGAACAACGTATGTTGTTATGCGGTTCTGACCGATAAAAGATCTGCGTAGAATATGTAGGAGCCAATATGAACATCCAGGTTCCGCTATTGGTTATTGACCAGAGATGAGTCTCGGTCATGTCTACATAGTTCTCGAACCCGTAGGGTCCGCACGCTTAACGTTTGATGACGATCGGTATTATGAGTTTATGAGTATTGATGTACCGAAGGTAGTTCAGAGTCCCGGATGAGATCACGGACATGACGAGGAGTCTCGAAATGTCCGAGACATAAAGATTGATATATTGGACGACTATATTCGGACACCGGAAGTGTTCCAGAAAAGTTTCGGATTTATCGGGATTGCCGGAGGGGGTTACCGGAACCCCCTACGAGAGGGGATGGTCCATAGTGGGCCTAAAGGGAAAGAGAGAGGCAGCCCATAGGGCTGGCCGGCGCCCCACCTAGGGTTCCTAGTTGGACTAGGATTGGGGGGGCGCCACCTCTCCTATTCCTTTCCCTCTTCCTTCTTTTGGTGAATCCTACTAGGAATAGGATTGCAATCCTATTCCTAGTAGGAGTCCACTCCCTAGCCGCACCAGGAAGGGCCGGCCAGCCTCCCTTCCTTGCTTCTTTATATACGGGGGCAGGGGGGCACCCAAAGACACACAAGTTGAATTGTTTTAGCCGTGTGCGGTGCCCCCCTCCACAGAATCACACCTCGGTCATACCGTCGCGGAGCTTAGGCGAAGCCCTGCGCCGGTGAACACATCATATCCGTCACCACGCCGTCGTGCTGACGAAACTCTCCCGTGAAGCTCAACTGGATCAAGAGCTCGTGGGACGTCATCAAGCTGAACGTGTGCTGAACGCGGAGGTGCCGTACGTTCGGTGCTTGATCGGTTGGATCGCGAAGAAGTTCGACAACATCAACCGCGTCACTTGACGCTTCCGCTCCCGGTCTACGAGGGTACGTAGACACACTCTTCCCTCTCGTTGCTATGCATCTGGTAGATAGATCTTGCGTGATCGTAGGAAAATTTTAAAATACTACGTTCCCCAACACCGGCAAGGGTCCCGCCGTGGCGCCTGCAGTCATCCCCGGCAAGGTGCTTGCCGGGGGCCTTGTGCTTCTCCTTGGCTGGAATCCCACCAAGGGTCGTCGTCTTCTTAACTTGCATCTGATCTTGAATGTCTTCACAAAGATCTGCATGCCACCACGGGGATATCTCCCGAATCCTCGCCCCATGGGGGCAGTGGACTCAAGGGTGATTCGCTCCATAGGCGCGGGGCGAGCTGCCGCGGCAAGGGTCTTGCCGGGGCTGCCAGTGCTGGCCCCGGCAAGGATCTTGCCGGGGAGAGCCGCTTCGCCCCTTTGCTCTTCGTGGTCTTGTTCTTGGCGTCGCTGCAGTCTCCATCGAGCTTCGGTCTTGCCCCGGCTTGCCTCCCTCGCCATGCTTGGTGTGGTGTTGTCGTGGCTCAGACTGCCCATGCACTGTCATAGGGGTACAAAAAGTGTACCCCTCTTTTTGTACACCGACACAGGGGGGCGCGCCCAGGGGGAGGGTGCGCCCCCTACCCTCGTGGGCAGCCCGTGGACCTTTTGGTCCTCCTCCGGCACTTTCTGGGCTTCTTCTGCTCCAAAAATAACCTCCATTGAGTTTCAGGTCAATTGGGCTCCATTTGATATTCCTTTTCTGCGATACTCTAAAACAGGAGAAAAATAGAAACTAGCAGTGGGCTCTGGTTTAATAGGTTAGTCCCAAAAATCATCTAAAAGTGTAAATAAAATCCCATAAAACATCCTAGAAGGATAATATAATAGCATGGAATAATCAAAAATTATAGATACGTTGGAGACGTATCATGGAATCACCATACAGAAGACGAAGCCACCTGGGAACGAGAGGATGATCTACGCCAGAACCACCCACACCTATTTTCTAACCAACCCGAATATCGAGGGCGAGATTCATCTTAAGGGGGTAGGTTTGTAACATCCCAAATTTTCAATTTGGAATGTTATACATAGATCATCATATGTATATCATATTTATTTGCATTTTGGTTTGGATCCTAAAAATCCTAAGCAACTCAAGGACCCACGGAGAGAGTTGGGGATTTTATTATTTTCATATTTGAATTTTCTCAAATATTGAAAAGAGGATCATTTGGTTTTAATTATTTTCTCTCCGAAATATTTCTAATATTTGAATAAAAGAGAAGGGATAATATGACTTCTCCAAAATAAGAGAAATATTGGAGGAAAATGTTAAAAATCAAATAATTAATTTTATTTAGATTTTATTGTTATCTTATTCGAATTAGGAAAAAATATGCATTTTTCAAAATTGCATTTTAGGCCAAGAAATTGTTCACTTTGTTCTAAATATTTTATTTAGACGGGGAAAGTTGTTTTTGCCATTTAAAAAAATTATATATTTTTAGGATGTTTCCTTCGGTGAAATTTATTTAAAGAAAAGTCTTCGGACCGAATTGGGCTAAAGCGTAGCCGGCCCGTCGCGCGCCACCGCCTTCCCCCGCTCGCCCGCGTGCCCGAGCCGGACTCCGGCCGGAGTCCGGGACGCCCCCGCCGCCGCGGCTTGCCCCCTGGGCCAAGTTGGACCCCCCAACCCCTTTATATGCTGACCCCGCCACCCACAGCCACCACCAGCGCGCCGCCGCCGCCGCACTTGCGCCGACGCCACCGCCTGCAGCTCCGCCGCCTGCGTCGCGCCGCCCGCACCTAGCGCCCGCGCCGACATCGCCCACACCGCCGTAGCCCCCCCCCCTCCTCGCCGGACGCTGCCGGAGCCGCCGAATCTCGCCGGCCGTTTTATCGGTTTAGGTAAAAAGTTGTCTTGGTTTTTTTAGAAACCCTAGTTTCAGGTTTTTTAGATCGGTTCGGTTCGTTTCGTTTTTTTTGGTTACGTTATTTAGCGAGTGTCCGCTCGTTAGTTCGTTTTAACGAACGCGTTTGCCCATTCGTCTCTGCTAACGAACGTTCGCGCCGTAGTTTTTTTCTTTTATTTTCTTTTTCCACCAGGAACCTATCTGCGATTATTTTTATCGCAGATTAGCCCCTCGACTTCAAACCCTCGCCGTTTCTAAACCGTTCGTCCAAATCCAGTGAAACCAACGCCAAAATCTTCATCTTGAGCCCCTCTTTCAGTTTAATCAACTTGAACAAGGTTTTGACAATTTAAAATTTGGTTTCAAGCATATTTGAATTTGAAGTTCTTTTGACCGTAGTTTCAGTTCCGTAGCTCCGATTTGATCGATTCTTTTTGCAAATCAAAGATTTTCAGTTGAACTTTCATATTTGATCTTCTTATTTGAGTTTCACCCATTTATATTTGTTTGAGTGCTTATGTATGCTATTGTTTGATTGCGATAGAATTCCTGGAGTGCGAAGCATGCTACTACAAGTCACTAGGTTTCAGCGATCGTCAGCAAGGCAAGTTCATACTTTGATCTTCCAATACCCAGTTTTCACTGCATTAGTTATATCCTCAAACACTTGCATGATTAGGACTGGTTACATAATATGATGCTTTGTAGTTCATGAGGTAGGAACCCAATGACTTGAGATCAACCAAGGTAATATACGCTTTGTTACTTATTGCTTAGCCATGCTTGTAGACGTGGATTGGTATGAGTGATTTCATGAAAGTTGTAAGTGTAATAACAACTAAGGGTTCTTTAAGGTGGAATTTAATACACATCTGGGTAGATTGGTTGTAGTGCACCTGGAGAATCCAGTGTTGTCCTAGGAAATCCCGGAGGAACCGTGTGATTATCCTATGGAATGCCACCCATGCTCAAAGGGATCATATATCATTCATGCCTAGAAACTTCCATGTGCAGCCACAAGCCATTATGGGCTCTGGCATAGTTGAGTATGTTGTGTGACCTCTTTTCAAGGTAGACTAGTGGATGTAGCGGATGTAGGTGGTACGGTCTACCCAGGGTTAAGAGTTAATGCTCCTGAAAGACTGTGTCTCGGTCATCTGTTTCTCAAACACCATGCAGTGCGACAAAATTAAATGGAGGCGATCGAGTCTTGTGGGGAAAAGTGCACAAACCTCTGTAGAGTGTACAAACTATTCATGAGTAGCCGTGTCCCCGGTTATGGACTTTCTTGAGTACCCTGGTATTTAAATTATGGACTAATCTCATCATTTTATTAAATTGTTGGGTTAATAATGACTTTGGTCTGGGATTGAGATGGAGGAACCATACTCAATTGTTCATGCTTAAATTTAACTAAGTAGTTAAATTAATACATTCCTTTGCTGTAGGGAAAAACTAGCTTTTTGAAAAAATAAACCTAACAGCCTCCACCAGCCAAATATGCATATAGTTGTAGACTTTGCTCATTATCATTACAGTGTGTTCTTGCCAGCATATTCAATGTGCTGACCTACAAGGCTACAACGTATTATGTTGCAGAGTTTTCAGACGGAGATTAAGGTGCGATAGGTCGTTGTCATGCACTCAATGTTTGCCGTGGAGTTGGATGGACTCAACTACTCTTCATAGCTTCCGCAGTTTATTTCATTAGATGTCTTCAGCCATTCTCGTGTAACGGATATTGCCTCTTCGAGGATTTTCGATGTAATGAAGTGTGATTGAACCTTTGTTATAAATCCTCAAGTATTGTGTGTGTTAGCATACCGATCCAGGGATGACATTGAGCACAGAGACGTCGGTTAATTGGAATCATGGTCGCTACACTACTGCACCTACTGTCGCCAAACCCAACACAGAAACATTACGTTTCGAGTCGAAGCGGTACTCGAGCGGCACTGACACTACAAAAAAATACACTTCTGTGATGATACGTGTTTGTCACAGTAGGTCGCGTTTTTTGTCATGCATGTACATCAATGACAATTTTATGACGGAATCAAGATAGTCATACATGTGTTGTCGTAGAAGTGTTCCATGACATTACCAAAATTATCAGCATGGAAGTGTCCACTTCCATGACGATAAATCGCGCGTCACAGAAGTGCTTTCGTCAAGGGTGACCAACACGTGGCATCCACTGTAACGGAACACCGTTAAGCTATCAAGTCCGGTTTTGGATCCGATAACCCGCTAACAGCCCCGACCAATGGGGATTTTCCACGTGTAAAATCATCATTGGCTGGAGGAAACACGTGTCGGCTCACCATTGGGATAGTGTCATCCACTCATTGGACCCAAAGCACCTATGATATGCCGACACATGGCACAGCCCAACAGAGGCCCATTCCTGTGAAAAGGCCGGCATGTTTGACTTGGTCAAAAGGTGGCGGGCCGGCCCACGACAAGCCTGTTAACGGCCTGTTCGCATACGACCCATTTACAGCCCATTTACAGCCCACTAACCCAGGGCCCGTTTACGGCCTATCTGTATTAGGCCCAGTAGCATCATCTGGGCCATCCAATATAATTCCAGCCCGTTTTAACTTCGGGCCCATGTATGGTCCATGACGTCTTTCGGCCCATATGAGGCCCTTATTACTCTCGGCCAATTAACGGCCCGTGGTAAAACTGGCCCGTAATGAACAGTGTATCACTTTATACCCATTAACGGCATGTGGTGAAACTGGCCCATAATGAACAGTGTATCACTTTAGGGCCATTTGCATTTCTGTCCCTAACTTGAACCACCTAATCAAATATACCCCTAATTCGAAAGCCTACTCAAAAATGCCCCTCCGCCGTTATGTGCACTTATAGATATACCCTTCTATGCCATTACCGTCCGGTCAAAGGCCTTTGACCATGAATGGGGCGTTTTCTAGACATTTCTACCCATCCCTCCATGTGTCACTTACTTGTGGGACCCACTCAAAGAAAAAAAAAAAAAGCTCTCTCCCTCCTCTCTCTGCCTGTCTCGCCTACATGTTGGACCACTCTCAAAAAATAAAATGAAAAACACTTTCTCTGACCCTCTCTCTCACGCACACTTACATGTGGGGCCAGTCTAAAAAAAGAAAAGAAAAAGAAAAAAGGACTTTCCAAACAGATATTGGGCCCACATGTCATTGCCTTATTAATATTTTCCAGAAATATTTTGTGGATTGGGTCGACGGTGGCCGGCGGCGACCAAATCCTGCGGCGGAGGAACGCCGGGATGCTACGAGGAGGACGGTCGAGGGAACCGGGCTATAGGTGTGGCTCTACCGCATCCAGGGACGTGGTCGTCGGACCATATGATCGCCGGAGCAAATGGCGGCGACCATTCCCGCGGGGGCTCCGGGCGACGCAAGTGGGGCAGCAACCATGCGAGGGGTAGAGAGAGGGGAATGTTTTGTGTGACAATAGGGAGCACACTCGGAGCACGACGGCAACGCTGCTAGGGCTCGGGGGTGACCGAAGCGATGACTTCGATGATGGCGGCCATGGAAGAGCTCGGAGCTCATGGGGAAGACGAGCCGAGGTCACGGAGCTTGCTATGGAGGACTCCCAAGTCTTCTGTGGTGCATAAGGATGCCATAGGAGCCGCCGGGAACGGCCGAGATGCTTCAACGACGTCGAATCGAAGGCGGCGGTCTAAGCTCAGTGGCGGGGAAGATGCATTGTGGTGCTCTGTGCTGGACATCTCTGGTCAAAATCATCAGTTGGTTGGATGAGGTCAAGGCATATGAGCTTCCTGGCGAGGTAACGGCGCTTCAAGTTGTCGTTGGCCGCGTCCTTGACTGACGCCTGCGACGGGGCACTCGCTGGCGTGCTTGTGTGAGAGGGCGGGAGAGGAATGAGGGCGGGCGATGGAGAGAGCATGAGGTACAGAGGACTACAGCGTCAGGGGAGGCCAGCGACAGAGGCGGTGCCCGTTCAGTACTCTCGCCGGAGTTGAGAGATAGTGGCCGTCGGCCCGTCGTTTGGCAGGGGGGAGAGAGATAGTGTTTCCTTTTTCTATGGACGAGGGGGGCCACATGTAAGTGTGTGTGAGAGAGAGGGGGTGAGAGAAAGTGTTTTTCATTTTATTTTTTAAGAGTGGGACCCACCAGTAAGTGGCACATGGACACATGGGCAAAAATGTCAAAGAAACAATTAGATAGCAGTCAAAGCTCTTTGACCGGACAGAAACGGCACGGAAGGGCATTTCTATAATGGCACCTAACGGCACAGGGGCAAATTTGAGCACACTTTGAAATTAGGGGCAAATGTGAGTAGTGGGTTCGAGTTAGGGACACAGGTGTAAAAGACCCATCACTTTATACCCATTAGCGGCCCATTATTCCGTTGGGCCGTTTCCAGCCCATGTTTTCTTTCGGCCTTCTCGGGGCCCATTTATTCTTGGGATCATTTCCACATTCGTTTACTTACGGCCTGTTAATGTCATTTTCTGCTTCTGGGCCAAATTCGACATGTGGTTAGAGTCGGCCCGTTTGTGGCCCGTTTGTACGGTGGGCCGTTTTCATAGCGTCATCAAAATATGGCCCATTAACGACGGCCCGTTATGGTCGGCCCATGAACGGACGATTTCAACTCTAGCCCATTTACGACCATAATGTGGTCTGTTATTGGCCCATGTTTGGCCAACCGATCATACGGCCCATAGAAGGCCCATTGATGATACGGCCCATAGAAGGCCCATTGTGTCTACAGCCCGTATAAGGCTGATGGCTTCTCGCCCCTCGTTGGTTACCCTAAGTGGAAGGTGTGAGATGTAGCGTAGCGGTAGTTTTCCCTTGGCAAAGATACCAAGGATCGAATCCCATGAGACTCCGAGGGTCGACAAGTAGGTGTCAACTGCTAACGGCGCCAGATACTTAGCGATTGACAGGACCTGCACACAGATACAAATAACTTTGCTCCCAACGAGTACAGAGAGGTTGTCAATCCCTCCGGCCTTGTCATTTACAAAGGATCAAACACAAGAGATAATAGTGATAGGTATGACTGCAACTAGTAAATAAGAACAGGAAGTAAATAGCGGGTGTGATCAGTGATGGTAATATGGACCGGGGTCCCATGATGTTCACTAGTGATGTCTCTCTCCCAAAAGACGATAAAACAGCTAAGCGAGGTAAACGAATTACAGCTGGGCAATTGACAGGATTATGTGCGCAAACCAATGCTAACTATGCTGCAAAGAAAGGTAGAGGCTCAAAAGCATGGGCGGTACACCAAGGCAAGTAGACCGAAATCCATCTGCATCTACTACTAATCATCCACCTTGAGATATCTATCCAGAACATCTCGCTGGTATTAAGTTGCGAGTCCCACCCATAGTGTAAACTCAAAGCAACAGACAACTGCATTAAAAGAACTTTGCGTAAAGTAAACAATCCTTGCACCCGCAAGTACAAGCACCGTTTTTTCCCCCTTGTGGCAACAGCACATCCCCTAGACTCATGTTTCTGTCACTCAAGCTAGTCATCGAGGGGCATGAACCCACAATCAAGCATAACATTCCCTCTTGGAGTTACTACCTACTACTCGGCCAAAGCAATAAACAGCAACGGAGAACATGCAAGAATTACTCAAGAACATAAATATAAAAGAGGTGAATCAAATATATTACTCACACACAATCTGAACATAATCTCATAATCCATCGGATCCCAGCAAACTCAGCATAGCAACAGCATAAGGATTACATATGTGCCTCGATCATGTAGGGCAGCTCACGAGGTCTAATCGGTGAAGAACAAAGAGGGGAGGGGAACATCACATAGCTACTGGTCATGGACCCATGGTCCAAGGGGGACTACTCACAACTCATCCGGGAGGCGTCCATGGTGGTGGAGAGGCTCCCGGTGGTGGTTCTCCCCTCCGGCAGGGTGCCGGGAAGAGTTCTCCTGGTGCTCCCGATCTTGGAAGCGCGGCGGCGGCGGAACAGAGATAAGATCGCGAAAAAGGGTTCCGTCCTCGAGGGTTTCGGGACGAGGTGTAAATATATGCCAAAGGGGGGCATCAGAGGAGGTAAGGGGGGCCCAGGAGGCCTGGCGCGGCGGCCAGGAGTGGGGCCGCCCCCCCAGGGCGCCTGGAGCCCCTGTGGCCCCCCTCCAGCCCTACTTCTGCCACATGGAAGCTTCTGGAGTGCTGATTTTTTATATATTTTTCCCGGAATTTTTCTGGCAATTTAAGTAATGGGAAACCTGAAATACAAAAACAGCAGAAAACAGAAACTGGCACTGGGGTGCACTGAGTTAATAGGTTAGTCCAAATATGATCAAAAGTGTATGGAAGTGCATAAATATCATAGCTATATCACACAAAAGAGGCATGGAGCAAGCAGAAATTATAGATACGTTTTGGACGTATCAACATCCCCAAGCTTAATTCCTGCTCGTCCTCGAGTAGGTAAATGATAACAAGCATAATTTCTGTGGTGACATGCTACCAACCATATAAGAACTTTTCACAGTCACATGACAAATGCTTACTGAGATAATGAATCTTTAGTAATTAAGTTTCCTCATGAGAATATCACAAAGAACTGAAAGTTTTACAATATGATACTGAAACACTCAATAGATTTGTAGTAAGCATGGTGTGTAAACATGACAAAGTGATACCTCGCTTGCCCCCTTTAGTGAAGCAAAACATAAATGCAGGAGCACCTTCGAAGTTTAAGTGACGACTAGATACAATGATTTCAGAATAAACAATATCATAATCATGCAGAAGACAATGGTACTTTGGGACAATGCACATTACACTCAGAATGACAATCATGCTCTCAATAGTTGGTGCTTTGAAGAAAGAAGGTGGAGACTCTCGAACCGTGGCTTTTGATGGCAAGGTTGAAAACCCGTGGTCGGAAACAAAGACTAAACATGTACCAGAGCTCTTGGTTTTTAAAAACAGAGGTAAAAATTATTTTTGGGATATGCATATTTCGTCAACGTATGCTAGTAGATAACTCAATTACTTCTCGAGCTGGACAAGTTTCGAGGAACGGCTCCTGCACGGGGACGATCACATCCCCTTAATCTCCTTTGTTTATCACTGCCAAAAGTTTTCTGATTTCTCATGAACAAAGCGTGAAGGAGGGTTTGTTTGTTGTGTTTATTTTTGAGCCGGGCGCACTCTTTGCCAGTTCCTTCTCGTATTAGGGGTTTGCAGATTAGACATGCAATCCCGGGGTGAAACTTGTCCAACTTAAAAAGATCATGAATTAACTACTACTTCCTCATGAGCTAAAACAGAGGCACAAAAGAGAAATGCTTTTGAATAATTTCGAGATGGTACACGAAAGTCTTCGTTAGGAATGGCAAGTAAATACCATGTATAGGAAGGTATGGTGGACTCATATGGCATAACTGGTTTAAAGGATTTTGGATGCACAAGCAGTCAGTCTGCTTAGTACGGGCGAAGGTTAGCAAAAGACTGGGAGCGACCAACTAAGAGAGCAATGACGGCCATAACCATGCAGAGCGACAAAGCAACATTGAATCGGGCATGGAAGTTATATCGCTACTCATAAATTAAAGATCATCAAGGCTTCATAGACTTTCTTTACAGTCTTAAATATGCGTGAGCATATGCCAAGTCAATCAAAATAAATTCTTGGAGGAAGATATCACTAAACCATACCACATCATATGCAAACAAATCATGTTGGTACTTCAATAACACATTAAGAACCCCCCAGCTATTTGAGACTAACCATAAGAAAACATGAACTACTAAGCACCATTATGCACATAGCATTTTTATCATAGACATATCAACCAGTGCCACAGACAAACTCTCTTAACAAGATAAGCATGATAACTCAAGAGAGTTCAGCAACCAACTAAACAAAAGCTCTTTAAAAAGTAAAGCATGAAAACTAAGAGCTAAAGATGACAGTAGCTATTGAAAGACAAAGAACATACACAACAAATATAAGCATGAAAATCCTTTGTTGTGTTCTAGGTTGAAGTGGAGCGTGTTTCTCTCCCACACAAAGAATGCTGGGTTCTAACTCGTTATGAACAGCAAGCAAGGCTAAAGAAAACTAGAAAGGAAACTAAAAGCAAGACGCTCCAAGCATAGCACATAACGCATGAAGTGGTTAAAATATAGTCGAAAGACGAACTGATAATTGTTGACGGAGAAGGGGATGCACGGGGGCATCCCCAAGCTTAGACGCTTGAGTCTTCTTGAATATTTCTCGGGGGTGCACGGGGGCATCCCCAAGCTTGAGCGTTTGACCCTCCTGAATCTTTTTATCATCTTCCCTCGCACACTTGAAAACTCCCTTCATACATAACTCATCATAATCTGATTAGCGAGGTTAGTACCCATAATAAAATAAATTTTTACTTGCTGGAAATAAGGATAATCTTGAAGGGCTACAGTTTCTCAAGATTGCCAAAAGGTTTTTGCAAAGAAAAAGCAATCTCAAGGTTTGCAAAACGAAGAAAAGGCAAAACAGGACAGAATCTGTGAAAAACAGACCAGCAGGTAGTAAATAATTTTTTCAGGGCACTTCTGCAACTCAAATCAAAAAACTCAGAACGGACGCCCGAAAGCCAATTGTATAGAGCACGCTGTCGAAAAAATTCAGACCAAAAAGATGATCTGGTGATTTTATACGAATTTTTCTGTCCAAGGGCAGAATCTGTTTCCTGGACAGCACGTCACAACTTTTGAACTTTCTTGCAATCAGAGGCTAAACTTGGCACAAAGCTGAAAAGTAAAGATACAATGATGATGCTACTGTAGTAACAAACATCAAGACACAACAAAAGCAAAATAAAACTTTATTCATTGTGGGCTGCCTCCCAAAAGCGCTTTCTTTTATGCCTTTAAGCTAGGCATAATGCAAAGAGATCAAGTTTTATCAAGAGTAAAAGAATAGCTAGCCCGTATAACGGACTCAAAAGGTAACTTAATCTTCTTTCTAGGGAAGTGTTCCATCCCTTTCTTGAGAGGAAATTGGAATTTTATATTCCCCTCTTTCATGTCAATGATAGCACCAACGGTGCGAAGAAAAGGACGTCCCGAAATAATTGGACAAGAAGTTCACATTCAATATCCATAATAGTAAAATCAACGGGAACATAATTGTCATTGACAATGATAAGAACATCGTCGATCCTCCCCAAGGGTTTATTTATGGAAGAATCAACAAGACGAACACCAAAAGAACAAGAATCAAAAGGTTTCAATTTAAGCATATCATATATTCTTTTGGGCATAACGGAGGTACTAGCTCCAACATCACATAAAGCATAGCAAGAGAAGTTATTCAACTTAATTTTAATCATAGGATCCAAACCATCTTCTAGCTTTCTAGGTATGGAGGCTTCTACCCTAAGTTTCTCCTCCCTAGCTTTGATGAGAGCATTAGTGATATGCTCCGTGAAGGCAAGATTAAGCGTGCTAGTGTGGGGATCTCTAGACATCTTGTGAAGAAAATCAATAACTTCAGAAAGGGTGCAATTATCAATATCAAGGTCACTACTATCAAGTAAAGTGGTAGTGGTGTCCTTTAGGCTCACTTGTTTGGTAGCTTCTATGTCCATAGGAGTTTCTACGGTTAAGGTCATAGCATCACCATTAATAGGTCCAATGGGACCAGGAGTGCATTGGGTGCTAAGAGTTTCGATATCCTCAACAACTTGGATAGTAGCAACAGTGTGGTGGGTAGGAAGGCTCTTAATTCTATCTTCTTCCTCCTTTTCTCTAGCCCATCTCTCTTTAAGTTTAGCCAACATCCTAATGTTTTCATTAATTTGGACTTGAATAGCATTCATAGGAGTGGTCTTCCTCTCCTCAAGAGGGGAAGTTCTAATTTTAAGCAACTCTACCTCATGGGCTAAATTGTCTACCTTCGAAGAGAGATCATCTAGTTTGGCTAGTTTTTCTTCTACATTCTTATTGAAGGCTTTTTGGGTAGTGATGAAATCTTTAAGCATAATCTCTAGTTCAGAAGTGGAGTTCTTGGTGTTAGGATAAGCATTGTTGTTCCCATAGGAATTAGAGGGGAACGGTCTAGGGTTGCTACCAAAATTACTCCTATAAGCATTATTATTGAAATTGTTTCTTGAGATAAAGTTCACATCTACTTGATCTTGAGCAATCAAAGAATTTAAAGGAACATCACGAGGATCAATAGAAGATTGCTTGGAAAGTAGAGACATGATCAAGTCAACTTTTTCATTTAGGGAGGAAATCTCCTCGACAGAGTTTACCTTCCTACCTGTTGGAGCGCGTTCGGTGTGCCATTGGGAATAATTGGTCATCATCTCATCGAGAAGCTTCGTGGCAGCACCAAGTGTAGTTGACATAAAGGTTCCTCCCGCGACCGAATCTAACAAGTTCCGCGAGGTAAAGTTCAAGCCTATCTTGAAGAGTGGAGTCCCCGGCAACGGCGCCAGATAACTTTGCTTGATGGCTTCTCGCCCCTCGTTGGTTACCCCAAGTGGAAGGTGTGAGATGTAGCGTAGCGGTAGTTTTCCCTTGGCAAAGATACCAAGGATCGAATCTCGTGAGACTCCGAGGGTCGACAAGTAGGTGTCAACTGCTAACGGCGCCAGATACTCATCGATTGACAGGACCTGCACACAGATACAAATAACTTTGCTCCCAACGAGTACAGAGAGGTTGTCAATCCCTCCGGCCATGTCATTTACAAAGGATCAAACACAAGAGATAATAGTGATAGGTATGACTACAACTAGTAAATAAGAACAGGAAGTAAATAGCGGGTGTGATCAATGATGGTAATATGGACCGGGGTCCCATGATGTTCATTAGTGATGTCTCTCTCCCAAAAGACGATAAAACAGCTAAGCGAGGTAAACGAATTACAGCTGGGCAATTGACAGGATTATGTGTGCAAACCAATGCTAACTATGCTGCAAAGAAAGGTAGAGGCTCAAAAGCATGGGCGGTACGCCAAGGCAAGTAGACCGAAATCCATCTGCATCTACTACTAATCATCCACCTTGAGATATCTATCCAAAACATCTCGCTGGTATTAAGTTGCGAGTCCCACCCATAGTGTAAACTCAAAGCAACAGACAACTGCATTAAAAGAACTTTGCGTAAAGTAAACAATCCTTGCACCCGCAAGTACAAGCACCGTTGTTTTCCCCCTTGTGGCAACATCACATCCCCTAGACTCATGTTTCTGTCACTCAAGCTAGTCATCGAGGGGCATGAACCCACAATCAAGCATAACGTTCCCTCTTGGAGTTACTACCTACTACTCGGCCAAAGCAATAAACAGCAACGGAGAACATGCAAGAATTACTCAAGAACATAAATATAAAAGAGGTGAATCAAATATATTACTCACACACAATCTGAACATAATCTCATAATCCATCGGATTCCAGCAAAATCAGCATAGCAACAGCATAAGGATTACATATGTGCCTCGATCATGTAGGGCAGCTCACGAGGTCTAATTGGTGAAGAACAAAGAGGGGAGGAGAACATCACATAGCTACTGGTCATGGACCCATGGTCCAGGGGGACTACTCACAACTCATCCGGGAGGCGTCCATGGTGGTGGAGAGGCTCCCGGTGGTGGTTCTCCCCTCCGGCAGGGTGCCGGGAAGAGTTCTCCTGGTGTTCCCGATCTTGGAAGCGCGGCGGCGGCGGAACAGAGATAAGATCGCGAAAAAGGGTTCCGTCCTCGAGGGTTTCGGGACGCGGTGTAAATATATGCCAAAGGGGGACGTCAGAGGAGGTAAGGGGGGCCCAGGCGGCCTGCCGCGGCGGCCAGGAGTGCCCCCCCCAGGGCGCCTGGAGCCCCTGTGGCCCCCCTCCGGCCCTACTTCTGCCGCATGGAAGCTTCTGGAGTGCTGATTTTTTATATATTTTTCCCGGAATTTTTCTGGCAATTTAAGTAATGGGAAAACCTGAAATACAAAAACAGCAGAAAATAGAAACTGGCACTGGGGTGCACTGAGTTAATAGGTTAGTCCAAATATGATCAAAAGTGTATGGAAGTGCATAAATATCATAGCAATATCACACAAAAGAGGCATGGAGCAAGCAGAAATTATAGATACGTTTTGGACGTATCAAAGGCCCATTGTTTCTACGCCACGTAGAAGGCCCATTGTTCTTTTTTGAAAGAAAGAAGGCCCATTGTTTCTACGGCCCTTAGAAGGCCCATTGTTTCTATGGCCCGTAGGAGGCCCATGTTGACTACAACCGGTGGGCATCAAAGTTCGCCACCAGTGCAAATATAGGGAACACCCTACACTATACAAAAATGGCTTGTTGTTTTCTTCAGCCGGTGGTTGCATGTTATGAACAAACTTTGTATCGCACCAAAACAAATTACAACTATTAAACAAAAGGAAGGTTGGCATAAAAGTTAACAGTCTAGCAGATAAATGCACCACCAGAAGTTCAAAAGCTCAGTTCATTTGACCTGACTGTTACATTTTCATGATGTATTGTCCGATGGAGCACCATAACCTTCGCCTTCAGTTCTCCTAGGCTCCTGAACAACATAGCAAATGTCTGATAGTCTGGTTTCAAAACCATGCATATCTTGAAAACATCGAACAATGTCTCTCCTTATTTCACAAAGGGTCTCTGTTAGGGAATGGACTTGTGTCTGGAGCGCAGATACAACATTGTTTTGAGCTTGCATATCTTGATATTGAGGCAGTTTGGACGAGATTGCCTTAACAACCAAGCCAGTATTACGCAGGAACGTGCGTTTGGCACTGTTAGTGGGCAGGTACTGAACCACTGCAGCAAGAGCTGACATTGCGGTTATAGTTGCCTCGCCACCTTTAGAAGGTGGCGGTTCCACCATTTTTTCCATAGCTCGCTGAAAAATTGAGGTTTTACATTAGTAATACCAGAACATAAGATATTAAGGAGGCAGCAAAACCAAACAAAATAGCTTTGGTCTATATATAGAACTTATTCTGGTGAACCCATGTACAATAATAGTTGTATTTTATTGCAAAGTACATAATAAAACGAGGTTCCAAACATATGACCATGTACCATCGCTAATGTATTATCTATTTCTTCACATTGTATTGATGGCTAAGGATAAAGAGACGAAGTTTATAATACGGTAAGCATAGTATGACATCATTCATATCACAAAATAACTAAGAATAGACAAACAGGCAATTGTAACGTTGTGTGGGCAAGTCCAGCACGGAACTAGATTACAGGTCAAGATCAAAGGAATATCACTCCTCTCTTTTAAACCTTGTAAGGTGCAATGATACGCTAAGACAATTGTGTATAAACTTGAAAAGAGTAATGGACATTGGCTGCAAACTGTGCAGTTCAAGGCACAAGTCTGAGTAAGTAGTAGTTAAAAGGCATGAGGATTAAGGACTTACAACAGCGGCTTTGACTAGTGTAGTCATGCCCTTCTTCTTGCTGGTGTGACAGTCCTTGAATATTTCCACGACATTTGGTTCAGGTACTTTTTGGACCTTGCGGGCTTTCCTATGCATTTGGAACAAGTCAATATAGATCTGATAATATGGTACAGCTAAAAGAGTGAAACAGCAGCTAATTAAAAGAGCCTCGCAGTGTGCAATATAGCTATGAGATCATGTCGTGTGCTGGAATTTCACTTTCGTACGGTTGGCCTTGTTCTTTGAACAGTTCACCTACAAGAAGATAGATTTGTGTGGCACATGCATAAATAGGACTTCAACATGTGATCTGATCACATATATATATAATGTACCTGATACTTCGGATCGGACCAGTGTTCAACGAGGCCTCTCAAGTCTTCATCGGATATATTTTCCACTGGAGATGTTTTGGCAAGTTTACTGTTAGCCTTGCCTTCAAAGTGAGTTTTCCTAGTTATACCGATATTGTCGCAGAGCAGACTTGAAAACATGGGTGCAAGCTTGTCTGGTTGCATCATATTGGCTATCCAACTTGAACCTCATCTATTGAAAATTATGGGAGTCTCGTTATCAGCAACCTAGAAAGTATTGGACAGAGCAAGACGATATTACTAGTTTCCATACATAACCATACTTCCAGATAAATGGTCGAGGAAGGTGTTGAACTGGTTTTCGTCTTTGTCAATCCTGTACTGAATCCATGTTGGGAGGATACGTACATGACACCTAACAGCAACCGCTGCCTCTCATACTAACTTGGCTGACTCTGTAGCATCACGTGGCCTTTTTAAACCTGCCTCAAAACGGATCTCCATTCTTCCTCCTCTAGATATAGTTAACATATCGAGCATTATCCCTGATGTTTGTTTCCTCTTGCACCTAGGTGCTAGTACAACAACAAACATATGAAGTGTTAGTGTACATCAGACTGTGAGACTACATATAAAGAAGCATGCAACTGTAACTTGACTCCAGCAACTACCTTCTTGATGTTGAAGCTCACAAAGTTCATCTGATCTTGCCAAATCATCTTGTGTCAAGAGTGCTTCGGAAGTAGTGTCAGGTGGCAAGGGAGCTTGGGAACCTGCTGCTAGCTGAATTGACCAACGAGTAAATCGTGCAGCTGGTGGTACTGTGGAAGGTGTTGCAACAACTAGGGTTGTCTCTGCTTGTTTGGTGGCAGCTATTTTTTCTGTTTGGCTTGTTCTGCAGCTTGTGTAGCACGGGATACCCTGTCGGTACAATTTTCCGCTAGACTTTGACCTTCTATTGCACCATCAGTACCAGCAGAATCTGCAGGATTGTTCCGCTTATGTTTCCCTGTTGTTCTGTCTTGCTTCCTCTTGCTCTGTGCCATGTTAAGTCAAGCCGACAAGAAAAACAAATATCAATTTAGTTCTTCAGAACAAATGTACTTTGATGTAAGAACATGGTGTGATAGACAGATATTGTATGTTCTAGAAACAGGAACACGTGTCTTAGTCACAAGTATAATGTGTAAAGTAAGCAGATGAAATTCAACAAAATTAGAAGCAATACAAGCTAGACATCATACATAACATGCAACCACATATAACAGTGCCAAGTTAGAGGGAGCACATGTGATGGTGCATTAGGGGAGACGTGCTCATCACCAACACAGCTACGTTGAGTGTCTATGCATGTGTTGTCTTGGAAATCATCTTGGGGGGATGGAGGAGTAGAATCCGTAGAGGCCCTCCATTTGGAAGGAGCACCTTTATCCGCTGCCTGGCTAACTTCCTTCTGCTTTATTGATTTTGAATTGTCAAGTAAAACCGACAAGAAAAAGCAATAAAATTCACTCTTCAGACCTCATTCGTGCATGATACTGACAATCACTACTTTGATGTAAGGCAAACAAATGACTCCAGGATGGAATAATACGAAAAACAGGACGGCATGGCATATTCACAACTGTTTGTGTAAACTAAGCAGAAACCATTTCACCAAATAGGAAGCAATGCAAGCTAGACACCACGTGAAAGATGCAACCAATATGACTCTGCCAAGTTAAAAGTGTCCCATCATAAATGGCATTTCAACAAATTATAAGCAGCGCATGCTATAAATCATATCAAAGATGCAACTAATATCACACTGCATATACCGAAGGTGTCTCGTCATATTGATTTATGCAGGATACAAAAAAACAATAGTTTTATGTGAGGACATGCTTAATAGACATATGTACTATGTACTAAATACAGGAAGGCATGTCACATTAACAGGTACAATGTATAAGCTAAGCAGAATAGCACATGCAGTTTAACCAGATTGGAAAAATTAAAATCTAGACACCATATGCAACATGCTACCACATATCACGCTGCCAAGTTAGAGCAAGCACCTGCGATGCTAGTGTAGGGGAAATGTGGTAATCAACTACAGAGCTACGTTCACTGTCTTCATCTAGCCTTACTGTTTCTTGAGAATCATGTCGGGAGGCTGACGCTGCATTCTTTAAATGAGGAGTAATCGACTTGCCTGACTGCCTCATCATAAGTGATTGATGAGGGATACACAATAACATTAGTTTGATGTAAGAACATGGTTAATACACAGATGTACTAGTATGTACCAAAAATATAAAGGCATGTCATATTCAAAGGTATAATGTGTAAGCTAAGCAGATGCAATTTAACCAAATTAGAAGCAATACAAGCTAGACATCCGGCTGGAGTGGTGAGCAAGATCATCTAGGACCTGAGAGACTGGTGGGAGGCGGGCTGCTTCGCCACCACCGCGGCTTTTTAATTGGCTTCCAGGTGATGCCTCTCTTTGTTGGCCTTGTCACTGGCTCGGCCAGTGCCCTGACTAGCTATTTATCTTCTAGTGCTCACGGGATGGCGGTTCGTGTAAAAAATATCTTTCCTTATCTTAATAAAGACCGACTTCGGCCTTTTGAATACAAGCTAGACACCATATGGAACATAAAACCACATATGACACCGCGAAGTTAAAGCAAGCACATGGGATGGTGGTTCATTGTGAGCGAGGTCATCAACTTCAGAGCTACATTTACCGTCTCCATCTGCTCACACTGCACATTTTATAAGGCTGAAATGTGTCTAGCATATCCGCGTAAGACGCTGGAGCGACTTCTCTCTTTTCTTTTTTGCTTCTCTCATAGTAGCAGAGTCTGAAATACCCTTGCATAAAAACACATAGTGAGAGTATGGGTGAAGTGTGTGCAGAACTAGTGCACTGTAAAAGTAGCAGATAGCAGGTGGCTAAAAAATAAATGACAGGAGACATATGATAGCTCTACAACATTGCATGGCAAACAAAATTAGATTCTACTCCGTATGATTTTGTAATATATGAGCATAGGAAATGCAGGTACTCCTCCAGCACACCACCACATGTGGTCATATCAAGATAACAGTCGACTGAAAATAAATGGGTCAGTCGATTTTTTTTAATGAGTCGTCCGATCTATAAGGACCGGGCAGATGGCCTTCGTCTACCTCCCGCCAGTCACTGTTGACGATCTTTCTCGAACCCCCAACAACCACCGGCCCAGACCCCTGCCTCCGCCGCCCCGCCCTCCCCTCAACCTCACACCACCGCTGTGCTTGGCAGCGCCCCCAGGCCATCCCTTTAATCCCGGCCGACCTCCAGATCGGGCGCCAGTAGCTCTAGGCCCCACACGCCCCTAAGATAAACACCGAGGCACTGCTTCCTCGGCGTAATAGGTGGACTAGTGCCTGTTACACCGGGGAATGCTTCCGTTAATTGGGAATCAACTGACCAATAATTGAAATTCAGGGGGGTGATGGACCTCTAGCTAAGGGAAATAGTATATGAGGAGAAATCTTGTGCATCGCGAGTTACTAGGAACATCTAGTATCAAGAAGAAGCGATCAACTAGTGTCTTCTGTGGGATGAATACCGTGCAAGCAGACACGTAAGATTTGCACGAATAAGGGAAGAGGAGTAACATTTTCGGTAGCCGGTGTGGTCGCCTCCACATGTCGCACCGATCTTCTTCTTTCTGCCGGGGAAACCGATGTTCTGGAGGAGGGTGCAGGCTTGGACGAACCCATGGCCAAATTGTTGACTGTGTTGCCGTGGTCGTATGTCGGTGGAGGGGAAGCAGATCCGAGACGGCGAAGGACGGCATAGCAGGAATAGCTCCAGTGCGGTGGAGGGTGGCAAAGTTGGAGCGGCAGCGGTGAGGCGCATGACGGTGTGGTTTAACTAGCTCAGGTACGGACAGCTCGGCCTCAGCTTCAACTACTAGCCATGGAGGGCATTGCGGTTGAGGTTGCGATGGACGACGACGTCGGCATATCGGCTCCGGCGTGATGGAGGAGGGTGACGGTTGATGGGTAGAATGGGGTGGCGGATGGTGGACGCCGGGTGAAAGGATCGATATGGGTGACTAGAGGGGGGTGAATAGGCAACTAACAATTTTTAACTTTTCTTAACCACTTTAAATTAAACGAAAAAGTAAGTTGTCTAGATATTCTACTAAGATGAAAACTAAAGGAAAGAAGGATAACAACTACACATGCATGCTATAGGAGTTGAACAAGTAAAGCATGCACAAGTAAAGGTAAGAAATAACCACAAGTGGAACCGGTGGAGACGAGGATGTGTTGCCGAAGTTCCTTCCCTTTGAGGGGAAGTACGTCTCCGTTGGAGCGGTGTGGAGGCACAATGCTCCCCAATAAGCCACTAGGTCCACCGTATTCTCCTCACGCCCTCACACGATGCAAGGTGCCGTGATTCCACTAGTGGTGCCCTTGAAGGCGGCAACCGAACCTTTACAAACAAGGTTGGGGCTATCTCCACAACTTGGAGGCTCCCAACAAAACCACGAAGCTTCACCACAATGGAATATGGCTTCGAGGTGACCTCAACCGTCTAGGGTGCTCAAACACCCAAGAGTAACAAGATCCACAAGGGATTAGTGGGGAGAATCAAATATCTCTTGGTGGAAGTGTAGATCGATGCCTCCTCAAGCAATCCCGAGCAAATCAACAAGTTTGATTGGCTAGGGAGAGAGATCGGGCGGAAATGGAGCTTTTGGAACAACAATGGAGTAGTGGGGGAAGAGGTGAGTCTTCTTGGAGAAGAAGACCCCCTATATATAGTGGGAGAGCTAATCCAACCGTTATCTGCGTTTTCAGCCCGCAGAGAGCGGTAGTACCGCACGTAAGTTGCGGTACTACCGCTGGCTGAGTGGTACTACCGCTCTGGGAGCGGTACTACCGCTAGGCAAAAATATGCGACATGATTGACGACCACTGATGAAATAAATTACATCCGCGGATACATCCGCAGGGAAAACGGTAGTAGCAAAATGCGACACGGTACTATCGCTTGGACTAAGCGGTACTACCGCATTGGATGCGGAAGTAAAAAATTACTTCCGCACCTACTTCTGCACTTAGAATCAGCGCTGGGCCAGATACACGATACTACCGCTCTGGAGACGCGGTACTACCGTTGGAGCGGTACTACCGTGTCGGCAGGCGGTACTACCGTGTGGCTGCGCGGTACTACCGCTTAGTTGAGCGGTACTACCGCTTGCCAGGCACATGATTTAGTTAAGAAGTCACAGTTTGCATATACGATAATAAACGGTTGGAACTCCAGAGAAGCAAGGGAAAGGTGGTGCGAGAGTAAGATGTGTACGTGTTGATTCCACCCAAACCTTTCCGAAGCGGACCCCCTCTTAATAGTACGGGTTTCCTATTACTCAAAGCCACCAACAGAGAGCAAAAAGAAAACACCGTCTTCCATCGAATCCGAGGGGCAATCAATCGTCTTGTGCCTAAGTGAGATATACCTGTAGGAGCTTAGAGCACACGATTAGTCCGCAAATGTATTGTCATCAATCACCAAAACTACTTAGGGAGAAATATGCCCTTACAATCTCCCCCTTTTTGGTGTATTGATGACAATACGGGATTTGCACAGGGATAAAATAAGAGAGTATGCAATCCAAACACTAAAATATGGGTGAGCTCCCCCTGGATGTGTGTCTACACAAGATTGTGCTTTGTACTGCACAACACACATACTAGGTACAGTGCTCCCCCTATATTCTACACATAAGATACTCTATATATATACCATAGAGCACATAAACAAGGGAAAGTAAACTAACTGCTCTTGATATAAAATTAAAGACATAACGACGAGTTCAACGATAAAGGAGCATATGTCTTACACCATACGATAGTCTCACGCACACGACACAAAAGCACGCAAATAGACAGAGTTCAACCAACGAAAAGAAACAACTGGCACAAGAGCACAAGACGCAAATCACTCTCCCCCTTTGTCATCGAGACACCACAAAGGGGAAAGAGGGCACTAAGAAGGGTGGCAGCCCTGGAGAAACTCAGTCATTGTACTCATCATCAGATCCCGGCTGCTCCTCCTGATACTCCTCGTCAGACTCTGACCACTTGTACCCTTGACGGGCCATCCAAGTTGCCTCAGGGGTGATGTTATCCTCTGACCCATTTGATACATTCTCTCCATAGACCGCCAAAAGCTTCTTGTCACACTGGCGCGTCTTCTTGTGAGTCACATGAGCCCTGTATTGACCCTTAGCCTGCATGCAGAAGAGGGCCTTCATCTTTTGCTTGAGCTTTTTAGCCCAAGAAGGCTCCTCCACAGCAGAGGAGGAAGAAGGAGCAAATCTTCCAGGGCCTTCATCATCAGCCTCCTCCACAGGCTCCTCATCAGTGCCCATCTGGGCTGCAGCAGCTTGCGCACGAGCGGTGGTGTTGGCCCATCGAGTCTTGATGCGAAGACGGATGGGATCATGGCAGAAGCAGTCGGGCTCGAACTCCTCATCAGGGTATAGCTTCTCCCAAGTCTTGGAGATCAGCAGAAACAAGAATGGACCATAGATGGGTACCTTGCGAGTGTAGATGGCAAAACGGAGCTCATTCCACATGATATGGGATATGTCAAGTGGTGCAGTCTGGGTCGTGCGAGCCTCTTGACACATCAGCAGCATGTCAACCAGGTAGGCATGGACCTTGTCCTTATCTCCAACGCGAGGGAACAGAGAGTTGCGAAAGATCCGATACATGATGTCCAAAAAGGGGTTCAACACCCATGACTTCTTGCCACTAGCAAGAGTCTTCTCCTCATAGAATGGTAGCAGCTTGTCTTTGTTGGCAAATTCAGGATTGGCGTGAGGCCGAAATCAAATTGGGTTGTGGAGTCCCTCGTCAGGTATCTGAAGAAGATCCATGAACTCCTTCCAAGAAGAAGTCATCTTGTGACCATTGGTCATCCATGTCATTGGGCGATCCTCCTTGGTGTGGAAATTGACTGAGGCATAGAACTGAGCAATAATCTCCGGATCAAAATCATTCTGGAAGGTCATGATGTGCTCAAGTCCCAACTGCTCGACCAGATCAAGAGCCTCGGCAAAGTAGGCCCGGTTGGTGTCCTTCCTCATGTGGTCCACATCTACCCAGTGAGCATCCACATACAGGTTGGTCTTGCTCTTGAGCACCTCCAGGTAGATGCGATACTGCTGCCTGGTCCAGAAAAGCTCATCACCAGGAAACGAAGCACGGGGTTCTCCATATGGGTTTTGCTTCCTACGTGCCATGAACTCAGCAGCTGGCATCTCTTCCATAGACATTGAGGATTCCTTTCGCTTGTTGGCGACATTATTGAACCTGCGCTGGGGATTGGAGCCCTCTGGCACATCACTGGGGGTACGCAGACGCTTGGAACCGGTGTCGCGGACAGGGTTGGTACGATGAGCATCGAAACCGGAGCCACCACCTAAAACACAACCACAAGAACACGACAAAAACACAAAGAGAATCAATGCCAAAGCCTCAAAAAGCACAAGAAACCAATAGAAAGAGGAATGTGTACATGCTACGAAGACAATATGACACAAGCGGTAGTACTGCTGACCAGACGCGGAAGTAAAAAATTAGTACCGCTTAGTAAGCGGTAGTACCGCATGGTGGATGCGGTAGTACCGCATACTCTGCGGTAGTAAGAATGTACTTCCGTGTACAGGAGCGGAAGTAAAAAATTAGTGCTGCTTGCGGAGCGGTAGTACCGCATTGGGGAGCGGTAGTATCGCTCGGCAAGCGGTAGTAAAGTTTTACTTCCGCCAGAGCGGTAGTACCGCTGAGGACAGCGGTAGTACCGCTGTGGTCAGATCTGATCTGGACCAGATCGGGCGGTAGTACCGCGGTTCTCCAGCGGTAGTACCGCACGAAACAGATCTGAGAGGAACAGATCTAGAGACGGCCATATAGATCGACTAGCGGTACTACGGCTGATCATAGTAACTTGGTAGCAACATACATATTCGTATTTCTAGTGCAAAAACACTCTCCTACATCCTAAATTTCCATGGATAAGAACACGAAGAACACAAGAACACTAAGCATCTCCCCTAACCCTAGAAAACAACAACAAGGCAACAAGAAGAGGGGAAAATGGGAGAAACCTTCATCCATGGCAAGAGGGCGCGGTGGGGAGCGATCCCACCGGTCGGAATGCGAGGAGAGTGGCCGAGGAAGGAGATCCGGCGAGGTCCTCCGGCGGCGTTCTTGAGAGGGATTGATAGGTGTAGGATCGAAAGTATGTCTAGAGGGGGGGTGATTAGACTACTTGTCAATATAAAAATTCTGCCTTTTGACAAAGAACAGTTTTTGGCAGATTCACAATTATGATCAAGTCAAGCATCACCCTACACATGCAATTCTAGAGTATAGGCAGCGGAAAGTAAATTGCACATGTAATAAAGAGAGGTGGAGAAGAGCAAACGCAATTTTGGAGACGCGGTGATTTTTCCCGTGGTTCCGATAGGTGGCGCTATCGTACATCCACGTTGATGGAGACTTCAACCCACGGAGGGTAACGACTGCGTGAGTCCACGGAGGGCTCCACCCACGAAGGGTCCATGAAGAAGCAACCTTGTCTATTCCATCATGGCCTACGCCCACGGAGGGCTAGCCTTACTTGGGGTAGATCTTCACGAAGTAGGCGATCTCCTTGCCCTTACAAACTTCTTTGTTCAACTCCACATCTCGACGACGGAGGCTCCCAAGCGACACCTAACCAATCTAGGAGGCACCACCCTCCAAAAGGTAATAGATGTTGTAGATGATGATGAACTCCTTGCTCTTGTGCTTCAAATGATAATCTCCCCAACACTCAACTCTCCTCACTGATTTGGCTGTGGTGGAAGAAAGGATTGAGTGGAAAGCAACTTGGGAAGGCTAGAGATCAAGCTTCATATGGTGGGAGTGGAGCAACTTGATCTCAACACAAGGGTAGGTAGTTCTCTTCTCAGAAATGTAAGGTAGGAGTGGTAGTTCTTTCTGATGGCTCTCTCCACGAATGAAGAGGGGGTGGAGGGGTATAAATAGCCTCCACACAAAATCCAACCGTTACACACATTTGAGCAATCTCGGTGGGACCGGAGTGGACAACTCGGTGAGACCGATAGTTCAAATAATGTGAACGTTGGGATTTTCGGTGGGACCGAATATACAATCTCGGTTAGTCCGTTTCGTGCAATGACAAGAGCATGCCAGTTTCGGTGGGACCGACTTCATCATCTCGGTGACACCGATTTGATGACAGAAGGTTACAGAAACTTGGCAACTCATGTTTCGGTGAGACCGAGTTCAGAATCGGAAAATCCGAGTTTACTAGGGTTTGGCTTATGGCTGAGGTGGTTCATCTCGGTGTGACTGAGTTTGGAATATCGGTGGGACCGAGACTACTTATGAGTGTCTATGTCAGTGAAAGTTGCTGATAGTTTAGGAGATGTATCACTAAGCACTTGAGCAACCAGATCATCATCATAACCTCATCCCCTTTTAATAGTATTGGCTTTTCCTATGGACTCAATGTGATCTTGGATCACTAAACCAAAAATGGAGTCTTGAGCTTTTGCCAATGCTTGCCTTAGCATTTTGGGGGGTCCACTTCTTCAGTCCTTGCCATACCCATATCACTGAACTCTCTGAAATGATTCTCAAGTAACTATTAGTTCAATGATATATATGTTGTTATTAATTACCAAAACCACCCGGGGATTAGTTGCACTTTCAATCTCCCCCTTTTTGGTAATTGATGACAACATATAGATCAAAGCTTCGACAAAGGATATAATCAATGAATAATATCGTCGCTTTGAGAATATGTGATAAGCAAGAGCTCCCCCTAAATTTGTGCATTATTTAAGATTTGCGTTTGAATGCAAATGCACAATCGATTAGGATCATGGGTCACTCTTCCATGTCACATACATCTTGGTGGAGCGCACAAAATGATAAGAATGGACAGCATGCACCCAATCACTAAGACATGAGTAAATGGTCATACGAGATAGGAATGGCATATGATAAGCATTAAGCACACATTAAAGCATAGTACGACCAAGCACTCATTAAGGTAGAATCAAACGGAGTATCAAACACACTGAATGTCTCGAAAACCAAAAGTATCTCAAAGAAACCGCAAAAGAACGAAAGAGCAAAAGCGCAAAGACAACAGCACTCTCTCTCTCGAAGCCCTATGATCTATACAATTTCCCCCCCTTTGGTAACAAGTTACCAAAAAGTTCGAAAAAGCATATAGCTAAGCGTCACTGTGGACTCTGCTGGCGGCTCCCGTCTGGGTTGATGTCGGAGTGGATATGACAGCATCGGCGAAGACTTCAGCTGATGTCTGTGCTGGAGGAGTGGACACTCGAGCTGGAGCTGGAGTAGGAGCAACTGCTGGAACTGTGGGAGGTGCTGAAGCTGTAGTCCTGGTGTCAGTCACTGGAATAGTAGCTGATCGGGATCCTTTGGGAACCGGAGCAGTCTGTCGATGAGAATCCTGGACTAAGTCATCCTGCAACTCACGCATAAGCTCTGCCTTGTCCTGCTTTGCTTCCTCAATGTCTGGCTCGAGCTTGTTGACGGTCACTTGTACTTCAGTCAGCTTCACGTCCAGAGCGTGGATCTTCTCGTCAACAATCCTCTCTAAGCTCTCCTGAGACTGTTCAATGCTGGCCAGGCGTTGTTCAATCCTTTGTGTAGCTTCAAGAATTTTCTCTCCGAAACTCTTTGGTTTAGCTGCTGCTGCTGCTGCTTCCTTGTCAGCTTTGGCTTTCTTAGCAGCTGCGATCTTGGCTTGACCTTCAACAGATGTCGGATCCTCCTCATCCATCACAACAACATTGTCTTCATGCTCTGGCTGCAACGGTAAATGTTCTCTATCCAACAAGAATGTGCCCGTGCCAAACTTGGCATTGATAAGCATCTGAATCTACGGGGCAAATCCACATGACCTTTTCTGGTCAGCTGCAGTCCTCTTAATGGTCTCTACCATCAAGTCCATCACCTTGAAAGGTGCTCTCTCATCAAGTATGTGCAGCATGTTGATAGAGTATCCTCTGATCATGCGATCATCTCCAGATTTGGGCATCAAGGTATGCCTCAAAATGGTATTAGTGGTAGGTAAGCCTGCCTGGAGATGGTAGACTGAGCCGAGCTTCCAGATTTCCAAATCCTCTGCTGGAACCTCTTTGTACATGTTTTTCATGGATTCATGATTCTTCTTTGGAATCCCATATACATCAATATCATCTTCTTGTTGCACTGGAGCATTCAGAATTTCTGCCCATTCTTCAACAGAAGAAGAAAACCTTTGACCTTCAGTCATCCACATAATCTTTCCATCAGGGTAGAAGTGAGCTGTGGCATAAAATTGCATTATCATCTCATCGTTCCAACTGGTCAATTTCTGACCTACAAAATCTGCAACTCCACATGCAGTGAAACTTTCATGCACATGTGGAAAGAAATCTCTGTGCTCTTCGCTGTCAATGTACTTCTAGTCAACATATCTGGTGTCTGCGACTATGGGCTTCTTGTCCATCAGCACGGTCTCATAGAAGTCCTGCTGCTGTCTGGTGTGAAATCTGGGATCTACAACAGTTCTTCTCCTCACAGCATATGGGTCAGTTTGTCTCCATAGCCTGAGACCTCTATCTTTCCTTGCCTTCATATCCTCAGCTTGAGGATGAGCATCATTATGGAGTGGCAGTTTTGGATGAAGTTTCAGCAAAACTGGTCCTTCATCATCAAACTCAGCTGGTGGCACATCATCCTTGTTCTTTTCAGATGCTGGAATGTTTCTGATGGTCCTCTTGGGCTTGGCAGCAGGCTTTGCTGGAGCTGCCTCTCCCAAATTCAGCTTCTTAGCAACAGTTGACTGCTTGACTTTGCTGGTGCCCTTCTTAGATTGTTGATCTTGTTGCTCTTTGGCAACAACCTTCCTTTTAGGCTTTGAGGTCACCTCTTCCTCAACAACAAAATCTGAATCCTCATCATCTGAATTCCTCTTCTTTCTAGCTCTGGTGGCTGCAGGAGGCATGCCACTTGGTGTACTCCTCTCACCATCATCAGATGAGCTACTAGGATCAGGACTAGTGCCTGCCTCTGGAATGTCTGCAATGGGTGTCTCTGACCTGTTCTCACTGTCACTGGCATCTGACATGGCTGACAACCTGTGAATAGATAAGGTGTAGGCAGAGAAGAAGAGTCATCACAAACTGCAGAAGTTTTTGCAAAAAAAATGAGTTCAAATTCTAATATTAAGTTTTCACAGAAGACATTTCGGTCAGACCGAGTTTAAGGTTCGGTGAATCCGAAGTGTTAAACAGGAGCTTGGCACACCACTTTTGGTTTGACCAAAGTGGGTTTTGGTCCTGCCGAAAACACTATTGTTTCACAGAATCTTCATTTCGGCCACACCGATTTTGCACAACTCGGTTGGGCCGAAGGGTGTAGTGCAATGGCCATAGGCCAAATCGGTCATACCGAAAATATAAAATCGGTCTCACCGAGATGTGTTTCGCGGAAACCTAACCCTAAAACTTTTACTCGAATCTAGTTCAAATGAACCAATCTGGTGTACAGGAGGATTTCAATCGTGGCAAGATACTAGGCAATCCAAACGTGCATTGAATCGGAGATGGGAGCACGAGTGGGATCAAAACTCACCCTAAGTTGGTGGAGTTTTTCTACGGCGGCAACGGCGCGGAGGAGATGGCCGTTGACGGCGACGGAGACCTGCGGCGAGGGCGCACAGGCGACGACGGCGACGATCCGGAGACCAAGGCGACGGCAGCAAGGGGTGTGGGGGCGAAACGTTTGAAGGAGGAATCAACGCGCGCGGACCTCGGAATATATACCCCTTCGCTGTCGGTGGGACCGAGTTGTAAAACTCGGTGGCACCGAGATGGATAACTGCTAGGCAGTTATGCACTTCGGTCACGCCGAAAATCACAACTCGGTTTCACCGAGATGAAAACCTAGATCAGTCTAAATGCTTTCGGTTCGACCGAGTTTGAGTGAGTTGGTCTGACCGAAATCAATTAGAAGGTTTTGGAATTTAGCCCTTGACGGATCGGTGGCTCCGAGTGCTCCTCACCCGGAGGGTCCGAAAATGACTTGTTCAAAATTTGTGATGTAAGCATGAATAGAATTTGAGACAAGAAAGCATAGATAGCTAGGGGAGGTACTTAGGCATTCTTGTCCATCCATTTGGTCAGAAAACTCAAAACGACCAAAACAACAAATGGATGTCCTTGAATGGATAAAATCATGCATCCAACATGCTCACACAATAAGATAGCAAATGAAATATGTGTCAAACATGCACAACCAAAACTCTAGCAACTAACACACAATTTGTCGATGACTAGGTCATCTTTATATGAGTATATTGACTTAGGAGCCAAATGAGAACATTTGATCATAGGTCATACTCATCGTTTAAGCACAAGTGGGGTTACCACTTTTACATAAAGCATTGATGTGTTCACATCATTTGAAGATGCTTTAGCTCAATTTTTAGAGCAAAGCTCCCCCTAGATGTGAGAACCCCTTTTAAAGGGTCAAACTAACCTTGGGTTGTCGTCGAAGACTTCATGTAGATGTTGAAGATGTGGATGCTCAATGTTGATGAAGATCATCAAGAGTTGGGAGCTATCCTTTGGATTCGGGCACTTTCAATACCTACATTTGTTAGTCCCACAAGGAACAAACACGGATATCCATGGACATAGATTGACGTTCACAATAGATGATGTCCATGAAAGCAATGATTACCTTGTCCCTTGACTTACCAACAAGAGGGTTTGTGACTCCATGAACTAGTGCACGATGTGGAAGTTGATTGCACAAGTTTTTGCCAAAATGAATGTGAGTGAAGTATGTTGGCGGAGTCATGTAGGATCGAAAGTATGTCTAGAGGGGGGGTGATTAGACTACTTGACAATATAAAAGATCTGCCTTTTGATCATGCAATGTTTTTGGCAGTTTCACAATTAAAATCAATTCAAGTATCACCCTACACATGCAATTCTAGAGTATAAGCAGCGGAAAGTAAATTGCACATGTAGTAAAGGGAGGTGGAGAAGATCAAACGCAGTTTGGTGACACGGAGATTTTTGTCGTGGTTCCGATAGGTGGTGCTATCGTACATCCACGTTGATGGAGACTTCAACCCACGGAGGGTAACGGCTACGCGAGTCCACGGAGGGCTCCACCCACGAAGGGTCCACGAAGAAGCAACCTTGTCTATTCCATCATGGCCTACGCCCACGGAGGACTAGCCTTACTCGGGGTAGATCTTCACGAAGTAGGCGATCTCCTTGCCCTTACAAACTTCTTGGTTCAACTCCACATCTCAAAGACGGAGGCTCCCAAGCGACACCTAACCAATCTAGGAGGCACCACCCTCCAAAAGGTAATAGATGGTGTTGATGATGATGAACTCCTTGCTCTTGTGCTTCAGATGATAATATCCCCAACACTCAACTCTCCTCACTGATATGGCTGTGGTGGAAGAAATATTTGAGTGGAAAGCAACTTGGGAAGGCTAGAAATCAAGTTTCATATGGTAGGAATGGAATGGCTTGATCTCAACACAAGGGTAGGTGGTTCACTTCTCAGAAAGTGTATGGTAGGAGTGGTGATACTTTCTGATGGCTCTCCTCACGAATGAAGAGGGGGTGGAGGGGTATATATAGCCTCCACACAAAATCCAACCGTTACACACACATTTGACCAATCTCGGTGAGACCGAAGTGAAAACTCGGTCAGACCGAAAGTTCAAATATAGTGAACGTTGGGATTTTCGGTGGGACCGAAAATACCATCTCGGTGTGTCTGAAGTGAGTCAAAGGTTGGAGCTTGCCATCTCGGTGGGACCAAAAATAATAACTCGGATATTCCGTAGTGATGTCAATTGGTTACAGAAGGTTGGCAGTCCGTTTTCGGTGAGACCGAAACTCAAAATCGGATGGACCGAGAAATTAGGGTTTGGAAGAATAACTGAGGTGGTTCATCTCGGTGGGACTGAGTTTGCAGAATCGGTTTGTCCGAGATTACTTATGAGTGTGTTAAGTAGTGAAGACTGCTGATAGTTGAGGGAGCTAGATCACCAAGCACTTGAGCAACCAAATCATTAACACAACCTCATCCCCTTTTAATAGTATTGGCTTTCCTATGGACTCAATGTGATCTTTGATCACTAAACCAAAAATAGAGTCTTGAGCTTTTGCCAATGCTTGTCTAAGCATTTGGAGGGGTCCACTTCTTCAGACATTTCCATACCCATATCATCGAACTTCTCTGAAAAGATTCTCAAGTAAATATTAGTTCAATGATATATATGTTGTTATTAATTACCAAAACCACCCGGGGATTAGTTGCACTTTCAATCTCCCCCTTTTTGGTAATTGATGACAACATATAGATCAAAGCTTCGACAAAGGATATAATCAATGAATAATATCGTCGCTTTGAGAAGTATGTGATAAACAAGAGCTCCCCCTAAATTTGTGCATTATTTAAAATTTGCGTTTGAATGCAAATGCACAATCGATTAGGATTATGGGTCACTCTTCCATGTCACATACATCTTGGTGGAGCGCACAAAATGATAAGAATGAATAACATGCACTTAATCACCAAGACAAGAGTAAATAGCCATACAATAAAGAATAGCATATGATAAGCATTAAGCACACATTAAAGCTTAGTATGACCAAGCACTCATTAAGGTAGCATCAAACTTAGTAGCAAGCACACTTAAAGTTTCGAAAGACCAAAAGAAACCAATGTATCACAAAGAAAACCGGCAAAAGAACGAAAGACGAAAGAGCACTCTCTCTCTCGAAGCCCTATGATCTATAACAATTTCTCCCCCTTTGGCAACAAGTTACCAAAAAGTTCGAAAAGGTATAGAGCTAAGCGTCACTGCGGGCTCTGCTGGCGGCTCCCGTCTGGGTAGATGTCGGTGTAGAGATAGCTGCATCGGCGAAGACTTCTGCTGATGTCTGCGCTGGAGGAGTGGATGCTGGAGCTGGAGCAACTGCTGGAGCTGTAGCTGGTGCTGAAGTGGTAGCCCTGGAGTCAGTCACTGGGATAGCTGCAGATCTGGATCCTCTTGGAACCTGAGCAGTCTGGCGATGAGAGTCCTGGACTAGATCATCCTGCATGAGCTCTGCTCTCTCCTGAATTGTCTCCTCCATGTCTGCCTCAAGCTTGTTGACAGACACCTGAATCTCAGTCAGCTTCACGTCCAGAGCATGGATCTTGTCCTCAACAATCCTCTCTAGGCTCTCCTGAGATTGCTCAATGCTGGCCAGGCGTTGTTCAATCCTCTGGGTAGCTTCAAGAATTTGTTCTCCAAAGCTCTTTGGCTTAGCTGCTGCTGCTGCTGCCTCTTTGTCAGCTTTAGCCTTCTTCGCAGCTTCGATTTTGGCCTGTCCTTCAACTGAGGTAGGTTCCTCTTCATCCATCACAACTATGTTGTCCTCATGCTCTGGCTGCAGTGGCAAGTGCTTCCTATCCAACATGAATTTGCCCGTGCCAAACTTGGCGTTGATGAGCATCTGTATCTGCGGAGCAAACCCGCACGACCTCTTCTGGTCAGCTGCAGTCCTCTTAATGGTCTCTACCATCAAGTCCATCACCTTGAAAGGTGCCTTCTCATCGAGAATGTGCAGCATGTTGATAGAATAGCCTCGAATCATGCGGTGGTCTCCAGACTTAGGCATCAATGTATGCCTCAGAATAGTGTTAGTGGTGGTCAGACCTGCCTGGAGATAGTACACTGAGCCAAGCTTCCATCCTTCCAAATCAGCAGCGGGGATCTCCTTGTACATGTTCTTCATGGAATCATGACTCTTCTTAGGAATCCCATAGACATCAATGTCGTCTTCTCTCTGCACTGGAGCGTTCAGGAGTTCTGCCCATTCTTCAACAGTCGAAGAAAACCTTTGACCTTCAGTCATCCAGGTGATCTTGCCATCAGGATAGAAGTGGGCTGTGGCGTAGAACTGCATGATCATCTCGTCATTCCAGGCTGTCAGTTCTTGACCCACAAAATCAGCAACTCCACATGCAGTAAAGCTCTCATGCACATGGGGAAAGAAGTCCCGGTGCTCTTCACTGTCAATATACTTCCAGTCAACATACCTGGTGTCAGCAACAATGGGCTTCTTATCCATCAGCACGGTCTCATAGAAATCCTGCTGCTCTCTGGTGTGGAATCTGGGGTCCACAGCAGTCCTTCTCCTTACAGCATATGGATCAGACTGTCTCCATAGCCTGAGACCTTTATCCTTCCTTGCCTTCATGTCCTCAGCTTGAGGATGAGCATCATTGTGGAGTGGCAACTTGGGACGGAGCTTAAGCAACACATGCTCTTCATCTGATTCAGACGGTGGCATCTCACCTTTGTTCTTCTCAGAAGCTGGAATGCTCCTGGTTGTTCTCTTGGACTTGGCTGGAGCTGCCTTGGCTTGAGCAGGCTTCTTGGGCTTAGAGGAGGCTTGAGCCCGAATAGCATCACCCATGAACTTAGCTTTCTGAGGAGGAGGCTGGGGTGCATCTTCTTCTTCTTCTTCTGCAGCATCAACTTGAGGTTCAGTATATACTACCCTCTTCCTCTTGGAAGTCTTCTTCACCTTGCTTGGAGCAGGCTCTTCCAAGTTGAGCTTCTTTGCAACAGCTGACTGCTTTACTTTGCTTGTGCCTTTCCTTGACTGCTGCACTTGGTGCTCTTTGGCAACCACATTCCTCTTTGGCTTGGAGGTAACTTCCTCAGCAACAAAGTCAGAGTCCTCATCATCAGAAGTTCTCTTCTTCCTGGTCCTGGTGGCTGCAGGAGGCAAACCACTAGGGGTGCTCCTCTCACCATCATCACTGGAGCTGCTAGCAGGACTTGTATCTGCCTCTGGAATCTCAGCAAAAGGTGACTCAGACCTGTTCTGGTTGTCACTGACATCTGACATGGCTGATAACCTGTGAAAAGATAAGGTATAGGCAGAGTAGAAGAGTTATCACAACTGCAGAGGTTTTTGCAAAAAAAATGAGTTCAAAACTTAGTTTTGAGTTTTCACAGAATGTATTTCGGTCAAACCGATTTTAAGATTCGGTGAAACCGAAGTGTTTAACAGAAACCTACACACCACTTTCGGTCAGACCGAAATGGGTTTCGGTCCTACCGATAACTTAGGGTTTCACTGAAACTAAGTTTCGGTCATTCCGATTTGCACAACTCGGTTAGACCGAATGATGAAGTGCAATGGCCAGAGGCCAAATCGGTCATTCCGAGTTTCAAAATCGGCTTCACCGAGATGCGTTCCGTGGAAACCTAAACCTAAGAATTTCGCTCGAAACAAGAGGATCTGATCTAATGTATAGGAAATATCTCAAACGTGGACAGATTCAAGGCAAGCCATTCGTGCAAGAATTGGATGGGGAGCACGAAAGGGATCGGGACACACCCTAACTTGGTGGTGTCCCTCTACGGCGGCAACGGTGGAGATGATTACCGTTGACGGCGGCGGAGACCTGCGGCGAGGGTGCACAGGCGACGACGGCGACGATCCGTAGACCAGGGCGACGGCAGCAGGGGTTTTGGGGGCGAACGGTTTGAAGAATTGAATCGCGCGCAGCCCTCAGGTATATATAACCCCATGCTGTCGGTGGGACCGAGTTGAAAAACTCGGTGTCACCGAGATGTATAACTGTTGTGCAGTTACGCATATCGGTCAGACCGAGATTTTGAACTCGGTTTCACCGAGATGAAACCTAGATCAGTCTAAGCGTTTCGGTTGGACCGAGATTGAGAAGCCGGTCAGACCGAAATGGACTTAGAAGGTTTTGGAAGTCAGCCTTAGACGAATCGGTGGCTCCGAGTGCTCCTCACTCGGACTGTCCGAAAAAGACTTGTTCAAAGTTGTGATATGAGCATGAATAGAATTTGAGACAAGAAAGCATAGATAGCTAGGGAAGGTGCTTAGGCATTCTTGTCCATCCATTTGGCCAGAAAAATCAGAACAATCAAAACAACAAATGGATGTCCTTGAATGGATAAAATCATGCATTCAATATGCTCACACAATAAGATAGCAACTGAAATATGTGTCAAACATGCACAACCAACATTCTAGCTACTAGCACACAATTTGTCGATGACTAGGTCATCTATATATGAGTATGTTGACTTAGGAGCCAAATGAGAACATTTGATCATAGGTCATACTCATCGTTTAAGCACAAGTGGGGTTACCACTTTTACATAAAGCTTTTATGTGTTCACATCATTTGAAGATGCTTTACCTCAATTTTTAGAGCAAAGCTCCCCCTAGATGTGAGAACCCCTTTTAAAGGGTCAAACTAACCTTGGGTTGTCGTAGAAGACTTCATGTAGATGTTGAAGATGTGGATGCTCAATGTTGATGTTGATCATCAAGAGTTGGGAGCAATCCTTTGGATTAGGGCACTTTCAATACCTACATGGGTTAGTCCCACAAGGAACAAACAAGAATATACATAGACATAGATTGAAGTACATAAAAGATGATGTCCATGAAAGCAATGATTACCTTGTCCCTTGACTTACCAACAAGAGGGTTTGTGACTCCATGAACTAGTGCATGATGTGGAACTTGATTGCACAAGTTCTTGCCAGAATGAATATGAGTGAAGTTTGTTGGCGGAGTCACCCTCAAGAACCTTCTAGTTCTTCTTCTTTGGGATCCACATCATCTTGATGGGAATCCTTGGTGTTGTAGTTGAGCTTGACGAAGTAGAACTTGATGTGTCCTTGGGAACCCACTTGACCATGGCTTGAGGTGCTTCAATGAATGCATCAATCTCCTCTTGAAGCTTGTCCTTGGCCTTTAGCTTGTGGTCTTGTGGTGGAAGGTCATCTTGAGCTTGTTCCACATTGGAAGAAGTAGGATCATACTTCTCCTTTTGTGAAACAAACTGTGGAGTAGGGTATTGACCTTCTTCCCACTCAACACCTTCGGCGTTGAACTTTCGCTCAAAACCAATCCCTTGATTCTTCCGGTGTCTTCCTTGTTTGCGAACAATCTCCTCAAAGTTCTTGCTTCCGGCAAGACTCTTGTAGACACCTTTCTCTATGATTTCCTTCATTAAGCTATTTTCTTGCTCAAGTGTAACTTGGCTTGAAACATTGTTAGTGGAATCAAGAGAACTACTAGAAGCAACAATATTGGATTTAACATTGTTATTGTTACTACTAGAGGAAGAATTTTTCTTATGCTTGTCATGCTCAGTCTTAATAGGTGGCAAGAAATTAGACAAGAGAAGTCGTTTGGCAAGATATGAAGAACTCTTCTTTCGAAGATCGTCATTGATCGCTTTTAGAAACTCATGTTCTTGCTCTAGAGTGAGCTTCTCGAAGCGTAGCTTCTCATGAGATCTTAGGAGCTCTCTATGATCTTCTTGAGTTGTTTCATGAGCTAACTTAAGAGTGTTTAGTTCTTTAGTTAGACGCTCAATCTCCTTCATAGCATTGTCATTCGACTCTTCTCGACTATAAAGACTACTAGCATTTTCATCATTACTAAGCTCACTAGATTTATCATGCAAGAGCTCATCTTCACCAAGCAAGTCATCCTCATCACTATCAAAGTCAATGAATTCAGGGTGTGTTACCTTGGGGCCTTTAGCCATGAAGCATCTTCCAATTCCCTCATTTTGTGAATCAAATAAGTCGTAGGAGTTGGAGTTGGAGGATACGAGTGCAAGTCCGGCAACACCTTCATCTTGACTATAGTCGGAGTCGGAGTGATAGCTTCCATCGGATTGATTGTCGGAGTCGGAGCCGGAGACCCATTCACCTACATGAGCTTGATGTCTTCTTCTTGTGTAGCTCCTTGATGACTTGTCTTTCCTCTCCGAATCCTTGTTTCTCCGAGAGGGTCTTCTTTCATAACGATCATCTCTACTCCTTCTCTCTCTCCGAGGTGACTCATCTCTTGCTCTTCTTCTTGGAGATTCTTCTCTTCTCTTGTGGGGAGCCGTACACTCATTTGAGAAGTGTCCGGGTCTTCCACAATTGTAGCAGTTTCGATCACGACTAGAAGATCTCTTTTCATCATATGATCTAGACTTTGAGCTTCTTTCTTTGCCTCTATTCTTGTAGAACTTGTTGAAGTTCTTGACCATTAGGCTTATCTCTTCATTGGAAATTAGCTTGTCACTTGAGGTAGTAGGAGCATCACTTGTAGCTTTGTAAGCACCACTTGACTTATTGTGAAGCTCTTCCTTATCCTTAAGTGTCATATCATGAGCAACAATTCTTCCAATGACTTCAGTTGGCTTGAGAGTCTTGTAGTTTGGCATCATTTGGATCAAAGTGCACACGGTGTCATACTTTCCATCCAAAGCTCTGAGAATCTTCTTAATGATGAATCGGTCGGTCATTTCTTTGCTTCCTAAGCCAGCAATCTCATTTGTGATGAGAGCAAGCCTAGAGTACATTTCAGCGACTCCTTCACCATCCTTCATCTTGAACTTGTCAAGTTGACCTTGAAGAATATCTAGCTTTGATTCCTTCACAGATTCAGTACCTTCGTGCATTTCAACCAAAGTATCCCAAATCTCTTTAGCATTCTCAAGACGGCTGATTTTGTTGAACTCTTCGGGACACAAAGCATTGAAGAGAATGTCACAAGCTTGAGCATTGTTTTGCAACATCCGCAACTCTTCCGGTGTAGCTTCGCGATCCAGAACTTTTCCTTCTTCAAAGAAATCACCTTGCATACCAACACAAATAATGCCCCATGCGGCTGGGTTATGACCAAGAATATGCATTTTCAATTTATGCTTCCAACTAGCAAAATTTGTACCATCAAAGTAAGGACCTCTACGATAATTACCCTCACTAGACGCCATACTCTCCTAGGTTGTGAAACCAAGCTTATGGAGTCCAAAGCAATGGAAACCAAAACAATGGAGACCAAAGCTCTGATACCACTTGTAGGATCGAAAATATGTCTAGAGGGGGGGTGATTAGACTACTTGACAATATAAAAGATCTGCCTTTTGATCATGCAATGTTGTTGGCAGTTTCACAATTAAGATCAATTCAAGTATCACCCTACACATGCAATTCTAGAGTATAAGCAGCGGAAAGCATGTAGTAAAGGGAGGTGGAGAAGATCAAACGCAGTTTGGTGACACGGAGATTTTTGTCGTGGTTCCGATAGGTGGTGCTATCGTACATCCACGTTGATGGAGACTTCAACCCATGGAGGGTAACGGCTGCGCGAGTCCACGGAGGGCTCCACCCACGAAGGGTCCACGAAGAAGCAACCTTGTCTATTCCATCATGGCCTACGCCCACGGAGGACTAGCCTTACTCGGGGTAGATCTTCACGAAGTAGGCGATCTCCTTGCCCTTACAAACTTCTTGGTTCAACTCCACATCTCAAAGACGGAGGCTCCCAAGCGACACCTAACCAATCTAGGAGGCACCACCCTCCAAAAGGTAATAGATGGTGTTGATGATGATGAACTCCTTGCTCTTGTGCTTCAGATGATAATCTCCCCAACACTCAACTCTCCTCACTGATATGGCTGTGGTGGAAGAAAGATTTGAGTGGAAAGCAACTTGGGAAGGCTAGAAATCAAGTTTCATATGGTAGGAATGGAATGGCTTGATCTCAACACAAGGGTAGGTGGTTCACTTCTCAGAAAGTGTATGGTAGGAGTGGTGATACTTTCTGATGGCTCTCCTCACGAATGAAGAGGGGGTGGAGGGGTATATATAGCCTCCACACAAAATCCAACCGTTACACACACATTGGACCAATCTCGGTGAGACCGAAGTGAAAACTCGGTCAGACCGAAAGTTCAAATATAGTGAACGTTGGGATTTTCGGTGGGACCGAAAATACCATCTCGGTGTGTCCGAAGTGAGTCAAAGGTTGGAGCTTGCCATCTCGGTGGGACCGAAAATAATAACTCGGATATTCCGAAGTGATGTCAATTGGTTACAGAAGGTTGGCAGTCCGTTTTCGGTGAGACCGAAACTCAAAATCGGATGGACCGAGAAATTAGGGTTTGGAAGAATAACTGAGGTGGTTCATCTCGGTGGGACTGAGTTTGCAGAATCGGTTTGTCCGAGATTACTTATGAGTGTGTTAAGTAGTGAAGAGTGCTGATAGTTGAGGGAGCTAGATCACCAAGCACTTGAGCAACCAAATCATTAACACAACCTCATCCCCTTTTAATAGTATTGGCTTTCCTATGGACTCAATGTGATCTTTGATCACTAAACCAAAAATAGAGTCTTGAGCTTTTGCCAATGCTTGTCTTAGCATTTTGAGGGGTCCACTTCTTCAGACATTTCCATACCCATATCATCGAACTTCTCTGAAAAGATTCTCAAGTAAATATTAGTTCAATGATATATATGTTGTTATTAATTACCAAAACCACCCGGGAATTAGTTGCACTTTCAAGTCACCCTCAAGAACTTTCAAGTTCTTCTTGTTCGGGATGCACATCATCTTGATGGGAATCCTTGGGGTTGTAGTTGAGCTTGACGAAGTAGAACTTGACGTTTCCTTGGGAACCCACTTGACCATGGCTTGTGGTGCTTCAACAAATGCATCAATCTCCTCTTGAAGCTTGTCCTTGCCTTTTAGCTTGTGGTCTTGTGGTGGAAGGTCATCTTGAGCTTGTTCCACATTGGAAGAAGTAGGATCATACTTCTCCTTTTGAGGAACAAACTGTGGAGTAGGATATTGACCTTCTTCCCACTCAACACCTTCGGCGTTGAACTTTCGCTCAAAACCAATTCCTTGATTCTTCCGGTGCCTTCCTTGCTTGCGAACAATTTCCTCAAAGTTCTTGCTTCCGGCAAGGCTCTTGTAGACACCTTTCTCTATGATCCCTTTCAATAAACTATTCTCTTGCTCAAGTGTAACTTGGCTTGAAACATTGTTAGTGGAATCAAGAGAACTACTAGATGCAACAACATTGGATTTAGCATGGTTATTGTTACTGCTAGAGGAAGAATTTTTCTTATGCTTGTCATGCTTAGTCTTAATGGGTGGCAAGAAATTAGACAAGAGAAGTCGTTTGGCAAGATATGAAGAACTCTTCTTTCGAAGATCGTCATTGATTGCTTTTAGAAACTCATGTTCTTGCTCTAGAGTGAGCTTCTCGAAGCGTAGCTTCTCATGAGATCTTAGGAGCTCTCTATGATCTTCTTGAGTTGTTTCATGAGCTAACTTAAGAGTGTTTAGTTCTTTAGTTAGACGCTCAATCTCCTTCATAGCATTGTCATTCGACTCTTCTCGACTATAAAGACTACTAGCATGTTCATCGTTACTAGGCTCACTGGATTTATCATGCAAGAGCTCATCTTCACCAAGCAAGTCATCCTCATCACTATCGAAGTCAATCAATTCAGGGTGTGATACCTTGGGGCCTTTAGCCATGAAGCATCTTCCAATTCCCTCATTTGGTGAATCAAATAAGTCGTAGGAGTTGGAGTTGGAGGATACGAGAGCAAGACCGGCAACACCTTCATCTTGACTGTAGTCGGAGTCGGAGTGATAGCTTCCTTCGGATTGATTGTCGGAGTCGGAGCCGGAGACCCATTCACCTACATGAGCTTGATGTTTTCTTCTTGTGTAGCTCCTTGATGACTTGTCTTTCCTCTCCAAATCCTTGCTTCTCCGAGAGGGTCTTCGTTCATAACGATCATCTCTACTCCTTCTCTCTTTCCGAGGTGACTCATCTCTTGAGCTTCTTCTTCTTGGAGATTCTTCTCTTCTCTTGTGGGGAGCCGTACACTCATTTGAGTAGTGTCCGGGTCTTCCACAATTGTAGCAGTTTCGATCACGACTAGAAGATCTCTTTTCATCATATGATCTAGACTTTGAGCTTCTCTCTTTGCCTCTATTCTTGTAGAATTTGTTGAAGTTCTTGACCATTAGGCTTATCTCTTCATTGGAAACCAACTTGTCACTTGAGGTAGTGGGAGAATCACTTGTAGCTTTGTAAGCACCACTTGACTTGTTGTGAAGCTCTTCCTTATCCTTAAGTGTCATCTCATGAGCAACAATTCTTCCAATGACTTCGGTTGGCTTGAGAGTCTTGTAGTTTGGCATCATTTGGATCAAAGTGCACACGGTGTCATACTTTCCATCCAAAGCTCTGAGAATCTTCTTGATGATGAATCGGTCGGTCATTTCTTCGCTTCCTAAGCCGGCAATCTCATTTGTGATGAGAGCAAGCCTAGAGTACATTTCAGCGACTCCTTCACCATCCTTCATCTTGAACTTGTCAAGTTGACCTTGAAGAATATCTAGATTTGATTCCTTCACGGACTCGGTACCTTCGTGCATTTCAACCAAAGTATCCCAAATCTCTTTTGCATTCTCAAGACGGCTGATTTTGTTGAACTCCTCGGGACACAAGGCATTGAAGAGAATGTCACAAGCTTGAGCATTGTTTTGCAACATCCTCAATTCTTCCGGTGTAGCTTTGCGATCCGGAACTTTTCCTTCCTCGAAGAATTCACCTTGCATACCAACACAAATAATGCCCCATGCGGCTGGGTTATGACCAAGAATATGCATTTTCATTTTATGCTTCCAACTAGCAAAAATTGTACCATCAAAGTAAGGACCTCTACGAAAATTACCCTCACTAGACGCCATACTCTCCTAGGTTGTGAAACCAAGCTTATGGAGTCCAATGCAATGGAAACCAATACAATGGAGACCAAAGCTCTGATACCACTTGTAGGATCGAAAGTATGTCTAGAGGGGGGGTGATTAGACTACTTGTCAATATAAAAATTCTGCCTTTTGACAAAGAACAGTTTTTGGCAGATTCACAATTATGATCAAGTCAAGCATCACCCTACACATGCAATTCTAGAGTATAGGCAGCGGAAAGTAAATTGCACATGTAGTAAAGAGAGGTGGAGAAGAGCAAATGCAATTTTGGAGATGCGGTGATTTTTCCCGTGGTTCCGATAGGTGGCGCTATCGTACATCCACGTTGATGGAGACTTCAACCCACGGAGGGTAACGGCTGCGCGAGTCCACGGAGGGCTCCACCCACGAAGGGTCCACGAAGAAGCAACCTTGTCTATTCCATCATGGCCTACGCCCACAGAGGGCTAGCCTTACTCGGGGTAGATCTTCACAAAGTAGGCGATTTCCTTGCCCTTACAAACTTCTTGGTTCAACTCCACATCTCGACGACGGAGGCTCCCAAGCGACACCTAACCAATCTAGGAGGCACCACCCTCCAAAAGGTAATAGATGTTGTAGATGATGATGAACTCCTTGCTCTTGTGCTTCAAATGATAATCTCCCCAACACTCAACTCTCCTCACTGATTTGGCTGTGGTGGAAGAAAGGATTGAGTGGAAAGCAACTTGGGAATGCTAGAGATCAAGCTTCATATGGTGGGAGTGGAGCAACTTGATCTCAACACAAGGGTAGGTAGTTCTCTTCTCAGAAATGTAAGGTAGGAGTGGTAGTTCTTTCTGATGGCTCTCTCCACGAATGAAGAGGGGGTGGAGGGGTATAAATAGCCTCCACACAAAATCCAACCGTTACACACATTTGAGCAATCTCGGTGGGACCGAAGTGGACAACTCGGTGAGACCGATAGTTCAAATAATGTGAACGTTGGGATTTTCGGTGGGACCGAATATACAATCTCGGTTAGTCCGATTCGTGCAATGACAAGAGCATGCCAATTTTGGTGGGACCGACTTCATCATCTCGGTGACACCGATTTGATGACAGAAGGTTACAGAAACTTGGCAACTCATGTTTCGGTGAGACCGAGTTCAGAATCGGAAAATCCGAGTTTACTAGGGTTTGGCTTATGGCTGAGGTGGTTCATCTCGGTGTGACTGAGTTTGGAATATCGGTGGGACCGAGACTACTTATGAGTGTCTATGGCAGTGAAAGTTGCTGATAGTTTAGGAGATGTATCACTAAGCACTTGAGCAACCAGATCATCATCATAACCTCATCCCCTTTTAATAGTATTGGCTTTTCCTATGGACTCAATGTGATCTTGGATCACTAAACCAAAAATGGAGTCTTGAGCTTTTGCCAATGCTTGCCTTAGCATTTTGGGGGGTCCACTTCTTCAGTCCTTGCCATACCCATATCACTGAACTCTCTGAAATGATTCTCAAGTAACTATTAGTTCAATGATATATATGTTGTTGTTAATTACCAAAACCACCCGGGGATTAGTTGCACTTTCAATAGGGATGACGTGGGGGTTAGGAGTGAATGGGTATGGGGGAGTTGGAACTCCCCCTGCCTGCTTATAACCCCCACCCGTTCAAATATGTGCGGTAGTACCGCGGTCATCGCGGTAGTACCGCTTGCGCGGTAGTACCGCTCGCCGAGCGGTAGTACCGCCCTACCAGCGGCAGTAAATAAATACGGCCGTGCTGGTCGAGCGGTAGTACCGTAACCCTTTTGCAGTAGTACCGTAAACAAGCACGGTAGTACCGCTCCTCCAAGAGCTTGCACGATTTGACAAGAGGCTTTAAGCAAAGAAGAGAGAAAAGCAAATGCACGCACAAGCAAAGCAAATAACACGACTCCTCAGAGGAGGGCGGTGGCTGAGGCCACCTATGTTTGAGCTTATAGATATGGCACCGCGAAGAATTATCCTTGGGCCCATGACCAATACTCGACTTGCAGCATTTAAACCAACTATGTATGGCAAATGATAAAGACTTGATTAGTTTATGCATAATGGGGGGAGGAACAGTTCATTGAGAGAACAATACTCCCCCTATGTCCATGCCTACATCTAGACAAGATAGCTATATTGAGTGTGAGGGGTGTGTGTGCACAGACTCAAACCACATTGCTCAAATCGATGATATTTAGCTCATGCCTTAACTCGCGAAATCTTGCTTCATCCAATGGCTTCGTGAAGATATCTGCAAGGTTATCATGAGTGTTGACGTAGTGAAACTCGATCTCTCCTTGCCTTATGTGATCCCGGATGAAGTGATACCGAATCTCAATATGCTTCGTCTTGAAGTGTAGCACCGGGTTGAGAGAAATCTTGATGGCACTTTCATTGTCACACCAAAGAGGCACTTTGTCACAAGTTTGCCTCATCCATAAGAGTTGAGCACAACAACTGCCAGCAGCCACATACTCTGCTTCGGTGGACGAGAGAGATACACAACTTTGCTTTTTGGAAGACCAACTAACAAGAGAACAACCAAGAAATTGGCACCCTCCTGAAGTGGACTTCCTATCCACTTTGTCTCCCGCCCAGTCAGAATCAGAGAAACCTACAAGGTTAAAATTTGCTCCTCTCGGGTACCATAAGCCAAAGTTTGGGGTATGAGCCAAATATCGAAAGATTCACTTGACAGCCACAAAGTGACTCTCCTTAGGTGAGGCTTGAAACCGTGCACAAATTCCTACACTCAACATAATATCCGGTCTAGATGCACAAAGGTAAAGCAAGGATCCGATCATAGAGCGATATACCTTTTGATCCACCGCTTTACCATTGGGATCAATGTCAAGTTGGCATTTGGTTGGCATTGGAGTAGTAGCCGGCTTGACATCACTTAGATTGAACCTCTTGAGCATGTCTTGAGTATACTTGGATTGTTTGATGAAGATGACTTCTCTTCTTTGTTTGATCTCAAATCCAAGGAAGTACTTCAACTCTCCCATCATGGACATCTCAAAATGTGTGGTCATGAGTGCGGCGAACTCATCATTGAAAGCTTTGTTAGGAGAACCAAAGATAATATCATCAACATATAGTTGGCATACAAACAACTCCCCTTTGACCTTCTTAGTAAAAAGAGTGGGGTCGATTTTCCCAATTTCAAACCCACGATCTTGTAGCAACTCGTTAAGATGCTCATACCACGCACGTGGGGCTTGTTTAAGGACATAGAGTGCCTTATCGAGTTGATACACGTGATTGGGGAACTTAGGATCCTCGAACCCCGGGGGTTGTTTAACATACACCAACTCATTAATATGACCATTAAGAAATGCACTTTTCACATCCATTTGTTGTAATTTAAAGTTATGATGGGAAGCATAGGCAAGCAACAAACGAATGGATTCAAGATGAGCAACGGGGGCAAAGGTTTCACCGTAGTCGATACCCTCGACTTGGGAGTAGCCTTGAGCCACCAGACGCGCCTTGTTGTGGATGACAATGCCATGAGCATCTTGCTTGTTCTTAAAGATCCATTTGGTTCCAATGACATTATGGTTCTCCTTTGGTCTTGGCACCAGACGCCACACCTTGTTGCGCTCGAAGTTATGAAGTTCCTCATGCATGGCATTGAGCCAATCAGGGTCTTCGAGTGCCTCATAAACCTTCTGAGGTTCAACACAGGAGACAAAAGCTTGATGAGCACAATAGTTTGCTAATTGTCTACGAGTGCTTACCCCCCCCCCTTTTGATGCTTCCTAGAATGTTCTCGATGTGATGCTCGTTGGAAGCAAGCCTGGAGGCAACTTTTGCAGCACGACGCTCTAATTGCCCTTCAAGTATTAACTGAGGAGCACTGAGTTGATCATCTTGAGCGTCGTCAGGAGCTAGATCTTGATCTTGAGCTTCCTCTTGATCTTGATCTTGCTCGGGGGACAGAACTTGGCCTCGTGCATCATTTGGTGGCTCTCCACCAACTTGAGATTGATCTTGCACTTGGCCTTCTTCATCAGGTTGAGGGCCTTCACTTTGTTCTTCGGAAGCGTGTGGGTCTTGGGTTGGTGATGGTTTCACTTGAGTGGAACATTGTCCTTCTCCTTCGGCCACAAGGGGTTCCTCAATGGGTAGGATATATCCAACACCCATTCTTCTTATGGCTTGAGGAGGAATTTCATCACCTGCATCACAAGTACCACTTTGCTCCACTTGGGAGCCGTTATTTTCATCAAACTCTACGTTACTCGTCTCCTCAATGAGTCCATTGGACTTGTTGAGGACACGGTAAGCATGAGAGTTTGTAGCATAACCAACAAATATGCCCTCATGAGCTCTAGATTCAAATTTAGACAAACGAACGCCTTTCTTGAGAATGAAAGACTTACACCCGAATATCCGGAAGTACTTGAGATTGGGCTTGTTACCGGTAAGAATCTCATACGGAGTTTTGTTCAAGCCTTTGCGGAGATAGAGACAATTTGATGCATGGCAAGCGGTGTTGATGGCTTCGGCCCAAAAGTTGTAAGGAGATTTGAATTCAGCCATCATGGTTCTTGCAGCATCCATTAGAGTTCGGTTCTTTCTCTCCGCTACACCATTTTGTTAAGGGGTATATGGGGCTGAATATTGATGTTTGATCCCCTCATCACCAAGAAACTCATCCAGGGTGTAGTTCTTGAACTCGATGCCGTTGTCACTTCTGATCATCAAAATCTTTGCTTCATGTTGTCGTTGAGCTTCATTTGCAAAGTTGATGACGGTTTGTTGGGTCTCACTCTTCTTCTTGAAGAAGTATACCCAAGTGTATCTTGAGTAATCATCCACAATCACCGAGCAATACTTCCTACCCCCAAGACTATCAAAAGATGGAGGCCCAAAGAGGTCCATGTGGAGGAGCTCTAGGGGTCTCTTTGAATAGATGATAGTCGTGGGAGGGTGAGCCTTCTCATGTAATTTTCCTTCAATGCAAGCCCTGCAAGCACGATCTTTGGCAAAGCTAACATTTGTTAGTCCTCGGACATGGTCCCCCTTGAGAAGACTTTGCAAAGATCTCATATTGACGTGGGCCAAATGGCGATGCCAAAGCCATCCCACATCAACTTTAGCCATTAGGCATGTCGCGACCTTAGTGGACTAATTCGAGAAGTTAACCACATAAAGGCCGTTCTCGACATGCCCAACATAGGCTACTTTAAGAGTCTTGCTCCACAAGAGGGCCACGGTATCAATATCAAAGAATGTAGCAAAGCCCATGAGTGCAAGTTGGCGTAAAGAGAGTAAATTGTATGCAAGGGACTCAACAAGCATGACTTTCTCGATCATGAGATCATGAGAGATAACAACCTTGCCGAGTCCCAATACCTTAGAGGATGAAGCATCGCCCCATTCGACTTTGGTGGCCATAGATGAACCGAGATGCACGTCCACCACCAAGTCTTTGCTTCCGGTCATATGATTTCTGGCTCCGCTATCGAGCAACCATGATCCCCCATCGGAAGCAAACTCCTACAATAGATCAATGCTTGGATTTAGGTACCCATTTGGTAATGGGTCCTTTGAGGTTAGTAACAAGGGTCTTAGGAACCCAAATGGACCATTCAATGTACTCATAAGAAGAACCAACAAATTTAGCAAACACATGACCATCACTAGCACGGCATAAAACATATGAAGGATTAAAATCGCCGGCCATGTTTGATGGTATGGTGGAGTTTTTCTTGACACCACCACTTTGCTTCTTCGTGAATGTGCCCTCTCCTTCTTGCACAAAAGATTGTCTGAGAGGGGGTGGTTGCTTGGTCTTGTCATTCTTCTTCTTCTTGGGCTTAGGAACAAACCCAATTCCTTCCTTTGCCACAACTTCCTTTTGATTGCTCAAAAGGGTGTTGAGGTTCTTCTTACCTTGTATGCAAGTCACAAGGCCTTTCTCAAGTTGCTTCTTCAACTCGGCATTCTCTTCAACAAGATGCACATGCTCGCAACATGGGTTAGTAGCATTTGCATTATCAATTAAAACCATGCGAGGAAAGATAGCCTTTTCCTTGGTTAGCGAAACTTGGAGTTGGTCATGAGACTCCTTGAGAGTAGTATGCATACTTTTCAAGGCCTTGTGAGAATTGTCAAGTATGTCAAACTCCTCTTTGAGTTTAGCATGGTCAACCTCAAGTTTTGCCTTCTCGCAGTTAAGGACGCGAGAGACAACTAAAGCATGATCAAGATCTTTCTTTAATTTAGCATGACCATCGTTGTGTGACTCCTCAAGAGCCAAACGAAGACCAAGCTCTTCCTCTAGGGCGTTAGAGAGATCCGATATCTCATCGGCATAGTCTCGACTATGTCCTTCCATTTTAGTAATGGTTTCCTCGTGAGCCTCGATCATGTCATTGGCCTCACCGAGTTGTTCCAATAGAGCAACAAAATGCTTCTTGGGTTTGCCCTTGAGATTTTTCATGAACAACTCAAATTCATTTTCTCCCTCCTTAACACCCTCACCCTCATCAATACAATTGGTCAATGAAGGATTAGAAGAGATAGTAGTATTGATGTTTGGGGTTACCTTGTTGGTGGCCTTGGCCATGAGACACTTGGCGGTGATGTTCTCGTTTGGTGAGTCGAAGAGAGATGAGTGCGGAGTAGTTGCAATTGCAATTGTGGCCATAGTGGTCACCTCATCGTCTTCATCATTATCATCATCCTCCACATATTCTTCTTGGGCCACCAACACTTTCGGAGGAGTCTTCTTGATGAAGTTGTTCTTGTTGGGATAGGACTTTGACTTGTCCTTCCGAATAAGCTTGCCTCCAAAGTCTTCTCTCTTCTCATATGGGCAATCCACAACGAAGTGACTTACATTTCCACAGTTGAAGCATGTCCTTACTCGTTGCTTCCCCTTGTTCCCACTAGAGTTGTTCCTGTTGAAGTTGGATCTTGTGTTCTTCTTGCCCCAGAATTGCCTTGAAGCAAGAGCCATGTGCTCATGATAGGTATATTTGGTGTCCTCGGGGCAACACTCATCATCATCTTCCACTTCCTCCTCTTCCACACAAGCCTTGGCCTTCAGAGCAAGATTAGGCTTCTTTGATCGTTGAGCTCTTAAGACCGCATTGTCGGCGGTCACGTCCAAGATCCTCATGGCAACAAATTCATCCAACACTTCATTTGAGGATAAAGTGTGGAAGTCCGGTCTCTGACGTATGACAGAGGACATGGCCTTATGATAGGGCATCATGGCCTTGAGGAACTTGCGCTTGATCCAATTGTCATCCGTATCCTTACTGCCATAATCTCAAAGAGAAACCGCAAGGATAGTTAATCTTCGATAAAGTTCACTAGGATCTTCATCTTCGATCATAGCAAACTCATCAGCTTCATCTTGCACCACTTCATAGTTGGAGCGTTGAATACTGGTGCTTCCCTTGTACATCGTGCCAACATGCTCCCAAGCTTCCTTGGCCACAGCGAAGGGTCGAAGGTGTGCAATGTCTTCAGGAGGGATGGAATCTTGAAGAATGCAAAGAGCGGACTCGTTGAACTGATGATCTGCAGTTTCTCTTGGAGTCATGTTGTCGGGATCATACGGATAAAAATCTTGCTCAATGATTCTCCAAAGGTTAGTGGAACAATGATTAATATGACGTTTGAAACGAAACACCCAAGTAGCAAAATCAGTATTTTTGATAAACTTGGGAGGGGGCCCAACGGAATTTAAATGCGGTGTGGGAACGGGTCCTCCATATTGAGTAGGAGGAGCGGATTGGGCAAATTTCCCACTCCCATTATTAGTAACCGGGGCTTGTTCACTACTAGCTTCTCCCTTGTCGGGATTAGCCTCCGACACGTTGGTAGCGGGACGAGCCACTTCCAACGGTGTGGTGCATAATTTAAGCCCCTCAAGCAAATCTTTAAACATGCCTTTGACCTCGCTCGCTAGTGATTCTTTCAATGTGGTCAAGGCCACATTGAACTCCTCACGAGAGACCGAGGCTCCCCCATCTAACGTAGGCAAGGACGGAGTTCCACCGGAATGGTCCTCCGTCTCGACTACGTTGTCGCCCATACTCTTTGGACGGTAAAGTCCTTAAAAAGAGACGAGGCTCTGATACCAATTGAAAGGATCGATATGGTTGACTAAAGGGGGGGTGAATAGGCAACTAACAATTTTTAACTTTTCTTAACCACTTTAAATTAAACGACAAAGTAAGGTTTCTAGATATTCTACTAAGATGACAACTAAAGGAAAGAAGGATAACAACTACACATGCATGCTATAGGAGTTGAACAAGTAAAGCATTCACAAGTAAAGGTAAGAAATAACCACAAGTGGAACCGGTGGAGACGAGGATGTGTTGCCGAAGTTCCTTCCCTTTGAGGGGAAATACGTCTCCGTTGGAGCGGTGTGGAGGCACAATGCTCCCCAAGAAGCCACTAGGGCCACCGTATTCTCATCACGCCCTCACACGATGCAAGGTGCCGTGATTCCACTAGTGGTGCCCTTGAAGGCGGCAACCGAACCTTTACAAACAAGGTTGGGGCTATCTCCACAACTTGGAGGCTCCCAACAAAACCACGAAGCTTCACCACAATGGAATATGGCTTCGAGGTGACCTCAACCGTCTAGGGTGCTCAAACACCCAAGAGTAACAAGATCCGCAAGGGATTAGTGGGGAGAATCAAATATATCTTGGTGGAAGTGTAGATCGATGCCTCCTCAAGCAATCCCGAGCAAATCAACAAGTTTGATTGGCTAGGGAGAGAGATCGGGCGGAAATGGAGCTTTTGGAACAACAATGGAGTAGTGGGGGAAGAGGTGAGTCTTCTTGGAGAAGAAGACCCCCTATATATAGTGGGAGAGCTAATCCAACCGTTATGTGTGTTTTCAGCCCGCAGAGAGCGGTAGTACCGCACGTAAGTTGCGGTACTACCGCTGGCTGAGCGGTACTACCGCTCTGGGAGCGGTACTACCGCTAGGCAAAAATATGCGACATGATTGACGACCACGGATGAAATAAATTACATCCGCGGCTACATCCGCAGGGAAAACGGTAGTAGCAAAATGCGACACGGTACTATCGCTTGGACTAAGCGGTACTACCGCATTAGATGCGGAAGTAAAAAATTACTTCCGCACCTACTTATGCACTTAGAATCAGCGTTGGGCCAGATACACGGTACTACCGCTCTGGAGACGCGGTACTACCGTTGGAGCGGTACTACCGTGTCGGCAGGCGGTACTACCGTGTAGCTGCGCGGTACTACCGCTTGCCAGGCAGATGATTTAGTTAAGAAGTCACAGTTTGCATATACGATAATAAACGGTTGGAACTCCAGAGAAGCAAGGGAAAGGTGGTGCGAGAGTAAGATGTGTACGTGTTGATTCCACCCAAACCTTTCCGAAGCGTACCCTCTCTTAAAAGTACGGCTTTCCTATTACTCAAAGCCACCGACAGGGAGCAAAAAGAAAACACCATCTTCCATCGAATCCGAGGGGCAATCAATCGTCTTGTGCCTAAGTGAGATATACCTGTAGGAGCTTAGAGCACACGATTAGTCCGCAAATGTATTTTCATCAATCACCAAAACTACTTAGGGAGAAATATGCCCTTACACTGGGGTTTCACGACTGGTGGAGAGGTAGTTTTCGCGCCCACAGAGTACGAATTGGGAATCAGACGGGTGGGCGGGGGGGAGGGGGAGAACCATGTTTCGGGTCTGGGACGCGCTTGTTTTTGGCTTTTTTGAACACAAGATGGGACGCACTTGTTTGAAATTTGGGGAAAGTACAAACTTTTCCCCCCTCTTAAATTTTGAACCTACTGCGGGTCGGGGGTAGGATGGTAATCCCAGGTGTCCCAAATAGTGGGCGGGAGCGATTTCGGCCGCGCGCATGTGTGCTTAGGCAGCCATTGTGTATGAATGTTTTTCGGAGGCGGTTGTGTGGCGTCTAGATGAAGCTACAAACCTACCCTGGTTTAGACCTTTGGACGTCGGGCCGGTAGGTTTCTCGGGTCAGAGTTATTAGAAAAGTAATTTCCTTGTGCTACCAAACATTGGTCTCACGCGGTTTCGGGCGAGTAGAGGCTCTTTTGGCGCTTCGTTCGAAATTTTGATACACAAGCATTCATGTTTAGAGTACTCTTGAACTTTGAGGATTGACCTAAATAGACAACGTTAAATTTGACCTTGTATTTTTGAAAACCTCATTAAATTATCCGCTTATTTTTGAAATTTTGACACTTGAAAATCCTATAACTACGATTATTTTGGAAGGGAGGAGCTAAATTAGCATCTATTTTGTACATGACTACATGTGTTATTATGTACAAAATCAGAGCAAAGATTGGTGCCCCCATAATTTAGGTATGATTTACAAATGCCATGATATCAAATTCAAATAATTGAATGGACTTCTTGTTGAATTTGATTTTTAAACCACCTTAAGTTGAATTCAAATGTATGCTAGTTCATAGGTAGCTATTTATAATGTTCATTGTGTAACTTTTGTATGTATAATGTGCTTTACACACACAACATGAACTATACTCACATTTATATTCGATTGCTAAAGTGATGCATTGTCTGGAGTTCGAAATACTAACTATGTGGATCAATTGTGTCGAATAATAACAGAGACATGCTCAAATTCGATAGAATCTAGATGTCTGATGGATCAATGACCGTTCCTTACGTGAATTGCAAATATCATGATCCCATCCGAATATTTGGATACAATTTATATCTTTAATCAATGTGTACATCAGTCTTGTACGTGTAGTTTCACTCTCCATCGGTGGTCTCTCACACATGCTCACACACTCTCTCCCGAGGTGCCTTTCTCCCACACATGCTCTGGATATAACCCTCCCTCCCTCTCGTAACCATTTACGACTGTTTTCACTAACCTTTATCACAAGCACTCGCCCTCTCGCAAGCATACACACGCACAATCCCCATCGACCCTTTCTATATACATAGACCTGCCTACGTGTCTCCTGTACGCACATTATCTTTAGGCATGTCTCTCACTCATGGTCTCACACCTCTCTTCCTAATCGACGAGTATGATTATAGCAGAGCATTCTATAGGATGCCCCTTAAAGTTAGGTTGGATGAATAGTAATATTAGAGATAAAGGGGTTACCTTAGTCCGAGAACCTAGGGTTAAAAATCCTAGCCGGCTTTGTCAGTGGACATAGAGTACTTCACAATTATGCTATCTTTGTCTTGTACGACTAGTCATCCATGGGTCTCCCTAAATGTGTCACGGGCCGACCAATGTGGCGCAGGACGGAACCAAACGAAGGGCCTCACCTCGACCCACCAGACCTCACGCGGTGACACACCCTCTGCCCCCACGTCTCGTTATCTTCTCACACCCACACATACCAACACAGATACCACACACACAAAATATATGCTCCTGGTGCCTCTATCCACTCCCCCCTTGCATATACACACTCAAGGGAATCTCTCGCCATAACGTCATATTCGTCTCTCTCTCTAAACCACTCTCATTTCTCGTGCTATCTCTCCCACGCCCCCCCATGCCGGTCCCTCTATCCATGACTCTCTCGAATACGTAATGCACACACATACCTCTCCAGGCCCTGCCAAATGCATCAACTACACATTCACACATGTTACATCACGTACCCCATTGATCTAAAAAGCCCTCTCTCCACGTTTATTTCGCATACAACATTCCTTTTGAATAAAGTGTGGCCAAAAAAATATTTTAGAATTTCTACATATATACAACATTACAAAGTTATATGGAGGAGTATGAACGCTTGCATTGCATGGTGCCCACAATGATATTTATTCCGCACTGTGAATTTTTATAATTTTTATACTATATATAAAGTTAGTCATAACAAAGAGAAACGAAGAGCATCGCTCTCTCCATTGCATACCCCCCTCTATGCCCCTTTCACGTATGCACACAAACTATCTCCAGGTCCTCTAAAAGTAAGCCCCCAACACATTCACGCATGTTTCATCTTTCTCTCACGATATATATAGTGACGATCATTGTATTTGAAGCGGAAGCATGATATGTACATTGGACTTCAAAATCCACTCATTACAGTCACCATTTATGTTTTGTGGTTATTATACAGTCACAGGCTCACCGTACAACTCTGTAATTGCTCAAGACACGACTAGTTCACCAGTTAAACGCTCCACATGGCACCTCTAGTGTTGCATCACATTATCTCACTACCATCAGGCCCACCTGTCGGCTAGTATCTACTCTACATCTACACTCTTATAAAAATACTAGCAAGATGCCCATGCGTTGCACGGAACATCAAGATGCATTTGTATGAGTAGTTTATCTTGTGGGAGAAAAGGATGAACAAGGGAAGGCCTTATTTGCAAGTGTGGAGAGGGGTGTGGGTATCCTTTTGCAAAATTACCATAGTTTCCTTCCTATCCGTCAGATATAGATCGGACGACCTATATTGCAGAATGGCAGGCACATGATCGTCACCGACTATGCTTTTTATAAGAGTAGGGATAAAATACACTCATATAAGAAACAGAGTTGGTGATGATGGTGTGCCTGCCATCCTGCAATATAGGTTGTCCGATTTATATCTGACGGATAGGAAAGAAACTATGACAATTTTGCAAAAAGGTACCCACACACCTCTCCACATTTGCAAATAAGGCCTTCCCTCATTCATCCTTTTCACTCACAAGATAAACTTGTCAGGACCCCGATCCTAAGTCACACAGGTCTAGCCTGTAACACATCATATCACTTTGCGGCCTCACGCACGGTATCCCCATGGGTGCCACCTTACCTGGCCCGGGACCGTTTGCACAATTTGGCACACGTATATGATAGTGTCGCTAGCATCCATATGACAGAGAACCCGGGCCGACATGACTAGTTATAAACCAAAAGTGGCGCTAAATTACAGTGACAAGCCTACATGACCCAGCAACGAACGTGTCGGTCATCAACGTATGAACCCAAGTCGTAGCAAGCTACAAGGACTTAACGGATCAACGCGTGACATTTCCCCTAAGGGACAGACACAGGAACGAAGAAGGACACATGCCGGCCAGCCTAAGTGTTCCGGAGCAGTAGCAAGCTACCAAGGCTCAGTGGAAGCACTAGGAGACATTTCCCTGTAAGATAGGCTACCAAGGGTAAGCAACTAGGTGTCGAATCCCACACATAGCAATACACATTACACGTATGCATAACATGCAAGTATGTGATGTACAACATGGCATCACAACATAACTCAACAACTCATATAGATAAAGACCCAGAAGAGCCATCATAGCATTTATTACAAACAGAGGTCACATGACCCAACATACAGAGCATACAAGGAACGGAAGCATAACATGTCTGAGTACAGACAACTACAGATGAAAAAGGCTGAGGAGCCTAACTATCTACAAGACCCTCCCAAGGGTACAAGATCATAGCTGAGGTAACAAGCTAAACGTCGAAGTCCATGCGGAACCAGTAGTGAGACTGAAGTCTCTCTGCAAAAACATAAATTAAGCAAACGTGAGTACAAAGGTACTCAGCAAGACTTACATCAGAACTAACTACATATGCATTAGTATCAACAAAGGGGTGGTGGAGTTTGACTGCAGCAAGCCATCTTTGACTCGGTGGCTATCCTGAACTATGACTGCAAGTAACTCTTTTGAGGTGGCGCACACAAGTCCACATATTCACCAATCAATACACCACTATGGATCCGTTCCCGTCTCCCTACGAAAAGGCCATCCATAGCACTCACGCTTATCTTGCGCGTTTTAGAGTATCCACTTTCACTTGTCTATGAACTGTTATAGGCAACCCAGAAGTCCATTACCGCGAAGACGGCTATTCGAATAGATCATATAAACCCTGCAGGGGTGTACTTCTTCACACACACTCTCACCACTTACCGCCGTTTACACGACATGTACTCGGCAACCTTCAAGCGGAGGCCCAGCGAGGGTGTCGGCCACGACCTAACTAACCACACAAGTCTCTAGTCTAGGTTTATCGCCTATTTGGGTTCCATCCGTGGGGAGATCCGGCCGGGGTGTCGCTCACGGCCCCAAACGATGTGTACATGGTTCCCGCATCACCAAACGGGCGACCGGTACACCGTGCCACGTACCTGTCGCGTCACAGCCCACCCCGAGGGTCAGCGCTGCACACGACCTCTAGTAAACTACAAACACCAGAAACTAATTGCAACTCCTGGACAGAGGACAAGGGCAGTTAATAAGTCGAGAGGGTCCATTGGTTTCGGGCCCAATGCATGGTAGTAACTGGTCATGGATCAACCAACACAGAACTCAATTCCTGAGGACGGCTGCAATGAGACAACCCACCATGTACTCCTACATGGCCTATCATCGCTACCTTTACCAAATCGTGTTCACGCACTTAGCTCTCAACAGTAGGACATGTTCACCACATTCCAATTCATCCCCGATGAATCAGACCTGACACAACTCTAAGCAGTAGCAGGCATAACCAGAAAGCATGAATGAGTAGGCACAACATGGCTCAAACAACTCCTACTCATGCTAGTGGGTTTCAACTATTTACTGTGGCAATGACAGGCCATGCAGAGGAAAGGGGTTCAACTACCGTAGCAGGTAACAGTTGAACCGTTGTTGTCCTAATGCAGTAAAGAGAGCAGGAGCGAGAGAGTGGGATTGTATCAGAATGCTCAAAGGGTTTTTGCTTGCCTGGCACTTCCGAAGATGGTATTGTGTCTTCATCAGTGTCATCAATCACATCGTCGGAACAACGTCTACTGAGAGGGGACAAAAACCGGCAACACAGAGAAAACACAATCAATGCAATGCGACAATATGATGCATGATCATGACATGGCATTATGCTGTGATTTGAGCTAATGCAACTAGTAACAGGTCAAATGAAGTTGGTTTGAATCCAAGATTCAAATTCAAACTCCATATGTGGATATTCAAATGCCGTTTATATGATTTGGCCTAAACAGCAGCCATAAGTTGTTCTAACATGCATGAAAATGCCATAAACAGATTCCTTGAATTTTTCTGATCATTTTTCATATATAAATTATTTTCATTGGAGTTATAGATTATTTTCTATGATTTTTAGAAGTTTTGGCTATTTTCTGAAATTCATAAATCATTTAAGATTTATTTTAAATTCCAGAAAATAGTTACTGCATCAGCACTAGGTCATGCTGACATCAGCAAGTCAACAGGGGCTGGTCCAGTCAAACCTGACCTGTGGGTCCCACATGTCAGTGTGACAGTGCTGCCTGAGTCACAGACAGGTGGGCCCAGTCAACAGCCACGTCAGCAAAGTCAATGCTGACGTGTGGGTCCCACTGGGTTAAGAACTAGACTAAAACGAAAATTAAATTAAACTAAACGGGCAAGGGGCCCACATGGCAGTGTCACTAGGGGTTAACTAATTAGGTGATTAGCAATTAACCTAAAAAGCTAAACTAATTAAACAGAGGTCGGCCCCACGAGTCAGTGACTCAGGGGGAGTCAAACCCCTGGTCAGCCGGGTAAAACTGGCTAGCGGCTCGCCGCCGGCGAGTGCCGGGACGGCGGGGCGCGTCAGAAAACCGCCTCCGGCGACCAAAGGAGCGGCGGATGGGCTCTACGTGGAGCTGGGACTTGCCCGCATCCATCTGGGTAGGCGGCAGGGTTTGAGGTGGCCCGAGCTCGCCACAAACGAGCTCGCGGCGACGGCCGGAGTTCGGACGTCGACGGATTCGACGCCGCAGGGCACGGCAGGAGCAACGGTTGGTTGCTACGGCCCCGTGGTGACGCGCTGAGCGCGGTGATGCACTTGAACGCAGGTGGCAGCAGCTGTGGCCGCGGCGGCGCCATGTCCGGCGGAGCTAGCTAGAGGGAGAAATCGGCATGGGGAGTAGAGGGGTTCGACGCAGGAGCTCACAGGGAGGCGAACGAGATGCTCAGCGGGCTCGGGGACGCGTCGGGGCGGGCACACGGTCGCCGGCGATCTCCGCGGCCGTAGGTTGAAGACGGCGACGGTGAAGACGAAGCGGGGCTTCCCGCGTCCTGCAGCTCGGTGCGGAGGACGAGGAGGACGAGGCGGAGCTCCTGGGCAAAATGGGTGGGCGAGAGGAGCACGGTGGCTACGGCGAACGGCGTCGGTAGCGACGGTGGCGCTCGGCCACGAGGCGCGGAGCGAGAGAGGCGAGGCAGGGAGAGAGGGGAGTGGTCGAGGGGGTCGAGGGGGTCTGCGTGGCGACGTCCAGAGCCGTCCAGGGCATCGGGAGGAGTAGCTAGGTAGGCAGGAGGTGGCCGGCGCGTCGTCGGCGCTCGCCACCGAGCTGCTTCGTGCGCTGGCACGGGGAAGAAGACGAGTGTGCCCCTGGTGGGCTGGGCCGTGCTGGGCCAGGCTACAGGTAGGTGGGCCTCAGGTAAGTCTCTGCTTCCGCTTTTGTTTTATTTGTTTTTGTTTTCTATTTCTTTTGTAACTTTGTGGCTTTTCTAAAAATGCTTAGGCACTTTCAAAAATCACCAAACTGCTCATGCCCACTGTTTAGCATATAACCAACATGGAACTTTCAGTTTAGGATTATTTGGACATTTAGAATAATTAGTAGCATTTAAATGCCCAAATGCAAATACTTTAAGATTTAATTCAAAAATCCAGAATGGTCCTAGAAATATGTGCAACATTTTTGGCAGAGGTTTTTAATCAATCCAAAAATGATGAACTTTTCCAAAGGGCATTTTGGGTTCATTGAAAAAGATTTTAATTTGACCCTAGTTGAATTCATTTGGTGCTAGGGTTTGAACATCCCCATTTCCAGTTTCTGAGAAATTTAAACATGATGCAACAAGCAAGTGCTATCCTAGGGCAAGGTAAAGCTAGGGATGTGACAAAACTAGTCATACAAATGCATCTTGATGTTACGTGCAACGCACGGGCATCTTGCTAATAAGAATGAAAACAAACAACAACAAAATATTGGACGGTGGTTCGAAGTCATGACCGCGGGCACAGCGGACAAGGTGGCCTTTTATTGGTATGCTAAGCCGTCTGTTTTAACACACATGACCTGGTGTGGTGATTATACACACACGCACGCATGCACACGAACTGCATACACGCAACACTTACACGAACACATGCACCCACGCACGCACGCAACACTCACACGTACACACGCAGCCACGCACGCACGCAACACTCACACGCACACACGCACGCATGCATGCACACACCAGTACACCACACGACCAACACACACTCTCACGCTCAAGTGCTCAACCTACACGTGCATGCGCACACATCAGGCCGTGACAAACACATACACAACCAGGTGATTCCCACGCACGGGGTGGAGTCTTGTCGTGCCTGCGTAAATTTGTGTTTATCTGACATTTTCCCTATGCGAACTGACAGGTGGGACCCACTAGGAACGTGTTCAATTTAACTAGTCACCATGGTGCCACGCAGACTATTTGGCCGGTCAACAGAGTGCAATCCGATGCCAAACCGTGAGCAAGTGACTGTATAATCACCGCAGAACGTATATAGTGACCGTAATCAGCTTATTCTGAAGTTCGGTGAACGTATTGCGCTTTTCTCTCTGTAGGCCCTCCAAAACTACATCTCTACATGTTCTCGCATGTTACATCTAACAACTATGCAATACAGCACTACTACTACACTCTAACACAATAACTCATATGTGTTTTTAGTTTTACTAGATATCATATTTTTACTTAATTATTCAGTTTGCATCCATTAAAATTGTCTTTGAAATATATGGCCAGTATCATATACCGCACGGAAAAAATCCCTCCCTTTCCTGTTTAATCAGGTTTGTATCAATGGATCGTGCGAAACAGCAAAATTATAGTACTATATACAGTACAAGTGACAGTTCACTGGGCCTTCATGTCGTGTACTCCTCCGCCATAAGAGTAGAGCGCTCGCTTTCATAAATCTTATAGTCCGTTTCGCCGACATGTGGGGCATCAAGCTACCGGGTCCACGTGCCATACCGGAATACAGTGCAGAGCAGCCGGGGTGAAGCACCTAGTCATGGCGTCGGCGTAGTAATGAGCAATGAGGCGTCAAATCACAAAGCTGCACATTTCCCGCAGTTAAGTTGGAGGGACGAACTAATAATGCTAAAAAAGAAGAAGTTGGAGGGACGAAGCAGCCATCATTTCACTCGTTGCTGAATCCGCTTCTCCCCTCATCTTCTTCAAGTTAACCACGTGTTGCTTCTGCCGTTGGTCTACCTCATGTGGGAAGCGGATCGGCTTGGTGAAGCACTGACACGTGGGACCGTATGTTAGCAAACCGCCAGGACAACATCCTCTAAAAATAAGAAACCTCCCCCGCCATCCGCGTGGCAAAATCACCTCCTTTTTACTAATCTTGATTCTATAATTTTTTATATCAATATAATTGAGATTTGTATAGATAGCACAAGATAATTGAGAGAGTTTGGAACTCCGGAAGAAAAGATGAATAACCAATAATTTGATATCATGAACGAAATCCAGACGAAGGAATTAAACACTTGGAAGGAACAAGAATAAGAATTATGTTATGAGTATCCTTTACCAATTTAAATTGATGACAACCAACATATTTGGCATACTACTTATTCTCGTTGCAAAGAATTCAAGAGAGATCTCGCACAATCTTGAGAAAGTATACAACGAATCACCGATAGGATTTAGAAAGAACGAATGAATTAATACGATAACAACGGAAGAGTAATCTTGAATGAACCACCGTAAGAATTAAAAATGAACGAAGACAATAGAACGAATCACCGGGAAGAATTAGATAAATAACAAAAGCACTTGAGGAAACTTAGATACAAAAGAACGAAGGGATCCCGAGCCGATTAAATGATACTTGGATGAAGCATCGGAAGAATACTGAGACGAATGAAGAGGCATCAACTGAGAATAGTTGGAGGACGAAGTTGCAAACTGAGAACGAAGAAATCTTCTGAAATGATGGCCTTCGAAGGATCACAATGGAAAGAATTCATGAAATGCTTCGGATGGGTATAAAAAGAATTCCTCATAATCGGAACAATAATGAGGATGGCATGAAGCTAGAACCATGAATCTTTGGAAGAACGGGTAAGGATTCAAGAGGAACTCTTCTTCGGTCTTCAAATCTGAGAAGACGATGAGATACACCACCATGAACTGTTGAGGCACTCCAGAATGAAGAATTAAAAGGTTGAACCAACGATGAATAGAATTTGAAAGCAATGTTGGAGAAGGCATATGAGATATGACTGACGAAAATTCATTCTCACGTCACACTTGGAAAAGAATTTCGTAATAACTCCGGATAATTAGAAGAGTCGGGTAAGATCCTAGAAAAAATACCTATGGGTTAGGGCCCACTCAAAAGAAACATCGTTGGAAAAGATTGCTTAAGAGATATTGCACTGGTTGAATTAAATGGCTTGAATGAGATAACAACCACAACATAGCTAGAACAAATTGAGAATGGAAATGTGAATCTTCTGAGATATCTTGAACACTCCGGATATGAATAAAGAGATGTGAAGAAATAAGAGAGCCTTGGAAAAGAAATTCCAACACGGAAAACATGTGAAACAAGAGGAACATATATGATCAACACCAAGCTTGAACTACATCCACCGGCAGAATTTGAGAACAAAAGAATGATGAACTTGAAGTTTCCTGAGCATCTTTACGAGAAAACACCGGGTAAGAACATTGAAGGAAAGAATGAAGAACTTCACATGAATAAAATGATACTTGATTTGAGATTTCTAGCTCTGAGAAGAAGAAGGGTGAGATGGTGGGGAAAAACAAAGACAACTTGGGATGAATGAAACAGACACCGTTGAGAAAAACCCAAGACATAGTCTTGCACATATTGAAAGAATCAGGTTAGCTTGAAGAGAAGCACGTCGGCTGAAAAGAATTTACATGACAATCACGATGATTAAGAAGGACTAGCACTCCCATATAAATATGAGAACACCCCTTAGCAAAGGTATGGAATCAACAATTGACATCGAGGCAACTCAGATACCACAATCAAAACAAAACAAAGGATAGATATGTTGCAACATATAGTCTTCACAATGAACATCCGAACAAAATTGAACGAATGAATTCCATAGCTTAATGGTACATCAACTTGTCGAGAAGCCACTTGGGAGAACAAAATGATAGAATAAAACAACAAGGTACAGATGGAACGAATACATAATAGAGGTTTCGTCCCACATGTTCGTGCTGAATGCCCCATGGCACGTGTTACAAAGGGCCTTGCAATCCTCGGATCAGCATAGCGAAGCATCCTTTAGGATGCAACCCCATGGTGTACCAACGCCCATGATAACCTCTCCACTAGATGTTGAACCCCAACCTCATATCATGCACCCGTTGGAAGATTATCTAAGAGCTACTTGAATCCCACCTATTAATTCCCGAAGCTTTCCGGTTATGCAATCTGGTCTTGGGGATACAGGGGAACAACAATATCTCACCCAACTAGCAATACCCACATCCAACTGTATCCATCCTTCAACACATAACCAGGCACCTTCGGAAACCGTTTACCTCGGACCTTCAAAACGCATCCGCTATACTAGCTGTGGCAATACTCCCGAACTATCCCACCAGTACTAGGTGACGTCAGGGTTATCTCACCACCAGACACGCATAGAAGAGTTTTCGATGTCAGCCGCCTCTGGTATTCTAGAACTGTAACGATACACAACGGGACGACAATACCTCAGAGCTCAACTCCCAGGGACTCAGCCTAAACAGACAAGAGGGACCAAGACAGAATTCTCATCACAAAGATATCAAAACAATCCAAACAATACCCGCGTGATCCTAAAAATAAATTGGTGAAAATTGAGGATAGTGATGTTAAAACAACGTCAGGAATCCTCACCACAGCGACGAAGGGGATGAGGAGTAAACGGAAATCCTACTCTTCGATATATATATAGGACTCAAAACATTTTGTGTGTGTGCCTAGACTCAACCGACAGCTGTTCGATCAATCAGGGGGCTCCTAGGTCGGAGAAGGCTCTGATACCAACTTGTAATGCCCAGGATGCGACTATATCTCCCATGTGTCGAGGCATGACTTAGAGACATAAGCGCATTCTGGAATGAACGCAAGCGTGGTATCTTTGCACAACTCATGTAACAGTTCAGGGATGAAAGAGTAAAATAGTTGGCTTACACTCGCCACATCACACAATGAATACAATAGCATACATTCATCCAAATAACATAGGGTCCGACTAAGGACGAAAACCAAACAAGAAAGATACCACAAACACAAGGCCTGATCGCCCCTAGTACGAACCACTACTGATCGTCGGGATACGTCACATACATACGACCACGCTCTTCATCGAACTCCCAGTGAAGTTCTTGTCCATCTCCTGCGTCGTACTCTGTTGTACCTGCATCTGGTGTGTGTTGTAATCTGTGAGTCACAAGGACACGCAAACCCACTCCCGGGTATCAAAACTAACAAAGCCTTTAGGTGTGTAGAGGCAATTAAGAGTTTGCATCAAGCACTAAGCAACTAGCTTACGAGTTCAGAGCGAGATGAGAATATGTGCCAACGGTCGCCAAGTTGATCAAGAAGTGATCCTAGCTACTCACCTTCATACATAACCCCACCGTGTTCACTTCCAGAAGCCCTTCGGAAAGAGACCATCATGGTTGCTCACACAGTTAGTGTATTCTTAAGGAAATGGTGTCAAGTTATCTACAACCGGATATTAACAAATTCCCATCTGCCACATAACCACGGGCACGACTTTTGAAAGTTCAAAACCCTGCAGGGGTGTCCCAACTTAGCCCATCATAAGCTCACAATCTGCGGAGTCGCAACTCCAAATTGGGAAGGCCTGAGTATTCTCGGAATCCCGTGCTCAAGATATTTTGACAAAGGTAAAACTAATCTAGCAAGACCTCCCGGCGTGCCGAGACCCTGCTAGTAGCCGCGCGTACCTCATCTCAGGCCACGACCGGATGAGCACTATGTACAGGAACCAAAGACCCCAGAAAACTGGGTGGCACCGCAAGTCGCTCTAGTTTTGACCAACACTCACAACGAGCACTGGCCCAGGGGTTGATTAATAAATCCTTGGGTTAAGTACTCCCTCGGCAAGTTTTAGTTGTTAGGCAAATGTAGTACCAAAGTTGGGCCTTGCTGGAAAAGCTTTAAGCAATGCAAATTATCATGGGGGGGCCATAAACCCCAACCGTGTTAGGAATGCAAAAACAAGGAACATAACACCGGTTTATCGGGTCCTAAAGGTGGCATGAGTGGAACAAAACACCAAGCAGAAGTCCAAGCCTTCCACCCATTACCAATATATATGTGCATTAATTAATTAAGATATATATTGTGTTATCCCAATAAAGAAGTCCAAACATGGAGCAATCTTCAAACTTCACCTGCAACTAACAACGCTATAAGAGGGGCTGAGCAAAAGCGTACTTAGCCAATCAACGGTTTGCTAGGAAGGCGGTTAGAGTGTTTCATGGCAACATAGGAGGCTGACACGACAAGAATAGGCATCGAGGCATAACTAAAGAGCGAGACAACTAGGAAGGCAAAGATAGAGGTGATATCGGGGAACGGTCATCTTGCCTGGGATCCCGCAAGGAAAAAGAACGAGACCATGAAGAAGACAAACGGACGAAGTCGAACGAATCCTCACAACTCCGGAACGGAACCGAAGCTAACAAGAGAAGCAACCGGAAAGAACCAAACAACATGGTAAACACACATATCATAAACATGGCATAATGCACAAACAAGTATGATGCATGTCCGATTTAAATATGCATGGCATGGCAAGGTGCACAAACAAAACTACAAGTTAAGTGGAGCTCAATATGCAACGAGTTGCATATTGACGAAACACCACATTCTATTTATTAAGTTGACTCTCGTTTATCTACAAGACAAGATTAAATGTTTGTTAACATGGCAAGAGGTGAAGCATGAGCAACTACACTATCTAGGCATTTTAAATGAGGCCGGAAAATAACAACAACGATTCCAGAAAATCCCCATGTGCATATTTAGCAATTATTAAAGCAAAGAACAATTTTAAGCATTTAAAGGTTGTTATCATGATGCGGATGACAAATGCAAGTTTTATGCAAATTTTATTAAAAGTGGACATGAGCAAGATATGAAGCATTTGTCACCGTGGTGGAAAGAGAGGGTGCCACGGCGACGATCCGAAAATGATGCCACGGCAACATCTTGGTTCCGGCAACTTGTTCACAGACCGATGCAAAACAAAGGGTCGACATGAGCGTGTCAGGCAGGATGGTGGGGTGATCCTGTTATCGGGTTCCCACGTGACGACGACATGCAACAAGGAGGAACGTGAAAGGGACAACTCGTACACGGGGCAAACACAGGCATCTCATACAACACAAGCATTCGTTCTCAGGTGTCGTCTCGGGGTATACCTTCGGAGCGTGCATTTTCGAAGCGGTTTGAGTCATCGAGGAAAGTAGTCGTTCACATGGCTGTGGTAGTCGTACTCATCTCGTCGTGGAAGTAGTGGTACTCGGCGTCTTCGGCGACAGTAGTGGTACACGGTTCGAGTTCGTTCGGGTCATCGATAGAGGAACTTGACGTCCACGGGTCTCCGAGGTCGACGGTAGTGGTACACATTTCGAAGTGGAACTTGGAGTCAACGTTTGTAGTCGTTCGGGCGTAGTGGTCTTGCCGGTCTCGTCCTCGGCAACGTAGTTGTACAGGAGCGTCGTCGGTCTTCTCGAATCCGAACTCTTCGAGGCCCGTCGTGGTACTTGGAAAAATTCTCGGGGAAGATGCTTGACGGTTCGGTTACGGGTCTTGGCGTCTTGGTTTGGGGTTCGAGGCAAGGGACTTGGCAGCGGTAGAGGAGCAAAACATGGAGACATCTTCGGCTGCTCAAGGCCACATGCCTTGACCGGGGATATCACCGTGGACTTGCGGCAGCAACAGCAAGACGAAGCAGGGGCGGAGCCATGGCGGAGTGGAAGACATGGTGGAGGCGAGGTCGATGGCGCCATGGAGATGGGCTCGCCGGCTGCGGCCAGAGGCACGTGGCGGCGCACACATCGTAGAAGAGGAAGGAGGCTGGACAAAGCGGCAGCGACGACGGCGACCGGCGGCGGTGGCTGGATGGCGCGGACGAGGCGTCCGACGAGGCGGCGGCCATCGCCGAAGTCGAGGAATGGCGGACGGGTCGAACGGGTTGCTCCGGCGAGCGCAGAAGGCAAGGTGCGGGAGCTCGCGCTGCTCCCGTCGGGCACCAATGGCGGCGGTCTCCGACAGTGGTGGGAGCGGGGCGCTGGCGCAGGGCCTCTCCCCTGCCTGGCGACACGGGACGAGAGGGGACGAGAGGGAGGTCGGGCGCAGTGGCATCGGGGATCTGGCGTGCTCCTCTCTGCGTGCGCGAGGTGGACGAGAGGGAGAGAGGACGAGGGATGGGGATCGGGCGCTGCGCGGGTGCGTGTGTGTGTGAGTGTGGCAGTGGAGGATAGAGGGGAGGGAGAGATCGAGAGAAGAAAGGGGATCGGGGCTAGGGTTAGCTGGGGCGGCTTGGCTATTGGTTGGGCCGACGCAGTTGGACAGGCCCAAGAGGCCGGGGCGCAGGCTCTCTCTTCTCCCTCTTAATCTTCCACAAACTTTACAGAAAAACAACAAATCGCAAAGAAAGAAAGGAGGGAAGAAAGGGTTAAAGGAAGGATTTGGGCATGGGTAAAAATTATCTGGACTCACAAAAATGTGAGGAATATAAATAAAACTGTTTGAAGACCATTGGAAGATGAAAATTCAAACAAGTTTGAATAAAAGTCAAACTGTTGGAATTTGAAGGCAATTTAGATGAAGACCGAAAGAGATGAGATGTTAACTAGTAACCCTACATGAATAACATGACTTATGGGCAGAACTGGAACATTTCTAGAAAGCAAAATTGCAAGTCAATTTCACCATAAGGCCTTAAAGGAAGACTAAGAAGTCGAGTTGGATATGAAGGAAAGTTGAAGAATAGCGCAATTGTGTTATGGGTGATTCCAAGTTAATGGAATGCTTTAATATAGCTCCGTAATAATATTGAAAGACTTTCATATGTTATAAAAAGAAGTCACCATTGTGAATATCCCTCTATTTAAATGGACCGAAGATCCAAACAATTTATTTAGTTGAGTTTTTAAAAATTAAATGACATGCGGGCATGATGACATGATGCAATGCAAAAATAAATAGAGCAAGCACAAATGAAACACACGGTGAAACCCGAAACATATGGAAGTCTTCTCGAGCATCGGTCTTGGGGCGTCACAGCACTCGTCTTCGTCGCCGACGACTCTGCTTGGCTCCAGGAGGCCCCTCTAGACGTCGAGGCGCTACCCGTCCGCAGGGCCGCGCACTTCCGTGCCAGCGCCTGCAGCGTCCTTCTCCGACAGTCGTCGACTCAGTATCGGCAGGCTCCATCATCGTTTGCCCTCCCTGCTGGACGCTGCCATAAGCGATCCAGTCCGTCGTGGCTCCAGCGGTGGGTGAAGCACGCGGTGGCTCGCCAAACGGCCACCCCTCAAGTTGCGGCCATCGAGCCCGACGAATACCTCTACGGGCCGATCGATCCGTCGATAGAGTTTGTAGACTCGCTTTCCGAGTGCGGGAGCAGCGACCCCGCGGTTAAAGTCCTCACGGTCGACTCATGTCGCAGTCCGTCGGGGTACCCTCGCGGCGAAAACGGCGGCATCAGAGACGGTCAATCGTACGACCACGATGAGTACATCCCCCAGCCCCTCACTGTTGAGCAGAGGGACGAGCTCTGTCGCCACAACGAAGATGCACTTTACACCCCTATCGTGGGGGACTCTCCAGAAGCTCGGGCCCTGGAAGAGACGCGCCAAGCCATCGCGGCTGAGCGCACGCGAATGGAGACTATCCAGCGTTCACTCGACGAACGGGCCCGCCGACTGATCCCCGAATCCAGTCGACGGTCGCGGCAATCGTTCCCGCGCGAACCTCAGCTGTTCCGAACGCCGATCCAGAACCTCGAAGCTGCAGCCCGGATCGCAGATTCAATCCAGCCGTCTCAGTCGGAGGCTGGGAGTGGCTTGCAGCAGATCCGGGCGTTGCTCCGGACAGCAGGAGAGCAGAATGTGGCCGTCTCTCAGTCGCGTAACAGGATTCACAGCAGATCAGTGGCGGCAGACACTGTCTAGTTGGCTCACAGTCCAAGATCGCCCCCGAGGCGCGAGGGCCGTGGACCCCGTCAAGACCGGCATCTGGGTCGGAATGATGAACAGTACGATCGTCGACCTGGTCACAACGATCGCCGCCGAGTGCATACGCCTCCTCCGGGAAGCGGATCGTACTCGCCCAGGCGACACAAAGGCAGGCATTTGCGTGACGACGAGCGGAGGATTACCCCAGATCCCAGAATGCCTAGCTTTGAAGCAAGATCTATTCTTATGCAAGGCCTGGTCGACAGGAACCGAGCGTACAGAGAAGACCAAGGCAGAGATCGTCCGACTGGAAGCCGAGCGTGTGTCTCTAGGCCCGAATGCTTTAGCAATGCTATCAGGGCTGCTGAGATCCCCCCTTAACTTCAGATTGGCGGCGGGAGTGAGTAAGTTCGCCGGCAAGTCAAAGCCGGACACTTGGCTTGAGGATTATCGTGTGGCCGTGCAGATCGGTGGCGGCAATGATGATGTAGCTATGAAGCATCTCCCCCTGATGTTAGGTGGCTCGGCCCGGGCGTGGTTAAATTAGTTGGCCCCTGGGAGCATTAATAGTTGGGAAGAGCTGGCCCGAGTGTTTGTCAGGACATTCGAGGGCACCTACAAACGACCCGCAGGTCTATGGGAGTTACAACATTGCGTTCAGAAGCCGAATGAAACTCTGAGAGACTACATTCAAAGGTGGACCACCTTGCACCACACGGTAGAAAACGTATCCAAGCATCAAGAAGTTTGTGCCTTCAAGGAGGGCGTGCGGTACAGAGAGCTGAACCTGAAGTTCAGTCGAACAGGAGATATGTCACTAACTCGGATGATGGAAATAGCCAGTCGGTACGCTAACGGAGAAGAGGCCGATCGACTCCGTAGCGGCAAGAAACCAGTCGGCCAAGATGACCAGAATTCCAATCGGAAGCCGAAGCGCAAGGCAGAACCAGCAATTCAAGGTGAAGTTGCAGTCGTTAACCAAGGGAAAGGCAAAGGAAAGCCTAAAGGCCCTTGGGTCCCCAAGAAAGTGAAAGATCAAGCAGGAAATGACGTGCTCGACCTGCCGGCTCCTGAAGATCCACACGAAGAAAGATGAAGAGGGGAACTTGGTTTATCCCAAGCATAGCACTCGACAGTGCCGGCTCCTGATACAGAATTTCCAGAAGGATCAACCAACTGAGAAAGAGAAGGAATCGGAGGAGACCGAGGACAAAGAAGGGGATGGAGGTTACCCCCAGATCAACTCCACCTTGATGAGTTTTGCTGATGTTGAAAGCAAAAGTCGACTGAAAGTTATCAACACAGAAGTCAACATGGTTGCTCCGGCAACAACGACGTACCTAAAGTGGTCCAAGACTTCCATTACATTCGACCAGTCTGACCACCCTGCACACATTGCAACCCCTGGGCAGCAGGCGTTGGTGGTCGACCCAGTTATCGATGGTACTCGCTTGACCAAGGTTCTGATGGATGGTGGCACTGGCTTGAACATTCTGCACGCTGAAACCCTCCGTGGGATGGGCATTCCGATGTCCAAGCTAAGTGAGAGTAACATGAGGTTTCACAGGGTCATCTCTGGAAAGAAAGCCGACTCACTTGGTAAGATTACACTCGACGTGGTTTTTGGCGATTCAAAGAATTTTCGCAAAGAGAAGCTGACGTTTGAGGTGGTGGACTTCCACATCGCCTATCACGCCATACTGTGCAGGCCTGCCAACGCCCATTTCATGGCTCGACCGTGTTATGTGTACCTCAAACTGAAGATGCCGGGACCCAACAGCGTGATAACCGTCACAGGGAACCGGTAGAAGGCAGAAGAGTGCTTCCAGAAAGGCTCGAAAATTGCTGACGAGCAGATGGCAGCAGTGGAGATGGAGGAGTACCAAAAGAATGTGGATCCGAGTGATTTGCTGCGGGCTAAGAAGCCAGCTTCCGAGTTAGCATTCTAGTCGGCGGGGGAGACGAAGCCCGTGCACATTCATCCCACCGACCCCAATGCAGCTTCGACCCACATCTCAACTACCCTCGACAGCAAATAGGTAGAAGCGCTCATCCAGTTCCTCCGTGAGAACTGGGACATCTTCGCATGGAAACCATCCGACATGCCAGGTGTACCCAGGGGACTGGCTGAGCGTCGTTTGCGAGTCGACCTGAAAGAGAAACCCGTGAAGGAACATCTCCGTCGGTCCGCCGCGGAAAAGAGAAAAGCGATTGGTGAAGAGATGGCTCGGCTTCTGGCGGCTGATTTCATCCGTGAGATCTACCACTCCGAGTGGCTCGCCAATGTGGTCATGGTCCCCAAGAAGGATAAATCCCTCCGCATGTGCATCAATTTCAAGCATATCAATCGGGCATGCCCAAAAGATCAATTTCCTCTCCCCCGCATTGATCAGATAGTCGACTCGACTACGGGATGCGAGCGTTTGTCTTTTCTGGACGCATATTCCGGGTACCATCAGATCCGTCTGTTTGGACCCGATGAAATCAAGACAGCCTTCATCACCCCACTCGGGTGTTTTTGTTATGTCACCATGCCTTTCGGTCTCAAGAATGCCAGATTCAAAAGTGTTTGCTGAAGCAAATCAGTCGGAACGTGGAAGCGTACATGGATGACATCGTGGTCAAGTCACGTAAAGGTTCCGACCTACTGACCGACCTCGCTGAGACATTCGCAAATTTAAGAAGCTATGATATCAAGCTTAACCCGTCCAAGTGTACATTCGGAGTTCCAGGCGGAAAGTTGCTCGGTTTCCTTGTTTCAGAACGAGGAATCGATGCCAACCCGGAAAAAGTCAGTGCCATCCTCCGAATGAAGCGCCCCGTGCGTGTACACGATGTCCAGAAGCTAACTGGTTGCTTGGCCGCATTGAGTCGATTCATTTCTCGTCTCGGTGAGAATGCATTACCTCTCTACCGACTGATCAAGAAATCTGAAAAGTTCGAGTGGAATTCTGAAGCTGAAGCAGCGTTTGAGGAGCTCAAAGCCCTGGTTTCCACCCAGCCGGTGCTTGCTGCCCCGGTCAGCAAAGAGCCTCTTTTACTGTACATCGCAGCCACCGGACAAGTTGTCTGCACTGTACTCACGGTCGAGCGGGAAGAAGAAGGCAAAGCCTACAAAGTCCAACGCCTGATCTACTACATTTCCGAAGTATTGAATCCCTCCAACCAAAGATACCTGCATTCCAGAAGCTTGTGTATGGGATTTACTTGACTGCAAAGAAAGTTGCTCATTACTTCTCGAATCATTCGATTTCAGTCGTCAGCGACGCCCCACTATCGGAAATTATGAACAACCGAGATGCAACCGGTCAAGTGGCCAAACGGGCGATTGAACTCCTTCCGTTGGATATCAAGTTTGAGGTGAAGAAAGCTATCAAGTCTTAGGCAATAGCAGATTTTGTGGCTGAATGGATCGAGCACGAGCAACCGACTCAGATCCAGTCGGCTCACTGGACCATGTTCTTCGATGGATCCAAGATGTTGAACGGATCCGATGCAGGTGTGGTTTTGATGTCCTCCAGAGGCGACAAGCTCAGTTATGTCCTTCACATCCACTTTGATTCTTCAAACAACGAAGCTGAATACGAGGCACTTTTGTACGGGTTACGTATGGCCATCTCACTCGGCGTCCGTCGCCTGATGGTTTACGGCGACTCAGACTTAGTGGCCAATCAGGTGATGAAGGAGTGGGATGTCAGAAGCCCGGTAATGACCAGTTACTGCAGTGCGGTGCGGAAGCTAGAAAAGAAATTTGAAGGTTTAGAGCTCCACCACGTGCCCAGAATCAAGAACCAGCTTGCAAATGATCTCGCGAAGATAGAATCCACTCGGAAACCTATACCCAAGAATGTGTTCTTAGAGCATCTGCACACCCCCTCAGTCAAAGAAGACCCCTTCACAGAGGAGCCCCCGCAGCCAATAAGCACATCAGATCCGACTGAAGTCGAAGTTCCTGCGGCGGTCGACTTAATCATGGAGATCTTGATGTTCACGCCCGACTGGACAATGTCGTACATAGCATACTTGCTTAGGCAGGAACTCCATGAGGACGAAGAAGAAGCGCGTCAGATTGTCCGTCGATCCAAAGCCTTCACTGTCATTCAGGGTCAACTCTATAGGGAGAGTGTCACGGGAGTCGCTCAGCGCTGCATCACGCCGGAAGAAGGTCGAATGATTCTCAATGAGATTCACTCGGTAACTTGTGGCCACCACGCTTCGTCTCGGACTATCGTGGACAAGGCGTACCGAGCTGGATTCTACTGGCCCCGAGCGAATGAGATGGCAAAGGATATCGTAGACAAGTGCAAAGGCTGCCAATTCTACTCCAACCTGTCTCACAAACCTGCGTCTACCTTGAAGACCATCCCGTTGGTCTGGCTGTTTGCCGTTTGGGGGTTGGACATGGTTGGTCCCATCAAAACCGGTAGGAGCGGATTCACACACTTGCTCGTAGCAGTCGCCAAGTTTACCAAATGGATCGAAGCCAAACCCATCAAGAACCTCGGCTCAAACACCGCCATCAGCTTCATCGGAGAACTGATATTCAGATACAGAGTCCCCCACAGCATCATCACGGATAACGGCTCCAGCTTTGACTCGGACAAATTCAGAGCCTTCTGTTCCTCCCAAGGTACTCGGGTCGACTACGCATCCGCAGTCGAAAGGACGAGCAGAAAGAGCAAATGTTTTGATCCTCCAAGGCCTGAAACCGCGGCTTATGCGCGACCTCAAGCATGCCGCTGGATCTTGGGTGACTGAACTACCGTCTGTCTTATGGGGGCTAAGGACAACTCCGAACCGGTCGACTGAAAGTACCCCCTTCTTCATGGTCTATGGAGCTGAGGCCGTCTTGCCGAGTGATTTGTTGCACAACGCCCCTCGAGTGGAACTCTTCTCCGAGGCGGAAGCAGAACAAGCCCGTCAAGATGCAGTCGACCTTCTGGAGGAAGAACGCGAGATGGCCTTGATTCGCTCGACCATTTACCAACAGGACCTGCGTCGATTCCATGCCCGCGATGTCCGAAGCCGAGCATTCCAGGAAGGAGACCTGGTTCTCCGAGTACGTCAGAAGCGACCACATAAGCTTGCCCCAGCCTGGGAAGGCCCCTTCATCATCACCAAGGTACTGCACAATGGGGCGTATCACATCTACAACGTGGCCAAGAAGAAAGATGAGCCTTGTTCGTGGAACGCGGATCTGCTCCGCCGCTTCTATACTTGAAGCACTCGACCAGTTGAGTTGTAATAAGAATCTTCCAGTTTGTTTTTAAATACAAGTTCGCAACGACTCCTTAATGATTGATGATTACAAAGATGCCTGTTCTCAAATCCCCCAGTGGGTGCTTAGCCGCGAATCCGATTCGCCTAAGTTATAAAAACCACTCCGAGTGAAGAGCAACCCTCTCACTCGGGGGCTTAGCTGCGACCCCGTAATCGCCTAAGTTACAAAAACCACTCCGAGTGAAGAGCAACCCTCTCACTCGGGGGTGCTTAGCCGCGAATCTGATTCGCCTAAGTTATAAAAACCACTCCGAGTGAAGAGCAACCCTCTCACTCGGGG
>LR738715.1:189886407-189899298 GCA_902687465.1 Secale cereale | reverse complement strand
CGAGTGAGAGGGTTGCTCTTCACTCATAGTAGTTTTTGTAACTTAGGCAATTACGGGGTCGCAGCTAAGCCTCCGAGTGAGAGGGTTGCTCTTCACTCGGAGTAGTTTTTGTAACTTAGGTGAATCGGGTTCGCGGCTAAGCCCCCGAGTGAGAGGGTTGCTCTTCACTCGGAGTAGTTTTTGTAACTTAGGCGATTACGGGTTCGCAGCTAAGCCCCTGAGTGAGAGGGTTGCTCTTCACTCGGAGTAGATTTTGTAACTTTGGCGAATCGGGGTCGCGACTAAGCACCCATTGGGGGATTTTGAAGACCAACAATCATTAAGGGATCGTTGCAAACTTGTCTTTGAAACAAACTGGAATATATTTATTACAACTCGACTGTTCGAGTGTTTCAAGTGTAGAAGCGGCGGAGCAGGTCCGCGTTCCACGAACGAGGTTCATATTTCTTCTTAGCGACGTTGTAGAGGTGATACGCTCCATTGTTCAGCACCTTGGTGACGATGAAGGGGCCTTCCCAAGCCGGGGCGAGCTTGTGAGGTCGTTTCTGATGCACTCGAAGAACCAGGTCTCCTTCGTGGAATGCTCGGCTTCGAACGTTGCGAGCATGGAATCGATGCAGGTCCTGTTGATAGATGGTCGACCGGATCAGGGCCGTCTCACGTTCCTCTTCTAGGTGGTCGACTGCATCCTGACGAGCTTGCTCTGCTTCGGCTTCGGAGAAGAGTTCCAGTCGGGGGGGGGCATTATGCAACAAGTCACTTGCAGCATGGCTTCGGCTCCATAGACCATGAAGAAAGGGGTACGGTCAGTCGACCGGTTTGGAGTTGTCCTCAGACCCCATAAGACAGACGGCAGTTCGGTCACCCAAGCTCCGGTGGCATGCTTGAGGTCTCGCATGAGCCACGGCTTCAGGCCTTGGAGGATCAAACCGTTCGCTCTTTCTGCTTGGCCATTCGACTGCGGATGTGCTACGGAGGCATAGTCGACTTGTGTTCCCTGAGAGGAACAGAAAGCTCTGTATTCATCCGAGTCAAAGTTGGAGCTGTTGTCCATGATGATGTTGTGGGGGACTCCATATCTGAATATTAATTCTCTGATGAAGGTGATGGCGGTGCTCGACTCGAGGTTCCTGATAGGCTTGGCCTCGATCCATTTGGTGAACTTGTCGACTGCCACGAGTAGGTGAGTGAATCCGCTTCTGCCCGTTTTGAACGGGCCGACCATATCTAAGCCCCAAACGGCAAAGGGCCAAACTAGTGGAATGGTCTTCAGAGCAGACGCTAGCTTATGGGACATGTTGGAGTAGAACTGGCAGCCTTCGTACTTGTCCACGAGATGTTTAGCCATCTCGTTGGCTCGGGGCCAATAAAACCCATCTTGATACGCCTTGGCCACTATAGTTCGAGAGGAAGCGTGGTGGCCACAAGTCCCCGAGTGAATCTCATTCAGAATCAGTCGACCCTCATCAGGGGTGATGCAGCGCTGAGCGACTCCAGTGACACTCTCTCTGTAGAGCTGACCTTGAATGACGGTAAAAGCCTTGGATCGGCGGACGATCTGGCGCGCTTCCTCTTCATCTTTCGGGAGTTCTTGCCTGAGCAGATACGCTATGTACGGCATAGTCCAGTCGGGCGTAATTACTAAAACCTCCATGATCAGGTCGACCACCGCAGGTACTTCGACTTCAGTCGGATCTGATGCACTGACTGGCTGTGGGGGTTCTTCCGTGAAGGGGTCTTCTTTGACAGAGGGGATGTGCAGATGTTCCAGAAATACATTCTTGGGTATAGGCTTCCGAGTCAACCCAATTTTCGCGAGATCATCAGCGAGCTGATTCTTGGTTATGGGCACGTGGTGGAGCTCTAAACCTTCGAACTTCTTTTCCAGCTTCCGTACTGCACTGCAATAATTGGTCATTGCTGGGCTTCTGACGTCCCATTCCTTCATCAGGCGACGGACGCCGAGTGAGATGGTCATACGCAATCCGTACAAAAGTGCTTCGTACTCAGCTTCGTTGTTCGATGAGTCAAAGTGGATTTGAAGGACGTAACTGAGCTTGTAGCCCCTGGGAGATACCAGGACCATGCATGCGCCGGACCCGTTCAACATCTTGGATCCATCGAAGAACATAGTCGGCAGTTCTTGTTCGATCCACTCGGCCACAAAATCTGTTATAGCCTGAGACTTGATGGCTTTCTTCGCTTCAAACTTGATATCTAGCGGAAGGAGTTCAATCGCCCATTTTGCCACTCGACTGGTTGCGTCTCGGTTGTTTAGGATTTTTGATAATGGGGCGTCGCTGACGACTGAGATTGAATGGGCCGAGAAGTAGTGGGCAACCTTCTTTGCAGTCAAGTAAATCCCGTACACAAGCTTCTGGTAATGCGGGTACCTTTGCTTGGAAGGAGTTAAGACTTCGGATATGTAATAGATTGGGCGTTGAACTTTGTAGGCCTTGCCTTCTTCTTCCCGCTCGACCGTGAGTACAGTGCTGACAACTTGTCCGGTGGCTGCAATGTATAGTAAGAGAGGCTCCTTGCTGACTGGGCAGCAAGCACCGGCTGGGTGGACAGCAGGGCTTTGAGCTCTTCAAACGCTGCTTCAGCTTCGGAATTCCACTCGAACTTTTCTGATTTCTTCATCAGTCGGTAGAGAGGTAATGCCTTCTCGCCGAGACGAGAAATGAATCGACTCAATGCGGCCAAGCAACCAGGAAGCTTCTGGACGTCGTGTACACGCTCAGGTCATTTCATTCGTAGGATGGTGCCGACCTTTTCTGGGTTGGCGTCGATCCCTCGTTCGGAAACGAGAAAACCGAGCAACTTGCCGCCCGGAACTCCAAACGTACACTTCGATGGGTTGAGCTTGATATCATAGCTTCTCAAATTTGCGAATGTTTCAGCGGGGTCAGTCAACAGGTCGGAACCTTTCTGTGAGTTGACCACAATGTCATCCATGTATGCTTCGACGTTCTGACTGATTTGCTTCAGCAGGCACTTCTAGATCATGCGCATGAAGGTAGCACCGGCATTCTTGAGACCGCAAGGCATGGTGACATAGCAGAAACACCCGAACGGGATGATGAAAGTTGTCTTGATTTCATCGGGTCCAAACAGTCGGATCTGATGGTACCCAGAATATGCGTCCAGAAAGGACAAACGCTCACATCTCACAGTCGAGTCGACTATTTGATCGATGCGGGGGAGAGGAAAATGATCCTTCGAGCAGGCTCGATTAATATGCTTGAAATCGATGCACATGCGGAGAGACTTGTCCTTCTTGGGGACCATAACGACATTGGCGAGCCACTCGGAGTGGTAGATCTCGCGGATGAACTCAGCTGCTAGGAGCCGAGCCACTTCCTCGCCAATTGCCTTTCTCTTCTCTACGGCGGACCGACGGAGATGTTCCTTCACAGGCTTCACTTTCGGGTCGACCCGCAAATGGTGCTCAGCCAGTCCCCTGGGTACACCCTGCATGTCAGATGGTTTCCATGGGAAGATGTCCCAGTTCGCACGGAGGAACTAGATGAGCGCTTCTTCCTATTTGATGTCGAGTGTAGTGGAAATGTGGGTCAGTGCTGCATTGGGGTCGGTGGGGTGGATGTGTACAGGCTTCGTCTCCCCGGCCGACTGGAAAGCTGACTCGGAAGCTGGCTTCTTGGCCCGCAGCAAATCACTTGGATCCACGTTTTTCTGGTACTCCTCCCTCTCAATTGCTGCCATCTGCTCGTCAACGATCTTCGAGCCTTTCTGGAAGCATTCTTCCGCTTTCTGACGGTTCCCCGTGATGGTTATAACACCGTTGGGTCCTGGCATCTTCAGCTTGAGGTATACATAACACGGTCGAGCCATAAATCTGGCGTAGGCGGGCCTACCCAGAATGGCATGATAAGCGCTGTTGAAGTCCACCACTTCAAACGTCAGCTTCTCTTTGCGAAAATTCTTTGAGTCGCCAAAGACTACGTTGAGTGCGATTTGGCCAAGTGAGTCGGCCTTCTTCTCGGGGAAGACCCCGTGGAACCTCATGCTGCTTTCACTCAGCTTGGACATCGGGATGCCCATATCCCGGAGGGTTGCTGCATACAGAATATTCAAACCACTGCCTCCATCCATCAGGACCCTGGTCAGACGCGTTCCCACGACCACTGGGTAGACCACCAGCGCTTGCCGCCCAGGGGTAGCAATGTGCGCAGGGTGATCAGACTGGTCGAATGTGATGGGGGTCTTGGACCACTTCATAAACGTGGTTGTTGTCGGGGCAACCATGTTGACTTCTCTGTTGATGACTTTTAGTCGACTTTTGCTTTTGACGTCTGCGAAGATCACCAAAGTGGAGTTGATCTGGGGGTAAACTCCATCCCCTTTTTTATCCTCGGTCTCCTCCGATTCCTTCTCCTTCTCAGTCGACTGATCCTTCTGGAAGTTCTGGATCAGGAGCCGGCACTATCGAGTGGTGTGCTTGGGATATACCAAGTTTCCCTCTTCATCTTTTTCGTGTGAATAGGGCACGACTGGTCGAGTACATCATTCCCAGCTTGATCTTTTACCTTCTTGGGGACCCAGGGCCCTTTGGGCTTCCCTTTGCCTTTCCCTTGGTTGACCACTGCAGCTTCGCCCTAAGCCGCTGGCTCGGCCTTGTGCTTGGGTTTCCGATCAGAGTTCTGATCATCTTGTCCGACTGGTTTCTTGCCACTGCGGAGCCGGTCAGCCTCTTCGCCGTTGGCGTACCGACTGGCTATCTCCATGGACAGGGACATATCGCCCATTCGACCAAACTTCAAATTCAGCTCTCGGTATCTCACGCCCTCCTTGAAGGCGCAGCCTACTTGGTGCTCAGACACATTCTCCACCGTGTGATGCAAGGTGGTCCATCGTTGTATGTAATCTCTCAAGGTTTCATTCGGCTTCTGCACGCAATGCTGCAGCTCCGCGAGACCTGTGGGCCGTTTGCAGGTGCCTTCGAAAGTCCAAATAAATACTCAGGCCAGCTCTTCCCAACTGTAAATGCTCCCAGGGGTCAACTGATTAAGCCATGCCCGAGCCGAACCGCCTAGCATCCGAGGAAGGTGTTTCATGGCTATGTCATCGTTTCCGCCTCCAATCTACACAGCCACTCGGTAATCTTCGAGCCAGGTGTCTGGTTTTGACTCGACGGTGAACTTATTTACCCCCGCCGCCAACCTGAAGTTTGGGGGGATCTCAGCGGCCCTGATGGCACTGCTAAAGCACTCGGGCCCAGAGACGGATGCTCGGCTTCCACTCGGATGATCTCTGCCTTGCTCTTCTCTGAACGCCCTGTTCCGGTCGACCAGCCCCTACACAAGGATCGACCTCGCATCGAGGCCAGGCCTCCGGGGATCTGGGGGAATCCTCTGCTCGTCGTCGCGCAAGCGCCTGCCCTCGTGTCGCCTGGGCGAGAACGACCCGCTTCCCGGAGGAGGTGTGGGCACTCGACGGCGGTCGTGATGACCAGGTCGACGGTCGTACTGCTCGTCATTCCGACCCAGATGCCGGTCTTGCCGTGGGCCACGATCTTCACGCCTCAGGGGCGATCTTGGACTGTGGGCTGACCAAACGGTGTCTGCAGCCACCGATCTGCTGTGAATCCTGTTGCGCGACTGATAAACAGCCGCGTTCTGTTCCTCAGCCATCCGGAGCAACGCCCGGATCTGCTAAAGGCCTCTCCCAGCCTCTGACTGCGATGGTTGAATAGACTCCGTGATGCGAGCCGCGGCTTCGAGGTTTTGGACAGGCGTGCGGAACACCTGAGTCTCGCGCGGGTGCGATTGCCGCGATCGTCGACTGGACTCAGGGACTAGTCGGCGAGCCCGTTCGTCGAGTGCGCGCTGGATATTCTCCAAGCGCGTGCGCTCAGCCACGGTGGCCAAGCGTGTGGCCTCCAGGGCCCGAGCCTCTGGAGTATCCCACACGATGGGGGTGAAGAGCGCGTCTTCATTGCGGCGGCAGAGCTCGTCCCTCTGCTCGGCCGTGAGGGGTTGGGGAATGTATCTGTCGTTGTCGAATGAATGGCCGCCACCACTACCGTCGTTGCTGCCGCGAGGGAAACCTGGCGGGCTACGGCGCGAGTCGACCATGAGGACTTCCACCATGGGATCGCTGCTCCCACACTCGGAAACTGAATCCACGAGCTCGACTAAAGGATCGACCGGCCCGTAGAGGTAACCGTCGGCCTCGATGGCCGCGACTTGAGGGGTGGCCGCTTGGCGGGCCACTGCGTGTTTCACCCACCGCTGGAGCCGCGAGCGGCCGGATCGCTTGCGACGGCGTCCGGCGGGGATGGTGGATGATGTAGGAATCGGCAAGTACTGAGTCGAAGGCTGTCGAAGAAGGATGCCACAGGCGCTGGTGCAGAAGTGCGCGGCCCCGCGGACGGGCAGCGCCTCGACGTCGAGGGGAGACTCCTGGAGCCAAGCGGAGTCGTCGGCAACGAAGACGAGCGCGCCGAGTCAGATCTCGCGGCCCAACGCCATACCACCGCCGGAAACTATGACGACGGAGGTCGGAGAAAAGTTTGCAACCTCACCCGAAGTCGCTAAGACGCCTTGCCCCACGGTGGGGCCAACTGTCGTGGTTCTAAGTCTGGCAGTACGAGTAGGGGGTACATTTGAGGAGGCAAGGCCCTAGCTATGGTGAAGTTGTACGCAAGTCCCTAGCTATGGTGAAGTTGTACGCAAAGCATTTACGAGTTTAGGCCCTACTCGGAGGAAGTAACAGCCCTACGTCTCGGTGCCCGGAGGCGGTCGACTGAAGTATGTATAGGTGTGTGTTACAGGGGGTGCGAACCCTAGAACTGGAGGAGGGGTGGCTTATATAGTGTGCCAGGACCCCAGCCATGCTCCACGTTACTAAGGGTTGAATGTACATAAAGGCGGGCGTTACTGATAACGTCTGCAGTAAAGAATAATAAAGGCATTCACTGCAGTGGAGTGAATACCAGACCGTTGTTGTCCTAAGGGACCTTTGACCTTCGGGGGTCGAGTGCCTTGGATGGGTCGAGTGAAGTTGAGTCGTCTGGAATGTGCTGTTCAATCGAGTGGGATGTCCTCTTGGGCCGTCTTAGTCGACTATCCTTATCATCATCGGTTTTGTCTTTTGATCTTCTGGGGTAGTGACCTTGGGTGGGGTACCTTGGTCAGGCCTGTGACCCTACCATAGGTCCGCAACCTCATCACCCCCACCGGTTATCACTCGGCCGGATCAGCCCTGCCCGAGTGAGAAGAGTTCAAAACAAGAAAACAAGACAAATTCTAAGACCACAGCCGACTGACTTTAGTCGACCGTGGCCTCGGGGACTACACCCAGTGGGTGCACTCAGCGTGCCTCCACCGGTCCAATCGACATAGAAAGACCGATTGGATTACAAGAGCTAAAGCTACAAAGAGATCAAGAACACCCCGTGTGTGTAACATCATCTTACGAACAAAGCGGCAGTTTTCAGAATGAAGACCCCGACAACACAAGCAAGTTAGTCGGGAAATACAAACCTGGACATTGATTCGGAGAGTCGAACTGGCATTATAGGCAGCCATGCTAGCCTCATACACCGTCTTTGTCCACTCCATCATCAACCCCGCCTGTCGAATGGCCTCCTTGGCCGCACTCATGGGGTCCTCCAGGACGTGATGGGTAGCGAAAATCACGGACGGGGGAGCAGTCGGAGCAGTCACAGGGTCAGCAGCCGGAACAGTCGACGCGGAGGGACGGTCAGTCGACACGGGAACAGCAAAAGAGACAGTGGTCCGAGCCGCGTCCCCTTGTTGCTGGGCCTCAGAGCCAGAGGGTGTCTTCTGACCCCTCCTTCCCGTGCCTCTCCGAGACACCTCCACGCGGTCCTCCTCCTCGTCATCATCATCAGGAAGCTCGATGACATTGTGCGGCCCTTCAAAGAACAATCAAGAAGAAATTCAGTCGATTGACAATCCAAGTAACTAAATCCAAAGCATAGCCAAGAAGCCGCACCTGGGTGGGACGTGGCAGTGTCTATGGTCTCTTCGTCGTCACGACCCTTATCAACGTCCATTGAGGTCGCAGAAGCAGCTGCGCTGAAGATTTCACGGAAAGTGAGTCGACAGAGGCCAAACTGATGTCTAAGGTAAAAGAAGAATGAAGCAAAACGACACTTACGTGGAAGCAATCGGGACGTCCACTTTGATCTTCGGCAAGGCCTTTCGAGGCTTAGAGGTGGCGACCTTGGGATGTTTTGGCGCCTTCTCAATCGGGTCTGGGGTAGACATCCGAGTGCGCTTCTGCACATGGGAGCTGGAAGGACCAGTTTTGGCACGCGCGGCCTCTGGGTCGTGCTTCTCCTTGGAACACTTCTCGACGCGGGGAGGTGACTCGACTTCCTCGCCGCTGCTAGAGTCATCACTCTCCTCCGCCGTCTCCTCATCAGACTTCCAGTCGGAAGCTTCGCATATGCCCTCTTCCCCCTCCTAGACCTGCTCACCATTGGGCACCGAGTACATTTTGGTGAAGATCTGCGGAAAGGAAAAACAATCATACACCAGTCAGATTCATCAAACATCCGCAAACAAGAAACAGAAAATCCAGTCGGAAACTAAGACCGAACCTTGTCTGGTTGGTGGTCTGCGTCGAACGGGCAAACCCTTCCAGTCCCCCAAGGATTGTCCTTGTTCCCCGTCATGCACTTTAGGCACAGTTCCACAGTCTTCGCGGCGGATTCCTCTGGGTGGACCCGAGAAGTGTCGTCGACACCCGAGTACATCCACATCAGATGGTCCCAAGCTTGAAGGGGCTGGATCCTCCTCTTGAGGAACACCTCGAGCAGATCCATCCCAGTGACCCCGTCGCGGACCAGCTGAACCACCCGCTCCACCAACATATCCACCCCTACCTTCTCAGCCCGACTCACAAGTAGCGTTGGTGGCTGGCCTACTCGATCTAAAGAAAATGGAGGAAGTCCGTACGATTGATCGGGAGTCGGGACACCTTTGCAATAGAACCAAGTCGACTGCCATCCTCGAACCGACTCAGGAAGGGCCATGGCAGGGAAAGTGCTCCTACCCCTAGTCTAGATACCCAATCCACCGCACATCTGGAAGACGTGCGTCTTCTCGTCACTCGGGTTTGCTTTCTTGACCATTTGGGAGCGACAGGTGAAGATATGCTTAAACATGCCCCAGTGTGGTTGGCAATCGAGGAAGTTCTCGCACATCGTAACAAAGGCGGCCAAGTACGTGATGGTGTTGGGAATGAAGTGGTGCAGCTGAGCGCCGTAGAAAGCCAGGAAACCACGGAAGAAAGGATGTGGTGGCAAGGAAAAACCTCGGTCGACGTGGGTTGCGAGGAGGACACACTCGCCCTACTGCGGCTGGGGCTCCAGCTCGTCCTCCGGCAGCCACTAGGAGTCACGGACGATCAGGCCCTCCTCCACCAGCTCCTCCATGTCCTCCGGCGTCATCGTGGACCTGATCCAGTCCACCTGGATCCAGCCAGGCGGGAGCCCAGACCTCGACGACGACCCCCGATTGGATCTCTTCCCCTTCCCCGTCACCGCTGCTTTCTTCGAACGCTCCAGGGCCACCGTCTTGTCCTTGCCCATGGGGGGCGAGCCGGCGTGAGCGGAGCGGTGGAGAGCGGAGAGCGAAGGCACGGCGGAGGAGCGGAGGAAGAAGAGGCGGAGATTGGGCGCACAATGCGCTCACCTCGGCTGCGGTGCTTATTTATAGCACAGTGGTTGAGTGACTGACTGGTGGCCCCAGGCTATCCTGTCAAATCCCACAACTGGCGCGCGCCCAATACGTGGAGAAAAAGGCAGCGCGGGGATCGAGGCGCCCCGAGCGTATCCGATCCGATTGCTGCGGCACGCCCCGTCCCGGCGCTTCCCCAAATTTCAAATCCCGCAAAATCTGGAGACTAGAGAACAACCAATCGCCCTGAAAGTTGCGCGCCCCGCTGACGCTCGGAGCCGTGCGCAAAAGTTCACTCGACGGTCAACACAAACAAGTACACTCAGTAGTTCTTGAATCTATTAAGGCGATCAAGTCAAGGTTGAAGGGTCAGCCTGGTCCACAAACTCAAGGAAGATTCCCCAGGGATATCAAGCTTGAGCCAAGGACAACTTCAACGCTCTCCTCCACTCGGACCTCAATCCATTCGGGGGCTACTGATGATGCTACAGACCTAGGGTAGGGTCACGGGCCTGACCCAGGTACCCCACCCAAGGTCACTACCCCAAAAGCTCAAGAGACAACTCGAAGACAGCAGAAACGGTCGAATGTTACGGCCCAAGAGGACATTTCACTCGACTGCATACCCCCACTCAGACAACTCAACTCCACTCGGAAGGATGAGGACACTTGACCATACAAAGACACTCAACCCCCAAAGGTCAAAGGTCTCGTTAGGACAGCAATGGTCATGCATTCATTCTGCGGTAATGAATGCCTTTACCACCCTTTATTGCATGCGCTATCAGTAATGCCCTGCCTTTATGTACATTGAACCAATTAACGTGGGAATGGCTGGGGTCCTGGCGCACTCTATATAAGCCACCCCCTCCTCCAGTACAAGGGTTCGCACACCCTGTAACACACACATACATATACAATCCAGTCGACCGCCTCCGGGCACCGAGACGTAGGGCTTTTACTTCCTCCGAGAAGGGCCTGAACTCGTAAACGTCTTGTGTACAATCTTGCCGTTGCTAGGACCTTGCCTCCTCCAACGTACCCCTTACTCGTACTTTCAGACTTAGAACCACGACAGCCTACATAGTGAAAGGCCTAATGCGCAACGCGGAGCACTAACGCTCGAATATGGCCGGGAAAGCAAGGAAACTGACATGAGGGGCACACCTGTCGAGACGACGTAGTGCAAACTAGTCCAATGGAGGAGCTGACCCACGACCTCCTCGCCTCCGGCAACCGTTCATGTGGGTCGTGGGCGCCAACAACGTGGCGCAGCTCCAGCACCGCCTCTGGACACGGGGACTGCGGTGAGGGACACGCTCATTGTCGCTAGACACGGTCGGTTTCTGTGTGCCGAGGGTGGCGTTAGTGCTGTGGCACGACCAACAATATGTTTGGTTTGTGCCCAAGGTTGCCCCATCAAAGCATTGGGTAGCCAAAATTTTGGTTGAGGTCTTGGTTGCCCATGATTTGGCCGACATCGGCAAGAAAAATGAACTAGAGTTGGCTAGAGTTCATTGGCATGCCAAAAAAATGGCAACCATCCAAATAAAGACCAATTTTTGGGTCATGACCAAAATTTTGGTAAGGTGCACTTTGGACACAATCCAAACACGCGCCAACACCCGGCTCGCCGAGGATGCACGGGGCGCCGGGACGCGTCCGCAGAGTGGTGTCGCGCGGCCAACTGCATCCTCGGGACCTGAGACCATGCCGGGTCGTCTTGCTTTTTCAATGACATGTGTCGATCGCATGTGAGCAAAGGGCATCTCCAACGTTGCCACGACCGCAGCTGACTACCCTGGCACACCAAAAACCCTCGTCCCTTGCGCCGTCGCGCGGTGCGTTCCTAGCCGGCGCCAGCTGCCCGCATTCACGCCGTCCATCTGTATGCCATCGTTAAGAGGCTCGGTGCCCGAGGAACCAACTCCGGTGACTTAATGACGCACCAGGACACTTGGCCTAACCGGAATGCGCTACTTAAAGCGGCAACGCCCAGCTAACCTCCACACCATAGCGCATCGTCCTCCTACCTGGCACCACATCCGCCATGGCCGCAAGCGCGAACGCTCTGCGGGAGAGCTTGTCTTTGGGGATGGAGCTCGAGGTCGCCGCCCTCGCTCAAGTCGCTGCACAAGAGGTGGCCACGCTGGCGGCTGACGACGGGAGCACCGTCAGCCACGCGTCCTACTTGCTGTCGTCCAACGTCCGGCACCGCCGAGGTCGGGGACTCCTCCGAGGATGAGTAGGGCATGGGAGGTGGCAGGGCATGATGTGCCAACTGGCTGGTCCGTCTCCCGTGTTCTAATTTTCCTGGCCGGAGACCGCACCTTCACTTCACGGGTCTTGAAACCCGCCCCCGTACATAAGATCACAGATGGAGGACGTTGGTCGCCGCCGTAGAATAGGTTTAGGGTCAGGTTTCTTTTATTTTTCTGTCCTATAAAAGTTCGAAATGTTATGAAAATATGCCGTGTTTGCATTAATCTTGGTCGGTGTATATGAACTTTCACAATAATATAGTATATTGTAGGAGTACTAGCAAGATGCCCGTGCGTTGCACGGAAGATCAAGATCTTGTGGGAGAAAAGGATGAACGAGGAAAGGCCTTATCTGCAAAATGCACATTCACGCATTTCACATCTACGGGAACCTACGAAAGGGTTAATGTGAATTGCCTCTCTCTCTCTCTCCTCCCCTGATTTTCATGGTGGTGGGCCCCTCCCCCCCCCCCAATCTACAATCAACAACTCACACGTTTAACATTATGTTAATTACGTAACTGGGACTACGTAGGTGTAGCATTACTCGTCCTAAAAAACCAACTAAGCCAACCTCCCAGCATATCGCGCTGCAAAAGACCCGGTCGCGCCGTTTTAGTCGGGATTACCAGATTACTAGTAGTAGTATCGATGGATCGCGCGAAGCAACAAGTTTTTTTTTGACGGGGCAAAGCACCTAGTTTAAAAGGAAAAAAGGTGGTACACTCATAGCACCCCTGTCGCGGTCGCATTGCACCCCACACACGTTTGGTCCTGCACACGGCTCACGCAAACGGAACGCGCTTGGGCTTGCCTCTTCACTGACACGTGGGACTACACTTGAAGAAACCGACCATGCGTCAAACTCCCCCCGCCCACCGCAGGAAAATCCTCCCCCCACCCAAAAATTCCCCCCAAATCCTAGATTCAACCGCCCTTCGGCCAACTAGCCAATG
>LR738715.1:189864502-189886347 GCA_902687465.1 Secale cereale | reverse complement strand
CCCCCTCCACTCCATTCGCTCTGCCAAAGCCGCCCTCCCCGCCACGCCGATACGTCGGCGTCGCGGTTTGTCAAGGGGATGCACGGCGATCCTCTCGCTCCCATAGTACGCTCTCATAAACTGCCGTCATCTAGCCGCGCCGCCACCGCTGGCGACGTTCTTGTGGAGGCGCACGGCGGTCAGCGCCGCCACCGATGGCGACGTTCGTGTGGAGACGCACGGCGGTTAGCTTCTCCCACGGTACCTGCATTCTAGACTGAGGCCCCGTGCATGTCGGTGTAGCGTTGAATGTTAGCTGATAGACGATGTTAATCTCACTGTTTGCCGAAGTAGTTTACAGTCAATATGCTCTGCTTAAGAAGCTTCCTTGCCCTGTTCTCCACTCAATCTGCTTAGGTGAGATGGCATGCCAAGGCCGATTACTTGCTAAAATATCCTGCCATATATTTATTGTGACGTATGCCATGGTCTAGTAGCCAATCTGTTAGGTGAAATAGCTCTACACCGTTTTATACTCGATCTTTGTTGTTGCGATGGCCTTCGATAGTTTGATGGATGTGTGCTCAGCCTCATTGACTGCTAAAACAGCCTGCCATAATTTAGCACTCAAATCTGTTTGCTGAATTAGCTTTACATATATTTTGTTACTTAGATCTGCTCGTACAAATATCTTGCCATAGCTTTAGACATCGACCTAGGTATTTTCTTCTGGACTTCATAAAAAAGCATATATGTCTTTCCTGTAATATCTAGTAGAAGAACTAATTTGTATGTCTAACAGATGGACAGGACTTGGATAACTTCTGCTCGAAGATTCTCCGCTGCATATGTCGAGGGGGTTGAAAACTTCATGAACTTTATCAAAGCTGAGTACGGTGGTCCGAAATCAGATGCGCTCTACCCGTGTAGTAGCTGTATGAATTCAGTTACAAGACCCCAGTCAATTGTGCAAAATCATCTACACTTGTATGGGATGTCGATCACATATACTAGGTGGGTTCATCATGGTGAAGCTGTGAACGTCAATGTTATTGTCTATGTGGAAGTAGCAGATCATCATCTTGATCTGCATGATGCTCATGTGGAAGAGGAAGAGGAGGAGGGGGAGGTGGCGGAGCCAGTGAGTTTGACAAACATTGAAACAATGCTACCAAATGCTCATGCATTCCGTAAACTTTCACCTGCAGAAGAAAAATGATGGGCCCGCATGTTGGAACAATGCATAGTGGCTGTCACCCCAAGAAATAAGCTGTTAGTATTCTCATCTATGGTCACCTTTCTTCAGGTGAAAACATCTGAGCGGATGACCAACAAATCATTCGATGCGATGTTGGCTGCTTTCCGCAAAGCTTTCCCAGATGCATCTGAGCTGCCACACACCTACAGTAAAATGAAGAATTTCCTTCGTGCAGTTGGAATTGGATATGATATGATCCATGTTTGTAAGAATAATTGTGTTCTGTTCTGGAAGGATTATGCCAACTTAAGTGAATGCCCGAAATGCAAATCATCAAGATGGAAAGATGGCTATGATGTGAAGAGGATTCCTCATAATGTTTTGAGACATTTTCCAATTACACCAAGATTGCAGAGGTTGTTTCATGATGTTGAAACAAGAGAGGATGTACTATGGCATTCTAGGAACTAGGAGTACAGAGATCAGGATGTAATGAGGCATCCATCACATGGTAGTGAGTGGAAAGGCTTCAATCAGAAGCACGAAAAGTTTGCTGCTGACCCGACAAACAGTAGACTTGGCTTAGCTTCAGATGGATTTAACCCATTTGGCCACCAGAGCGCCACATATAGCATGTGGTCAGTGCTTGTTATCCCTTATAACATGCCTCCAAATGTCTGCACCAAAGAATCAAACTACATGATGGCCTTGCTCATCCTAGGTCCAAAAAGTCCTGGAAAGGATTTTGATTTGTTCATGGAGCCTCTTGTGGAGGAACTTCAACAGATATGGAGGGGTGTTTTCACTCGAGACCTATATAGCAGCCCACCAGCTGATTTCTTTCTGTGTGTTGTTATAATTTGGTGCACCCATGATTATCCGGCTTTGGGCACTATGTCAGGGCGAACGACACATGGTTACAATGCATGTGTTCGTTGTGACAGGAATCCGCTGTCATACGCAATACTTAGCAAGATCTGTTACATTGGACACCATCGTTTCCTTGCCAAGGACAAGCCGCATCCTAGAAAATACCGAAGACATGTGTTCAATGCCAAGCATGAAAACCGTGATGCGCCAAAGAGGCTCACCACCGATGAGTTGCAAGTGGAATTAGAGAAGGGCATGCATATTACACCAGGAAACCATCCTGATAATGGTAGCGAGAAAAAGAAGCGTGGCAGGGCAGAAGAGAGATTATTGTTTACCCGCAGGTCCACTTTATGGGACTTGGAGTATTGGAAAGATTTGGATCTGCGGCATAATCTTGATGTGATGCACATCGAGAAAAATATATGTGACAACATTATCGGCACACTTCTTAATATTGAAGGCAAGACGAAAGATACCTTAAAATCTAGGATTGATTTGACACACCTGGGTATCGGACATGATTTGCATGTGCAAGATGAAGGTAAACCACGGGATATAGCACCAGCTGTGTACATCTTGGACAAGGTAAAAATAAAAGAATTATGCGAGCTCATGTCACTGGTGAGATTCCCACATGGATTTGCTTCCAACCCTGAAAGGAGAGTCAGTGCAGATGGAAACAAGGTACAAGGGTTGAAAACTCATGACTGCCACGTCCTACTTCAAAGGGTTTTACCTGTTATCCTTAGAGGATTGGGCCGCCCTTACTTATACAGAGCAGTTGCACAGTTGGGACAATTCTTCAGGGAACTCTGCAGTAGAAATATCAGGATAGATGCTTTGGAGCATCTTAGAGACAAGATACCAACTATCCTATGCGACCTTGGGAAGATATATCATCCACCCTTCTTTGATGTGATGGTGCATTTGGCTGTTCATCTACCTGATGAGGCACTACTTAGAGGTCCAGTACAGTATGGCTGGATGTACCCAATTGAAAGGCAGCTAGGCACTTTCAAGGGCTATGTTATGAACAGATCTAGACCCGAGGGTTCCATTGCAGAGGCCTACATTGCTACAGAAGCGTTGACATTCTGCTCAAAATACATTGAAACAGCTGACCAGCTTAGCAAAGAGGTGGATGAAGACAATTCCGAGCTAATGTTTTCGATTATTCTGTTCGAGTTACAGGGAAGAGTCGACAAGATGACAAACCTCAAGATTTGGAGAAAATGGTTTGGTATATGTTGAATAACTGTCCTGAGATACTACCTTATATCAAGTAAGTGCTAAGTACTGCGGCTTATACATCGTAATCTACTAAACTTGCAGCACATTCTTATATATTTAGATGTTTGACGCGATCAGTATGTTGTGCAGCATCTACAAAAAGGAGTTACTGCCGCAAAATCCAAGAAACATTGACAAACTGGTTATGGCAGGATTTGTGAAATGGTTCAAGAGCCATGTAAGCTTTTGAATTGCACTGTCAGTTTTTTTAATATATTGAGTACATAAGATGATCAGCTTGTTTATTTTCTAACCATAGGTTAAGAAGATGCGGGAGGATGGGCGGGCAGTTGATGATGCCCTTTACTCACTAGCAATGGGTCCTGATACTCAGGTAAGACATTATGAATCTTGCCTTGTTGGATATGTGCGCTACAACATCCTTGCACGAGACGAAGGCAGGAAGACACAAAATAGTGCCATCATGAGCACGGATACGTATGACAAAGAGATAACTGAAATGTATGCTAACATAACAGACATTGTTCAGTTGCAGTATATCTCCAGCTTCGAGGATCATCGGTGTGTGGTTCTGTTGTGCTGTCCTTGGTATAACCTGTTTTCCAGGATCGCAAAACCCAGAGCTAATGATTATTTCAAATCCATCAATGTCAAGGCGGCGTACCAGACCAACGAACCATTTATTTTGGCAAATCAAGCAACACAGATATTTTTCTTGGAAGACACATTTGCACGTAGCGATGACTGGAGAGTATTGTAAAGGTTTGAGCAGAGGAATTCGTTTAATGAAGTTGCACAACAAGATGATGCTTACACTACTCCTAATGTACAACATAACACAGATGTTCCTAATATCTTTGAGAACCATCACGTCAATGACGCCGGGGAAAAGATTGCCTGTCGTGCTGTGGACATACAAGAGTTGATCAAGAAGAAGCCAACGTTCGTGGACGTTGAGGACGAAGAAGAAGATGACACAGTGGCGGGACTGCTCTTCCTGTTCCAGCCGCTCAAACAAGCACCGGCGGGACTGCCTGCTCCCTCCTCCTCGCGGACGGCTGTGCTGCCGCGCAGACCTCACCGCCCCACCATACTCTCATCGATGGCCTAGCCATCCCTCTACTCACCCACACCTGTTGTTATTCTCCGGCGACGGCAGACAAACCAGTAAACCCTTGTACAGTCGTACTCCCCTCCGCGTGGGAAACAACTGCCAAGTCTTCCCTACCTCCGTGTCGTTCCCTTCCTAGGCCTTGTCGTCGTCCATCGCCCTGGTGTTCTCGGCGCGGCGTGGACAAGGCATGACTTCCATCGGAAGAGTACTGTACATGGAGAGGCGGACAACTGGGTCCACGGCAGCCGCAAGGAAGTGCCTCCTTATTACGCGAAAATAATTATTCCTCCACCTCACAGCGGGGACCCACCAGACGGGCCACCGTATTTGGCAAAAAAAAAAACATTTCCCCCCTGACTGCTCGGACCCACCGGGCGGGCCACTGTATTTCGCGAAAAAAACATTCCCCCCGCTGTCAGCTCGAACCCATCGGAAGTGCCTCCTTATTACGCACAAAAAAATGAATACTCCCCCTGCTAGCTGGGACCCAGTATAGTGGGAGGCTGACTTGTGGGCCTACTAAGTTGACGGGGACGGAGGGCTTTGTCAACTTAGTCAATATACACGATTCTAGCTCCATTGACCGTACGATGTCCATCCAACGGCCGTAGTGCTTCTTCAACCTCTGGTCATCTTGCTCCAGCCGCCCAAACCAGCGCCGGTCGTGCCTCGTGCTCATGCCTCCCGTGGTCGGCTGCAATGTCGCGGAGGCCTCACCGCCCCCTACTATTCCCACCGCTGGCCAGGCCCTATGCCGACGGCAGCCTCACACCGCAGTCGAACCAGTGAACCCTCGTACTCCTCTCCGCGCGGGCTTCCACTCCCGCATCTTCCCCGGCTCCGCGTCATCCCCTTCCTAGGCCTCATCATCATCCACCGCCCTGGTGCTCTCGGCGCGGCGTGGTCAACGTGGTCAAGGAACGACTTCCATCGGAAGAGTGCTACACGTGGAGAGGCTGACAGCTGGGTCCACGGCAGCCGCAAGGAAGTGCCTCCTTATTACGCGGAAAATAATTATTCCTCCACCTGACAGCAGGGACCCACCGAATGGGCCACCATATTTGGCGAAAAAACGTTTCCCCCTGACTGCTGGGACCCACCGGACGGGCCACTGTATTTCGCGAAAAAAATGTTCCCCCCGCTGTCAGCTCGGACCCACCGGAAGTGCCTCCTTATTACGCACAAAAAAATGAATACTCCCCCTGCTAGTTGGGACCCACCTTGGTGGGTGGCTGACTTGTGGGCCTACTAAGTTGACGGGGATGGAGTGCTTTGTCAAATTAGTCAATATGAACGATTCTAGCTCCAGTGACCGTACGATGTCCATCCAATGGCCGTAGTGCTTCTTCAACCTCTGGTCTTGTTGCTCCAGCCGCCCAAAGCAGCGCCGGTCGTGCCGCATGTTCTTGCCTCCCGTGGCCGGCTGTGCTGCCGCAGATGCCTCACCGCCCCCTACTATTCGCACCGCTAGACAGGCCCTACGGCGACAGCAGCCTCACACCGCTGCCGAACCAGTGAACCCTCGTACTCCTCTCCGCGCGGGCTTCCACTACCACATCTTCCCGACTCCGCGTCGTCCCCTTCTTAGGCCTCATCATCATCCACTGCCCTGGTGCTCTGGGCGCGGCGTGGTCAACGTGGTCAAGGAACGACTTCCATCGGAAGAGTACTGTATGTGGAGAGGCTGACAGCTGGGTCCACGGCCGCAGCAAGGAAGTGCCCCCTCATTACGCGCAAAATAATTATTCCTCCACCTGACAGCGGGGACCCACTGGACGGGCCACCGTATTTCGCGAAAAAAATGTTTCCCCCTGACTGCTGGGACGCACCACCTACATCTTCGCACACAAGGAAGTGCGTCCGGGCAAAAAAACGATTCGCCCCCTTGACTGTTGGGACCCACCAGCTACATCTTCGCACGCAAGGAAGTGCTTGACAGTCGGGACCCACCTGGTCGAAGTGTACATAGCGTTTTCATTCTGGTCGCGATGTACATACATACTGGTCGATGTAGAGGCACGCACGTGTCATAGTAGAGGCGCGCACGTAGCATGTACACGTACGTACAGCGGCCAGTGTGCAAGAAAGAAAATACGGCCACGTACGTACATACGGGCAGGGTCTCGAACGCTTACTCGCGCATATGTATGGCTAGGGCTCGTGTACATGGCTGGGTCGGAACGGAGAAACATCGTTGTCGTCGTGTTCATGGGGAGCCAACCGGCTGGGTCGGAACGGAATGCGTCGTCGTGTTCATTGGGAGGGCTTGGACGGAACATCCGATGGAAACGAGGCCTGGCGTACCGCAAAACGGAGGAAACGGCCTTGCGTTTGACCGGCCACGGTCGAAACGGGATCATGTTCATCGGGAGGGGACTGGCGTACCGCAAAACGGCGGCAACGGACTTCCTACGGTCGAAACGGGGGTCCTGTTGATCGGGAGGGGTGTGGCGTACCGCAAAACAGAGGAAACAGACTTGTGTTGGAGCGGTACGGTCGAAACGAGGGTCCTGTTCATCGGGAGGGGTGTGGCGTACCGCAAAACGGGACTCCACGGGATACTGTTCATCTCCACCGTCGACCCCCTCCAGCCTCCACGAGCTACTATTCATCCACCGTCGACCTCCTCCTGCCTCCACCTGCGACTGTTCAGCCTCCATCGCGTGCTAATCCACCGGCTACTGTTCAACCAGCCCTCTCTACGGGATCCTGTTCAACCAGCCCTCCACGGGCTATTGTTCATCCGACCCTCCATGGGGTGGTCCTGTTCATCCAGCCCTCCACGGGGTCCTATTCATGCAGCCCCAACCGGCTCGATCGATCGGGGTCCTGTTCAACACCAGGGGGTCCTGTTCATCCACCCCCACCAGGAACTGTTCATCCAAATCCCCCAGTAACGCTCACTGTTCATGCAGAGGCCACATCGATCGGCTTCAGTTAGCAGCAGTAGCGAAGGAATCGCTCGATCGGGTTCAGTTAACAACCATCGGTCGATCGCTCGAGTTCAGTAACGTGTAGCCTGCAGTGCAATCGCTCGGGTTCAGTTAGAGCCCAATGCGTCGCTTGGGTTCAGTTAGAGCACAACGCCTCGCACCCACGCGCGTGCGCGTATGAGAGAAACGCGCATCGCTCGGCCCCGACCACCCACCGTAACCGGGAACACCCCGATATTTTCCTCGCCCTCGCTTCTACCATGATTTTTTCCGTCATGGACGGCCCAAAGAATGTCATGCAGCTGCGTCTCCGGCCCGCCCAGGACGAAAAGCCCATTTTCTGTCATGATTTTTTGTCATAGAAGTAGGACCCCACCACATCTATGATGATACCGTGTTTTGTCACAATTATTGTCATAGAAAAGTCATAAGTATGACAGAAAAAAAATCATTCGGCCCAAAATGTCACGGATGTGTCTTTTTTTTGTAGTGTGAGCGGAACCACTGCTTGAAGCCATGGGCGGTACTACCGCTGTCACAGTGGTACTGCCGCCTATGTTGGTACTACCGCTGTCACAATGGTATCGTCACTCAGTGTCGCAGTACTACCGCTGCCCCCCTCTCCAAAGCCACTTCCAAGATTACGGTGGATCCTCCAAAGATGCGAGAAATAGCTAAGGGTGCAAAAGGAGACATGTACGTGTTGATTCCACCCTAACCTTTCCGATACGGACCCCATCTTGATAGTACGGTGTTTCCTACGACTCAAGTCCACCAAAACTGAAACAAAGGAAACAACACCGTCTTCTCTTTAAACATTGAGGGGTACAAATAGTGTCGTGCCATATGAATGAATATCTGAAATGCTCAATGCACACGATTAGTCTGTAAACGTATTTTCATCAATCACCAAACCCACTAAGGGGGAAATATGCCCTAACAACATATTTTCACATATTTGCATATGCCTTTGAGAATAAAATCATCTTGGATTTGTATACTGGAGGAGCGGATAGCCCAAGAGAGGTAAAAGCAAATGGCCAAGTGAAAGTGAAAACCATGTCCCCCAACATTGTTGTACAAAGCTCGAGAACAATGAAGTGGATTATGAGGAACGAGAATGGTTCTCCGAAGAAATCGAGGTTAACTTCCTCGTTCTGCTGGAGTGTGGACATTAGGGTGATGAAGATGAGAGGAGGCATATGGGTGGATCAAGCAAGGGGCGGCCTTGCTGGAGTAAGAGATCAAAGGAGATGCTCATGTGACAAGGAGAGGTGGTGGCAATGAAAGACAAGATTGATAAGTCGATCAATGCAAGGAAGAAGATGGTAGCTCAAGCAGTTCAATAAGATGGACTTGGGGGAGAGGAAACAACAAGAGAAGTGAGGGCGGCAAGAGGTGAACAACAATACATAAGAGGCGCAAGACCAAGATGGAGAAGCGTAGGCTTCAATTCGAGGAGCACCAATTGAAGCAAGAGATTGTGGCTAAGGATGACATGCTCATGATGGACCAAAATGCCATGGTTGGAGTATATTTTGAAAGATTGGGTAACCGAATATCTTGACATCTAGGATTGCATGGAGTGTCCAATATTCGGGAGGGCACAATTGGTGAGAGTGACCGGTGCACACTTGCGAGGACCGAGTGATGCACAATCAGATGGACCGAGCGGTGATGTTTATGTCATGTGATCTTTTTCTTTTGTATTGGTTGAATGCGTGCATGATGCTGATGTCATGTGAACTTTGCTTCCATGTTTTGTTGGCGCATTTGCGGGATGTGCTATTTTTAAATTTGAATTTGAAACCTAAAACTAATATGAGTTGAGATGTTGTGTGAAGTGTGTGTTGTTGTTTTTTTGTGAAAAACATTACATCTATTATAAAAGTTCACTTTAAGTATAAAGCATCTCAAACATTTTTTTAAATAGATGGAGATTTTGGAACCGCCGAACAACCACTATTACCCCCACAATGAGCCGTCGATGCGTCGTTGTCGCAGCTTCCCTACTGAGGGAGTTCTGGATTGAGGGGTCCTCGGGAGGCCGGATAACTCGTGGTGGGACGGACTGGTGGGCCGTGAAGATCATTGTTGAAGATCGTCTCTCGTATCTGGATAGGACTCATGTATTTGTATAATGGCAGGTTTTAGGTTCGGGTGTAATTTTTCCTTCCTCTGCAAGCTGGTTATGTACAAACCCTAGACCCCTCCGGTGCATATATAAACTGGAGGGTTTAGTCCGTAGAGGCTAGAGAATCATAACATCCTCATAGGCTAGGCTTTAGGGTTTAGGCATTACGATCTCGAGGTAGATCAACTCTTGTAATCATATTCATCTAGATTAATATAGCAGGAAGTAGGATATTACCTCGATCGAGAGGGCCTGAACCTGGGTAAACATCATGTCCCCGGTCTCCTGTTACCATCGATCCTCAGACGCATAGTTCGGGACCCCCTACCCGAGATCCGCCAGTTTTGACACCGATATTGGTGCTTTCATTGAGAGTTTCACTATGTCGTCGACCGAAGGACTGATGGATCGCTTCGTCAACCACGACGGCACCACCGAGGGAACTTTCCCTCCAGGCCAACTTTTTGTGTTCGGCAGCTTCATGCTCCGTGCCAACATAGAAGGCCACCTCGAGCGGGTTGAGAGCTACGCCCCTGGTCATCAGGTCAGGTTTGAAAGCTTGAACTACGTTGCTCATATCCGCGGAGACTTGATCTTCGACGAATTCGAGCCCACGGTGACCTCTCTCTGCCACCACGATGAACACGACCTAACTTTGTCATCGGACCAGGAAATAGCACTTGTAACCGTTCTGGCCCTAGATCCAGAATAAATCGCGTCGTCTGAGGATGGGAAGCTCAACCCCGCCAAGGAAGCCGCAAACTCAACGGCGCAGGAGCCACACACGGACCCAACTCTGAGCGGGATCTGTGTTACCGGAACTCCTGACTCGTCTCCGGCGGTAGGTTCTTAACCATGCGCATCTGCGCCCTTCAAGCTCGATCAGGCGTCTATCACCGAATTCAGCATTGCAGATATCTTCCGGCACTCACCTTTTTGCGATGTGCTAAACTCTTTAAAATCTCTCTCCTTAGCTGGGGACACACAGCCGAATTATATTCGGTTCTAACTGGAGCCTGATGATGGAGAATTTTGCTTCCCACCCACCACCCACTTGGTAGCCACGGTCGAAGATCTAACCGATCTACTTGACTACACTTCTGAAGACTTCGAATGGATGGACCTCGAAGCCGAAGCAGATCTAGACAAAAACCAGCCCATAACCGGGCGATGGACAGCTATGTCTTCATACGACGTGTATATGGTGGATACACCTAAGGAGAAGGAGGGCGACTGCGAAAATGATCCCGCAAAGGACAAGCATGTCGATGAACCTCCCAAACGTCGGCGTCCGAAGCGCCGAACTAAATCCCGTAAAGGGAAATATAGCACCACTATCACTAACGACGGTGACAGTCCGGAGCAAGACGAAGATCCCGCAGACCCAGCGATGGAGCAAGACGAGCGAGAGGACGATGAATGTAGTCCGAAACCGCTGTCCGATGACAGCGATGCCGAAGATAGTAATTATGAACCTGTCTCTGAAGAGTATGTTAGCCTGGGCGACAACGAATACATTGTCCCAGAAGAACCCTTAGAACAAAAGCGCTTCCATCGGAGGCTTATCGCCACCGCGGGGACCTTCAAAAAGCAGCAAAGACGGCTTCGAGCCGCACAGGACACGCTCAATGATAGATGGAACGAAGTGCTAGACGTTGAGCAAATGGCTACAATCGCCAAACCAAAGGCTATCCTAAGCGTAAACTGTTGCCCGAATTCGACGACCAGGCCACTGCGCATATACCACCAAAGAATAACACCGTCGATAAGCCGGACCGACCACCTCGTCGACGGGATAGAGTGGCTAGCAACGGTGTGCACAAGCCCGCACCCCCACCCCGTAAAGGAAAGGAGGATACGGCTCAGGCCCGGAAACACGATCTGCGTGAGGACTTGAACAAAAAGGTTGGCTAGACCAGATCCATTTATGGATCCAGGGACCGTGCTCCCGCACGGGACGGGGGCTATCAAGCCAATCATGCCGGTCATATACCAGTTCGGGGTCAATACCAAACATCACAACCGTCGGACATACGCCATGACATAGCAAAATACAGGGGCACCGCACACCCTCTGTGCTTCACCGATGAGGTGCTGGATCATGACTTTCCAGAAGGGTGTAAACCCGTAAATATCGAGGCGTATGATGGAACGACGGATCCTGCCGTCTGGATAGAAGACTTCATTCTTCACATCCACAAGGCTCGCGGAGATGATCTCCACGCCATCAAATAATTACCCCTCAAGGTGAAAGGACCAGCTCGGCACTGGCTAAACAGCCTCCCAGAGAACTCCATTGGAAGTTGGGAAGAACTTGAGGATGCTTTTCGGGCTAATTTTCAAGGGACATATGTCCGGCCCCCGGATGCTGATGATCTAAGTCACATCATCCAACAACCTCGGGAGTTAGCCCGCAAGCTTTGGAATTGGTTTCTCACTAAGAAAAACCAAATCGTGGACTGTCCGGACGCCGAAGCCTTAGCGGCCTTCAAACACAGTGTCCGGGACGAATGGCTAGCTAGACACCTCGGCCAGGAAAAGCCGAGGACAATGGCAGCCTAACTACACTCATGACCCATTTTTGCGTGGGCAAGGACAACTGGCTAGTTTATAGCAGCACCAACGACCCTGGAACATCTGAAGTCAGGGACGACAATGGGAAGCCACGATGTAATAAAAACAAACGTCAAAATAATGCTGGAAGCCCAGATGATACAACGGTAAACGCCGGACTCAGCGGCTCTAGACCCGGTCAACGGAAGAAGCCATTTGAAGGCAACAAAGATGGTCCATCTAGCCTGGAGAAAATATTAGATAGGCCCTGCTAGATCCATGGCACCCCACAAAAACCTGCAAACCATACAAACCGTAATTGTTGGGTCTTCAAGCAGTCCGTCAAGCTCAACGCCGAACACAAGGAAAAGGGACCTCAGAGCGAAGACGAGGATCAACCTCGCCAGCCGAACACAGGGGGACAGAAAAAATTTCCACCGGAGATCAAAACAATGAACATGATCTATGACACTCATATCCCAAAGAGGGAGCACAAGCGCGCACTCTGAGATGTCTACGCCGTCGAGCCTGTTGCCCCCAAATTCAACCCATGGTCGGCCTGTCCGATCACTTTTGATCGCAGGGATCATCCGACTAGTATCCGTCACGGGGGGTTCGGCTGCCCTCGTGCTCGACCCAATAATCGATGGATATCATCCCACTCGAGTCCTTATGGATGGCAGCAGTAGTCTCAGTCTGATATATCAGGACACTGTGCGTAAAATGGGGATCGACCCGTTAAGAATCAAGCCAAGCAGCACGACCTTTAAAGGAGTGATACTAGGCGTAGAAGCCCGCTGCACGGGCTGTTTAACATTGGAGGTCGTATTCGGCTCTCCCAATAACTTTGAAGCGAAGATCTAATCTTCGACATAGATCCGTTCTGAAGTGGCTATCACGCACTACTCGGAAGAACGGCCTTCGCCCGCTTTAATGCAGTCTCGCATTATGCTTATCTAAAGCTTAAAATGCCTGGACCACGTGGCGTCATCACGGTCAATGGAAATATGAAGCTCTCTCTCCGCACGGAGGAGGACACCGCGGCCTTAGCAGCCGAAGTCCAAAACGGCCTATTCAAGCCGGACAGCCTATCGGTCGTTAAAATCGCGGACACAGCTAAATGTGTTCGGCTACGCCTCAGTGTGGCAGCTCGGATGAATCTGAGCTGGATTAGCAGTTACGCCCCCATCGACCGTCCCATAAGGTGATAGCATACGTGCCTCGCGTACATAATTATGCCCTCAAAATCCCTTGGGCGGCGCTGGGGGCACACTACATAAACATAGTCCATAGTTCTGCTCGACCGTATTCGGACTCTAAAATTATCTTTCAAGGTTCACTAAACGAACCGGTTCCATTTATGGACACACTGGATTTCTTTTCTTTTCCAGGGTTTTTCTTTTTTCTCTTTTTCACAGATGGCCATCACACTCCCCCCTTCGAGGACACATCACAGAGGAGGAAACGGCGCAGACGTGCAGTAGGGACCCGCGCTAAGGTTTCTTTTTAGATTAAGACCCTGTGTAAACATTTTTTCTCTTTTTGTTTTATACTTTTCTGGCATGTAAAATGTCCAAGAAAGTTATCGGCATTATTTGTAAGCTTACGGCTCGCCGTACTATAATGGGATATTATAAGAACAGCTTGGTTCATATTATGTTTGGAGTTTTATTCTCTCACCACCTATGTTCTCTCCCCACGTTAGATTGCCACACATGCCTTGTCAACAGGGTCCATAACCAGGGGCTGTATTCAGCCCGGTATATGTCGAAAAGTCCGAACACCTATAAGGAGTGTTCATCGTCCTGGATGTTTGCTCTATATGCATCAGTTCCGAATCATGTCTTGGGTCAATGGTTGGGTTACCCGGCTCCTATGCTTACCCCTACATTCCTGATTGTTCGGCTAGGGTGTAAAGGGAGAACTACTGCGATTGTACTTCTGGCTCGTCCGGTCAAGTACCTCAATAGAGAAAGCCAAAAACCGACTGTCATGATATGCGAGAACCTGGTCCGCGATCCGATGACTTAGTTTTATACTACGATCGATGGAGATCCACCCCGTGTTATACGAAGGGTTGGTTTTTTGCCCAGCCGCTTACCAATGGATACCTTAATTCGGAAATACCATATCCGCACCAGGGGCTAGTACCTAGCCCCACTTGTCAAACTCCTATGGCTAAGTGAAAGCAATAACGCCGCATAGTCTGATTGCCTGGTTCGCTCCGCATACACCTCCTACATGGACCAAGACGTTGGATAAAGAGTGTCTACGCATATGGCCAAACACCCCAATACTATTTACGTGGGGACTGAAACCGACGACTGGAAACTTTCAGATTTAAATAAACAGCCACACAGGAGGTAAAAGTCGCTCACATTATAATAGCACAAAAGTTATATACATCAGTTCATAAGCTCAAGTATTTACAACCGGATACAATTACTCAAAGACAACATCTTTTGAGCACTGGCCTTCTACAAGGCGGACGCCTTCTATGACGTCCTTGAAGTATTTCTCCGGCTTGCGGTGCTCCTTGCCTGCGGACGGGCCAGCGGTAGCTATATCCTGCGCCTTCCTCTTCGCCCAGTGCACTTTTACACGAGCGAAGGCCATCCGAGCACCCTCTATGCAGGCCGAACGCTTCAATGCGCCGACCTGCGGACTCGCTTTCGACGAGCCGCTTCACCAATCCGAAGTAGCTACTTGGGATTGGATAGCCGAACTATCAAGTCCTTCATGGCCAAACCCGCCATATTGCGCAGCTCGACTAGCTGCTTCATCTGGTTGTTGAGGGGCACCGAATGTTTTGGTGCATAGAACTGCGACCAAAACAGCTTCTCCGTGTCGTTCCCCTCCTGGGCTCGGAAATATTGGGCGGCGTCAGCACTACTCCTCGGAAGATCAGCAAACACGCCTGGAGAACTCCATATTCGTGTCAGCCCAAGATACTTTCGCCCTCCGAAGATGCTCTGTAAGAGAAAGGTCTTACCAGATGCTATCTCCCGCGCCTGCTTGATTTCTTCACAAGCGCTGCGAGACTCGCTTCGCGCATCCTGGGCAGCCTTAACTGTCGCATTAAGCTCGGACGCTTGTTCCAAAGCCTTCAACTCCAATGCGTCGCAGTTGCGAATAGCATCTTTGAGTTCGTCCTCGACTTCGGACACCCGAGCCACGTGATGTTGGCACGCGGCCTTTTCGGCCTGTAAATCGGAAACCGCTTTGTCAGTGATTACCCTGCTCGCCTTGGCTTCCTTCTTGGCCTTCGCGAGCTCGCCCTTGAGGGCCTCGATCTCAGTGGCGCCAACTGTGTAAAATAGAATATCATAAAGAGTTCATACTCATACCCAATTACTTAGTCTTCTTGACATCTTAATTTTTTATTACGCATACCTTGCATATCATCTAAACGCTGGTTGACACGGTCGAGGTCCACGTTGGCCAACAAAAGCTTCCGATTTAGTTCGGCAACTTCTGCATCTCGTGCAGTTGCTGCAACTAGTGAAGCCTATTCAAATACATAAGCATACAGTTCAGCTCTATAACATGCTATACTATGGATACTTCGTCCGATTCTGTTCAGAATCACACAAAGCATCAGGGGCTACTGGCTATATATGTGCATATAAAACAAATAAAGTTCCATAAAGAACATTACATTGCTTACCTCAAAGCTTGTTAACAGGCTGTTAAAGGCTTCATTCGGTCCGCCTTTGACGGACTGGATCTTCTTCATCACCGCACCCATCATGGTGCGGTGCTCCTCCGCGACGGAAGCACTCTGTAGTGCTCCCTCCAGAGGGTCCGGCACCTCCGGATTGACCCCGGGCGCCGCCGTATCCTCCCCCACCTTGGGGGTCTGGTCTTCGGACCCCAGAGCCGCGCTACGCTCCGAATCAGTATTCGACAGGTGATACGTCCAAAACGTATCTATAATTTCTGCTTGCTCCATGCCCTTTTTGTGTGATATTGCTATGATATTTATGCACTTCCATACACTTTTGATCATATTTGGACTAACCTACTAATGGTTGCAAAAGTGCACAATGTTCTTGTTTTACACTTTATTGTGTAGGAATTACTTGGAAATTGACAAAAACGCAAAACGAGTCGTATTGGAGTAGGACTCTGACTTTCCTGAAATCTGTCTGAGAACGTTTTTTAAAGATGGTCACGTTCCGGCCCTAAGACGACGTCAAACGGAAAAAGTCTAGTTGCCAAAGTTGTGGGGAATTTCGAGGCGGTGCTTCTGGATATAAAATTCGTCCAAATCGGAGACCGGACGGCCGAGAAAAGCCCGTTTTACTAAGGCCCAAAATCTGATGACGGGAATTCGAGAGTCTATATAAAGAGAGGAAACCTAGGTCACCAAGGGCCACGAATTTTCCTCCTCCCGAGCCGCCGTCTTGGAGGGGAGGACCAGCACCATTGCAGCACCATCCACAAGGAAGAAGGGGGGCCAAGGAGCCGCTGCCCCTAGGCCGCCGCCGCCGCCTCCGTGGCTGCCGCCGGCCATCTCCTCCTCGCGGGGCTGCACCTCTCCATCAACACCATCATCAACCTCCTCCTCACCATGTCCATGTGTGAGTAGTCTTCTCCGGGGCCGAGGGCTCGTACGTGTAGCTATGTGGTTATCTTTCTCTCCCATGATGTGATCTTCGTTGTGATCATAGGCTATGTTAATCTAGGGTGATCCCATGATATTTCCCCTTCCTCTATGTATTGGATTGATGTACTCACTTGTCTTTATCTAGTATAATCCCCGAGACCAAGGTGACAGCGGTCTATTGGACATGGATTAGAAAAATATTTTCATGAGTGATTTCCTCTCTTGTGTGTTGATTGAAGATTGAGAGTCTCTTGGTGCTTGTCTTTGACAATCCTTTAGATATGTTGTGGTGATTGTGGGACTCTCTTTGGATGGCCGCGGTGACATTGGGAAATCCTTAGATTGAGAACTACGAACTTTGAGGTGTGCTTTTGTAGCCCTACACAATTCTCGTCCTCTCTTGACCACGAAGGAATGACCTCCGGGTGCGTCTCCATTGCATGTTTTATGGGAAATATCATGTGATTCGATTATGTTAATGTTGTTGGGAGTTGCCACTAGTGAAAGTATGATCCCTAGGCCTTGTTTCCATCATTGCAATACCATTTGTGCTCACTTTTACCACTTGTTTGCTTGCTGCACTTTTTATTACAGATTTATATTACTTTGTTTTGCCATCCATATCACTTGCCATTTAACATCTCTTCGACGAACTAGTGCGCCTATACAACTCCTAGTTGTATTAGGTGTCTCAGGGACACAAGAGACTTCTTGTATCTTAGTTGCAGGGTTGCTTGAGAGAGACCATTTTCAACCTCTACTTCCCTGAGTTCGATAAACCTTAGGTCATCCACTTGAGGGAAATTGCTGCTGTCCTACAAACCTCTGCGCTTGGAGGCCCAACATAGTCTACAAGAGTAGAAGCGTGCGTAGACATCAAGCTATTTCTGGCGCCGTTGCCGGGGAAGTGAGTGCTTGAAGGTATATCTTTAGATCTTGCAATTAAATCTTTTTGTTTCTTTTTTTTATTTTCACTAGTTTTGCTTAAAGGAAAACAACAAAAATATGAGAGAGCTTTATAAGCTCTACCTTGAACTTGGACATGATGTGTTCGAAGAGAAAATTAAAAAACCTTTGGAACTTTATTATTTGCATAACAATCATGATGGTGGTGATATTATTAGTATGTTTCTTTTTAATATCAATATTGCTAATGACATGGAAAGCTCTAAGCTTGGGGATGACACGTTTGATGAACATGATATTTTTAGTCCCCCAACTTTTGAGGAGAAATTTTACTTTGATGATACTATGCCTCCTATATATGATGATTACAATGATGAATATGATATTTTCAGTCCAACTACTATTGAGGATAAAATTTATTATGATTATGATATGCCTCCTAAATACGATGATTACCATGATGGTTATGATAGTCTTACTCTCACTATTCCTAATAAGAAAGATTTTGCTTATATGAAGAGTAATGACACTTTTATGCTTTTGGATCATGGAAATAATGCCTTATGTGATAGTTAAATTGTTGAGTTCATCCATGATGCCACTGAAATTTATAATGAGAGAGGGAGACATGGTTCTAAATATCTTAATAGTAAGAAGTTTCCTCTCTTTATGGTGAATATTTTGAAGTTGTGCTTGTTTTGCCTTCCTATGCTAGTTGCTTTGTGCTTCAATGAATTATTCTGTTGCAATATTTCTATGCATAGGAAGCATGTTAGGCTTAAATGTGTTTGGTATTTGCTTCTTGATGCTCTCTTTTGTTCTTCAACTCTTATTCCTACGAGAGCATCATTAAAGTCTTAAGCCTATCTTTATGGCTATAAAGAAAGAGCTCTAGGGAGACAACCCTTGTTATCTTTGCTTTCAGTTTGTTCTTTCAGTTTTTAGTGGTTTTGATGTTTGTTACTACTGTAGCAACATCATTGTATCTTTATTTTTCAGCTTTGTGCCAAGTGTAGCCTCTGATTGCAAGAAAGTTCAAAAGTTGTGACGTGCTGTCCAGGAAACAGATTATGTCCTTGGACAGAAAAATTCGTATAAAATCACCAGATCATCTTTTTGGTCTGAATTTTTTCGACAGCGTGCTCTATACAATTGTATTTCGGGCGTATGTTCTGAGTTTTTTGATTTGAGTTGCAGAAGTGCCCCGAAAAAATCATTTACTACCTGCTGGTCTGTTTTTCACAGATTCTGTCCTGTTTTGCCTTTTCTTCATTTTGCAAACCTTGAGCTTGCTTTTTCTTTGCAAAAACCTTTTGGCAATCTTGAGAAACAGTAGACATTCAAGAATATCCTTATTTACAGCAAGGAACAATTATTTTATTAAGGGTACTAACCTCCCTAATCAGATTATGATGAGTTATGTATGAAGGGAGTTTTCAAGTGTGCGAGGGAAGATGATAAAAAGATTCAGGAGTGTCAAACGCTCAAGCTTGGGGATGCCCCCATGCACCCCCTAGAAATATTCAAGAAGACTCAAGCGTCTAAGCTTGGGGATGCCCCCGTGCATCCCCTTCTCCATCAACAATTATCAGTTCGTCTTTCGTTCCACTATATTTTTATCACTTCATGTGTTATGTGCTATGCTTGGAGCGTCTTGCTTTTAGTTTCCTTTTTAATTTTCTTTAGCTTTGCTTGCTTTTCATAACGAGTTGGAACTCAGCTTTCTTTGTGTGGGAGAGAAACACGCTCCACTTCAACCTAGAACACAACATAGAATTTTCATGTCTATCTTTGTTGTGTATGTTCTTGGTCTTTCAATAGCTACTGTCATGTTCAGCTCTTAGTTTTCATGCTTATCTTTTTAAAGAGCTTTTGTTTAGTTGGTCGCTGGAACTCTCTTTAGTCATCATGCTTATCTTATTAAGAGAGTTGGCTTCTGTTGCACTGGTCGATATGTCTATGATAAAAATGCTACGTGCATAATGGTGCTTAGTAGTTCATGTTTTCTTATGGTTAGTCTCAAATAGCTGGGGGATTCCCAATGTGTTATTGGAGTACCAACATGATTTGTTTGCCTATGATGTGGTATGGTTTAGTGATATCTTCCTTCGAGAATTTATTTTGATTGACTTGGCGTATGCCCATGCATATTTAAGACTGTAAAGAAAGTCTACCAAGCCTTGATGATCTTTAGTTTCTGAGTAGCGATATAACTTCCATGCCTGATTCAATGTTGCTTTGTCGCTCTGCATGATTATGACTGTCATTGCTCTTTTAGTTGGTCGCTCCCAGTCTTTTGCTAACCTTCGCCTGTACTAAGCGGACTGACTGCTTGTGCATCCCAAATCCTTTAAACCAGTTATGCCATATGAGTCCACCATACCTTCCTATACATGGTATTTACCTGCCATTCCTAACGAAGACTTTCATGTACCATCTCGAAATTATTCAAAAAAGCATTTCTCTTTTGTGCCTCTGTTTTAGTTCATGAGGAAGTAGTAGTTAATTCATGATCTTTTTAAGTTGGACAAGCTTCACCCCGGGATTGCATGTCTAATGTGCAAACCCATAATACAAGAAGGAACTAGCATAGAGTGCGCCCGGCTCATTAAAAAATTATACAACAAACAAACCCTCCTTCACGCTTTGTTCATGAGAAATCAGAAAACTTTGGCAGTGATAAACAAAGGAGATTAAGAGGATGTGATCGTCCTCATTCGGGAGCCATTCCTCGAAACTTGTCCAGTTCGAGAAGTAATTGAGTTATCTGCTAGCATTCGTTGACGAAATATGCATAATCTAAAAAAATAATTATTACCTCTGTTTTTAAAACCAAGAGCTCTGGTACATGTTTTGTCTTTGTTTTCGACCACGGGTTTTCAACCTTGCCAAGAAAAGTCACGGTTCGAGAGTCTCCACCTTCATTAAAGCACCAACTATTTAGAGCATGATTGTCATTCTGAGTGTAATGTGCATTGTCCCAAAGTACCATTGTCTTTTGCATGATTATGATATCGTTTATTCTGAAATCATTGTATCTAGTCGTCACTTAAACCTTGGAGGTGCCCCTGCATTTATGTTTTGCTTCACTAAAGGGGGCAAGCGAGATAGCACTTTGTCATATTTGCACACCATGATCACTAAAAATCTATTGAGTGTTTCAGTATCATATTGTAAAACTTTCAGTTCTTTGTGATTTTCTCATGAGGCAACTTAATTACTACAGATTCATTGTCTCAGTAAGCACTTGTCATGTGACTGTGAAAATAGTGGATGTGATCAATGATGGTAATATGGTCCGGAGTCTCATGATGTTCACTAGTGATGTCTCTCTCCCAAAAGACGATAAAACAGCTATGTGAGGTAACAAATTACAGCTGGGCAATTGTCATGACCACGAACACAAACCAATGCTGACTACATTGCAAGAAAGGTTGAGGTTCAAAGCATGGGCGGTACGCCAAAGTAAGTAGACCGAAATCCATCAATATCTACTACTAATCATCCACCTTGAGATATCTATCCAGAACATCTCGCTGGTATTAAGTTGCGAGTCCCACCCATAGTGTAAACTCAATGCAACAGACAACTGCATTAAAAGAACTTTGCGTAAAGTAAACAATCCTTGCACCCGCGGGCACAAGCACCATTGTTTTCCCCCTTGTGGCAACAGCACATCCCCTAGACTCATGTTTCTGTCACTCAAGCTAGTCATCGAGGGGCATGAACCCACAATCGAGCATAACGTTCCCTCTTGGAGTCACTACTTACTACTCAGACAAAGCAATAAATTACAACGGAGAACATGCAAGAATTACTTATGAACTAAAACATAAAAGAGGTGAATCAAATATATTACTCAAGATCAATCTGAACATAATCTCATAATCCATCGGATCCCAGCAAACTCAGCATAGCAACAGCATAAGGATTACATAGGTGCCTCGATCATGTAGGGCAGCTCATGAGGACTAATTAGTGAAGCACAAGAACGGGAGGAGAACATCACATAGCTACTGGTCATGGACTCATGGTCCGAGGGAGACTACTCACAAGTCATCCGGGAGGCGTCCATGGTGGTGGAGAAGCTCCCAGTGGTGATCCTCCCCTTCGGCAAGGTGCCGGGAAGAGTTCTCCTGGTGCTCCCGATCTTGGAAGCGGCGGCGGCGGCGGAACAGAGATGGGATCGCGAAAAGAAGTCCTGTTTCGAGGGTTTCGGAGAGTCCTTTAAATATATCTCAAAGTAGGGCACCGGGGGACTCTCGGGGGGCCGAGGCGCCCCCCCCCCCCCCCCC
>LR738715.1:189851322-189864489 GCA_902687465.1 Secale cereale | reverse complement strand
CCCCCAGGTTGCCCTTCGGACGAAGTGTTGTTTTCGGTTCGCTGATTTTTTATATAATTTTTCTGGATTTTTTTGGGCAGTTCTCGAAACGTGAAAACCTGAAATACAATAACAGCCGAAAACAGAAACTGGCACTGGGGTGCACTGGATTAGTAAGTTAGTCCAAATATGATCAAAAGTGTATGGAAGTGTATGAATATCATAGAAATATCACCCAAAAGTGGCATGGAGCAAGCAGAAATTATAGATACGTTTTGGACGTATCAACATCCCCAAGCTTAATTCCTGCTCGTCCTCGAGTAGGTAAATGATAACAAGAATAATTTCTGTGGTGACATGCTATTAACCATATAAGACTTTCTCATAGTCATATGACAAAAGCTTACTGAGACAATGATTCTATAGTAATTAAGTTGCCTCAAGAGAAAATCAGAAATGACTGAAAGTTTTACAACATGAAACTGAAACATCAAAAAGATTTGCAATGAACATGATGTGCAAATATGATAAAGTGATATCTAGCTTGCCCCTTTTAGTGATGCAAAACATAAATGCAAGGGCACCTTCAAGGTTTAAGTGATGACTAGATACAATCATTTCAGAATAAACGATATCACAATCATGCAAAAGACAATGCTACTTTGGGACAATGCACATTACACTCAGAATGACAATCATGCTCTCAGTAGTTGGTGCTTCAACATAAAGGTAAAAGAAAGGTTAAGTGCTAAAGCTTTTTATTTGAAAACATGGAAGCAATTGTGTCAACGGTAGTAGTACTTCATATGTGTCATGCATAAAACATCTTATAAGTTGCAAGCCTCATGCATCGAATACCAATAGTGCTCGCTCCTTGTCCTAATTAGCTCGGATCCCCATGGGTTATCATTGCATTGCATATGTTTTAACCAAGTGTCACAAAGGCGTACCTCTATGCCACCTGTACAAAGGTCCAAGGAGATAGATCGCATTTGATTTCTCGTTTTTGATAGATCTCAACTTGAGGACATCCATACCGGGACAACATAGAAAATAGATGATGGACTCCTCTTTAATGCATAAGCATATTCTCATGAGAGATTGAGGATTAAGGTCCAAGCTAAAACTTCCACCATGATGCATGGCTTTGGTTGGCGGCCCAATGTTCTTCTCTAACAATATGCATATTAATTCAACCCACGGTAAATCACCCTTACTTCAGACAAGACGAACATGCATAGCAACTCACATGATATTCAACAAAAGTGTGACAGTTGATGGCGTCCCCAGAAACATGGTTACCGCTCAGTAAGCAACTCATAAGAAATAAGATACATAAGCAACATATTCTTTACCACAATAGTTTTTAGGCTACTTTCCCATGAGCTATGTATTGCATGGTTAATTTGCTTAGTACAGGTGGAGGTTAGCAAAAGACTGGGAGCGACCAACTAAGAGAGCAATGACGGTCATAATCATGCAGAGCGATAAAGCAATATTGAATCAGGCATGGTAGTTATATCGCTACTCAGAAACAAAAGATCATCAAGGCTTGAGAGACTTTCTTTACAGTCTTAAATATGCATGAGCATACGCCAAGTCAATCAAAATAAATTCTCGAAGGAAGATATTACTAAACCATACCACATCATAGGCAAACAAACCAAGTTGGTACTCCAATGACACATTGGGAACCCCCCAGCTATTCGAGATTAACCAAAAGAAAACCTGAACAACTAAGCACCATCATAAAAGTAGCATCTTTATCATAGAAACATTAACCAATGCAATGGAAGCAAACTCTCTTAATAAGGTGAGCACGGTAATTAAAGAGAGTTCAAGCAACCAACTAAATAAAATCTCTTGAAAAGATAAGCATGAATACTAAGAGCAGAGCACAATAGTAGCTATTAAAAGATAAAGAACACACACAGCACAGATAGACATGAAAATTCTATGTAATGTTCTAGGTAGAGGTGGAGCGTGTTTCTCTCCCACATAAAGGAATGTTGAGTTCCGACTCGTTATGAAAAACTAAAAAGAAAACTAAAAACAAGACGCTCCAAGCATAGCACATAACACATGAAGTGATAAAAATATAGTGGAACGAAAGACGAACTGATAATGTTGATGGAGAAGGGGATGCACGGGGGCATCCCCAAGCTTAGACGCTTGAATCTCCTTGAATATTTCTTGGGGGTGCATGGGGGCATCCCCAAGCTTGAGTGCTTGACACTCCTGAATCTTTTTATCATCTTCCCTCGCACACTTGAAAACTCCCTTCATACACAACTCATCATGATCTGATTAGCGAGGTTAGTACCCTTAATAAAATAATTATACCTTGCTGGAAATAAGGATATTCTTGAAGTTCTACTGTTTCTCAAGATTGCCAAAAGGTTTTTGCAAAGAAAAAGCAAGTTCTTAATTTGCAAAGTGAAGGTAAGGCAAAACAGGGCAGAATCTGTGAAAAACAGAACAACAGGCAGTAATTGACCTGTTCGGGATATTTCTGCAACTCAAATCAAAAAACTCAGAACTGACGCACGAAAGGCAATTATATAGAGAACGCTGTCGAAACAATTCAGACCAAAAAGATGATCTGGTGATTTTATACGAATTTTTCTATCCAAGGACAGAATCAGTTTCCTGGACAGCACCTCACAACTTTTGAACTTTCTAGCAATCAGAGGCTATACTTGGCACAAATATGAAAAGCAAAGATACAATGATGATGCTACAGCAGTAAACAACATCAAGACACAACAAAAGCAAAGAAAAATATTCATGTGGGCTGCCTCCCAAAAGCGCTTTCTTTTATGCCTTTAAGCTAGGCATAATGCATAGAGGAATCAATAATCATCATAATAATCAGAGTTATAAATTGTTTCAAATGGTTCCTCAATAAGTTCATTCTTATTCCTTCTAGGAAAGGGGTACACACCTTTTGCCTTCCCGCGTAAGCGGATTTGTCCCTTACCTATATCAATGAAGCCTTTAACCGCTCGGAGGAAGTCCCTTCCAAGCACTATATTTCCTTGGTTTGGCTCCACGATGAAGAAATCAATCATTGCAATCCCTTTAAGGAATTTAACCGGTACGTCTTTTATTTTTCCCTGGATTTCAGAAATATCTCCATTAGTGTGTTCATGATAAGATGGTAACCTATCCATGTTAAATTTTAAAGAATCACGAACAATTTTTGGCATAGTAGAAACCATAGATCCAATATCACAATAAGCAAGGAAGTCTTGATTAGAGATGCTAATCCTAACAAGAGGTTCCCAGTCATTATCTATTTCCAAAATATCTCTCCCATTGGGTTTGGGTTTCTCTACCTTCATTAAGTCTAGAGCATCCATTCTTTTCTCAATAGTAGCAAGTCTATCTATGATAGTATCAAAGTTATGATCATAAACAAAGTAACTAGATAGACCATGTATAATCTCAAGAGCTCTAGCTTCATCACATTCTAGGAAATCTCCCTCAGCTATAATGTCAAGGGAGTGTTTACACCATTTAAAAAGACCATGGTAAAAATTTCTAAGCACAATTTTTATAGGTATCCAAGGCATAATTCTTCTATGTGCATCAGAAATTCTGTCCCATGCCTTCTTCATATTTTCTCCATCCCTTTGATGGAAATCCAGAACTTCTGATTCCCTCAAAGTACCAAATCCTAACATGTTTGGCTAAACAGAAAGGACTATTAATAAAAAGGCAAATAATTTTTTTGTGATTTTTGTAAAAAGGTACTAAAGCAAAAATGAAAGGTAAACTAACAAGACTAAAAAGCAAAGGTAAAAGATAGCATGCAACTCCCCTATCCTGAAGAGTGGAGTCCCCGGCAACGGCGCCAGAAAATACTCCTTGATGGGCCTCGAACCCCTCGTTGGTTACCCCAAGTGGAAGGTGTAAGATGTAGTAAGTAGAAGTGTTTTCCCCTAGCAAAGATGCCAAGGATCGAATCCCCAGAGACTCCTAGGTTCAACAAGTAGGTGTCAACTGCTAACGGCGCAATTAGCAATCAACGTGGACCTGCACACAGATACAAATAACTTTGCTCCCAACGAGTACAGAGAGGTTGTCAATCTCTCCGGCCTTGTAGTTCACAAAGGGTTAAAAGCAATATGATAGTAGTGATAGATAGTGTTTTGCAATAGTAAGTAAATAACGGAAAGTAAATAGTGGATGTGATCAATGATGATAATATGGACCGGAGTCTCATGATCTTCACTAGTGATGTCTCTCTCCCAAAAGACGATAAAACAGCTATGTGAGGTAACAAATTACAGCTGGGCAATTGACAGGACCACGAACACAAACCAATGCTGACTACATTGCAAGAAAGGTTGAGGTTCAAAGCATGGGCGGTACGCCAAAGTAAGTAGACCGAAATCCATCAATATCTACTACTAATCATCCACCTTGAGATATCTATCCAGAACATCTCGCTGGTATTAAGTTGCGAGTCCCACCCATAGTGTAAACTCAATGCAACAGACAACTGCATTAAAAGAACTTTGCGTAAAGTAAACAATCCTTGCACCCGCGGGCACAAGCACCATTGTTTTCCCCCTTGTGGCAACAGCACATCCCCTAGACTCATGTTTCTGTCACTCAAGCTAGTCATCGAGGGGCATGAACCCACAATCGAGCATAACGTTCCCTCTTGGAGTCACTACTTACTACTCGGCCAAAGCAATAAATAACAACGGAGAACATGCAAGAATTACTTATGAACTAAAACATAAAAGAGGTGAATCAAATATATTACTCAAGATCAATCTGAACATAATCTCATAATCCATCGGATCCCAGCAAACTCAGCATAGCAACAGCATAAGGATTACATAGGTGCCTCGATCATGTAGGGCAGCTCACGAGGACTAATTAGTGAAGCACAAGAACGGGAGGAGAACATCACATAGCTACTGGTCATGGACTCATGGTCCAAGGGAGACTACTCACAAGTCATCCGGGAGGCGTCCATGGTGGTGGAGAAGCTCCCGGTGGTGATCCTCCCCTCCGGCAGGGTGCCGGGAAGAGTTCTCCTGGTGCTCCCGATCTTCGAAGCGGCGGCGGCGGCGGAACAGAGATGGGATCGCGAAAAGAAGTCCTGTTTCGAGGGTTTCGGAGAGTCCTTTAAATATATGCCAAAGTAGGGCACCGGGGGACTCTCGGGGGGCCGAGGCGCCCCCCCGGCACGGCCCAGGGGGGGCGCGCCCACAGGGCGCCTGGAGCCCCTGTGCCCCCCCCCCAGGTTGCCCTTCGGACGCAGTGTTGTTTCCGGTTCGCTGATTTTTTATATAATTTTTCTGGATTTTTCTGGGCAGTTCTCGAAACGTGAAAACCTGAAATACAAAAACAGCCGAAAACAGAAACTGGCACTGGGGTGCACTGGATTAGTAAGTTAGTCCAAATATGATCAAAAGTGTATGGAAGTGTATGAATATCATAGCAATATCACCCAAAAGTGGCATGGAGCAAGCAGAAATTATAGATACGTTTTGGACGTATCACAGCACCATCCACAAGGAAGAAGGGGGGCCAAGGAGCCGCTGCCCCTAGGGCCGCCGCCGCCCCCGAGGGCCGCCGCCGCCGCCTCCGTGGCTGCCGCCGGCCATCTCCTCCTCGCGGGGCTGCACCTCTCCATCAACACCATCATCAACCTCCTCCTCACCATGTCCATGTGTGAGTAGTCTTCTCCGGGGCCGAGGGCTCGTACGTGTAGCTATGTGGTTATCTTTCTCTCCCATGATGTGATCTTCGTTGTGATCATAGGCTATGTTAATCTAGGGTGATCCCATGATATTTCCCCTTCCTCTATGTATTGGATTGATGTACTCACTTGTCTTTATCTAGTATAATCCCCGAGAAGGTGACAGCGGTCTATTGGACATGGATTAGAAAAATATTTTCATGAGTGATTTCCTCTCTTGTGTGTTGATTGAAGATTGAGAGTCTCTTGGTGCTTGTCTTTGACAATCCTTTAGATATGTTGTGGTGATTGTGGGACTCTCTTTGGATGGCCGCGGTGTGAAGGAAATATGCCCTAGAGGCAATAATAAAGTTGTTATTTATATTTCCTTATATCATGATAAATGTTTATTATTCATGCTAGAATTGTATTAACCGGAAACTTAGTACATGTGTGAATATATAGACAAAACAGAGTGTCCCTAGTATTCCTCTTCTAGACTAGCTCATTGATCAAAGATGGTTAAGTTTCCTAACCATAGACATGAGTTGTCATTTGATCAACGGGATCACATAATTAGGAGAATGATGTGATGGACAAGACCCATCCGTTAGCATAGCATTATGATCGTTTAGTTTTACTGCTATTGCTTTCTTCATGACTTATACATGTTCCTATGACTATGAGATTATGCGACTCACGAATACCGTAGGAACACCTTGTGTGCTATCAAACGTCACAACGTAACTGGGTGATCATAAAGATGCTCTACAGGTGTCTCCGAAAGTATTCGTGGTGTTGGCATAGATCAAGATTAGGATTTGTCACTCCGAGTGTCGGAGAGGTATCTCTGGGCCCTCTCGGTAACACACATCATAATAAGCCTTGCAAGCAAAAGACTAATGAGTTAGTCATGAGATGATGTGTTACGGAACGAGTAAAGAGACTTGCCGGTAACGAGATTGAACTAGGTATGGAGATACCGACGATCGAATCTCGGGCAAGTAACATACCGATGACAAAAGGAACAACGTATGTTGTTATGCGGTTTTGACCGATAAAAGATCTTTGTAGAATATGTAGGAGCCAATATGAACATCTAGGTTCCGCTATTGGTTATTTACCGGAGATGAGTCTCGGTCATGTCTACATGGTTCTCGAACCCGTAGGGTCCGCACGCTTAACGTTTGATGACGATCGGTATTATGAGTTTATGAGTTTTGATGTACCGAAGGTAGTTCGGAGTCTCGGATGAGATCACGGACATGACGAGGAGTCTCGGAATGTCCGAGACATAAAGATTGATATATTGGACGACTATATTCGGACACCGGAAGTGTTCCGGAAAAGTTTCGGATTTATCTGGATTGCCGGAGGGGGTTACCGGAACCCCCTACGAGGGGGGATGGTGCATAGTGGGCCTTGAGGAAAGGAGAGAGGCAGCCCATAGAGGCTAGCCGGCGCCCCACCTAGGGATCCTAGTTGGACTAGGATTGGGGGGGCGCCATCTCTCCCTCTTTTCCTTTCCCTCTCTTCCTTCTTGGTGGACTCCTACTAGGAATAGGATTGCAATCCTATTCCTAGTAGGATTGCCCTAGCCGCACCACACTAGTAGAAAACAGGGCATTGGTCCAGCCCATTAGCCCCGGTTCAATCTAGAACCGGGACCAATGGGGGTACTGGACCCGGTTCGTTAGCCCAGGGGGCCGGCCGGGCCACGTGGGCCATTGGTCCCGGTTCGTCTGGACCTATTGGTCCCGGTTGGAGCTAAAAACCGGGACCAATGGCTCTTGCTCCTGGCCCACCACTATTGGTCCCGGTTTGTTTTGTGAACCGGGACCAAAGGCACCCCTTTAGCCCCGGTTTGTAGCACCAACCGGGACCAGTGAGTTGCCTATATAAACCCCCTCACTCAAGAGCAGAGCTCACTGCTCTGTTTTTTTTCTGGCCGAGGGGGAGAGGGGTTAGTGGTGCTCTAGCTCACCTCCTATGCACACAACGTGTTCGGTGGAATGCCCGAGCCACACTAGTTAAGCTTTTCTCCTCTCGAAGCTCTATTTTCTCCGAGATTTGTCTAGGTTTAGCGGTCCATCACGTCCCGTCCCCGTCTTCGCCGCCGTCGATCGCCCCCGCCGATCTCGTCACCGGCACCACCGTGGTGAGCCTCTTGTTATGTCCATGCTTTTCTTACTTTTATTATTGCTTTAGATAGATATTTGTCTAATTTTCTTACGTTTATTATTGCTTGTTATTATATAGTGCGATGGTTTTGATATCCGCCCACGTGGGCCCTCGTCCGGTCTACGATTCGGATGTGGTATATTATCTTTAATTTATAACTATTTGTTTTAGTGCTTATGATAGTTATGCCGACCAACCTGACATGCATAGATGTTTTATTATGTCTAGGAGGTAGTTGAACCGGAAATTCCAACCGACTCTCTTGTGGAGAGGTTAAATTTAGTTGAAGAGGAAAACATTTCATTAAAGAAAAAATTGGAAAAAATGGAGGAGGAGAAGATGGAATTGGAGTTGCATGTTGCGGAAGTTATCGATGATCACAAGATCAAGATGGACCCTATTGTCGAGAGGTTAAATTTAGTTGAAGAAGAAAACAAATTCTTGAAGGAAAAAATAAAAAAAATTGTGGACGAGAAGATGATATTGGAGTTGCATGTTGCGGATGTCGTCGATGATCACAAGATCAAGATGGATGCAATGCGGTTGAAGATTAAAAAGATTAGAAAATATGCCATTAATACCGAGGCTTGGTATCATTATGCCGTTGGATCAATTGTTACCTTGGTTGCGATTATGATAGCATTTGTTTTCGCGTTGAAATGTTTTACATAGTTTCAATGTGTATGGAGAGCTATATGTTGTTAGATGAGAACTATATATGTATGTACTTTGGTTTTAATGTGATGATGAACTTTTATCCATTTGGTCACTTAATTATCTATTTATGATGTTCTGTAATGGTTTTTGACACACTTAATTATATATAAATGCACGCAGATGAACCGCCAATGGATGTACGGTGACAGACACACCTCCGAGTACATTAAGGGCGTGCGTGAGTTTCTAAATGCGGCAGAGGCAAACAAGCAGAATGGTTTTATGTGTTGTCCATGCACTAAATGTGTGAATACGATGTCTTACTCTAACCGAAAAATCCTTCACTCCCACCTGCTTTACAAGGGTTTCATGCCACACTATAATGTTTGGACGAGGCACGGAGAAATAGGGGTTATGATGGAAGACGGCGAAGAAGAAGAGTACGATGACAACAATGTGCCCCCTGAATACGGTGATGCTGCAATGGGGGGAGCTGGTGAAGATCAAGAGGAACCAGACGATGTGCCCAATGATGCTGCAACGGGTGAAGCTGCTGAAGATCAAGAGGAACCAAATGATGATCTTCGCCGGGTCATTGTCGATGCAAGGACACAATGCGAAAGTCAAAAGGAGAAGCTGAAGTTCGATCGCATGTTAGAGGATCACAAAAAAGGGTTGTACCCCAATTGCGAAGATGGCAACACAAAGCTCGGTACCGTACTGGAATTGCTGCAGTGGAAGGCAGAGAATGCTGTGGCTGACAAAGGATTTGAGAAGCTATTGAAAATATTGAAGAAGAAGCTTCCGAAGGATAACGAATTGCCCGATAGTACATACGCAGCAAAGAAGGTCGTATGCCCTCTAGGATTGGAGGTGCAGAAGATACATGCATGCCCTAATGACTGCATCCTCTACCGCGGTGCATACAACGATCTGAACGCATGCCCGGTAAGCGGTGCATTGCGGTATAAGATCAGACGAGATGACCCTGGTGATGTTGATGGCGAGCCCGCCAGGAAGAGGGTTCCTGCGAAGGTGATGTGGTATGCTCCTATAATACCACGGTTGAAACGTTTGTTTAGAAACAGAGAGCATGCCAAGTTGATGCGATGGCACAGTGAGGACCGTAAGAAAGACGGGAAGTTGAGAGCACCCGCTGACGGGTCGCAATGGAGAAAAATCGAGAGAAAGTACTGGGAGGAGTTTGCAAAGGACGCAAGGAACGTATGGTTTGCTTTAAGCGTGGATGGCATTAATCCTTTCGGGGAGCAGAGCAGCAATCACAGCACCTAGCCCGTGACTCTATGTATGTATAACCTTCCTCCTTGGATGTGCATGAAGCGGAAGTTCATTATGATGCCAGTTCTCATCCAAGGCCCTAAGCAACCCGGCAACGACATTGATGTGTACCTAAGGCCATTAGTTGAAGAACTTTTACAGCTGTGGAATGGAAACGGTGTACGTGCGTGGGATGAGCACAAACAGGAGGAATTTGACCTAAAGGCGTTGCTGTTCGTGACCATCAACGATTGGCCCGCTCTCAGTAACCTTTCAGGACAGACAAACAAAGGATACCACGCATGCACGCACTGTTTAGATGACACTGAAAGTATATACCTGGACAAGTGCAGGAAGAATGTGTACCTGGGCCATCGTCGATTTCTTCCGACCAACCATCAATGTCGAAAGAAAGGCAAGCATTTCAAAGGCGAGGCAGATCACCGGAAGAAGCCCGCAATGCGTACCGGTGATCACGTACTTGCTATGGTCAATGATTTACATGTAATCTTCGGAAAGGGCCCCGGCGCACTAGCTGTTCCGAATGACGATGAGGGACACGCACCCATGTGGAAGAAGAAATCTATATTTTGGGACCTACCCTACTGGAAAGACCTAGAGGTCCGCTCTTCAATCGACGTGATGCACGTGACGAAGAACCTTTGCGTGAACCTGCTAGGCTTCTTGGGCGTGTATGGAAAGACAAAAGATACAGCTGAGGCACGGGAGGACCTGCAACGTTTGCACGAAAAAGACGGCATCCCTCCGAAGCAGTATGAAGGTCCTGCCAGCTATGCTCTTACGAAAGAAGAGAAAGAAATATTCTTTGAATGCCTTCTCAGTATGAAGGTCCCGACTGGCTTCTCGTCGAATATAAAGGGAATAATAAATATGGTAGAGAAAAAGTTCCAGAACCTAAAGTCTCATGACTGCCATGTGATTATGACGCAACTGCTTCCGGTTGCATTGAGGGGGCTTCTACCGGAAAACGTCCGATTAGCCATTGTGAAACTATGTGCATTCCTCAATGCAATCTCTCAGAAGGTGATCGATCCAGAAATTGTACCAAGGCTAAGGAGTGATGTGGCGCAATGTCTTGTCAGTTTCGAGCTTGTGTTCCCACCATCCTTCTTCAATATCATGACACACGTCCTAGTTCATCTAGTCGACGAGATTGTCATTCTGGGGCCCGTATTTCTACACAATATGTTCCCCTTTGAGAGGTTCATGGGAGTCCTCAAGAAATATGTCCGTAACCGCGCAAGGCCAGAAGGAAGCATCTCCATGGGCCATCAAACAGAGGATGTCATCGGGTTTTGTGTTGACTTCATTCCTGGCCTTAATAAGATAGGTCTCCCTAAATCGCGGTACGAGGGGAGACTGACTGGAAAAGGCACGCTTGGAAGGGACTCAATAATATGCAGGGACGGATATTCTTGGTCTCAAGCACACTACACAGTTCTACAGAACTCTACATTGGTGACACCGTATGTCGATGAACACAAGAACAGTCTGCGCTCCAAACACCCGGAGCAGTGCGACGACTGGATTACACGTGAACACATCAGGACTTTCAGCAGTTGGTTGGAAACACGTCTCAGAGGTGACAACACTGTTTGTGATGAGTTGTACTTGTTGTCCAGGGGACCATCTTCGACTGTATTGATTTACAAAGGATACGAGATAAATGGGAATACATTTTACACGATTGTCCAAGATCAAAAGAGCACCAACCAAAACAGCGGTGTCCGCTTTGATGCAACAACCGAGAGGGGAAAGGACACATATTATGGTTACATAGTGGACATATGGGAACTTGACTACGGACATGATTTTAAGGTCCCTTTGTTTAAGTGTAAATGGGTCAATCTGTCAGGAGGCGGGGTACAGGTAGACCCACAGTACGGAATGACAACAGTGGATTTGAAAAATCTTGGATACACTGACGAACCGTTCGTCCTAGCCAATGATGTGGCACAGGTTATCTATGTGAAGGACATGTCTACCAGACCGAGAAAAAGAAAAGATAAGGAAGCGAATACATCATACGATGAGCCAAAGCGCCACATAGTTCTTTCAGGAAAAAGGGACATCCTGGGAGTGGAGGGCAAGACAGACATGTCTGAAGATTATGAAAAGTTTCATGAAATTCCTCCCTTCAAAGTCAAGGCTGACCCAAGCATCCTGATAAACGATGAAGATTATCCATGGTTACGGCGCAATAAGCAAATGACACAAGCGAAGAAAAAGTGAAGAGTTTTTTCCGCAACTATTATGATGATACCATGCCAACTTTGTAACAAACGAGTATGATATCATTGTCAGTTTGTACTATTCAATTTTCAATACTACTTGCACTAACAGAGAAAGTTTTTAATTGGTTTTACCAGAAAGAATTAAAAAAATAAAGCAAATAACAAAAGAAAATAAATAATGCAGAAAACAAAACAAAAAAACTTGAAAAATAAATAGCAACAATAAGTATTTTGTTGTAAGTATAAACAAAATAAAATAAATAAAGCAACAAAGAAAATAAATAAAGAAAGTAAAATAAATAAAGCAACTCTAAATACAGCAAAAAACAACTTAGAAATAAACAAAGAAAATAAAATAAATAAAGCAACTCTAAATACAGCAAAAAACAACTTAGCAATAAATAGCAACAATAAGTATTTTGTTGTAAGTATAAACAAAATAAAATAAATAAAGCAACAAAGAAAATAAATAAAGGAAGTAAAATAAATAAAGCAACTCTAAATACAGCAAAAAACAACTTAGAAATAAACAAAGAAAATAAAATAAATAAAGCAACTCTAAATACAGCAAAAAACAACTTAGAAATAAAAAAAGTAAAAAAGGAAAAAAAAATTGGGCGCTGCCCAGTGAGCCTGCAAGGCCTATAGCACAGGATCCACCTGTAATATAAGGCCCAGCAAGCTCACAGGGCAGCGCGCAGAGTTAGGCCCAGAAGCCTGCATTTGAGAGGAGCTCGAGAGGGTGGGAGCAGCAGCCCTTATAAACCACTCTCGAGCTCCCTCAGCTAGCGAGGTGGGACTAAACATCCCACCGCACCCGCGCCAGCACAGGGCCTTTGGTCCCGGTTGGTGGCACCAACCGGGACTAAAGGGTGGCATTAGTCCCGGTTGGTGGCTGAAACCGGGACTAATACCCCCCTTTAGTCCCGGTTGCTGCCACCAACCGGGACTAAAGGCCCCTCCTTCCCGCCCTTTGGGCTGCTGAAAAGGGACCTTTAGTCCCGGTTGGTGGCAGCAACCGGGACTAAAGGGGGGCATTAGTCCCGGTTTCAGCCACCAACCGGGACTAATGCCCCTCCTATATAACCAACACTTGCGAAAATTTGGGCAGTTTTC
>LR738715.1:189777563-189847755 GCA_902687465.1 Secale cereale | reverse complement strand
TGACACTAGACAAAAGGTGACATGAGGGGGACTAGGGTTGTGGATCGCCGAGAAGTCGGGGGTCGAGGGGTCGAGAGAGGTTGCTTAGCTAGTGTCAAAGTATTGAAGAATTCCATGACTTCATCATTTGCCAGAAGTAACCGGGGCATGTTGGTACGAAGTTATGCAAAGATGTTCTGGAACGGAGTTCCTGATAGGATAATCCGTCTTTTGTTACGGATTATCTTATCTGGGACTTCGTTCCAAAACAACTTTGGAGAGCTTCGTACCATCATGCTACTGTTACTTTCGCCTAATGATGAAGTATTGGTTTTGTTGAATCATTTGACACTAGCTAGACAAAATGTGACATGAGGGGGTCTAGGGTTTGTGGATCGCCGAGGAGTCGAGGGTTGAAGCTAGTTCTACGTTTGCCATTAATATATCCATCTGTCATGTTTGAATAATAATTGGCATGTTGTAAATATTTGTAGAAACAATGGACGACAACACCCGAGACCTAGCACAAGAAGCGATGTTGATGGACATAATCGCACACGGACAAAATGCCGTCTTGTCGTATCTCAACGACACCGATGAGCAGGTCGAACAAGAGCTGTGGCTGGAAGATCTAGGCTATGATATTGATGAATTCGGTGACCCAATGCACATGGAAGAAGTAGACCGTGAGGACGGCTCCGGTGACCCAATGCTGGTGCAAGAAGGAGACCGTGATGCTGGCTCCGGTGACCGAACCGAGTCCGGCCAGGAGGTATATATGTTAGTTAAGCATGTGCTTACTAGTTAATTGATTCATTCATTAACTCTCGTCTTTGTTCCTTTTTCTAGCCCTCCGGATCGAGCAAATCTTCGGTAAAGAGACGAGGAGCGAAGAAAAAGTTGAGGCCGGATGAAAAGTTTGAGATCTCAGAAATCTCGCGCTCCGGCGAGCCGATTGCACCCATCCGCACAAAGAACGCATTTGTTAATCAGTGCGGGGTTCTGGTTAGGGACAAGATCCCGATCAGCATCCATCAATGGTTAAAGCCGGCTGCAAACGACGCTCAGGTGACTTATGTCACTGATATGCACAAAGAAGATCTTTGGACTGAGCTGAAGTCAAACTTCGTCCTACCGCGAGAGGTTGATCCGGCGAAGCCAGTTAAAGAGGAGTTAATCAAGTCTGCTGCACTTTCGAAGATGGCAGACCAATTCAGGGCATGGAAGAAAAAACTGAATACGTTTGTCAAAGATAAAACGACTCCAGAATTCGTGGGCATATATGAGAAGATCAAAGATGACTGGCCCGCATTTGTGGCCCATAAGAAGTCGGAAAAGAGTCAGAAGATGTCGGAGACAAACCGGATAAATGCTGCGAAGAAGAAGCATCACCATCGCACGGGGTCGGGCGGCTACCTCATAGCCCGGCCTAAGTGGGCCAAGGCTGAGAATGATCTGCTTCAGAAAGGGATCGAACCAGAGACAATGCACTGGCCAGAACGTTGCCGGACTTGGTTCTTCGGGGCTGGCGGAACCTTGGACCCTGTAATAGGGTGGTGCATTTGGACGAACAAGCAATTGGAAACACCACTCAGGAAGATGCGGCAGTATATCAAAGCAGCGCATGAAGGGACGTTCATCCCCGACAGAGAGAACGACGAGCTGACAATGGCCCTTGGGAATCCTGAGCACCCTGGACGGACACGAGGCACGCCAGGCTCCCTTCCGTGGCGTGCTGGGTTTCCGAACGCAGGAGGCTACAAATGCCATGACAGGAGGAAGAAAATGGAGATGACCGAAATCCAGGCGTTGCGGGCCAGAATACAAGCGATAGAGGAACGGAAAGCAAATCGGGAGAAAAGAATTGCCGAAGCTTCCCCCGAAGCTACCCCGCCATCTCAGCGGAGAAGCAGCGTGGCTTCCACCGACCTGCCAGAGCCTGCCTTGACGGCTACTGCCAGGAATCCTGTGGATGCTATCACGCAGGCACAAAATTGCCACCTTATGGCACAGTGGATGAATCTGAAGGTCAAGGCGGCTGCTGGCTCTGTTTATCCTTCTGGACCCGACGACACTTTTCACTGCCGGCCGATTCCAGAAGGATATGCTAGGGTGATGGTCGACGAAATAACGGAGGGATTTGAGGAGCTCCAGCTTGACCACCCTACCGGTGAAGGGGAGACTCGGCTGGGTTCTTCACTGAAGACTCCATGCCTATGGCGGAAGGACCTAATCAACATTCTCAACTGGACGCCTCCGCCTCCTCCTCCTCCTCCGACGAGTCAGGGCACTCCGCCTCCTCCACCGCCTCCTCCTCCGGCGAGTGACCATCAGGGCACTCCGGCTCCTTCTCCGACGAGTGACCATCAGGGCACTCTGGCTCCTTCTCCGGCGCGTGGCGGCACTCCGCCTCCTTCGCCGCCGGCACGTGGCGGCACTCCGCCTCCTTCGCCGCCGGCGCGCCCGAGCAGACAGCCTGCTCCTCCTTCTCCGCCTAATCAGCAAGGGCGGAAGAGACCTGCCGCTGCTCCGGCTGCTCCTGCTCCGGCGCCTAAGCAAGTAAAAAAGACAGCCGCTTCGTCTGGTCCGGCGACGTCTACCAGTACAGCCAGAGGCGGGAGGCGATGCAGATTCGGTCCTTCTCTCACGCCTCTAGAGAAGTTACCGTACGAGAGGTCCGACGAGGAAAACACGAAGATCGCTGAAGGCGAAGTGAAGGACTTTTTTGAAGGGTTGGAAGCACAGAGACATCCACCTCCGGAGGAGAAGATAGATGCGGTGAAAGCAAAGCGCACTCTTGCTGCCCTGAAGCAACCAGCGAAAAGTAAGCCGAAGGGCAACTATGACCGCATTATTCAAAAGACATTTCAAGATGCCAAGCGGTCCGGAAGTACAAAAAGTGATCAGAGGTTAGCAGAAGGACGAGCTGGGAAACAAATTGCCCAGCTCGGCGAACAAGCGAACCAATCGTGCCCCCCGCTCAAGGTGTCTAGCGACATGGTCGCTAATGATCCGAGGATGGTGCCCGGTTATACCAATCTTGCAGATTACGCGTCCGACGATGTACACTATGATTTCTTGGAAGTGCAGATACAAAGATACGAGTACGGGAAGCCTCTCGTCAAAAATGAAAGATCTCTATCAACGAATATGCGAAGATTGCATGATTGGTACTTGAAAATCTGCAGAGAGTCTGGGGGGAGGAATAACTTGTATTTGAGAGTTAAACCGGAGCATGACCTCGTTGGAATTGACCTGTTGCCTGTTCCATTTGAGGAGTTCTATCAATTTTTCAATCAATTGGCCCTCGATAAAACAACGGTCACCTGCTACTGTCGGTAAGTAGTACTACTTCTGTCATTAAGTTTCTCTATATAGCTGATCTTCATTGCATGTATTTATAATTATCCTCACTATATTATGCAGATTGAAGATCGTCGAATTGAAGAAAAGACAAGTAGGTGATATTGGGTTTATTAACACATACCTCATAGATGCAACCGAGGTTAAATTGCGTCCCGACGATACCGAGACCAACTTGCTACGATCGTTGGTGGTAAATGAAAACAAAGATATAATACTCTTTCCTTACAACTTCAAGTGAGTGTTAATGTCTTGTGCATATTTGGTTTCCCTTATATATCAGTCAAGGTTATAGTGATGTAATTGATGATCTCATGCATTCGTGCGCAGCTACCACTATATTCTCTTAGAGATTAAGCTTGAGAAGGGAGTAGTAACTGTCTTCGACTCTAAACGTAAAGATCCCGAGGAGTATGCGGACATGACTCAAATGCTAGCCAGGTAAGTTAAATCGATCAATATTATCCACCATGCATATATATCAGCAACTTCATTTCTGATATCAACTAATAGTTTTCTTTGTCTGGCAGGGCTTGGAAAAAATTCACCAAAAAAGCTCCGGGACTGCCGAAGAAGCTACAATTTAGATACCCGAAAGTAAGTACTATATAGTAGCATGTTCCGCGCGCGCATCTCCTATATCTTGATTCAAGCGCTAGTTTCATCAATACCAATTTGGCATTCTTGCTTATCAGTTTGATTGACCTCTATTTCTTGTAAAGTGGTTGTGGCAGGAACCCGGGAATGATTATTGTGGATACTACATTTGCGAGTCCATCCGCCACACGACCTGTGAGCGGGGCTACACTGATGAACAATTTGAAGTGCATAAGCAATCAATAATATTCACAAATTTATAGCATCATTTCATGTATTGACCCCCTACTTCAAATTAGATGTTTCGGATGCGGGATGAACTCCTAACACCAGATCGACTGCGAGCAATTCAAGAGGAATTGGCGGCATTCTTCCTTGAACACGTGATCGCTGAAGACGGAGAATACTATATGGACCATGCATCCATGTGTTAGGAGATTATTTTTGTAAGAGATAATTATTGTATATATGTGCCCGGTAGTGTCGGATAGATATACGAGAACTTGTTGTTCGACCAATCTCTCGGAGAAGGAGAGAGGTGGTCGATATTACTTCTCTCTGTATGCATATATATATATATATATATGTTGATTATACGATCTTCTGTTTCCTTCGTTTGCTTAGTAGCTAGCAGCTAGCTAGCTAGCTAGCGTGACTCTAGTCCTCTCTATATACGTATGTGTAGTATGTAGCATCGACCAAGCACGGACATAAGAGAGAACACTTCTCTCTATTAATTAGCTAGCTAACACAATATATGAAACACCTAAATTAACCCCCCAAAACCTAAAACCCCCCCTCCCCTTTCAAAAAAAAACAAAAAACCACAGCCACAGAAATGCTGACGCGTGGAAGCCTTTTGGTCCCGGTTGGTACCACCAACCGGGACTAAAGCCCCTCCTTCCTGGACTCGGTGCACAGGCCACGTGGACACCCTTCTGCCCCGGTTCTGGATTGAACCGGGACTAAAGGGTCAGAGCATTAGTACCGACCCTCTTGTCCCGATTCTGGAACCGGGGCTAAAGGCCCAAATGAACCGGGTCTGATCCCCCTTTATCTACTAGTGCCATAGGAGGCCGGCCGGCCCTCCCCTCTTGCTCCTTTATATACGGGGGCAGGGGGGCACCCAAAGACACACAAGTTGAGTTGTTCCAGCCGTGTGCGGTGCCCCCCTCCACAGAAACACACCTCGGTCATACCGTTGCACTGCTTAGGCGAAGCCCTGCGCCGGTAAATACATCATATCTGTCACCACGCCATCGTGCTGACGAAACTCTCCCGTGAAGCTCAACTGGATCAAGAGCTCGTGGGACGTCATCAAGCTGAACGTGTGCTGAACGCGGAGGTGCCGTACGTTCGGTGCTTGATCGGTTGAATCGCGAAGAAGTTCGACTACATCAACCGCGTCACTTGACGCTTCCGCTTCCGGTCTACGAGGGTACGTAGACACACTCTTCCCTCTCGTTGCTATGCATCTGGTAGATAGATCTTGCGTGATCGTAGGAAAATTTTAAAATACTACGTTCCCCAACAGTGGCATCATGAGCCAGGTCTATGCATAGATGATATGCACGAGTAGAACACAATGAGTTGTGGGCGATACTAGTCATACTGCTTACCAGCATGTCATACTTTGCTTCGGCGGTATTGTGAGATGAAGCGGCCCGGACCGACATTACGTGTACGCTTACGCGAGACTGGTTTCACCGTTACGAGCACTCGTTGCTTAAAGGTGACTGGCGGGTGTCTGTCTCTCTCACTTTAGCTAAATCAAGTGTGGCTACGCCCGGTCCTTGTGAAGTTTAAAACAGCACATACTTGACGAAACATCGTTGTGGTTTTGTATGCGTAGGTAAGAACGGTTCTTGCTAAGCCCGTAGCAGCCACGTAAAACTTGCAACAACAAAGTAGAGGACGTCTAACTTGTTTTTGCAGGGCATGTTGTGATGTGATATGGTCAAGACATGATGAGTTATACGGTTTTGTATGAGATGATCATGTTTTGTAATGTTATCGGCAACTGGCAGGAGCCATATGGTTGTCGCTTTATTGTGTGAAATGCAATCGCCATGTAATTGCTTTACTTTATCACTAAGCGGTAGCGATAGTCGTAGAAGCAATAGTTGGCGAGACGACAACGATGCTACGATGGAGATCAAGGTGTCGCGCCGGTGACGAAGGTGATCATGACGGTGCTTTGGAGATAGAGATCAAAAGTGCAAGATGATGATGGCCATATCATGTCACATATTTTGATTGCATGTGATGTTTATCTTATTATGCTTCTTATTTTTCTTAGAACGACGGTAGCATTATAAGATGATCCCTTACTAAATTTCAAGGTATAAGTGTTCTCCCTGAGTATGCACCGTTGCGAAAGTTCGTCGTGCCGAGACACCACGTGATGATCGGGTGTGATAAGCTCTACGTTCAAATACAACGGGTGTAAGCCAGTTTTGCACACGCAGAATACACGGGTTAAACTTGACGAGGCTAGCATATGCAGATATGGCCTCGGAACACTGGAGACCGAAAGGTCGAGCGTGAATCTTATAGTAGATATGATCAACATAAGATGTTCACCATTGAAACTACTCCATCTCACGTGATGATCGGACATGGTTTAGTTGATTTGGATCACGTGATCATTTAGATGACCGGAGGGATGTCTATCTAAGTGGGAGTTCTTAAGTAATATGATTAAATTGAACTTTAATTTATCATGAAGTTAGTCCTGGTAGTATTAGCATATCTATGTTGTAGATCAATAGCTCGCGATGTTGCTCCCCGTTTATTTTTCATATGTTCCTAGAGAAAACCAAGTTGAAAGATATTAGTAGCAATGATGCGGAATTGTTCTGTGATCTGAGGATTATCCTCATTGCTGCACAGAAGAATTATGTCCTTGATGCACCGCTAGGTGACAGACCTATTACAGGAGCAGATGTAGACGTTATGAACGTTTTGACAAAAGCTCGATATGATGACTACTTGATAGTTTAGTGCACCATGCTTTACGGCTTATAACCGGGACTTCAAAAACGTTTTGAAACGCCACGGAGCATATGAGATGTTCCAAGAGTTGAAATTAGTATTTCATACTCATGCCCGTGTCGAGAGGTATAAGACCTCTGACAGTACTTTGCCTACAAGATGGAGGAGAATAGCTCAACCAGTGAGCATGTGCTCAGATTGTCTGGGTAGTACAATTGCTTGAATCAAGTGGGAGTTAATCTTCCAGATAAGATAGTAATTGACAAAGTTCTCTAGTCACTATCACCAAGTTAGTAGAACTTCGTGATGAACTATAATATGCAAGGGATGACGAAAGTAATTCCCGAGCTCTTCACGATGCTGAAATCGGCGAAGGTAGAAATCAAGAAAGAACATCAAGTGTTGATGGTTAATAAGACCACTTGTTTCAAGTAAAGGGCAAAGGGATAGAAGGGGAACTTCAAGAAGAATGACAAGCAAGTTGTCACTCCCATGAAGAAACCCAAAGCTAAACTCAAGCCTGAAACTAAGTGCTTCTACTGCAAAGGAAATGGTCACCGGAAGTGGAACTGCCCTAGATACTTGGCGGATAAGAAGGATGGCAAAATGAACAAAGGTATATTTGATATATAGATTATTGATGTGTATTTTACTAGTGTTCATAGCAACCCCTCGGTATTTGATACTGGTTCAGTTGCTAAAGAGTAGTAACTCGAAATGGGAGTTGCATAATGAACAGAAACTAGTTAAAGGATGAAGTGACGATGTGTATTGGAAGCAGTTCTAAGATTGATATGATCATCATTGCACACTCCCTATACTTTCGGGATTAGTGTTGAACCTAAATAAGTGTTATTTGGTGTTTGTGTTGAGCATGAATATGATTTGATCATGTTTATTGCAATACGGTTATTCATGTAAGTTAGAGAATAATTGTTGTTCTGTTTACATGAATAAAACCTTCTATGGTCATACACCCAATGAAAATAGTTTGTTGGATCTCGATCGTGTGATACACATATTCATAATATTGAAGCCAAAAGATGCAAGGTTAATAATGATAGTGCAACTTATTTGTGGCACTGCCGTTTAGGTCATATTGGTGTAAAGCGCATGAAGAAACTCCATAGTGATGGACTTTTGGAATCACTTGATTATGAATCACTTGGTGCTTGCGAACCATGCCTCATGGGCAAGATGACTAAAACTCCGTTCTCCGGAATTGTGGAGCGAGCAACAGATTTGTTGGAGATCATACATACAGATGTATGTGGACCAATGAGTGTTGAAGCTCGCGGCGGGTATCGTTATTTTCTGACCTTCACTGATGATTTGAGCAGATATGGGTATATCTACTTAATGAAGCACAAGTCTGAAACATTTGAAAAGTTCAAAGAATTTCAGAGTGAAGTGGAGAATCATCGTAACAAGAAAATAAGAGTTTCTACGATATGAACGTAGAGGTAAAATATTTGAGTTAGCGAGTTTGGCCTTCAGTAAAAACAATGTGAAATAGTTTCACTACTCACGCCATCTGGAACACCATAGTGTAATAGTGTGTCCGAACATCAAAACCGTACTTTATTAGATATGGTGCGATCGATGATGTCTCTTACCGATCTACTACTATCGCTTTTGGGGTTATGCATTAGAGACAGCTACATTCACGTTAAATAGGGCACCATCTAAATTCGTGGAGATGACACCGTATGAACTGTGGTTTGACGAGAAACCTAAGCTGTCATTTCTTTAAGTTTGGCACTGCGATGCTTATGTGAAAAAGTTTCAACATGATAAGCTCGAACCCAAATCGGAGAAGTAAATCTTCATAGGATACCCAAAAAGAAATTGTTGGGTACACCTTCTATCACAGATCCTAAGGCAAGGTCTTTGTTGCTAAAAGTGGATCCTTTCTAGAGAAGGAGTTTCTCTCGAAAGAAGTGAGTGGGAGGAAAGTAGAACTTGATGAGGTAATTGTACCTTCTCCCGAATTGGAAAGGTAGTACATCATAGAAACTCGTTCCAGTGATTCCTACACCAATTAGTGAGGAAGCTAATGATGATGATCATGAAACTTCAGATCAAGTTTCTGCTGAACTTCATAGATCGAGCAGAGTTCGTTCTGCACCAGAGTGGTACGGCAACCCAATTCTGGAAGTCATGTTACTAGACCATGATGAACTTACGAACTATGAGGAAGCGATGATGAGCCCAGATTCCGCAAAATGGCTTGAGACCACGAAATCTGAGATGGGATCCATGTATTAGAACAAAGTATGGACTTTGGTTGACTTGCCCGATGATCGGCAAGCCATCGAAAATAAATGGATCTTCAAGAGGAAGACCGACGCAGACGGTAATGTTACTGTTTACAAAGCTCGACTTGTTGCGAAAGGGTTTCGACAAGTTCAAGGAGTTGACTACGATGAGACTTTCTCACCCGTAGTGATGCTTAAGTCTGTCCGAATCATGTTAGTAATTGCCGCATTTTATGAAATCTGGCAAATGGATAACAAAACTGCATTCTTTAATGGATTTATTAAAGAAGACTTGTATATGATGCAACCAGAAGGTTTTGTCAATCCTAAAGGTGCTAACAAAATGTGCAAGCTCCAGCGATCCATCTATGGACTGGTGCAAGCATCTCGGAGTTGGAATATACGCTTTGATAAGTTGATCAAAGCATGTAGATTTATACAGACTTGCGGTGAAGCCTGTATTTACAAGAAGTGAGTGGGAGCACTACAACCTTTCTGATAAGTATATGTGAATATCATATTGTCGATCGGAAATGATGTAGAATTTTTTGGAAAGCATAAAGGAGTGTTTGAAAGGAGTTTTTCAAAGAAAGACCTTGGTGAAGCTGCTTACATATTGGGCATCAAGATCTATAGAGATAGATCAAGACGCTTGATAAGACTTTCAATGAGTACATACCTTGATAAGATTTTGAAGTAGTTCAAAATGGATCAGTCAAAGAAGGATTTCTTGCCTGACTTGTAAGGTGTGAAGTTGAGTAAGACTCAAAGCCAGACCACGGCAGAAAAATATAGAGAGAAAGAAAGTCATTCCCTATGCCTCAGCCATAGGTTCTATAAAGTATGCCATGCTGTGTACAAAACACATTGTGTACCTTGCCATGAGTTTGACAGGGAGGTACAATAGTGATCCAGGAGTAGATCACTGTACAGCGGTCAAAATTATCCTTAGTAATTGGATGACTAAGGAAATGTTTCTCGATTATGGAGGTGATAAAGAGTTCGTCGTAAAGGGTTACGCCGATGCAAGCTTTGACACTAAATCCAGATGACTCTAAGTATCAATCTGGATGCGTATTGAAAGTGGGAGAAATTAGCTAGAGTAGCTCCATGCAGAGCATTGTAGACATAGAAATTTGCGAAATACATACAGATCTGAATGTGACAGACCCGTTGACTAAACTTCTCTCACAAGCAAAACATGATCACACCTTATTACTCTTGGGTATTAATCACATAGCGATGTGAACTAGATTATTGACTCTAGTAAACCCTTTGGGTGTTGGTCACATGGTGATGTGAACTATGGGTGTTATTCACATAACGATGTGAACTATCGGTATTAAATCACATGGCGATGTGAGCTAGATTATTGACTCTAGTGCAAGTGGGAGACTGAAGGAAATATGCCCTAGAGGCAATAATAAAGTTGTTATTTATATTTCCTTATATCATTATAAATGTTTATTATTCATGCTAGAATTGTATTAACCGGAAACTTAGTACATGTGTGAATATATAGACAAAACAGAGTGTCCCTAGTATGCCTCTACTAGACTAGCTCATTGATCAAAGATGGTTATGTTTCCTAACCATAGACATGAGTTGTCATTTGATCAACGGGATCACATCATTAGGAGAATGATGTGATGGACAAGACCCATCCGTTAGCATAGCATTATGATCCTTTAGTTTTACTGCTATTGCTTTCTTCATGACTTATGCATGTTCCTATGACTATGAGATTATGCAACTGACGAATACCGTAGGAACACCTTGTGTGCTATCAAACGTCACAACGTAACTGGGTGATCATAAAGATGCTCTACAGGTGTCTCCGAAAGTATTCGTGGTGTTGGCATAGATCAAGATTAGGATTTGTCACTCCGAGTGTCGGAGAGGTATCTCTGGGCCCTCTCGGTAACACACATCATAATAAGCCTTGCAAGCAAAAGACTAATGAGTTAGTCACGAGATGATGTGTTACGGAACGAGTAAAGAGACTTGCCGGTAACGAGATTGAACTAGGTATGGAGATACCGACGATCGAATCTCGGGCAAGTAACATACCGATGACAAAAGGAACAACGTATGTTGTTATGCGGTTTTGACCGATAAAAGATCTTCGTAGAATATGTAGGAGCCAATATGAACATCCAGGTTCCGCTATTGGTTATTGACCGGAGATGAGTCTCGGTCATGTCTACATGGTTCTCGAACCCGTAGGGTCCGCACGCTTAACGTTTCATGACGATCGGTATTATGAGTTTATGAGTTTTGATGTACCGAAGGTAGTTCGGAGTCTCGGATGAGATCACGGACATGACGAGGAGTCTCGGAATGTCCGAGACATAAAGATTGATATATTGGACGACTATATTCGGACACCGGAAGTGTTCCGGAAAAGTTTCGGATTTATCTGGATTGCCGGAGGGGGTTACCGGAACCCCCTACGAGGGGGGATGGTCCATAGTGGGCCTTGAGGAAAGGAGAGAGGCAGCCCATAGAGGCTAGCCGGCGCCCCACCTAGGGATCCTAGTTGGACTAGGATTGGGGGGCGCCATCTCTCCCTCTTTTCCTTTCCCTCTCTTCCTTCTTGGTGGACTCCTACTAGGAATAGGATTGCAATCCTATTCCTAGTAGGATTGCCCTAGCCGCACCATAGGAGGCCGGCCGGCCCTCCCCTCTTGCTCCTTTATATACGGGGGCAGGGGGGCACCCAAAGACACACAAGTTGAGTTGTTCCAGCCGTGTGCGGTGCCCCCCTCCACAGAAACACACCTCGGTCATACCGTTGCAGTGCTTAGGCGAAGCCCTGCGCCGGTAAATACATCATATCCGTCACCACGCCGTCGTGCTGACGAAACTCTCCCGTGAAGCTCAACTGGATCAAGAGCTCGTGGGACGTCATCAAGCTGAACGTGTGCTGAACGTGGAGGTGTCGTACGTTCGGTGCTTGATCGGTTGAATCGCGAAGAAGTTCGACTACATCAACCGCGTCACTTGACGCTTCCGCTTCCGGTCTACGAGGGTACGTAGACACACTCTTCCCTCTCGTTGCTATGCATCTGGTAGATAGATCTTGCGTGATCGTAGGAAATTTTTTAAAATACTACGTTCCCCAACACGGTGACATTGGGAAATCCTTAGATTGAGAACTACGAACTTTGAGGTGTGCTTTTGTAGCCCTACATAATTCTCGTCCTCTCTTGACCACGAAGGAATGACCTCCGGGTGCGTCTCCATTGCATGTTTTATGGGAAATATCATGTGATTCGATTATGTTAATGTTGTTGGGAGTTGCCACTAGTGAAGTATGATCCGTAGGCCTTGTTTCCACCATTGCAATACCATTTGTGCTCACTTTTACCACTTGTTTGCTTGCTGCACTTTTTATTACAGATTTATATTACTTTGTTTTGCCATCCATATCACTTGCCATTTAACATCTCTTCGCCGAACTAGTGCGCCTATACAACTCCTAGTTGTATTAGGTGTGTCAGGGACACAAGAGACTTCTTGTATCTTAGTTGCAGGGTTGCTTGAGAGAGACCATTTTCAACCTCTACTTCCCTGAGTTCGATAAACCTTAGGTCATCCACTTGAGGGAAATTGTTGCTGTCCTACAAACCTCTGCGCTTGGAGGCCCAACATAGTCTACAAGAGTAGAAGCGTGCGTAGACATCAACAGGGCCCCGGACTGTCTCGGCCCCCCATCTTCGGTCTCCATCGGGATTGTTTCCCCATGGTCAGCGACAGCCGAGGTGTTACCCTCGGTCGCCCTGTCACTTGCCCCGCCCCCATCTCCTTGAGCGGAAGACACATGCTGGGAGGACACTTCGGTGTCTCCGCCGGTCACGGGCGATGGAGCTCGGACTAGCGGGTCACTCTCCGTCTCTCCAGGCGCTAGAGAGTTCCCCTCCGATAAGGAGGCGTCGGGGTGTGCTCGGGGAGGGCTGTAGGTCTGAAGGTGAGAAATATTAAGTAAACATCAAAATGTTAAACAAACAAGGTGCAGCAATTAATATATCCGGACAAACTTACGTTTCGGTTGGGGGCTTCTCCCTGAGCTTCACCATGAACCTATGTTCGGACGATGAGTCTGAACGAACGGGGAGGTTCAGCCTCCTCCGGGGTGCGGCCTTGCCCACATCAGCGACACACGCCCTCTTCTTCCCCCTGCCTTGCGCAGGGGGCTCTTCTTCTTCTTCTTCTTCGTTATCCTCCTCCTCTTCGGAGGAGAGGATGTTGATCTCCTCGGACTTTCCATCCGCAGGGCGGGGGCCGTCCTCGGTCTCCTTGCTCTTCTTCTTGGACTTCTTGGCCGGCGCCTAGTACGACAACGGGACCAGCATCGCCGTCAGTCGAGCGTCTCTGGGTCTTCTAACAAAGGCGTCGGACACTTAATCCTGATTTCCTTCTTCGTCCAGCCCTGTATATCACGCAAAAACTCCAATTCCTATTATCATTAAATAAGAAAGGGGATATATGTTCCGCAGAATTTTTTATTACCTCTTGAGCGGTGAACGCGGTACTATAGCCCGTGTCCTCGGTTTCCTTCGGCCACTCCTTCTGGCTCTTGAAGAGATGCTTCCAAATCTCTTTGTGCGTAAAGCCGAAAAGATGCTTTAGGGGCCGATCTCCTGCCGGATCGAACTCCCATAGGGAGGAGTCCCGGCTTTGGCAAGGAAGGACAAGCCGGGCCAGCATTACCCGGACCACGGTCGAGAGCTGATAGCCCTTAGAAATCATGTCGGGCACACGGCCTTGGAGTGTCGTCACCTCCACCTAAGACCCCCAGTTCGGACTCTTATCGGTCCACAAGGTTAACCTCTCCGAGGGTCCATATCTGAAAGCAGGTTCCGCCGCACATTTGGCGTCGTGGGGTTCAGTGATATAGAACCACTCCTGCTGCCAGACCTTGTTCGTCTCCACGAACGACCCTTTAGGCCAAGTTGCATTCGGGAGCGTGCTTATCATCGTGCCCCCGCACTCTGCGTGTTCCCCGTCCACCACCTTCGGCTTCACGTTGAAGGTTTTGAGCCATAGGCCGAAGTGTGGGGGCGCGGAGGAAAACTTCGCACACCACTATAAAAGCGGAGATGTGGAGAATTGAGTTCGATGCTAGATCATGGAAATCTAGCCCGTAGAAAAACAGCAAACCCCGAACAAAGGGGTGAAGCGGAAATCCTAGCCCCCTAACAAAGTGCGAGAGAAACACAACTCTCTCACCCGCCTCTGGGACGGGAACCACCTGGCCCTTGGCGGGGACTCGGTGCGCAATATCAGCAGGGAGATAGCCCGCGCTCCGAAGATCCTCCGCAACTTTCTTAGTAACTGTAGAGGCCTCCCACTTGCCCCTGGCGCCGGATCTAGCCATTGTTGGGGAAGGAAGTGGTGGTTGAGGAACGGAGAACTAAGAGTGCAAGAGATGAGGGCGCTGGGGCTAGGAAGATTGGAGAACCCGAGCTTGAGGAAAGTGTGGGGCTGAGGAAAGGGATAGGTATCCTTTTATAATGCTGTGAATACAGAACGTCCCACCACTTTAGCCATAAACCTCGTCGGTTCCCAAAGCGGTCGTGCGTAATGCGCGGCTTGGATGCTCACGTCACATTGATAAGGATCCCATAATAAGCGAGCACGATCTCTGCTCTGATAAGATGTGTCAATGGGGTTATACCTCGAAACGCGAAACTAGGACCAAGTAAAACGGTTCGGTATGTTAATGGGATGGACGCGACGCTTCACCAAAAAGTTGTCAGTAAAGACATAATATTCGTTTTCTTTCGATGCCTTGCCTTTGAGGCTAAGGGTTGTACTAACCAGGCAGAGCCGTACACAATACACCTTTTGCAAAAGATATATTCGAAAGAAGGAACCCGCCTTGCAATACCGAAGACAATAAGGAAGCCGAACTCATCGTCATCGAAGACAGGTTCAGGGGCTACTGAGGGAGTCCTGTATTGAGGGGTCCTCGGGTGGCCGGATAACTCGTGGTGGGCCATACTGGTGGGCCGTGAAGATCATTGTTGAAGATCGTCTCTCGTATCCGGATAGGACTCATGTATTCGTATAATGGCAGGTTTTAGGTTCGGGTGTAATTTTTCCTTCCTCTGGAAGCTGGTTATGTGCAATCCCTAGACCCCTCCGGCGCATATATAAACTGGAGGGTTTAGTCCGTAGAGGCTAGAGAATCATAACATCCTCATAGGCTAGGTTTGAGGGTTTAGCCATTACGATCTCGAGGTAGATCAACTATTGTAATCATATTCATCCATATTAATATAGTAGGAAGTAGGCTATTACCTCGATTGAGAGGGTCTGAACCTGGGTAAACATCATGTCCCCAGTCTCCTGTTACCATCGATCCTCAAACGCATAGTTCGGGACTCCTTACCCGAGATCCGCCGGGTTTTGACAACGACACCTACCATAGCAGGCTTACCTTGTAGATGACAGCCGAGAAGTCTTCGTGCACATGCCCCTAAGGATCAGCGCGGTCGTCGTCGTTGAACCCTTGCATAGGTCTGAAGCACCTCACACCAAATCTCGCCGCATGACGAGAAACCCTAACCTCACCACCGAAAGGAGACGGCGGGGATCTATGTCGAAGCTCCGTCGACTACGTCCAGACAACGAACTCGAGGAGGATCGAAACCCGAAAGACAAACTCAAAGAAGACGCGTCGCCGTCCGCCTAAGCGCCGCTCCTACAAGGACTTAAACCCCTAGCCTAAGCTACTAACTGAAGTAGAGGCACAAGATTCCCCTCCCCGACACCGCTCTGACGTTGAACGATGACAACATCGATTTGTGCTTGTGAAACTGAAGACCAATTCCAGTGCATATGCAAATACAGTACAAAGGACAAACATAAGGGCATGTTCAATGCAACAACGCTTATATAGGCGCTTAGGATCTTGCTTTTTTTTTTCACAAGCGCCTGGGCGCTAGTAGCAGGCGCTAGGAGGCGAATTTTGTACGTAACTTGTAAGCACTGGACTCCTAGGTGGGCATCGATGCCAAAAAAAGTGCCGGGAATGACTTGAAAACTGCCACAAAATAAAGGATTTAATTCCTAACGCCCTTGGCTTAGCGCCTGCGTTGTACGTGGCCTAAGAGGGAAAACCACAACGGTCGTGGTTTTTAGAGAATCTGATCTTCGCAAGTTTAGCTTTAGGGGCCTCCAAAAACAGTTGTAGAGGACGCCCAAAAAGTAGAAGCTGGGTTTTTTCGGGGAGAATCTGGCGCAACGAAACGGACAGGATGGGCATGGCTTTCCGTCTCTGCCTGGTGAATGGGAACGCACATGGGGACTGCTGGCGCCAGGCCGGGTCAAGCAAGTCTCCGCCCGGGCACGCGTCCGCCGGTGCTGCTGCCTCGACAGCGACGCGGGCGTTGTTTTGCCCGTCCACCGGCGCGAGAGGAATTCCTCCTCCTCTTGGCGACTGTGCGCATGGGGCACGAGTTCGGCCGCATCCATCGCCCACGACGCGGCGGACGATGATAAAGCCACTCCGTTAACTGTGCTGGCAGATGCGGAACCGGTCTCGCTCCGGCCCACAGTGTCGCCACCTCTCAGGGCTTTTGGCCGGTGCGTGCTTCCGCCTGGTCGCGCTCGTACTCGTAGCCTCCTCCAACTCCAAGCGTGCACGCCAACAACGTACGACTTTTCCTGGACAGGATGCTAGTACGTAGGGCGCTACGACATGCTATGCTACATATGGCCATATGGGTCGGCGCTGTTGCGCGCGGTCTCGATCTCGATCTCGCATCTCCGGATGCCCCCCTTGCGGACTGTATGATCGGACTTTTCCTTGGGGATTCGGCTCGTTGCGGCGGCGGCGACATCCGGTGCTTGTCCTTTCTCACAGGAAAGAAAGAAAAAGACTAAAAGGAAGGTTTGTTCTACAGGGACGTCCACTGCGACGAGGTGACCAGGAAGACGACGACGAGAGTGGACGGGATGTCAGCACGTTCCTACATTATTTGTTTCTCACTGTGCCTGATTGTCTTCCTCTGGCGCAAAACGAGTGTTTAGCACTAGTTGGAGCAGATGGTTCAGCACTTCAACTACCCAAGGGAGCAGAATATACAAACACTTGGTCAGTACACGTTCACGCTGGAATCCTTCTGTGCACGGTCAATAGTACCGTGTTTTTCCTCTCTCGAGAAGAAAAATAATAATAGTACCGTGTTTCATGCACGGCGTGGTGTCAAATTGGATGTTCTTCCCCGCAAAGAACCAAAAAAGTAGATCTTCTCATGTCTCTCTTGAAGTCCTGATGTGAGTTTTTTTTTCAAAGGTATTGATGGTTCAACTGATTTGTTTTCAACTATTGATATATGATGCGTATGCCGTCCAAGTCGGATTTGCTCAACTGCTTAACTTGTGAGTGAGCTCCGTTGTGAAGTCAAAATCGGGTTTTACCCAAAGTCAAGGTCTGCTTTTAAGAAGAACAAAGCAAAACGCTATAAAAAAGGAATTAACTATACGTTAACGAAGTGCCCCTCCCCCCTCCCTCCGTCCAGGTGTATTGGGCGCCTAAGACTAGCCATAATGGGTAGTAACATAGAGTAGTAACATGTCCATGTTACTACTCTATGTTACTACCTCTATAGTGGGGAGTAACATATGTGTGGTAACATGGAATATTTCATTTATTAGACCATAGACTCATCTTACCTTGATATGTGTGATGTTACTCATACTAGTAGTAACTAGCTATGTTACCACATGCCTCTCTTTCTTTATTTATTGCTTGCCACATCATCTTTTTTATCTAGATATGTGTGATGTTACTACCTATGTTACTCCCACTATGGGTAGTCTAAGGAGCTGCACCATGATCTAGGTGTGATGGGATTGGCCGTAATATTAGATATAATTAGCATTAAAAATCTTGTAAGTTGAGCTAATTAATTGCAATTCCTTTGCCTTACCAATCAACATGCAGCACGAAACGCATGCAATCAGAGTTATTGCCCATAAGATTGAAAACTTATGCATGAGGGTGTAGCGAACGAGGCATGGGAGTGATACGAGGCTGATTTAATTCCTTCGTGCCTTACTCATTTGGAAATTCTAAAATCGCTAAGATGCCCAATGCACCTGGACGGAGGGAGTACTATCTATCTCCGTCCTGGTTCATTGATCCCCATCATATTTAATGTTAAATTTTAACCGTATATTTAACTAGCAAAGTGTCAATGCATGTCATAAAAAATTATACCATTAAAAACTATGTTCAAATACGAACGTGCCCTTCCCAGTGCTCCACCATGGACAGGTGCTAAGCATGCCATATAAGCGAAAAAATGACATGGCACAACATTTAAGGAGGGGAGAGAGTATTTTGGTGACCCCAGGAAGAACCATTGCCAAGCACGGGAACCTAGGCAAACCACTTAAATGAAACAATTTGACCAAAAGACTTTAGGTGCTAACTCATTAAATAAAGTGTGATTAGCAACAACAAATTAAGCACCTATGCATTGGGGAGTTGAGTTGCTAAGCTATTTAATGCACTTAGCACATCATCTAAGCACCTTTGCATTGGAAGAGGTCAAGACCTCTTCCAATGCAAAGGTGCTTAGATGGGATGCTAAGTGCATTAAATACCTTAGCAACTCAACTCCCCAATGTATAGGTGCTTAACTTGTTGTTGCCAAGCATACTTTATTCAATGAGTTAGCACCTAAAATCTTTCATGCATTGGTCAAATTGTTTCATTTAAGTGGTTTGCCTCGGTTCCCGCGCTTGGCAATGGTTCTTCCTGGGGTCACCAAAGTACTCTCTCCCCTCCATAAATGTTGTGCCATGTCATTTTTTCGCTTATGTGGCATGCTTAGCACCTGTCCACAGTGGAGCACTGGGAAGGGATATAATTTTTGTGACATGCATTAACATTTTGTTATTTAAATCTATGGTCAAAGTTTGACACAAAATACGAAGTGGACTAATAAACCAGGACAGAGGTTGTACATATTTGCACACTCGTTACTATATAATAATAGAATCTACAATCAGATTTAGCACCCCCCCCACCCCTTCCCAAACCAGTGCTAGGGGTGTTTGTTTTGAGCCCAGTCATGCTCCTTATGTCCCCCTTATATGTTTGATCACTTGCATGTGACTGGTATATAAAGAGAGAGAAAAGAAAGGATAAAGAAAATGAGAATGTGGTCTCGGGTGGGTCGTGTCCTATTTGGCAGACTGACCAGCACATCCGTAAGTCCTCATATCCTCCCCCGGACTTGATATCAATATGATGGTTTGTAGACAGCCCAGACGTATACCAGGATGATTTGAGGGATCTGATTGGATCACTTTTTTTTCTTTTCATTTATGTCTGGTCAGTGATCAGGCGTGTCCGCAAACGATTGAGGAGGATTTGAGAAGACCAGTTGTAAATGCTCTAACATCACACACAAATAAAAATACGTTGTTGATATTTATCTCCTTTCCGTTTAACCATATTGGACAAGATCCAACTCTATTCCAGTATGGCTCTCACCCCTCTAGAATCTGGAATGTTTTATATTTTTTCTTTCAATAGAGAATCATATAGGTATGAGAAAAGATACTTCTAGGACGCATGAGATAATAGAATGTGGGATTCAATTAGAATGCTCGAATTTTCCATCCCTCAACCATTAGATTGAGCATATCCAATGGTTAATATTTAAAGTGTTTATCGCACTATATAGTGGTATAGATATAGCTACAGATATGTGAATGTATTTTCCCTATAAAAAAGCCCGAATTTTGCGTTTGACATTCAACGATATATGATGACCTAGGAAACAAGTAAATTACAACTAAGACCTCATAGTGCCAAACAAACCTCAACCTCGAGAACAAGTCAAAGGTGTGTCATCCTTTGACAACTGATGAACCTAGGAATGAAAATTTGACGGAGCGACGGGGGACGACAAGGCTAGATGGTTCTACACCATTGGTCATTGGGTTATGTAGCTTCATTGATGGAGATATGTGGTGGTTTCCCTTGTTCACCTCAATGTTGGATCTGCCATTCTCGCTGTGTACGACCGACAAGTCACCATTCTTTGGTCCAGTTGGACCAATGCCCAAAACAAGAAACCGTCATCGTAGAAGTTATATGTAGATCAGAGATCCCAAAGCCGAACCACCTCCCGAGTAAAATCTTCATCAACTACGCAACGACAACATAGAGAACATTATTTTAGTGGGGAAGGAGCTAGGAGACCAAAGCCCAATGTCCTAGTGTTGTTGCCATTAGAGACACCATATCGACTACTCCAGAAGAGCAATGCCCAAACTATCCCTAATCATCCTCTTTGCTATCAAAGAGAGCACCGTCGACGAGTTGTACAAGGAGTTGAGAATGTATTATTCTTATTCCACGTGACATTGTCGTCACTAACACGATGTTGTCGCCAAGAAACCAAACCCTAAATCTAGGAATCTTAACTACGTCGCTGCAACACAGGTCTAGGGTCCCAACCACACCACCCACAATCAGAGCACAAGGAGACCCACGTCGTGGGGAGAAGATGAAGTGAGGCCCTGTGGACACATGTCTAGCCGATGTAAGACCGACAATAGCACAGTCGTCATATGGCTCTGGATCGCCATAATTCATGGACGCCGCTCTAAATCCAGTTTGTGAGCCTCCATATTTGAAGGTTGTGGGGCGTTACTTTGGAGGGCGCTTCATCCACCAACCACGCATGTGGGAGGGACGTTTCACGTTTCTCTTAGCCTCCCGCGCAGCCCAGTCCTCTCCCGCGTACCAATTAATGTCCGACAGCCGTGACCATTTGTAACGCCCCAGACACACCCGCCGGTGGTCGTTACTCCAGGCGGGATCTAGATGGGCCCCACATATCAATACTAGTCTTTTCTGTGTACTTTGTCCTCACTCGGGCGCACCCGGGAGCAACTTCCTGGTCGTTCACCCATCCTGAAATTACTCCAAGCTAAGCACGCTTAACTTTGGAGTTCTATCCGAATGGGCTTCCGGAAAAGAAGGAATTCCTTATTGATATGGTCAGTTCTATCTGAATGGGCTTCCAGGCTATCACATACACCCCAACTCATAGGAACCGACGTCCTCGTCGGGCCACATGAACGTTCCCTCTTGGCACATACGTCTATGCTGTTGGGGAACGTAGTAATAATTCAATAATTTCCTACGCATCACCTAGATCAATCTAGGAGATGCTAGCAACGAGAGAGAGGGAGTGCATCTTCATACCCTTGAAGATCGCTAAGCGGAAGCGTTACAAGAATGCGGTTGATGGAGTCGTACTCGCGACGATTCAAATCACGGAAGATCCGATCCAAGCGCCGAACGGACGACGCCTTCGTGTTCAACACACGTATAACCCGGGGACGTCTCCTCCTTCTTAATCCAGCAAGGGGAGAGGAGAAGTTGAGGAAGAACTCCGGCAGCACGAAGGCGTGGTGGTGGAGCTCATGGTTTTCCGGCAGGGCTTCGCCAAGCACTATGGAGGAGAAGGAGGTGTAGGAGAGGGGGCAGGGCTGCGCCAGGGGAAGAGGTGCGGCTGCCCTCTCTCTCTCGCTCACTATATATATGGGGAAGGGGGAGGAGGAGGCGCCCTAGGGTTTCCCTAGGGGTGGGGTGGAGGCCACAGGGGAAGCCCTAGATGGGTTTGGGCGCCCCCACCCCTAGAAAACTTGCCCCCGAAGCCGGGAGGGGCGGCTGCCCTAGGGGAGGCGCCCCCACCACTCCACGTTACGTGAGACAGGGTGGTAGGAGCGCACAGCCCTTAGTGGGCTGGTGTGCCCCCCTCCCCTTAGCCCATAAGGCCCCCCAAACGCTTCCTAGGGCCTCTGAAACCTCTTTCGGACACGCTGGTCGTCACCCGGTACGCCCAGAACAATTCTGGACTCCAATACCCTTCGTCCAATATATCGATCTTCGCCTCCGGACCATTATGGAGTTCTTCATCACGTCCGGGATCTCATTAGTTACTCCGAACAACCTTCGGTAACCACATATTATTCCCATAACAACTCTAGCGTCACCGAACCTTAAGTGTGTAGACCCTACGGGTTCGAACAATGCACACATGACCGAGATACCTCTCCGGCCAATAACCAATAGCGGAATCTGGATACCCATATTGGCTCCCACATGTTCCATGATGATCTCATCGGATGAACCATGATGTCGGGGATTCAATCAATCCCGTATAAATTCCCTTTGTCCATCGGTATGTCACTTGCCCGAGATTCGATCGTCGGTATCCCCATACCTCGTTCAATCTTGTTACCGGAAAGTCTCTTTACTCGTTCCGTAACGCATGATCTCGTGGCTAACTCCTTAGTCACATTGAGCTCATTGTGATGATGCATTACCGAGTGGGCCCAGAGATACCTCTCCGTCATACGGAGTGACAAATCCCAGTCTCTATTCGTGCCAACCCAACAGACACTTTCGGAGATACCTGTAGTGCACCTTTATAGCCACCCAATTACGTTGTGACATTTGATACACCTAAAGCATTCCTACGGTATCTGGGAGTTGCACAATCTCATGGTATATGGAAATGATACTTGACATTAGAAAAGCTCTTAGCAAATGAACTACACGATCTTGTGCTATGCTTAGGATTGGGTCTTGTCCATCACATCATTCTCCCAATGATGTAATCCCGTTATCAACGACATCCAATGTCCATGGTAAGGAAACCATAACCATCTATTGATCAACGAGCTAGTCAACTAGAGGCTCACTAGGGACATGTTGTGGTCTATGTATTCACACATGTATTACGGTTTCCGGTTAATACAATTATAGCATGAACAATAGACAATTATCATGAACAAGGAAATATAATAATAACCATTTTATTATTGCCTCTAGGGCATATTTCCAATAGTCTCCCACTTGCACTAGAGTCAATAATCTAGTTCACATCGCCATGTGATTAACCCTCACAGTCCATATTGCCATGTGACTAACACCCAAAGAGTTTACTAGAGTCAATAATCTAGTTCACATCACCATGTGATTAAGACTCAATGAGTTTTGGGGTTTGATCATATTATGCTTGAAAGAGGTTTTAGTCAACGGGTCTGCAACATTCATATCCGTATGTACTTCCGCAAATCTCCATGTCATATTGTAGATTCTGCTTCCACGCTCCACTTGGAGCTATTCCAAATGGTTGTTCCACTATACGTATCCGGTTTGCTACTCAGAGTCATCCAGATAGGTGTTAAAGCTTGCATCGACGTAACCTTTTACGCCGAACTCTTTATCACCTCAATAACCGAGAAACAGTTCTTTATTCTTTTAAGGACAATTTTGACCATTGTCCAAATGATCCACTCCTGTATCACTCTTGTACCCCCTTGCGAGACACGTGGCAAGGCACATATCAGGTGTGGTACACAGCATGCCATATTGTATAGAAACTATGGCTAAGGCATAGGGGACGACCATTGTCCTTTCCCTTTCTTCTGCCGTGGTCGAGCTTTAAGTCTTAACTTCACACCTTACTACTCACGCAAGAACTCCTTCTTTGACTGATCCATCCTGAACTCCTTCAAGATCATGTCAAGGTATCTGCTCTTTGAAAGTCTTATCAGGCGTCTTAATCTATCTCTATAGATCTTGATACGTAATATGTAAGCAGTTTTATCCAGGTCTTCCTTTGAAAAACTCCATTCAAACAACCCTTTATGCTTTCCAGAAATTCTACATCATTTCCGATCAACAATATGTCATCCACATACTTATCAGAGATGTTGTAGTGATCCCACTCACTTTCTTGTAAATACAAGTTTCTTGCAAACTTTGTATTAAACCAATAACTTTGATCACCACATCAAAGCGTATGTTCCAACTCCGAGATGCTTGCTCCAGTCCATAGAAGGATAGCTAGAGCTTGCATACCTTTTAGCATCCTTAGGATCGACAAAACCTTCTGGTTGTATCACATACAGCCTGGTTGTATCACATACAGCCTTCTCACGGAAACCGTCAAGGAAACTTTTGTTTTAACATCCATCTGCCAGATTTCGTAAATGAAAATGCAGCAACTTCTAACAAAGTTCTAGCAGACTTTAGCATCGCTATGATTGAGAGAGTCTCATCACAGTCAACTCCTTGAACTTGTCGGAAACTTCTTTGAGACGAGTCGAGCTTCATAAATGGTGACATTACCATCAGCGTCTGTATTCTTCTCAAAGATCCATTTATTCTCAATGGCTTGCCAATCTTCAGGCAAGTCCACCAAAGTCCATACCTTGTTCTCATACATGGATCCTTACTCGGATTTCATGGCTCCTAGCCATTTGTTGGAATCCGGACCCACCATCGCTTCTCCATAGCTCGTAGGTTTACCGTTGTCCAACAACATGACCTTTAAGACAGGGTTACCACTTAGAAGTTGTACGCACCCTTTTCGTCCTATGAGGTTCGATAGTAGCTTGATCTGAAGCTTCATGATCATCATCATTAGCTTTCTCTTCAATTGACGTAGGTGCCACATAAATATCTTTCTGTGATGTGCTACTCTTTGGTTGAAGTGAAGGTTCAACAACCTCATCAAGTTCTATCTTCCTCCCACTCAATTCTTTTGAGAGAAACTCTTTCTCGAGAAATAACATGTTCTTAGTGACAAACACTTTACCCTCGGATCTGAGATAAAAGGTATGCCCAATTGTCTTCTTTGGGTATTCTATGAAGACACAATTGTCCGCTTTGGGTTCGAGCTTTTCTGGCTGAAGCCTATCGACATAAGCATCGCAGCCCCGAACCTTAAGAAACAACAATTTAGGTTTCTTGCCAAACCATAGTTCATACGGTATCGTCTCCACGGACTTAGATGGTGCCCCTTTTAAAGTGAATGTGGTTGTCTCCAATGCATAACCCCAAAATGATAGCGGTAGATTGGTAAGGGACATCATAGATCGCACCATATTCAATAGAATGCGATTATGACGTTCGGACACACCATTACGCTATGGTATTCCAGGTGGCGTCAACTGTGAAACAATTCCACTTTGTCTTAAGTGATTGCCAAACTCATAACTCAGATACTCTTCCCTTGATCATATCGTAGGAACTTGATCTTGTTACGATGATTCTCAACTTCACTCTAAAATTGCTTGAACATTTCAGACGTATGCTTCATTAAGTAAACATGCCCATATCTACTCAATTCATCGGTGAAGGTGAGAAAATTACGATATCCACCGCATGCGTCAACACTCATCGGACCGCATACATCAGCATGTATGATTTTCAACAAGTCACTTTCCCGTTCCATTGTTCCAAAGAACGGGGTTTTAGTCATCTTTCCAGTGAGGCATGGTTCACATGTGTCAAGTGATTCAAAATCAAGTGACTTCAAAAGTCCATCGACATGGAGGTTCTTCATGCGCTTTACACCAATATGACCTAAGCGGCAGTGCCACAAGAAAGTGGCACTATCATTATCAACTCTACATCTTTTGGCATCAATGTTATGAACATGTGTATCACTACGACTGAGATTCAATAAACCATTTACATTGGGTGCATGACCATAGAAGGTGTTATTCATGTAAACAGAATAATCATTATTCTCTGACTTAAATGAATAACCGTATTGCAATAAACATGATCTAATCATGTTCATGCTCAACGCAGACACTAATGCAAACAACATTTATCTAGGTTCAACACTAACCCCGAAGGTAGAGGGAGCATGCAATGGTGATCACATCAACCTTGGAAACACTTCCAACACACATCGTCACCTCGCCCTTAGCTAGTCTCCATTTATTTTGTAGCTTTTGTTTCGAGTTATCAATATTAGCAACTGAACCGGTATCTAATACCCAGGTGCTACTAGGAGTACTAGTAAGATACACATCAATAACACATATATCAAATATACTTTTGTTGAAGTTGCCAGCCTTCTTACCTACAAAGTATTTGAGGTAGTTCCACTACAAGTGACCGTTCCCCTTGCAATATAAGCACTTAGTCTTGGGTTTGGGTTCAACCTTGGGTTTCTTCATTGGAGCGGCAACTGGCTTGCCATTAATAAAGTTTCCCTTCTTGCCCTCGCCCTTTTTGAAACTAGTGGTCTTGTTAACCATCAACACTTGATGCTCCTTCTTGATTTCTAATTCCGCGGCCTACCGCGAACTGCTCCGGGATCATCTCCATCCCTTGCATGTTATAGTCCGTCACAAAGTTCTAGTAGCTTGGTTATAGTGATTGGAGAACTTTTGTCAATCAATCTCTTATCTGGAAGATTAACTTCCACTTGATTCAAGCGATTGAAGTACCCAGACATTCTGAGCACATGCTCACTGGCTGAGCTGTTTTCCTCCATCTTGTAGGCAAAGATCTTATCAGAGGTCTCAAACCTCTCAACACGGGCATGAGCCTGAAATACCAATTTCAGCTCTTGGAACATCTCATATGTTCCATGACGTTCAAAACGCCTTTGGAGCCCTGATTCTAAGCTGTAAAGCATGGCGCACTAAACTATCAAGTAGTCATCAGAACGTGTCTGCCAGATGTTCACAACATCCACAAACGACGCTAGAGGGGTTGGCACACCGAGCGGTGCATCAAGGACAAAAACCTTCTGTGTAGCAGTGAGGACAATCCTCGGATTACGGCCCTAGTCCGCACAATTGCTGACAATATCTTTCAACTTAGTCTTTCTCTAGGAATGTATTAAAACAGGGAGCTAAATTGCGAGCTATTGATCTACAACATAATTTGCAAAGACAATATAGAATATGTTCATGATAATGAGTTTAACTAATTAAATTATTAAATGAACTCCCACTTAGATAGACATCCCTCTAGTCATCTAAGTGATACATGATCCGAATAGACTAGTGATGTCTACACACGCTTCTATTCTTGTAGACAGTGTTGGGCCTCCAAGAGCAGAGGTTTGTAGGACAGCAGCAAATTTCCCTTAAGTGAGTAACCCAAGGTTTATCGAACTCAGGGAAGTGGAGGTTGAACGTACCCCTTTCAAGCAACCCTGCAATCAAGATACAAGAAGTCTCTTGTGTCCCCAACACACCTAATACACTTGTCAGATGTATAGGTGCACTAGTTCGGCGAAGAGATGTTAAATGGCAAGTGATATGGATGGCAAAACAAAGTAATATAAATCTGTAATAAAAAGTGCAGCAAGCAAACAAGTGGTAAACGTGAGCACAAATGGTATTGCAATGGTGGAAACAAGGCCTAGGCTTCATACTTTCACTAGTGGCAACTCCCAACAACATTAACATAATCGAATCACATGATATTTCCCATAAAACATGCAATGGAGACGCTCCCGGAGGTCATTCCTTTGTGGTCAAGAGAGGACGAGAATTATGTAGGGCTACAAAAGCACACCTCAAAGTTCGTAGTTCTCAATCTATGGATTTCCCAATGTCAACGCGGCCATCCAAAGAGAGTACCACAATCACCACAACATATCTAAAGGATAGTCAAAGACAAGCACCAAGAGACTCTCAATCTTCAATCAACACACAAAAGAGGAAATCACTCATGAAAATATTCTTCTAACCCATGTCCAATAGACCGCTGTCACCTTGGTCTCGGGGATTATACTAGATAAAGACAAGTGAGTACATCAATCCAATACATAGAGGAAGGGGAAATATCATGGGATCACCCTAGATTAACATAGCTTATGATCACAACGAAGATCACATCATGGGAGAGAGAATTGACCACATAGCTACTGGTAGAAACCTCAGCCCCGAGGAGGAACTACTCCCGCATCATGGAGGGAGGAAGCAACGTCGATGGAGATGAATCCGGGGGCACTTCCCCGTCCCGGCAAGGTGCCGGCACAGGAATTCTGGTCCCCCGAAACTTGGTGGCGATGGCGGCGGAGATCGGATTAGCTTCTGGAGAAAAGGGTTCTGGAATCAGGGTTTCCGCGACGCGGTGTAAATATATGCCAAGGGGGTCGCCAGAGGAGCTAAAGGGGGCCCAGGCGGCCTGGCGCGGCGACCAGGAGGGGGGCCGCCCCCTCTGGGCACCTGGAGCCCTTGTGGCCCCTCTCCGCCCTACTTCTGCCGCATGGAAGCTTCCGGAACGCTGATTTTTTATATATATTTCCCGGGATTTTTCTGGCAATTTACGTAATGGGAAAACCTGAAATACAAAAACAACAGAAAACAGAAACCGGCACTGGGGTGCACTGAGTTAATAGGTTAGTCCAAATATGATCAAAAGTGTATGGAAGTGCATAAATATCATAGCAATATCACACAAAAGAGGCATGGAGCAAGCAGAAATTATGGATACGTTTTGGACGTATCAACTAGGCCGTGTCCTATCATCACGTGAGACGGACTAGTCATCAACGGTGAACATCTCCATGTTGATCGCATCTACTATACGACTCATGTTCGACCTTTCGGTCTCTTGTGTTCCAAGGCCATGTCTGTACATGCTAGGCTCGTCAAGTCAACCTAAGTGTTTCACATGTGTAAATTTGTCTTACACCCGCTGTATGCGAACGTTAGAATCTATCACACCCGATCATCACATGGTGCTTCGAAACAACGAACCTTCGCAATGGTGCACAGTTAGGGGGAACACCTTTCTTGAAATTTTAGTGAGGGATCATCTTATTTATGCTACCGTCACTCTAAGCAAATAAGATGTAAACATGACAAACGAACGTCACATGCAAATCATTAAGTGACATGATATGGCCAATATCATCTTGCGCCTTTGATCTCCATCTTAGAGGCGCGGCATGATCGCCATAGTCAGCGGCATGACACCATGATCTCCATCATCGTGTCTTCAAGAAGTTGTCTCGCCAACTATTACTTCTACTACTATGACTAAATGTTAGCAAGAAAGTAAAGTAATTAGATGGTGTTTACATTGACTTGTAGGTCATATAATAAATTAAGACAACTCCTATGGCTCCTGTCGGTTGTCATACTCATCGACATGCAAGTCGTGATTCCTATTACAAGAACATGATCAATCTCATACATCACATATATCATTCATCACATCCTTTTGGCCATATCACATCACATAGCATACCCTGCAAAAACAAGTTAGATGTCCTCTAATTGTTGTTGCATATTTTATGTGGCTGCTATGGGTTCCTAGCAAGAACGTTTCTTACCTACGCAAAAGCCATAACGGTGATATGTCAATTCCTATTTACCCTTCATAAGGACCCTCTTCATTGAATCTGAACCGACTAAAGTGGGAGAGACAGACACCCGCTAGACACCTTATGCATCAAGTGCATGTCAGTCCGTGGAGCCAGTCTCACGTAAGCGTACGTGTAAGGTCGGTCTGGGCCGCTTCATCCCACAATGCCGCCGAATCAATATAAGACTAGTAACGGCAAGCAAATTGACCAAATCATTGCCCACAACTACTTTGTGTTCTACTCGTGCATAGAATTTACGCATAGACCTAGCTCTGATACCACTGTTGGGGAACGTAGTAATAATTCAAAAAATTGCTACGCATCACCAAGATCAATCTAGGAGATGCTAGCAACGAGAGAGAGGGCATGCATCTTCATACCCTTGAAGATCGTTAAGCGGAAGCGTTACAAGAACGCGGTTGATGGAGTCGTACTCGCGACGATTCGAATCGCGGAAGATCCGATCCAAGCGCCGAATGAACGGCGCCTCCGCGTTCAACACATGTACAACCCGGGGACCTCTCCTCCTTCTTGATCCATCAAGGAGATATAAGAAGTTGAGGGAGAACTCCGGCAGCATGATGGCAGGGTGGTGGAGCTCGTGGTTTTCCGGCAAGGCTTCGCCAAGCACTATGAAGGAGAAGGAGGTGTAGGAGAGGGGGCAGGGCTGCACCAGGGGAAGAGGTGCGGCTTCCCTCTCTCTCCCTCACTATTTATCGGGGGGAGGGGGAGGAGGAGGCGCCCTAGGGTTTCCCTAGGGGAGGGGCGGCGGCCCCAGGCGAAACCCTAGATGGGTTTGGGCGCCCCCACCCCTAGAAAACTTGCCCCCGAAACCGGGAGGGGCAGCTGCCCTAGGGGAGGCGCCCCCACCTCTCCACGTTACGTGAGATGGGGTGGGAGGGGCGCACAACCCCTTAGTGTGTCGGTGTGCCCCTCCCCTTGGCCCATAAGGCCCCAACGCTTGCCACGGCCTCCGAAACCTCTTTCGGACACGCTGGTCGTCACCCGGTACGCCCATAACAATTCCGGACTCCAATACCCTTCGTCCAATATATCGATCTTCACCTCCGAACCATTCTGGAGTTCCTCATCATGTCTGGGATCTCATCCGGGACTCCAAATAACCTTCGGTAACCACATACTATTCCCATAACAACTCTAGCGTCATCGACCCTTAAGTGTGTAGACCCTACGGGTTCAGGAACCATGCATACATGACCGAGATACCTCTCCGGCCAATAAACAATAGCGGGATGTGGATACCGATATTTGCTCCCACATGTTCCACGATGATCTCGTCGGAAGAACCATGATGTCGGGGATTCAATCAATCCGGTATACAATTCCCTTTGTCCATCGGTAAGTTACTTGTCCGAGATTTGATCGTCGGTATCCCCATACCTCGTTCAATCTCGTTACCGGCAAGTCTCTTTACTCGTTCCGTAACGCATGATCCCGCGGCTAACTCCTTAGTCACATTGAGCTCATTATGATGATGCATTATCGAGTGGGCCCAGAGATACTGATGGGCCTCGAACCCCTCGTTGGATTACCCCAAGTGGAAGGTGTAAGATGCAGTAAGTAGAAGTGTTTTCCCTTAGCAAAGATGCCAAGGATCGAATCCCCAGAGACTCCTAGGTTCAACAGGTAGGTCTCAACTGCTAACGGCGCAATTAGCAATCAACGTGGACCTGCACACAGATACAAATAACTTTGCTCCCAACGAGTACAGAGAGGTTGTCAATCTCTCCGGCCTTGTAGTTCACAAAGGGTTAAAAGCAATATGATAGTAGTGATAGATAGTGTTTTGCAATAGTAAATAAAATAGCTGAAAGTAAATAGTGTATGTGATCAATGATGGTAATATGGACCGGAGTCTCATGATGTTCACTAGTGATGTCTCTCTCCCAAAAGACGATAAAACAGCTATGCGAGGTAACAAATTACAGCTGGGCAATTGACAGGACCACGAACGCAAACCAATGCTGACTACATTGCAAGAAAGGTTGAGGTTCAAAGCATGGGCGGTATGCCAAAGTAAGTAGACCGAAATCTATCAATATCTACTACTAATCATCCACCTTGAGATATCTATCCAGAACATCTCGCTGGTATTAAGTTGCGAGTCCCACCCATAGTGTAAACTCAATGCAACAGACAACTGCATTAAAAGAACTTTGCGTAAAGTAAACAATCCTTGCACCCGCGGGCACAAGCACCGTTGTTTTCCCCCTTGTGGCAACAGCACATCCCCTAGACTCATGTTTCTGTCACTCAAGCTAGTCATCGAGGGGCATGAACCCACAATCGAGCATAACGTTCCCTCTTGGAGTCACTACTTACTACTCGGCCAAAGCAATAAATAACAACGGAGAACATGCAAGAATTACTTATGAACTAAAATATAAAAGAGGTGAATCAAATATATTACTCAAGATCAATCTGAACATAATCTCATAATCCATCGGATCCCAGCAAACTCAACATAGCAACAACATAAGGATTACATAGGTGCCTCGATCATGTAGGGCAGCTCACGAGGACTAATTAGTGAAGCACAAGAACGGGAGGAGAACATCACATAGCTACTGGTCATGGACTCATGGTCCAAGGGAGACTACTCATGAGTCATCCGGGAGGCGTCCATGGCGGTGGAGAAGCTCCCGGTGGCGATCCTCCCCTCCGGCAGGGTGCCGGGAAGAGTTCTCCTGGTGCTCCCGATCTTGGAAGCGGCGGCGGCGGCGGATCAGAGATGGGATCGCGAAAAGAAGTCCTGTTTCGAGGGTTACGGGGAACCCTTTAAATATATGCCAAAGTAGGGCACCGGGCGAGCCTCGGGGGGCCCAGCCCCCCCCCGGCGCGGCCCAGGGGGGGCGCGCCCACAGGGCGCCTGGAGCCCCTGTGCCCCCCCCAGGCTGCCCTTCGAACGCAGTGTTGTTTCCGATACGCTGATTTTTATATAATTTTTCTGGATTTTTCTGGGCAGTTCTCGAAACGTGAAAACCTGAAATACAAAAACAACCGAAAACAGAAACTGGCACTGGGGTGCACTGGATTAGTTAGTTAGTCCAAATATGATCAAAAGTGTATGGAAGTGTATGAATATCATAGCAATATCACCCAAAAGTGGCATGGAGCAAGCAGAAATTATAGATACGTTTTGGACGTATCAACATCCCCAAGCTTAATTCCTGCTCGTCCTCGAGTAGGTAAATGATAACAAGAATAATTTCTGTGGTGACATGCTATTAACCATATAGGACTTTCTCATAGTCATATGACAAAAGCTTACTGAGACAATGATTCTAAAGTAATTAAGTTGCCTCAAGAGAAAATCACAAATGACTGAAAGTTTTACAACATGAAACTGAAACATCAAAAAGATTTGCAATGAACATGATGTGCAAATATGATAAAGTGATATCTAGCTTGCCCCCTTTAGTGATGCAAAACATAAGTGCAGGGGCACCTTCAAGGTTTAAGTGATGACTAGATACAATCATTTCAGAATAAACGATATCACAATCATGCAAAAGACAATGCTACTTTGGGACAATGCATATTACACTCAGAATGACAATCATGCTCTGAGTAGTTGGTGCTTGAAGTGCTAGAGCTTTTTATTTTGAAACATGGAAGCAATTGTGTCAACGGTAGTAGTACTTCATATGTGTCATGCATAAAACATCTTATAAGTTGCAAGCCTCATGCATCGAATACCAATAGTGCTCGCTCCTTGTCCTAATTAGCTCGGATCCCCATGGGTAATCATTGCATTGCATATGTTTTAACCAAGTGTCACAAAGGGGTACCTCTATGTCACCTGTACAAAGGTCCAAGGAGATAGATCGCATTTGATTTCTCGTTTTTGATAGATCTCAACTTGAGGACATCCATGTTGGAAATATGCCCTAGAGGCAATAATAAATTGGTTATTATTATATTTCCTTGTTCACGATAATCGTTTATTATCCATGCTAGAATTGTATTGAAAGGAAACTCAGATACATGTGTGGATACATAGACAAACACCATGTCCCTAGTAAGCCTCTAGACGACTAGCTCGTTGATCAATAGATGGTTACGGTTTCCTAACCATGGACATTGGATGTCGTTGATAACGGGATCACATCATTAGGAGAATGTTGTGATGGACAAGACCCAATCCTAAGCCTAGCACAGATCGTGTAGTTCGTATGCTAAAGCTTTTCTATATGTCAAGTATCTTTTCCTTAGACCATGAGATTGTGCAACTCCCGGATACCGTAGGAATGCTTTGGGTGTACCAAACGTCACAACGTAACTGGGTGGCTATAAAGGTGCACTACAGGTATCTCCGAAAGTGTCTGTTGGGTTGGCACGAATCGAGACTGGGATTTGTCACTCCGTATGACGGAGAGGTATCTCTGGGCCCACTCGGTAAGACATCATCATAATGTGCACAATATGTGATCAAGGAGTTGATCACGGGATGATGTGTTACGGAACGAGTAAAGAGACTTGCCGGTAACGAGATTGAGCAAGGTATCGGTATACCGACGATCGAATCTCGGGCAAGTGCTATACCGATAGACAAAGGGAATCGTATACGGGATTGATTGAATCCTTGACATCGTGGTTCATCCGATGATATCATCGTGGAACATGTGGGAGCCAACATGGGTATCCAGATCCCGCTGTTGGTTATTGGCCGGAGAGTTGTCTCGGTCATGTCTACATGGTTCCCGAGCCCGTAGGGTCTACACACTTAAGGTTCGATGACGCTAGGATTATAGGGAAAGTATGTACGCGGTTACCGAATGTTGTTCGGAGTCCCGGATGAGATCCCGGACGTCACGAGGAGTTCCGGAATGGTCCGGAGGTAAAGATTCATATATGGGAAGTCCCGTTTTGGTCACCGGAAAAGTTTCGGGCGATATCTGTAATGTACCGGGACCACCGGGAGGGTCCCGGGGGTCCACCAGGTGGGGCCACCAGCCCCAGAAGGCTGCGTGGGCTAAGTGTGGGAGGGGACCAGCCCCAAGGGGGCTGGTGCGCCCCCCACCAAGTCCCTAGGCGCATGGAGAGTGGAGGGGGGCAAACCCTAGGTCCAGATGGACCTTAAGGCCCACCCTAGGGCGCCCCCTCTCTCCCCCCCCTTTGGCCGCACCCTAGATGGGTTTTCTAGGGCTGGCCGCACCCCTAGGGGTGGGAAACCCTAAAGGGGGCGCAGCCCTCCCTTCCCCCTATATATATGTGAGGTTTTGGGGCTGCTAGACACACGAGAACGTCTCCCTCTTGGCGCAGCCCTACCCCTCTCCCTCCTCGTCTCTTGCAGCGCTTGGCGAAGCCCTGCTGGAGTCCCGCGCTCCTCCACCACCACCACGCCGTCGTGCTGCTGTTGGATGGAGTCTTCCCCAACCTCTCCCTCTCTCCTTGCTGGATCAAGGCGTGGGAGACGTCACCGGGCTGCACGTGTGTTGAACGCGGAGGCGCCGTTGTTCGGCGCTTAGATCGGAATCAACCGCGATCTGAATCGCAGCGAGTACGACTCCATCATCCGCGTTCTTGCAACGCTTCCGCATCGCGATCTACAAGGGTATGTGGATCCGACTCTTCCCTCGTAGATGCATCTCCTAGATTGATCTTGGTGAGCGTAGGAAAATTTTTGTTTCCCATGCAACGTTCCCCAACACTGGCATCATGAGCTAGGTCTTTGCGTAGATGCAATCACGAGTAGAACACAAAGGAGTTTGTGGGCGTTGATGTTTAGATTGCTTCCCTCCTTGGTCTTTTCTTGATTCAGCGGTATTGTGGGATGAAGCGGCTCGGACCAACCTTACATGTCCTCGTACATGAGACCGGTTCCATCGACAGACATGTGACTTTTGTTGCATAAGATGGCTAGCGGGTGTCTGTCTCTCCCACCTTAGTTGAATCGGATTCGACAAAGGCAGTCCTTGTAGAAGGTTAAATAGCAACTTAAATATCACCGTTGTGGCTTTGCGTAGGTAAGAAGCGTTCTTGCTAGATACCCATAGCAGCCACGTAAAACATGCAACAACAAATTAGAGGACGTCTAACTTGTTTTTGCAGGGTATGTTTGTGATATGATATGGCCAATGACATGATGAGATATATTTGATGTATGAGATGATCATGTTGTAATAGTTAATATCGACTTGCATGTCGATGTATACGGCAACCGGCAGGAGCCATAGGGTTGTCTTTAATTTTTGTATGACCTGCGTGTCAATCATGAAGCGCTATGTAATGCTTTACTTTATCGCTAAACGGTAGCAATAGTAGTAAGAGCATGGTGGGCGCGCGACAACCCCGATGGCGACACGATGATGGAGATCATGATGATGGGGATCATGGTGTTACGCCGGTGACGATGGAGATCATGCCGGTGCTTTGGAGATGGAGATCAAAAGCACGAGTTGATGGCCATATCATGTCACTTATGATTTGCATGTGATGTTAATCCTTTTATGCATCTTATTTTGCTTAGGACGACGGTAGCATTATAAGATGATCCCTCACTAAAATTTCAAGATGAAATTGTGTTCCCCCCGAGTGTGCGCCGTTGCGAAGGTTCGTCGTTTCGAAGCACCACGTGATGATCGGGTGTGATAGACTCTACGTTCGCATACAACGGGTGCAAGCCAGTTTTGCACATGCAGAACACTCGGGTTAGACTTGACGAGCCTAGCATGTACAGACATGGCCTCGGAACATGGAAGACCGAAAGGTCGAGCATGAGTCATATAGTAGATATGATCAACATGAAGATGTTCACCATTGACACCACCTCATCTCACGTGATGATCGGACTTGGGTTGGTGGATTTGGATCATGTCACGCTCGGATGACCAGAGGGATGTCAATTTGAGTGGGAGTTATAAGTAATTTGATTAGTTAAACTCACTTATCATGAACAATAGTCTAAGTTGCCTTTGCAAATTATGTTGTAGACCAATAACTGCGTTGTAGCTCCCTGTTTAATACGATCCTAGAGAAAGACTAAGTTGAAAGATATTGTAAGCAATGATGCGGACTGGGTCCGTAGTCCGAGGAGTGTCCTCACTGCTGCATAGAAAGCTTACGTCTTTGATGCACCGCTCGATGTGCAAACCCCTACAACGTTGTCTGTGGATGTTGTGAACACCTGACAGAGACGTCCTGATGACTACTTGATAGTTTAGTGCACCATACTTTACGGCTTAGAATCGGGATTCCAATGACGTTTTGAACGCCATAGAACATATGAGATGTTCTAAGAGCTGAAATTGGGATTTCAGGCTCATGCCCGTGTTGAGAGGTATGAGACCTCTAACAAGTTCTTTTGCCAAAAAGATGGAGGAGAATGGCTCAACTAATGAGCATGTGCTCAGAATGTCTGGGTGCTGAAATCACTTGAACCAAGTGGGAGTTAATCTTCCAGGTGAGATAGTGGTTGACGGAATTCTCTAGACACTATCACCAAGCTACTAGAACTTCGTGATGAACTATGACATGCAAAGGATGGTGATAATCCCGGTGCTGTCAGCGGTTCTTAGTACCGCAAAAGTAGAGATCAAGAAGGAGCATCAAGTGTTGATGGTTTAACAAGACCACTGGTTTCAAAAGGGTAAGGGCTAGAAGGGAAACTTCATGAATGGCAAACCTGTTGTCGCTCTGATGAAGGAACCCATGGTTGAACCCAAACCTCGAAACTAAGTGCTTCTATTGTAAGGGGAACGGTCACATGGTAGCGGAACCACCCCAAATACATGGTAGATATGATAGCTGGCAACTTCAACAAAGTATATTTGATATACGTGTTATTGATGTGTACCTTAGTACTCCTTGTAGCACCTGGGTATTGGATACCGGTTCAGTTGCTATTATTAGTGACTTGAAGCAAAAGCTACGGACTGAACGGAGACTAGCTAAGGGCGAGGTGACGATGTGTATTGGAAGTGTTTCCAAGGTTGATGAGATCACCATCGCACACTTCCTCTATTTTCGAGATTAGTGTTGAACCTAGATAAATGTTATCAGGTGTCTACGTTGAGCATGAAAATGATTAGATCATGTTCATCGCAATACGGTTATTCATTTAAGTTAGAGAATAATGGTTATTCTGTTTACATGAATAATACCTTTATGGTCATGCACCCAATGGTTTATTGAATCTCGATTATAGCAATACACATGATGATAATATTAATGCCAAAAGATGTAGAGTTAATAATGATAGTACCACTTTCTTGTGGCACTGCCGCTTAGGTCATTTTGGCATAAAATGCATGAAGAAACTCCATGCCGATGGACGTTTGGAGTCACTTGATTTTGAATCGCTTGACACATGCGAGCCATGCCTCATGGGCAGGATGACTGAGATCTCGTTTTCAGGTACAATGAAACGGGTAAGTGACTTATTGGAAATCATACATGCTGATGTATGTGATCCAATGAGAATTAAGGCGTGTGGTGGATACCGTTATTTTCTCATCTTCACTGACGATTTGAGTAGATATGGTATATTTACTTAATGAAGCAAAAGTCTGAAACGTTTGAAAGGTTCAAAAAATTTCAGAGTGAAGATTAAGAATCATCATAACAAGAAGATCATGTTCCTACGATCTGATCAAGGGGATATTATCTGAATTATGAGTTTGGCAATCACTTAAGACATAGTGGAATTGTTTCGCAGTTGAAGTCCCCTGGAACACCACAGCGTAATGGTGTGTCCGGACATCGTAATCGAACCTTATGAGATATGGTGTGATCTATGGTGTGTCTTACCGATCTACCGCTATTATTTTGAGGTTATGCATTAGAGACAGCTGCATTCACTTTATATAGGGCACCATCTAAGTCCGTTGAGACGACGTCGTATGGTTTGGCAAGAAACCAAAGTTGTCGTTTTCTTAAATGTTTGGGGCTGCGATGCTTATGGCTTCAGCCAGGAAAAGCTCGAACCCAAAGCGGACAAATACATCTTCATGGAATACCCACTGGTAACGGTTGGGTATACCTTCTATCTCAGATCCAAGGACAAAAATGTTTGTCGCTAAGAATGGGTCCTTTCTCGAGAAGGAGTTTCTCTCGAAAGAATTGAGTGGGAGGAAGATAGAACTTGATGAGGTTGTCGAACCCTCACTTCAACCGGAGAGTAGTGCAACACAGAAAGATGTTTCTGTGGAACCTACGACAGTTGAAGAGGATACTAATGATAGTGATCATGAAGCTCCAGATCAAGTTGCTATCAAACCTCGTGGGTCGACAAGGATGTGTGCTACTCCTGAGTGGTACGGTGATCCTGTCTTAGAGGTCATGTTGTTGGACAACGATGAACCTACGAACTATGGAGAAGCGATGGTGGGCCCATATTCCGACAAATGGTTAGAAGCCGATAAATCCGAGATAGGATCCATGTATCAAAACAAAGTATGGACTTTGGTAGACTTGCCCTATGATCGGCAAGCCATTGAGACAAATGGATCTTTAAGACTAAGACGGACGTGGACGGTAATGTCACCGTCTATGAAGCTCGACTTATGGCGAAGAGTTTTCCACAAGTTCAAGGAGTTGACTACGATGAGATTTTCTCACCCGTAGCGATGCTTAAGTCCGTCGGAATCATGTTAGCATTAGCTGCATTTATGAAATCTGGCAGATGGATGACAAAACAAGTTTCCTTACCAGTTTTCGTAAGGAAAGGTTGTATATGATACAATCAGAAAGGTTTTGTCGATCCTAAGGATGCTAAAAGATATGCTAGCTCCAGCGATCCTTCTATGGACTAGAGCAAGCATCTCGGAGTCGGAATATATGCTTTGATGGAGTGATCAAAGTTTTGGGTATACAAAGTTTGTTAGAAACTTGTATTTGCAATAAAGTGAGTGGGAGCACTACAACATTTCTGATAAGTATATGTGAATGACATATGGTTGATCCGAAAGGATGTTGAATTTCTGGAAAGCGTAAAGGGTTGTTTGAAAGGAGTTTTTCAAAGGAAGACCTGGATAAAGTTGCTTACATAATTGGGCATCAAGATCTATAGAGATGGATCAAGACGCCTGATGATACTTTCAAAAGGAACACACACCTTTGACATGATTTTGAAGGAGTTCAAAATAGGTCAGTTAAAGAAAGAATTCTTACCTGAGTTATAAGGTGTGAAGTTGAGTAAGACTCAAAGCTTGACCTCGGCAGAAGGAAGAGGAAGGACGAAGGTCGTCCCCTATGCTTTTGTCATAGGCTCTATACGGTATGCCATGCTGAGTACCGCACCTGATGTGTGCCTTGCCACATGTCTGGCAAGAGGGTACAACGCTGATCCAGGAGTGGATCACTAGATAGTGGTCAAAATTATCCTTAGAGGAATAAGGAAATGTTTCTCGGTTATGGAGGTGATAAAGAGTTCGACGTAAAGAGTTACGTCGATGCAAGCTTAACACCTATCCGGATAACTCTAAGTGGAGATACCGGATACGTATAATGGAGCAACAGTTTGGAATAGCTCCAAGTGGAACGTGGTAGCAGCATCTATGATATGACATAAAGTTTTGCGAAGTACATAGGGATCTGAATATTGCAGACCCGTTGACTACAACCTCTCTCACGAGCATAACATGATCAAACCCAGAACTCATTGAGTGTTAATCACATATTGATGTGAACTAGATTACTGACTCTGGTAAACTCTTTGGATGTTGGTCACATGATGTGACCTGTGAGTGTTAATCACATGGCGATGTGAACTAGATTATTGACTCTAGTGCAAGTGGGAGACTGTTGGAAATATGCCCTAGAGGCAATAATAAATTGGTTATTATTATATTTCCTTGTTCACGATAATCGTTTATTATCCATGCTAGAATTGTATTGAAAGGAAACTCAGATACATGTGTGGATACATAGACAAACACCATGTCCCTAGTAAGCCTCTAGACGACTAGCTCGTTGATCAATAGATGGTTACGGTTTCCTAACCATGGACATTGGATGTCGTTGATAACGGGATCACATCATTAGGAGAATGTTGTGATGGACAAGACCCAATCCTAAGCCTAGCACAGATCGTGTAGTTCATATGCTAAAGCTTTTCTATATGTCAAGTATCTTTTCCTTAGACCATGAGATTGTGCAACTCCCGGATACCGTAGGAATGCTTTGGGTGTACCAAACATCACAACGTAACTGGGTGGCTATAAAGGTGCACTACAGGTATCTCCGAAAGTGTCTGTTGGGTTGGCACGAATCGAGACTGGGATTTGTCACTCCGTATGACGGAGAGGTATCTCTGGGCCCACTCGGTAAGACATCATCATAATGTGCACAATATGTGATCAAGGAGTTGATCACGGGATGATGTGTTATGGAACGAGTAAAGAGACTTGCCGGTAACGAGATTGAGCAAGGTATCGGTATACCGACGATCGAATCTCGGGCAAGTGCTATACCGATAGACAAAGGGAATCGTATACGGGATTGATTGAATCCTTGACATCGTGGTTCATCCGATGATATCATCGTGGAACATGTGGGAGCCAACATGGGTATCCAGATCCCGCTGTTGGTTATTGGCCGGAGAGTTGTCTCGGTCATGTCTACATGGTTCCCGAGCCCGTAGGGTCTACACACTTAAGGTTCGATGACGCTAGGGTTATAGGGAAAGTATGTACGCGGTTAATGTTGTTCGGAGTCCCGGATGAGATCCCGGACGTCACGAGGAGTTCCGGAATGGTCCGGAGGTAAAGATTCATATATGGGAAGTCCCGTTTTGGTCACCGGAAAAGTTTCGGGCGATATCGGTAATGTACCGGGACCACCGGGAGGGTCCCGGGGGTCCACCAGGTGGGGCCACCAGCCCCAGAAGGCTGCGTGGGCTAAGTGTGGGAGGGGACCAGCCCCAAGGGGGCTGGTGCGCCCCCCACCAAGTCCCTAGGCGCATGGAGAGTGGAGGGGGGCAAACCCTAGGTCCAGATGGACCTTAAGGCCCACCCTAGGGCGCCCCCTCTCTCTCCCCCCCTTTGGCCGCACCCTAGATGGGTTTTCTAGGGCTGGCCGCACCCCTAGGGGTGGGAAACCCTAAAGGGGGCGCAGCCCTCCCTTCCCCCTATATATATGTGAGGTTTTGGGGCTGCTAGACACACGAGAACGTCTCCCTCTTGGCGCAGCCCTACCCCTCTCCCTCCTCGTCTCTTGCAGCGCTTGGCGAAGCCCTGCTGGAGTCCCGCGCTCCTCCACCACCACCACGCCGTCGTGCTGCTGTTGGATGGAGTCTTCCCCAACCTCTCCCTCTCTCCTTGCTGGATCAAGGCGTGGGAGACGTCACCGGGCTGCACGTGTGTTGAACGCGGAGGCGCCGTTGTTCGGCGCTTAGATCGGAATCAACCGCGATCTGAATCGCAGCGAGTACGACTCCTTCATCCGCGTTCTTGCAACGCTTCCGCATCGCGATCTACAAGGGTATGTGGATCCGACTCTTCCCTCGTAGATGCATCTCCTAGATTGATCTTGGTGAGCGTAGGAAAATTTTTGTTTCCCATGCAACGTTCCCCAACAATCCATACCGGGACAACATAGAAAATAGATGATGGACTCCTCTTTAATGCGTAAGCATGTTCTCATTAGAGATTGAGGATTAAGGTCCAAGCTAAAACTTCCACCATGATGCATGGCTTTGGTTGGCGGCCCAATGTTCTTCTCTAACAATATGCATAGTTATTCAACCCACGGTAAATCACCCTTACTTCAGACAAGACGAACATGCATAGCAACTCACATGATATTCAACAAAAGTGTGACAGTTGATGGCGTCCCCAGAAACATGGTTACCGCTCAGCAAGCAACTCATAAGAAATAAGATACATAAGCAACATATTCTTTACCACAATAGTTTTTAGGCTACTTTCCCATGAGCTATGTATTGCATGGTTAATTTGCTTAGTGCAGGTGTAGGTTAGCAAAAGACTGGGAGCAACCAACTAAGAGAGCAATGACGGTCATAATCATGCAGAGCGACAAAGCAATATTGAATCAGGCATGGTAGTTATATCGCTACTTAGAAATAAAAGATCATCAAGGCTTGACAGACTTTCTTTACAGTCTTGAATATGCGTGAGCATACGCCAAGTCAATCAAAATAAATTCTCAAAGGAAGATATTACTAAACCATACCACATCATAGGCAAACAAACCAAGTTGGTACTCCAATAACACATTGGGAACCCCCCAGCTATTTGAGATTAACCAAAAGAAAACCTGAACTACTAAGCACCATCATGAAAGTAGCATCTTTATCATAGACATATTAACCCATGCAACGGAAGCAAACTCTCTTAATAAGGTGAGCATGGTAATTAAAGAGAGTTCAAGCAACCAACTAAATAAAAGCTCTTGAAGAGATAAGCATGAATACTAAGAGCAGAGTGTGATAGTAGCTATTAAAAGACAAAGAACACACACAGCATAGATAGACATGAAAATTCTATGTAATGTTATAGGTAGAGGTGGAGCGTGTTTATCTCCCGCATAAAGGAATGCTGGGTTCCGACTCGTTATGAAAAACTAAAAAGAAAATTAAAAGCAAGACGCTCCAAGCATAGCACATAACACATGAAGTGATTAAAATATAGCGGAACGAAAGACGAACTGATAATGTCGATGGAGAAGGGGATGCACGGGGGCATCCCCAAGCTAGACGCTTGAGTCTTCTTGAATATTTCTTGGGGGTGCACGGGGGCATCCCCAAGCTTGAGCGCTTGACACTCCTGAATCTTTTTATCATCTTCCCTCGCACACTTGAAAACTCCCTTCATACATAACTCATTCATAATCTGATTAGCGAGGTTATTACCCTTAATAAAATAATTATACCTTGCTGGAAATAAGGATATTCTTGAAGTTCTACTGTTTCTCAAGATTGCCAAAAGGTTTTTGCAAAGAAAAAGCAAGTTCTTAATTTGCAAAGTGAAGGTAAGGCAAAACAGGACAGAATCTGTAAAAAACAGAACAGCAGGCAGTAATTGACCTGTTCGGGATACTTCTGCAACTCAAATAAAAAAACTCAGAACTGACGCACGAAAGACAATTATATAGAGAACGCTGTCGAAAAAATTCAGACCAAAAAGATGATCTGGTGATTTTATACGAATTTTTCTATCCAAGGACAGAATCTGTTTCCTGGACAGCACCTCACAACTTTTGAACTTTCTAGCAATCAGAGGCTATACTTGGCACAAATATGAAAAGCAAAGATACAATGATGATGCTACAGCAGTAAAAAACATCAAGACACAACAAAATCAAAAAAATTATTCATGTGGGCTGCCTCCCAAAAGCGCTTTCTTTTATGCCTTTAAGCTAGGCATAATGCATAGATCAAGTTGTATCAATTGAACCATCATCAAGATCATCAAAAAGCTCTTCAATAATACAACTAGTTTTAAGAGGACTCTCAAATAAAGGCCTCATAGAGATACTTCTAGGTAAAAGACCAAAAGGATAAAAGTCAAGGGAAGATTCATTTATAAATTTATCAACGATAGGTGTTTCTTCCAAAGTCTTTACAGTTTCAACCCCTTTGGCAATAGGTGGATTGCTTTTAGAACGGGGAGCCCTTGGAACGTGAACGAACTTAGGCTCCCTCTTTGCCGGAGTTTCTACCTTTTCGGTTTTGATCGAGGAGAAAGTAGTTCCTAAGGTATCAAATATTTCCTCAATCTTTTCCATCCTAGAAGAGTCAGAATCATGGAATTTGACGGTCTCCAAAATTTTGAAAATTTTGTGCATGGAGCTATCAAGTCTATTCAAATTCCCTTGGATCTTTCGATCCAACTCATTCATCTTATTAGTACTTGGCATCTCTAGCTCTATTTTTTCAAGTTTTTTCATAATGTGAGCTAGGGTGATGTCCTCTCGAATGCTAACAACAGGGGGACTCCCAACAATATTTTCAATAATACTAAGAGACTCCCAAACTGGGGCCTCTAGGAAATTCCCATTGATAGCAGTATCTAGAATAAACCTATTCCAAGAAGTAATTCCAACATAAAAATTTCTAAGCAAGATAGTAGTAGGTTGCTTCTTGGTGGCTCTTTTTTGTGAATCATTAATTCTATACCAAGCATCTTTCAAACTTTCCCCACCTCTTTGTTTAAAGGTGAGAACTTCTGCCTCGTCAAAGACAAAAGGACCCGACATAATGATAACTAAAGAACAAGATAACTATTTTTGTGATTTTCGATAAAAAGATACTAAAGCAAATATGAAAGGTAAACTAACAAGACTAAAAAGCAAAGGTAAAAGATAGCATGCAACTCCCCTATCCTGAAGAGTGGAGTCCCCGGCAACGGCGCCAGAAAATACTCCTTGATGGGCCTCGAACCCGTCGTTGGATTACCCCAAGTGGAAGGTGTAAGATGCAGTAAGTAGAAGTGTTTTCCCTTAGCAAAGATGCCAAGGATCGAATCCTCAGAGACTCCTAGGTTCAACAGGTAGGTGTCAACTGCTAACGGCGCAATTAGCAATCAACGTGGACTTGCACACAGATACAAATAACTTTGCTCCCAACGAGTACAGAGAGGTTGTCAATCTCTCCGGCCTTGTAGTTCACAAAGGGTTAAAAGCAATATGATAGTAGTGATAGATAGTGTTTTGCAATAGTAAATAAAATAGCTGAAAGTAAATAGTGTATGTGATCAATGATGGTAATATGGACCGGAGTCTCATGATGTTCACTAGTGATGTCTCTCTCCCAAAAGACGATAAAACAGCTATGCGAGGTAACAAATTACAGCTGGGCAATTGACAGGACCACGAACGCAAACCAATGCTGACTACATTGCAAGAAAGGTTGAGGTTCAAAGCATGGGCGGTACGCCAAAATAAGTAGACCGAAATCCATCAATATCTACTACTAATCATCCACCTTGAGATATCTATCCAGAACATCTCGCTGGTATTAAGTTGCGAGTCCCACCCATAGTGTAAACTCAATGCAACAGACAACTGCATTAAAAGAACTTTGCGTAAAGTAAACAATCCTTGCACCCGCGGGCACAAGCACCGTTGTTTTCCCCCTTGTGGCAACAGCACATCCCCTAGACTCATGTTTCTGTCACTCAAGCTAGTCATCGAGGGGCATGAACCCACAATCGAGCATAACGTTCCCTCTTGGAGTCACTACTTACTACTCGGCCAAAGCAATAAATAACAACGGAGAACATGCAAGAATTACTTATGAACTAAAATATAAAAGAGGTGAATCAAATATATTACTCAAGATCAATCTGAACATAATCTCATAATCCATCGGATCCCAGCAAACTCAACATAGCAACAGCATAAGGATTACATAGGTGCCTCGATCATGTAGGGCAGCTCACGAGGACTAATTAGTGAAGCACAAGAACGGGAGGAGAACATCACATAGCTACTGGTCATGGACTCATGGTCCAAGGGAGACAACCCCCCAGCAGTTTTTTTGTCGTCGACGCCGACAAAATCGGCCCGATCGTGTCCCCAAAAGCCCATTTTTTGCCGGCTCGGGCCGAATTTGGCGCCGGCGGACCCAGGCCGAACCCGGCGCACTGGGGGTGTTCGGGGGCGTTAGGGTTTAGGAGATAGCCGCTCACCGGCGTGGGTGGGAGGAGGACGGCGTTGTCGTCCTCGACGACAGCAATGAGGACGCACCCGGGCCGTCTAACCCCCCGCGCATCAGCGACGCTGGGCAGGGAGCAGCAGGGATGGCGGCCGCGGCGGAGGCGACGACGATGACGGCGGCGACTACACGAAGTTCTACAAGCTCCTCAGCATGTAGAATTTCAGGGTGGCGAGGAACGGCGACGGCGGGCCGAGTAGTGTTTAGGATTTAGTGGTGTTTTTTATCTTTTTTATCTCAAGTATCTGTAAAAATGTCGATGAACTCGTCGAAGTTTGCTCGAATTTGCGACGTGTTTGTCCGAATTTGTGGCCGAGTTTTGCTTTTGAAAGAACGAAAAAATACCGTGGGGTCGGCGGTTGGGAAACATAACACCCCCACACCGCGGTTTTCGCCGGCTCACCTCCAGATGACGCTATTTGGGCGTCCCTGGGGCACGAACGGCTGGAGATACTCCCAGTTTCATGGGGAATGGGTGTCCATGATATCCGAGGTGAAGGAAATACGGTCCGGCATGCGATCTATCCAAATGGTTTTTTCTATATGTAGTTTTTTTTTTACTTTGTTTACCAAGTTCCATTCCACACCAAACTGAACACATATGTACAATGGACACCCATATTTGATATCCAAAATTCTATTATTTTGATTTTTTAATATTGTTTAATGTTATATATTCCTATAAAGTCGTGTGGCACCCAAGAGCCACAAATCCACATCCGCAGGACAATATACTGCCTTTGTTCTGAGATAATAAATGTGAACGGTTTCAAATTTAAGAGAAACATAGGGGTACACTTATCGCGAGCACTCTCTTTCTGAAATTTAATTGCCGGATCAGTAGATCTGGATCGGCATTCACCAGCCGTCACTTCGCGGGTGTTGCACGATAGGGCTGAAAGGCAGAGTAGCAGTAACGGCACCGCACGGCACGGCATCCCGGCCACTCGTACAAGGTGCATGTGGCGTTTAGCTGGCGCGCCATTAAGGTTAATCAATCAGGTGGCAGGCAGGCGAGCCGGAGTATCTCTATCCCTCGCCGCTAGGTTCCTTTCCCGGCTTCTCCGTCCACCCAGGCCACAGGGCGGGTGGCCATCCATCCGTCCGTCCAATCGCAGGTATGAACCCCGCTGGGGCTCGGGCGCCCCCGGCCGTCCGATTTCGGCTGTAGCCCACGCGCGCATTGTGCGCTGTGTCACTGTGTGGACGGCGCGGGCCGCGCCGCGGCGTCACCCGTCGATCATGTGACAATCGACCACCACGAGCCGGGTGTCACGCGCGCGCCCGCGTCGCTCTCTACTCTAGTGGGAGCAGTACGAGCTCGCAAGTGTGCCGAGTCTCAGCTCGCAACTACCAACCGGCAACCGCGCGCCAGCTCCAGGCCGCGCGAGCTATATATGCGCTCCGCGCTCAGCCGTGCAGCTCCACCGCCGTATCGTGTGACTGACACCAAGAGCAAGCACCCAGGTCGACGCCGTTCTCGCCTCGCCGGCGGCTTCTTACAGCTACACGGTCGGCGGTGAGAGCGATGGACCCGTACAAGTACCTCAACATCCGCTTCAACCCGGACGGCTCGCTCACCCGCAACGGCCAGGCGAAGCTCCTCCCGGCGGCGCCGTCGGGGGAGTCCGTCGCAGTCACCACGGCGGACGGCCCCGGGCGCCGCATTGTCCACTCCAACGACGTCCCGCTCGACGACGCCAAGGGCACGAGCGTGCGCCTGTTCGTGCCGGGATTGGCCGCGGCGCCTCGCAGCGGCAGGCTGCCGCTGATCGTCTACTTCCACGGGGGCGGCTACGTGCTCTTCCGCGCGGCCTCCGAGCCGTTCCACAACAACGCCGCGGTTCTGGCCGCCACCGTTCCCGCAGCCGTCGCCTCCGTTGACTACCGCCTCGCGCCCGAGCACCGCCTCCCCGCCGCCTTCGACGACGCCGCCGACGCGGTCCGCTGGGTGCGGTCGTACGCCGCCGGCTCGCCGGGCAGGCCCATCTTCATAATGGGCTGCCACAACGGGGCCAGCATCGCGTTCCGCGCGGCGCTGGCGGCGGTGGACGAGGGCGTGGAGCTGCGGGGGTTGATACTGAACCAGGCGCACCACAGCGGCGTGGAGAGGACGGCGTCGGAGGCGGCGTCGGTGGACGACCGCGTCCTGCCGCTGCCGGCGAATGACCTGCTCTGGGAGCTCGCGCTGCCGCTGGGCGCCGACCGGGACCACGAGTACTGCAACCCGGAGGCCATGCTGGCCGGCGTCGGAGCGGAGTGGCTGCGGAGGCTGCCGCCGTGCCTGGTGCTCGGCCGCAAGAAGGACCCGCCGAGGGACCGGCAGATGGTGCTGGTGCATGCGCTGCGGAAGGCCGGGGTGACCGTGGAGGCGCAGATGGACGGCGCCGGGTACCACGCGATGGAGCTGTTCAAGACTAACTGCGCCGAGGAGTTCAACGCGCAGGTGACGGACTTCGTCCGCCGGCACGCCAGCGACGGCGTCGACGTGCACGCCGCGAGGAGCAGGCTGTGATCGGTGAATCCAAAACCGGAGGTTGTTACAACAGCGCTGTCTCATCTAGTACAATTTTTAAATGACTTGTATATCAATCATATATTCATTATCACCATGCTAGTAGTATAGTATGATTGATTGACCTGGAGTGACGGGCTGAGAGAGTGAGAGTCTACACTGGACAAGTAGAATCAGTGCAGTGACGAGCTATTCGGAAAAAGAAAAAAAATGGTGCAGTGACAAGCTACTGAACTATCCCCGCTTTTCAAATGGATTTGTCACGTTCGATTTCATATTAATTTTTACCGCCTACCGGCGGCAACTTGAGTTTGCCATGTGCTTCTTACAATCAAAATGTTCGTGGAGAAGAAACTCCCTAGGCCCTAGCTACCTTGTTTTCATGGCTACCGTACCAACTACCAAAGCAGATAGTACTACTGTCTGACGGAAACTCCAACGCAGATCATCAAATCCCCGACAAATGTTTGCGGCCGTAGATACATTTGTCTACGGGCAACTCAATCGCGAATCCAAATCGTCTGCAAAATGTTTAAACCAAACAGTTTGAACAATTTTTGTCATCCAACAACGGTCATCAAATTTGTCCGAATTGATCCGGATGTCCAAAATCTCGCAAACCGACACCAAACCTAAGGAAGGTTTGCGGAGTCCGAACGTCCGTCACATTGGACTCCGCCGCCGCCGGCCCACCAAAATACCCCATCCACAGCCCCCCACTCCGTTCATACTCTATGCCATGTATCCGACCCTCGAAGACCGACAAACTCCTGGTCGTCGCTCCGGCCATAGGCCTGCACACCTTGGCATGCGCCGTTGTTCCACCCTGGATCCTGCGACGCCCATGTATCATTCGCCCTTGCCGCCGCCGTCCATGGCGAACACCATACCCAACAAATGTTCTGTCAAATGCCATAGCAGAATATTCCGACGTTCTCGTTGTTGACTTTGAAGGAACCATGATGGGTGCGTACTCGATGAAGGAGGATGAATTATTGTGTGAGATGTGGTTGGTGGTCACAAGTGTGAAGTTTCAAGGCATAAAGCAAAAAAATGTGATATTTTGGCAAAGTGTGCATGTTCGGTTCAATGAACAAAATCACTAGGCGCCCTACAACATGGAAGTGGTCCATGATCACGGTGCAAATTCGCTACTCCATCGATGACACACCATTCAAAAGGCCGTCAACAAATATCGTGGTGCGTATGCACAAGTGCGGTCAAGGTGGCCAAGGGGCACATCACTCGAAGGGCCCGCAAGTTTTGTTTCTTTTTTCCTCTACATGTTGGTCGTTTCATCGATTTTCTTAATGTTGCAACATGTTGATCACGTCATTGTCTAGCCCCAACGGGCATGCACATTGAGGAAAAGCCCTTCACATTGATGCATTGTTGGATGAAGCTCAATATGCATAGCAAGTGGAACAACATGTGCACATGAAGAAGTTCAAGATCAAGGAGACAAAGCTTGCAATGAAGGCTTCTTTTGAGGAGTGAAAAAAATTAAGATCTTTGCACGACCAATCGGTTATTTGGCTTTTGGGATTGCCGAATTAAAAAAACATGTTGAACATCTAGTGCTTTCAGATTTAAATGTACGGAAGGATTTCTATTCGTCTGGATACATTTATCAAAGTGACGAGGTTGTACCAGAGGCAAAAATTTGGTTTTGTTTTCATCTTTTCGAGGGAAAATGCGGGCATATGGTGCCTCCGACTGGATGATCTCAGCCCCTATCGCTATTTTTGGACATTTGGTGAAGTCCATTTTGGTGATTCGGGCATCTTCAACGCTAACCTACATCAACAAATGTCACGTGCCCATGGACAGCCGGCCAGATGGAGGCCATCCAATCGTGATCACCGAATGTCTGGCCCCATCATTTTTTTGCATAGTTCGAATATTGATAATGAGCAAAGATAAATACCATTATGCATTAATAAATCAAAGATAAATATTTCGATGCAACAATAATTCAAATAAAAAATATTAGAATACAATCATAAAGTAAAAATAGTTCAATTTTAAATTCAGTTTATTCAGACAAAATTCAGATTGTCCATATGAAACACCAACAAATTCTCAACTAGATTATTCTAAAGTTGTGCATGTCTTTGTTGATTGTGAATCTGATGATGCAATTCAAGAAATTCGTCAAACATCGTTGGATTATATATGGAAGCTGTATATGATTACCCATGTTTTGAAATTCTAGACCATGTTAAACTCCCTCATTCTCATCTTGCACAATCATGTTATGAATGATCACATAAGTTATCATCACCTCTCATAATGTATATAGATCTCATTGTTTAGCGGGGCCACGAAGAACTGAAAAACCGGTTTGGAGCACATCAAATGCCCTATCCACATCCTCTCCGAGACTCAATTTCCTCGTGCCTTGTTCTGATTCAATACTTGATGTCCTTTTTTTGAACCCTTGAAGTCAAGAACTTACTTTTTTGCACGCTCCGTGCGATTTCATCCTCATATTTGTCATGCAATGAAGACGAATCTATGAACTTAGTGTAGAAGCACTCCTCGCCTGAATCCATCGTGTTTGCTTCAAAGTGAACAACGAGAATGTCAATTTTTGTAGTATGACATTCTCCAAACACTTGTCGAGCACGATGTTCATCATGGACGACGTCCACATGGGCGGAGGGTACCTAGGCGGTGACTGGATCCAGGGGAGTACGACGTCGGTGTTCGACAAGGCATGGGTGGCGTCGGCATGGGTCCGAAAACGCATGGCTGGCGTCCGAGGGACTACGACGTCAGCGGTCTGGCAACATGAGATAGAGAGCAGAGGAAGATGACGTGACTTTGAAAATGCGTGGGCTTCGAATGAGGTTTGGGGTGGGATTGTGGTGGCAGAGTTCAATGTGAGGAACGTATGGACGATGTGGGGTCGAGATGCAGGATTCAGACATACTAATCTATCCAGACAAATTTGTTGATTCAACGGGGTCCGGGCAGTCCGGTCCAAAAAATTGCACGCATTTTGGTGATCCAAGTTAGATATGCCCGTCGTGCGAGGCAGGGGCCACGGGAGGCCGCGGAAGCCCTCGCGGCAAACGCCGGCGGGGCAGAGTCGCACTCTCCGGTGCCGATACGGGTGGTCGGCAACCATGTCGTGGTGGACGTGTCGGGCTTCGACCACGACGGATCCATCGTAGACCTCACATCCACTGGTGACGTGCAGGCCACGGGCTCCAATGAGAAAGAGTAGGGCATCGGAGACAACGGTGCCTCGAGTCTCGTGAGCCGGTGCGTTTCCCATGTCCTACTCTACCTCACCAGCGACTGCACCAATACTCCGAGGGGTGCAACTGGCCGCAGGACATGGACATGGCGGAGTGGGACGAGCTTCGTTCAAGATTAAGTTCCACGTTAATTGTATGTATTTGAGGATTTGTAATTAAATTATCTAGTTGTGGAAGAGATAACTTAAGGTGTGACCGGTCACTGGGCACCTCCGCGGGCCTTTGAAGGGACGAATTTGATGTATCTGTGTGTAACTAGAATTTACACTGGCGTTTGGGTGTGTGGGAGGGGGGAGGGTGTTTGATGTATCCGACTGTAGATGCTCTAAGCTTGCTGGTAGACTTTGATATATTGAGCCCCATGTGACAAGTCTACCTTCCATTCGACTTTTTACGATGAAACGGTTGAACTGCAGTGCAGGTTCAGTGTGCACCCAACTATCCCGCTCGTGTCGCACGAGTCACAGCTTTAATAAACTGGGGCCAAACCGCGGCATTACGAAGGCATCAGCTCGGCCATCAACCATGGCAACATGATCATTATGTACATATAATTCAGGTCGATGGCAAATAATGGCATCGGGTTGTTGGTGTTGATCAGGTGCTTGCTCTCACACTCCCCACACAACCGAACCAGCCGTTTTCAAATTTCAAGGTCTCCATGCGATTCTCGTTTGAAGTTTGAACTGCAAGTTTACAGCTAAACGTGGCCAGCTTTGCACGATAATAATAATAATTCAGAGAGGTTCGTACGGAGGATGGCGTGTGCACAGCGCGGGGTCACATAATTCAGTGCTCACGTGTTCTTTGTCTAGCCCGCACTGCTGCGTAGGAAACTGTTGGGAGTGGGCGCTCCTACAGCAAAAATGCTAGACATATAAACAGTTACAAGATTTTATAAGCTCTTTTCTTCTACGGTAACAACAAATCACAGACTTTGTCCTCCTGATTTTCAGGGGGTGGGCCGCCTCCCTCACCAATTGACCAATCAAATTAACCCAATCGGTAAAAACCTGTAACTTGTTTGTACATGTAGCATTACTGCTCCTACAGTGTGATGGTCAGTGGTCGCGGCAAGCAAGGCGCTGTTCCTGTTGAGTTATATGTGCGGTGTCAATCGTATAGGACGCGCTAGAACTTGGCTCGTCACGCCGCATCTTCAACGTCAACTCACAAATTTTGTGTTGCATCTGCTCGCCGTGGACATGAATGCGGGAGACCGTCTTCTAACACTATCTTGTATATGCTCATCACTAAATTCAAATTCAAATATGCTCAGATCCACACAGAGCGCCAGATCACACCAACACCGGATTGCATACCCGATGACAATTAAAAGGAGGCAAGTATACTTAGTATTTACATGACCGAATTTAAAATAACATCAGTCTGACAGTCCGTGCATTTCTGCCCCGCCGGACTGGCAATCCCATCCATCTGCCCCCCGATCAACGGGATGCTATCGCCGTCGCGTAGGCAGTCTCTGCCTCCGCGTCCGCATCTGCCGCGCCCTCATAGTCCTTATTCAGTTATATGAGAACGTAGCTAAAAAGTTGGAATTGTATGAAGAGAAAAAGTCGGCGACTATCATATAGTTATAAAAAAGCAAAAAACAATTTATCATTCATATATATATATATATATTAACATAGGAGATGGATGCAAAACTCAGAGTTCCAGTTGTATATGAGATTAATGATGATGATGTCATGTTTCTATCACAGGGCAGTTCTCAAGCAGAGGCAAGTTCTTCTAATCCAGTGCAGGTAGATGAATCTCAAGATCACCCGATCACTCAGCAGTAGTTACAATTTGCATAAGGATAAAAGGAAGGAAATTATCATTGTTAATGACAAATTGAAGATGACATTCTCAGTAATATTTTGGATGAGTTTGCAGAAGATGTTGTTGAGGAACAAACTATAGAACATGAAGCGGGAAATGTAGAATAAGAGGAAGATTAAGAGGGCAGTGCAAAAACTTCAGAAGATGATTCAAAATATGATTTTAACTCTAATTACAGAGAGTGAGAGAGAGAGAGGGGTTTATGATTAAAGTGCCACCTGGCATCATCCCACGTACCTTTTCCCCTCATCCTCAAATAAGCCTCGTAATAGAGATTCTACGTTCTTTGATTAGATCGCTCAGATGCCCCAACCAACTTAGCCAACAAATTATGTGTATTATTCACCCCACTGCCAACAAAGATGTTTTAGTCTCCCAAATTATTCATGAAGATGTGGATACAAGTCGGAGTAGTCGGCTACCAACACACACAATCACTACCAATTTGTGTGTCTTTGTCAATTGCTGCAGGGTTTTCAACTAATTGCAAACGCTGGTGTGCACCACCTCAATGATAACTCATGCTTCCCAACACATTTTTTCCTACTGTTACCAATCCAGCAAAGGAAGGGACATATTAACCATGCTAATTTGGAGGCCATGTGTGCGCATTAAGGTCAAGATCTTCAGACGGCTCCTTCTTCATGATCACTTGAGACCAAGTGGAGCTTGCGTCTACATGTCTCTTTAGACACATGCTCACTGCCCTCGATGTGATGCTCATGTGAAGGACATCAACTCCTCTTCTTATGTTTCTCCCATGCTTGGCTTATCCAAGATTGGTTTTGGATCATCATTGGTGTCCAACTAGTCTAAGCGCCCCTCATAGCGTGCCCTCTACCTAATCTACTCCATGCATTATGGCTTAAATCTTATGAAAAATCTGGAACACCTGCAATGCACATGTTTTGTGCTACAACAACTTAAGAAGTGATACGATCGTGTCGAGTATCGTTAACAATCTTACCAATTGGTGTGCCCAAGGACCCAAACTTGAAATTTGTCTCCAATATGTGGCACGCCTATATCCGAGCGTTGCTGTTGCTCCCTCATCAATAGCTATATTTCTAAATTCAACGAAAATACAAGCAACGCCTCAGACCTTCGGTTGACCGATTAAAAAAAGGAAAACCCTCATAGTCAACCAACTGATCACACAGAGATTTCGCCCCTCGTGCAAACATTGGATTGCGCTTGATCCACCCGCCCCCCACACCCGTTTGCCACTCCCCCTACCAGCCACGTGTCCACCTTATCTCTAGAAAACTCCATCGTTTTCACCCAACCACACCCTTCGTCTATGATCGCGTTGATGCAGGGACATCGAACGCTACTACAATAGGCAACCAAAACGGTTGCGAGGCGCCAATACGCTGCCGCAGTAGGCCGCATGACCCCCCTTTCCCTCCCATCTTTCTCCTTCATTTCTCTTACCTATCACGGGTGGCCACTTCCTCCTATGGCAAGCTGCACATGGAGCACTCCTCGATCGCTGCTGCCGAACCCTCCACGCACCTTTCCTAAACACTGACGCAAATGGCGGACATGGGTGTGTGTAGGGCGGTGGTTGTCCTGGAAGATGGCGACAATGTCACCTATGCTACGGGAGCCTCACGAGCTTGCCGGGTTGCAACATCACCATCGCTTCAAGAACGTAGACAACATGTGTCGGAGCTCGTGGGGGGGGGAGGGGGGAGGGGTCACAATGTTGGTGCTTGTGGTACATGAACTATGTTGCAACAACAATCATGGTGTTACGACAACCTCATCGCTCCTACAATGATGACCACAATGTCGTTAGCGTTACGATGGGCGACCACAATGCCGTCTATGTTGCGATGGCGACCGCAAAATCACCCATGTTGTGATGGTGACAACATGCAAAGGGGATTTGTTGTGACACAAGCCATGTTGGAAACAGCTGGGCACAGCGAGTGGCTGACGCGACAGAGATGAGGAAGGTTGTAGCGTGCGCCATCCAACAGCTTTGGAGCCGGCCGATCTGATCCAATTGTCATCCGACCGATGCATAACATGTGTCATCACAGAAAAAGTGTAGCAAGAAAACTTAACCACTACCATAATCGACCACGGTAGTGTAGGCGCGAGATTTTTAACACAAACACGGGCTATTTATTAATCAGAGAGAAGAATGTTTACAAGTACAATAATAGGGTCGTAAGAGTCCCTACCCAAACATGGCGGCCTATACCTAAAGAAGTACTCCCTCCGTTCCTAAATATAAGTCTTTTTAGATATTTCAAATGGACTATAACATACGGATGTATGTAGACATATTTTAGAGTGTAGATTCACTCTTTTCGCTCCGTATGTAGTCACTTGTTGAAATCTCTAGAAAGACTTTTATTTAGGAACGGAGGGAGTACGTGTTTGCGAGGCCATGTGCCTTAATATTGATTTTTCTTTGCTTGTGGACGAACCAACAACTTTGAATGTTAGAATTCCGGGCAATGAATTATCTGATTATGTCATCAAGCTTTCATTAGACCACCGTTTGATGTCCTAAACCGCCACTGAACAGCTAGAAGCAATGACGATATTACTGAGATTGAGATCATGTGCTAGAGCCACTCTTTCACGACAAGTGGGGGCTTCCGGGCATGAAGGGTCGTATATATTGTTAACAACAAAAACCGAAGCACCAACATATCTTTTTAGGGGAACGCCATCATGGCTCGCTTTATTAAAATTAAACAATGCTTACATTGTCCACTAAAAGTTCAGAAATAAAAGTGAATGGTGAGTCCAACTACAAGTTTGATGGATCAACACGACCCCTCCGCGCTAACACATGAGCTACTCCCTCCGTTCCATAATGTAGTGCCTATAGATTTTCTGAAAAGTCAAACTTTGCAAACTTTGACCAAGTTTGTAGAGAAAAATATTTATGTCTACAACAGCAAAAATATATAATGTGAAACTACATCTTATGGTGAATCTAGTGATATATGTTTCGCACTCTAGATGTACATATTTTTCTTCACAAACTTGATCAAAGTTTGTGAGGTTTGACTTTTCAAAAAATCTATAGGTACTACATTATGGAACGAAGGGAGTACCTTATTAGAATCACGACCATTCAATTACCCAGATTTTGTTGAAGAGCTGAAGCACCAAGATACACACCACTGTCGTCCCTAAAAAAACAAGAGCCGCTAGTGCTCCCATCATGAGAGAAAGCTCATCGACGTTGATTTTTTTAGGGTACTATACATTGATCTTTTTTCTGTGAGTTTTTTTAGGTTTTTTCGTGTGTGTCGGCTACAGACTACTGGGCTACGATCTGCAACCCCGCTGTCATCTGGCAGGGCCCGCGCGTGCGCCGCGGGCTGACAGGGCCGGCAACGGACGCAAAAATGGTTCCTACCGCCCCGCAAACTCTCCCATCGGACGGGCACAAACGAAGCCCAAACTCAAACCGGACGGACCACGGGGAGCCTGGAACGAGTTCAACTCGGAGAGCGTCTCCTCTGGAAACCCTTCCTCCCCGCGGCCTTGCCCTGCTCCTGCTCGCTCCTCAAACCTCTTTCAAGCCGACACGCCTCCGAACCGACCCAACCCTACGCAGCGAGCAGCGGTAATGGGGGGCGCCGCCGACCTGGTGCTGAAGGCGGCGTGCGACGCCTGCGGCAAGGCGTCCGAGCTCTACAGCACCGCCTGCCGCCACGCCACCCTCTGCAACTCCTGCGCCGCCGACATGGCGCGCTCGCGCGCGCGCTGCAACGTCTGCGCCGCCCCCATCACCAACGTCATCCGGGTACCCGCGACGGCCCTAGGTTTACGATTCCGCAATGCCATTGCCGCCGCCGCCGCGCTTGGCAGTTTTCGGCTCTGCTGTCCCTGAGACCCTGACCGTTTTGTTTGTTCCAACGGCCACGCAGGAGTACAATGTTCGGGTGGATACCGCCGCGGGGAAGGCCCTTTCCATAGCCAAATTCAACACCGGCGTGCCGCCCTTCTCGAAGATGAAGGGTGCGGGGAACAAGTGGTCTCTTCGTAAGGATGGCCCGACGCAAGGGCGTCAGCTTACTGCCGCTATGCGGGTACTGGTTCCTCGTCACGGATGATCATCCCTTGTTTCTGTGATGATCTATCCTGATAATATGGTGCCACGATTTACAGCCTTTTCGGTGTGCTAATAATTCAAGATGCAACAACAAGGAGGCCGTGTTAATTCGTGCAGCGCTACCTCTTGTGAACAAACCTCCCCAATATCACTGTAGTTGTTCATTTAGGCATACGTGTGTGACGGACCAACTGATCATACATGTGTAGCTAGCGTGCCATTGGATACCCTTATTGCACAAGTGGAGTTTATTTTGTTCATCTGATGGCAAATGTACATGCTAGTACTCCATTCTGCAGTCACTTGTTCCTTTAATCCTGTTATTAATAGCTTTGATGCCGATGATGGTTTTCCTGTAATCCTGTTGACCGTGTGGCACATATGTTTGACAAAACAGGAGAAGTACTACAACAGAAAGCCATGGATATTGGAAGATGATACAGGTGAATATCAGTACCAAAGTCAACTTGAGGCATCACAATCTGCAACTGCTACATACTATCTGCTGATTAGGCGCGGCAAGGAGTTCGATGCTGTTCCTGTTGGTTCCTGGTACTCCCACAGTTTCCTCCTTTCTTTAGTTCCCCGTTTCATATGAACTGTAATCATCATGAAAACGTTGTTACCTGCAAAATTCCTTTAGAGCACCCTTTACAGCTTCCTATGTCTTTTTTTTTCGATCGAAGGGGCCACACGGCCCCCATAGATAGGTATAGAGCCCTCATTCAAATTTTCTGAAAGGTAACTATCCTGGTACTTCCCATGTCTTCTCAGGTATAACTTCAGTAAAATTGCACAGTACAAACAACTGACTTTGGAAGAAGCTGAAGAGAAGATGAATAAAAGGAGAAGCAGTGCAACTGGGTATGAACGATGGATGATGAAGACAGCTACACATGGAGCTGCCGCCTTTGGTTCGGATCTGAAGGATCTTGGTGATGCAAAGGGCAAGGCCAAGGCGGCAGATGGGGTCCAATCCAAGAAAGAAAGTACAAATGAGGATGGGAATCACTCTGATAAAGGCGAGGAGGATGAAGAAGAGGGAGTTGCAAAGAAAACTGTGCGTGGGCTTTCTACGAGGGGCGTGGATGATGAAGAGGATGGCGGAAAAGAAGACTTTGATTTGGAGGATGAGATTGAGATAGGTATGCTGATCAAATACTGCCATTCATATTTGCTAACATTTTGGATTTCTTGAATCTTTATGTAGTATAGGACATGCTGATTATTATTACTTAAATACCAATTTCCAAAGCGGATTTGTGCAACTTGCCACTGCACCCCATCATTCAAGAACCAATTTCCATGTTTAAAAAATGTGTGGAAGGATTCATGGATATTACTCATGGTATATATCATGTGCATGATACATTTCAAATGCGATGGAACTTGGGAAGTGCTTTTTGAACATGGAGTGCAGTGTCAATTAGTAACACAAAATTTCCGTGTTCACTCTGTTACTCATAATTAGACACAACAAAGAAACTACTTATATATGTTCTCAGTCCTCAACAGTCTTCTGAGCTGGAACCTGATCTTTATCAGGTGATGATTGGGAGCATGAAGAGACCTTCACTGATGATGATGAGGCTCTGGATATTGACCCAGAGGAAAGACCTGATGTAGCTGATACTGAAAACCCTACTGGACCAGATATTAAGCAGGTAGAAAGAAGCGCACGTGCTTGTGCTCATATCAGCAGTGAATATGCGAGCCCTGCAGCCTGCTGCAAAATGCTGCAGTATTACTATTTACTAAATCTATAGATGCTGCTGCCTTTACCAGAATTGTTGATAAATACAATATATAATTTTCTGGTTGCAATATTTGTAGGATGATGACGAGAATGAACAAGGAGCTGGTGATAGCCTGAGCAAGTCCGGTAAGGAACTAAAAAAGCTGCTCCGCTGTGCTGATGGACAAAATGAGTCCGATGACGAAGACGATGGAGACACTGATGTAATGACCACAACTCTTAAACTTGTGCATGAAAGCTCATGAGTTGCACGAACACAAGCAGTTTTTCTGACTTGTGTTCTTGTTTACTGTTGTTTCATTCAACAGGAAGATGAGTCACCATTGTCAGTACTTGCTCCAAAACTGGAACATCAATTCGGAAGCGAACCACAGGAAAATAACACTGCTAAACTAACAGCAACAGAACTTGCTGTTAGCACTCCACCTGCACCCAGGTCCAATCAAAAAAGGAAATCCGGAGGTGATGGTGCAAAAACTTTTAATCGTGCAGCGGTAAAAAAGCCAAAGACAGAACCTGTAAGTCATTTCTTCCGTTTTCACTCCGAGCATGTGAAATTTAAGGTTTATACTTTATAATCATGTAACTGTAACATCACATCAAATTCTTTCTCTATTGTCCTATTCGTGGTACAGGAGGCAAAGACATTAGGTGTCAAGGAGGAGCCACCCTCTTCCGTGGAACCTATTTCAAAAGCATCTGCTCCAGCAGTGAGTGATAGAGATGCATATGCAATTACAGAGGAGGAAATCATAAGAGTACTTCGTGCAATTGCTCCTGTCAGATCACAAGATTTTGTACCTAGGTTTAAGGCCAGAATAAGAACTCCAGAGGTAAATCCTATTGGCTTTGTGATCAGTTTTGATCTGAAATATTGTGTTAATAACTTTATGCTTTATGCCTTTCATACTAGTCCATACTATCGATCATCTTACTTCGAACATGTATATTATATATAAGCTGTCAATGTATTGTCACGTGTGCTGACACTTTGATGTTTTTTCTGTTCTCGTACTGCAGGACAAGAAACATTTTCATGACATTGTGATGAAATATGCATTTTCGCACAAGACCAACGGTGTCAGCTATCTCCACCTTCGAAAGGAGTACCAATGAACAAACAGTTAACGCACTTGTATATGCCATTATACCCTTTTAGCATTGCATGCCATACTTGCCAAAACTGCTGAATACGTCCTTGTAACTGGCCGCCCATTCTTGTCTCTATTCTTTTATTTCAGCTTGTAATGACAAAAGGATTCGGGCTGGTTGACTTGGTATTCAGAATTGAATTTTGACCATTTATATCTTTTACGACGTATGATCACTAGTACATTTTTTTAATATTAAATTAGTTTTAGTTATGGATCTAATGATAGCCCTTTTTTCTTATCACAAGTTATAAGACGTTGGACGTCAGATATGAATCCATGGCAACGATTTAAGACGTCATGTATACTGTTGGACTGTATATTTGTTGGATATTCTCGAAATGCATGACCATCTACTCCCTCCATTCGCAAATATAAGATGTTCTAACGTTTTTGTACATCGGATGTATATAGCATGTTTTAGTGTGTTTGTTCACTCATTTCAGTCCATATGTAGTCCATAGTGAAATATCCAAAACATTTATATTTCACTCTTTTTATATCCCACTTTTCTCAGGACTTGTCCTGCATGATTTGAATCGCGACAATAAATATCCAACACCTTAAGAAGCAGTATTGCAATAACCGTTTAAAAAGTGCAATATGAAATCAGCACAAGAAGTTCATACTTCAATAACATTTTCGTGTTGATCATTTCGTCCTAGAAATAAAACAACGATGCCAGGGTAAAGTCAGGTACACGAATTCATATGTTCATTCTCTTGGAGCGTGTTGGCCTAAAACTGGTCCAGCAAAAGGTGTGGATTTTTTCTTTCTTTGAACGGAGGCAATAGATTTGCCTCGTATATTAATTAAGAGGAGAATAGAGTTTGACAAGTGTCCATACAACACTACATGACAATTACTCGTGTATTATAATTTCCCCTGGGCTTTTTACACCCGCGGCGACCCATAGCTTCACTTCCTCGAGGATGATGTTGAGGATGATCAGGGGTGGTGCACTTTTATGTCGAAAGATCCGAGCATTCCTTTCGTTCCAAATTGTCCAAGAGACAAACATGGTGAGAGAGGTCATGGCCTTGCGTGATGGAATATCCATGCCTTTTCTACTATCCCACCACTCTTCAACAGATCGGGCCAAGTGCCATATAAATATATCCACATGTCAAGGCCAAGTTTTGCAACCAGCATGCTCAAGAGTCTAATGGTGTACCGACATTTAAAGAAGAGATGTGGCGGTCTCGGGCTCTCGTTTGCAAAGCGGGCATAAACCACAATTTTCCCATCCATGCTTGGCAAGTCTGTCGGCGGTCCAAATTCTGTCCTGGAGGGCCAACCAAGCAAAAAACTTGACCGTCGTTGGTGCCCAGTTCTTACATATCATGCGGTCCAAGGGGGGTATGACCAAACCCAAGAAGTGGGCTCGATAAGCTGAGGCCCCGGAGTAAATCTCATCATTTTTATGTTTCCACACAATCACATCATCTGCAAGCTCATCAAGATGGAAATCGTGCAGGACCATCCAAAGCGTGAAGAATTCCCGGATGTGGTGGACGGTGACAATATTTGGGGGCTTTATCTTGAGGATCCACGCGTTGTTCTTTAAGGCTTCCCACACCTTCCATGTTTTCCTTGTCGAGGCCTCATAAATAAGGGGAGCGGTGTCTTTTGGTTTACGGCCAAGCAGCCAAGGGGAGTTCCAAAAAGGCGTTCTCGCTACGTTCCCCACAATGATGGTGGTGGAGGCGTAGAAGAAGTAAAGGTCGTTCTCGTCACAGGGATTGCCCAGACCACCCGAGAGTTTGGATGGGTCTACCATTCATACCATGGCCACCGCAGTCGCAAAACACACACGGATTTTTCACTGTCGAGGACACCAGACCACCATATTCCAAGGGAAGACACACAATCTCTCAATTGACCTTGCACTTGACCCCGATGGTCTTGTCTGGTGCGGAACAGAGAAAAGCCCTCTCCATCTTATATTGAGGTTATGCAAAGTGCTTTGGGGGGCGACCGAACGGGCGATGGAGTAAATCGCTTTGGAGGTGATGACAGACTTGACGAGCGTTGTATGCCCTATGGTGGTGATATTTTGGCCCTCCAAAGGGGCCGATTTTCCTGCCGCCTTGTCCTCAAAATACTGGAAGTCCACCTTTTTTAGTTTCCAGACCAAAAGGGATAGACAGACTTGACAAGCGTTGTACGCCCTATGGTGGTGATATTTTGGCCCTCCAAAGGGGCCAATTTTCCTGCCGCCTTGTCCTCAAGATACCGGAAGTCCACCTTTTTTAGTTTCCAGACCGAGAGGGGTAGACCCAAGTAAGTCATTGGAAAATTAGCTTTACTGCGGGCAAACTTTGAAGGATGTGGCCCATGTTTCGTTGACTGCATCGGATTGGCACGGCGGAGCTCTTTTGAAAGTTTGTGTGAAGGCCGTGGCTTGACCAAAGCCCCTTAGGATGGATGCAAGGTTGTCGATGTCCCTCTTTATTGATGTCCCTCTTTATTGGTAGATTGTGGAGTTCCAAACTTCCACTATGACTGGATGAGTTCGCCAAGTGAGTTACCACCAGTTCGGTGAATTCTACTTACATCCAAACATAATCAAGGTATTATGCATACAATGCACTACTAGTATCGTACTGCAAGGTAGCAACACTGTCAGCTTGTGGAAACTCCCAATGTCAAGAGTTGGCATAGAAACATCAGCAGCCCTTATTTCATGGACCAAGTTTTTTGTACAACAGGGTCTAAAACTTTGAGACCTTCAAAACTGTTTAATGTTTATGTTTCTTAGTCGGCTTACATTTAAGGAGCCAGCCATCAGCACAGATTGAACAAATGGAGAACGAAGGGAAAAAAACAACAGAAGGGATCAAATTAGCCATAAAGTTGGATTTACATTATCAGCTAACACAGTTTGAACAGACTTCGTATCAAACATTTAGAATTCAAAGAAAGAGAGTATTTACATGTACAAGGCACATAATATGTATATTCTACTAGTGCTGACCAACTTGGAGTTTTCAGTGTTCCTAACCATGTAAGTCCTGACCTCGAACAATGGAAATTACCAGGTCCAGACGGCCCAGCTTACATAGTTGCATCTAGCTAAGTCCTAAGCTATTGCTTTGTTGTACCAAACTCTGCAGACAACAGAGAGAGCGCAAGAGTGCACTTTTTTAGATAGCACAGTGACCTACATGTACCTAAAGTATAAACTGGTTTGCAGCAAGCCAGCGACTACCTAGAATATACTCCTACTTCTCGAGAAAAGTTATGGTGCCATCTCAGGCAGTACAAAAAGAAATGAAAGGGGTCTGCGAACATAGAAAGCTTGAACCCATCACACGCGTGGGGCACGCCTGTTTGCTCTCAAGCCACATCAGGATACTTTCATCGAAAGCATGTCCAAAAAGCAAGATGCTTCCCAGTCTACCAGCAGAGAGAGAGAGCTCCCCAATTAACAATATCCAAGTGGTCTTGCTGGTATCATGCATTGTATTCCAATAATCATATCGCTAGAAATACTACGATTGTGTATGTGATTAATGGACACGGTTCTCCTCAAACTTAAATAGATATTGGGACTGCTTTACCCATCAAGATTTTAGTACATCAATCAAATCAATTAAATGGTTAGACGGGGAATTGCTGTTCTTACCAACGTTGAATTGAAACTGCCACTGTTTTTCCTATCACAAGATTCCAATAAATTCAATAGATAAATCAGGGTGGTGTACAAGAAGAAACAAGCATAAGAATATAACTGACACTACCATTTGCATCTAACCAACAAACTAAACTCACCGGCCTTTCCTGCGGGATCTCAAAGGGAACCCACCGGGAGGCGACGGTGAGAATTCTACAGGGAGATGTGGTGGTTCACCCTCACCAGACAGCATTTCAAGCACCTCCTCGCTTGATGGGCGACGGGTTGGCGACCTCTGGATACACAGGAGTGCGACAGTGATGCATAGCAGCGCCTGGTCACGGTTAACATCCAGGAGTGCAGAGTCCACAAGATCAAGCAAGCGGCCAACATGCGCGAGATGCCTCGCCCATGAAATCAGACTCGCCTTCTCAAACTCAGACATGGGCGAGGCCGTCACTTGGAGTGGGCGGCGTCCAGAAATAAGAACTAACAACAAAACACCGAAGCTGTACATATCGCATTTCTCCGATAGAGGCCCGCCACCACCATACTCAGGAGCCACATAACAGACTGTGCCACGCATGCTTGGTGTGCTGCTCACTGCTCCACCACTCTTAGGCACAAATTCTGTACTAGTCCAATCCTTGCTACTCCTTACACCGTCAGCCCACCAATCAATGGTGCTATTGCCATTGCTGCTCCTCCGACTCCAGCTTTTCATCATCCTCCACCTTGAACGTCCCTTCTCCTCTAAATCACAATCCTTCTCCCACCACTGCAAGCCAGTCATCACGGCAGCATCACTCTTTGACTTAGCAAGTGCCCGCCGTTTTTGCTTCTTGGTGAGTTCCTCGGCATACTCCTCACGCCACCACTCCCGTGCCCTACGCTTTGGTTTCTTCTTTTCAGCTGAGGTGGTAGGGGTGGTTGTAGACGCTCCGGCAATCCAATCGCTCTTCGGCCTCTCCTTCTTGATCTCCGACCTAATCCATTCCATCACATAATCCTTGACACCGCCACCACCACTGCCGGCAGCATTATCTTGACGCCACCACCAGTCACTCCTAGCTCCTGATGCTGCAGCACCCCCACCATTGCAGGTTCGACCATTGAATCCACTACCAACACTAGTTTTATCACATCCGGAAGTTGATGCCGCCTCTGCATGCGAGGCAGTGGTGAACCCCTCATCATCATCTGGGGACTTGGCGGCACCGTCTTCCCCATTCACTACAATAGCAGTCATGCTCTCGCCGGCCACTGATGCATCATCATGGCATCCACCACCCGGATTACCATTTCCAACTGCATTGTCCCCAAGCACACCACTATCTAACTCATCATCTTCTTCAGACTTGATCCGTGCGAGCCCGAAATCTGAGAGGCGAGCACGGAGCTCACTATCCAGCAACACATTGCTAGGCTTGACATCCCCATGGATCACCGGCGGATGCACCACGAAATGGAGGTAATGGAGCGCGGCGGCCACGTCGCGGGCGACGGCGAAGCGGCGCGGCCACTCGGACACCAGCTCGGGGCACCTCTTCCCCAGCAGCGAGTCCTGCAGCGACCCGTTGGGCATGAGCTCGTACACGAGCATCATCCGACGGCGGCAGGGGTGCGCGGAGAGCGAGTAGGCGAAGGGCAGGAGGATGGAGGGCGTGGAGCCGTGGCCGGAGCCGACGAGGTGGGAGGCGAGGGAGAGCTCGTTGTGGAACTCGCGCTCGCCCTGGAGGGACCCGGCGGCGTTCATGACCTTGACGGCCACGGGCTGGCCCGACCTGGGCAGCGCGCCGCGGAAGACGGGGCCGAATCCGCCCTGCCCCAGCTTGCTCCCGGCCGCGAAGCTGCCGGTGGCGCGCCGCAGCTGCTGGTACGACAGCCTCCGCAGCAGGGCGGGCGCGGGCTGCGCCCCCGCGGCTGCCGCCGCGGCCCGCGTTTTCCTCCCGCGCCGCAGCCAGACGAACAGGGCGAAGGCCGCCAGGAGAAGCGCCGCCGCGGCGGCCGAGGCCGCGACGGAGGCCACCACGGAGGCCGGGAGCTGGTGGCGGCCGCGAGATCGAAACTCCCCGACGACGGCGGCGGCGGCGGCGTCCGGGGGCGGGGATGCATCGGGCGGCGGGGGCTGGCGCGAGGGCATCAGCAGCGGAGGGGAAAAGACAAGCAGAGCGGCAGGGGGGAGTGATGAGGAGCCGAAAAGTGATTTGGCTTTTCGCCATTCCTCAGATGCGAGCGAGCATCTACCTAATCCTAATCGGAACCTCGGCCTGCGCGGCGTGCGTGCGGAGGGAGGATCCGATGCCTCTGCCTGCCAGGTGGGGCGCGGGGGATGCCCGTGGCACGCGGGCAGTGGCGAGGCGAGATCCGGAGAGCTAGAGAGTTCGTTGGAGCGGGTCAGTGAGGGATGAGGCATGCGTCTTCGTAGACGGTTGAGAGCGAATTTAATGGTCAAAATGGTCAACGTAGGCCACAGGATGAGGTCAAGAGCGACCACGATTTGCTGCGGTGGTTTGCAGCTGTAGCAACTGCCAACCGTCTCCAAAAGAAAGAAACTGTCTCGGAGTATACAGCTCGCCGCCAGCACAGGAGCCGTAGTCCGTAGGACGGAGGGATCTTCTTCTGGTCTTAATGACATTTCTTCTCCTCACGATATAACAAGCCAAAAGGTTGAACAAAACCGAAAGTTCTTCACTTTGTGTAGTAGATGAACCATGACCCTCCTCTTCTTAAAATAGGGGTACTATCTTTGCCCGTGTGTCGCATGTTGCAATCACTCGCTTTTGCTTCGACTTTTGTGGGGTTTTAGTCTTTTAGAGCTACTCCAACCCAACGACCCATTTTGTCCGCGCGTGTCCGTTTGGATCGGAACGGATTGAAAAGTCGGCCCAACATGCCAACCCAAACGGACGCGCGTCCGCTTTTTGTTCGTTGGGTGACTCATTCCAGGCCTAAATTTGGGCTTCGTTTGCGTCGGTGTGGACACGACGCGGACGCCCGCCTACTCCTGCCCCTGGCCCACCAGTCGGTGCCATGAAGGCCATTATCTTTCTCCCATCGACAGCCAGCACACCCTGTGCCACCCCACCTCGTCGCCGCCCAGTTCAGGTGCCCAGGCCAGCCACGCGAGCCCACATACCTCCCCCGCAGCACTCCACCTTCCAACGTCACCGCCACCACCGGCTCACCGCAACTTCCCCGACGTTGACGCCAGCACCACCTCGCCCCGTGCCCTCGGCCTTGCCTGAAGCAGACAAAAGCGCGTCGACCTCTCTCGTCTGATGTCGCCATGCTCGCCGGATGCTGCCAGGCCAGTTACCTGGTCCAGGCGAGGCGCGCGGCTCCTCACCGGTCAGCTTCTTCGACGACGCCAGCGAGCTGTTCAACGGTTTGCCCGCAAGGTGCGAATGGACTCCAACGGCGAGTTCTTTTTCCATAATTTTATTTCTGACTCGGATGATTCTTCATCCGACGATGAGGAGATTGTGGTTGTTGTTTTGGTCGTCCATGACCACCTTAGCACGCAGCGGCCGTTGTTCCGGGGCTCGATCCCGAGGCACACTCCGGCGTTGATTCGCAACCGAGAGAGTGGCCATTTCCTTCTCTGTAAGGACTATTTCGAGACACCCAACCCACTCTTCAAACATCACTTATTCCGACGTCGTTTCCGTATGGCTAGGCATATTTTCAACCGTATCCGATAGGGGGTGGTGGCATACAATAAGTATTTCGAGTGCAATGAGGATGCCCTTGGAAAGATTGGCTTCTCCTCTTATCAGAAATGCACTGCAGCTATTCGGACGCATTCATACAGAGTTCCCTGTGATCTCATCGATGAGTATGTCTGTATGAGCGAGTCCACGTGCCTACAGTCCATGTATAGGTTCTGCAAGGCTGTGATAGCAGTGTTTGGCCCTGGGTACTTGAGAAAGCTAAATGTTGTAGATGCAACCCGCTTGTTGGCGATGAATGCCATCAGGAGCTCTCGATGGATGCTTGGTAACATAGATTATATGCACTGACAGTCAAAGAACCGTCCTTCTACTTGGCAGGGGCAGTGTAGGGGCCATGTCAAACCTTGTGCCGTCATACTCAAGGCCGTGGCTTCACAAGATCTCTGGATTTGGCACTCTTTTTTCGGCATGGACGAGCACAATGATATCAACATGCTTCGACACTCTCCGATGTTTGCAAGGCTTGCCAAAGGCAACTGTCGAGAGGTTAATATTAACATCAATGGCCACAACTACAAGAAAGGATACTATCTAGCTGACGGTATCTATCCTTAGTGGACTACTCTGGTGAAGACAATCTCCAACCCCGTAGGAGAGAAGAGTAAGAGATTTTCTCAAGTGCAAAAGAGTGCTAGGAAGGATGTGGAGCATGTCTTCGGTGTTCAACAATCTTGATGGGGCATCATTCGGTATCCTGCTAGAACTTGGAGCACCAACAAGTTGTGGGAGGTGATGGCTGCTTGTATGATCATGCACAATATGATCATAAAGGATGAGCGCCCAAAACATATCTAAAACCAAGGGTTTCAGTTTCATGGTGGCAATGTTGTGCCTGAGCATGGAGGGGCGGCAAAGTTTACACATTTCGTCAAATGCATGATTGGGAGACTCACATTCAGCTGCAAAATGCTTTGGTTGAGCGTATGTGGGCTCATGTTGGCAACCAATAGATCTATCCTTTTATGTATTCGAGATAATTTAATTCTCATTTGGCTTGTAAATTATGATATATTTATCTGGCTCGTAAACTACAATATATTTCTTTGGTTGTGAAACTATGATAGATAGTATTTTGTTTGAATTATGTTTGAAAAGGTACGGCAGGCCGGTCGAGAGGGCTATAATATGTTCGCGCGTTGGGTGCTCGGTCGACCCAAATGCAAAAGGGGTCGGAGGACGAGCGGGTGATACGTCTCCAACACATCTATAATTTTTTATTGTTCCATGCTGTTATAATATCAATCTTGGATGTTTTACACATATTTTCTGGCAACTTTATATCATTTTTTTGGGACTAACCTATTGACATAGTGCATAGTGCCAGTTGTTGTTTTCTGCTTGTTTTTCATTTTGCAAAATATCAATATTAAACGAAGTCCAAATGCAATGAAACTTTTTGGATATTTTTTCTGGACAAAAGACACTCAGGGATCCAAGAGACCATACATGAGGAGATCCATGGGGCCCACTAGGCACCAGGGCACGCCAGGGGGCCCAACCGCGCCCTGGTGGGTAGTGGAGCCCATGGGATCCTTTTCCACCGACCACTGGCTCTATAAATACAGAAACCCTTGAGGAGTCGAGGAAATACTTTTCCAACCGCCGCAAGTTCCAGAACCACGAAATCCAATCTAGAGGCCTTTTCCGGCACTCTACTACCGGAGCGGAACACGATCACGAAGGGGTTCATCATCCTCATTGCACTACAAAAAACTGACACATCCGTGACATTTTGGGCCGAACGAAACTTTTTTCTGTCATACTTATGACACTTCTATGACAATAATTATGACAAAACACGGTATCATCATAGATGTGGTGGGGTCCTACTTCTATGATAAAAAATCATGACCGAAAATGGGCTTTTCGTCCTGGGCGGCCCGGAGACGCAGCTGCATGACATTCTTTGGGTCGTCCATGATGGAAAAAACCGTGGTAGAAGCGAGGGCGAGGAAAATATCGGGGTGTCCCGGTTACGGTGGGTGGTCGGGGCCGAGCGATGCGCGTTTCTCTCGTACACGCACGCGCGTGGGTGCGAGGCGTTGGGCTCTAACTGAACCCGAGCGAGGCGTTGGGCTCTAACTGAACCCGAGCGATTGCACTGCAAGCTACGCGTTACTGAACCCGAGCGATCGATCGATGGCTGTTAACTGAACCCGATCGAGCGATTCCTTCGCTACTGCTGCTAACTGAAGCCGATCGATGCTGCCTC
>LR738715.1:189748224-189777424 GCA_902687465.1 Secale cereale | reverse complement strand
AACAGTTCCCGGTGGGGGTGGTTGAACAGGCCCCCGTGGTGTTGCCTCTGCATGAACAGGACCCCGTTCGATCGAGCCGGTTGGGGCTGCATGAACATGACCCCACGAGGGCTGCATGAACAGGACCACCCCGTGGAGGGCTGCATGAACAGTAGATGGTGGAGGGCTGGATGAATAGTAGCCCGTGGAGGGGTGGTTGAACAGGAGCCCGTGGAGAGGGCTGGTTGAATAGTAGCCAGTGGAGTATCGCGCGGTGGAGGCTGAACAGTCGCAGGTGGAGGCTCGAGGAGGTCGACGGTGGATGAACAGTAGCCCATGGAGGCTGGAGGGGGTTGACGGTGGTGATGAATAGTATCCCGTGGAGTCCCATTTTGCGGTACGCCACACCCCTCCCGATGAACAGGACCCCCGTTTCGACCGTAGCGCTCCAACACAAGTCCGTTTCCTTCGTTTTGCGGTACTCCACGCCCCTCTCGATGAACAGGACCCCCGTTTCGATTGTAGCGCTCCAACACAAGTCCGTTTTCTTCCGTTTTGCGGTACGCCACACCCCTCCCGATGAACAGGACCCCCATTTCGACCGTAGGAGGTCCGTTTCCTACGTTTTGCGGTACGCCAGACCCCTCCCGATGAACAGGATTCCGTTTCGAACATGGCCGATCGAACACAAGGCCGTTTCCTCCGTTCTACGGTACGCCAAACCTCGTATTCATCGGCTGTTCCGTCCAAGCCCTCCCGATGAACACGACGACGCATTCCGTTCCGACCCAGCCGGTTGGCTCCCCATGAACACGACGATGACGACGTTGTTTCTCCATTCCGACCCAGCCATGTACACGAGCCCTGGTCGTACGTATGCGCGAGTAGGCATTCGAGACCCTGCCCGTATGTACGCACGTGGCCGTATTTGCTTTCTTGCACAATGGCCTATGTACGTACGTGTACATGCTACATGCGCGCCTCTACTACGATACGTGCACGCCTCTACATCGACTAGTATGCTACGACCGGAATGACAACGCTACGTACGCTTCGACCAGGTGGGTCCCGACTGTCAGACACTTCCTTGCGTGGGAAGATGTAGCTGGTGGGTCCCAGCAGTTAGGGGGGCGAATCGTTTTTTTGCCCGGACGCACTTCCTTGCGTGCGAAGATGTAGCTGGTGGGTCCCAGCAGTCACGGGGAAATGTTTTTTTTCGCGAAATACGGTGGCCCATTCGGTGGGTCCCCGCTATCAGGTGGAGGAATAATTATTTTGCGCGTAATAAGGAGGCACTTCCTTGCTGCGGCCGTGGACCCAGCTATCAGCATCTCTACGTACAGTACTCTTCCGATGGAAGCCGTTCCTTGACCACGTTGACCACGCCGCGCCGAGAGCACCAGGGCGGTGAACGATGGCGATGCCTAGGAAGGGGATGACGCGGAGCCGGGGAACACGCGACAGCGGAAGCCCGCGCGGAGAGGAGTACGAGGGTTCACTGGTTCGGCTGCGGTGTGAGGCTGCCGTCGCCACAGGGCCTGGCCAGCGGTGGGAATAGTAGGGGGCAGTGAGGCCTCCGCGACAGCACAGTCGGCCACGGGAGGCAGGAGCATGCGGCATGACCGGCGCTGCTTTGGGCGGCTGGAGCAAGAAGACCAGAGGTTGAAGAAGCACTACGGCCGTTGGATGGACATCGTACGGTCACTGGAGCTAGAATCGTTCATATCGACTAACTTGACAAAGCACTCCGTCCCCGTCAACTTAGTAGGCCCACAAGTCAGCTACCCGCCAAGGTGGGTCCCAACTAGCAGGGGGAGTATTCATTTTTTTTGTGCGTAATAAGGTGGCACTTCCGGTGGGCCCGAGCTGACAGCGGGGGGAACGTTTTTTTTTCGCGAAATACGGTGGCCCGTCCGATGGGTCCCATTAGTCAGGGGGGAAACGTTTTTTTGCCAAATACGGTGGCCCGTCCGATGGGTCCCTGCTGTCAGGTGGAGGAATAATTATTTTCCGCGTAATAAGGAGGCACTTCCTTGCGGCTGCCGTGACCCTGCTGTCAGCCTCTCCACGTACAGTACTCTTCCGATGGAAGTCGTTCCTTGACCACGTTGACCACACCGCGCCGAGAGCACCAGGGCGATGGACGACGGCGAGGCCTAGGAAGGGGACGACGCGGAGCCGGGGAAGACGCGGCAGTGGATGCCCACGCGTAGAGGAGTATGAGGGTTCACTGGTTCGCTGCGGTGTGAGGTTGTCGTCGCCGCAGAATAACAGGGGGTGTGGGTGAGTAGAGGGATGACCTGGACAACGGTGGGAGTAGTAGGGGGCGGTGAGGCCTCCGCCACATCGCAGCCGGCCACGGGAGGCAGGAGCACGAGGCACGACCGACGCTGGTTTGGGCGGCTGGACCAAGAAGAACAGAGGTTGAAGAAGCACTACGGTCGTTGGATGGACATCGTACGATCACTAGAGCTAGAATCGTGCATATTGACTAAGTTGACAAAGCCCTCCGTCCCCGTCAACTTAGTAGGCCCACAAGTCAGCATGCCACTATACTGGGTCCCAGCTAGCAGGGGGGTATTCATTTTTTTGTGCGTAATAAGAAGGCACTTCCTTGCGTGCGAAGATATAGCTGGTGGGTCTAAGCTGTCAGCGGCGGTAACATTTTTACGCGAAATACAGAGGCCCTTTCGGTGGGTCTCAGATGTCAGGTGGTGGAATCATTATTTTGCGCGTAATTAGGAGGAATTTCCTTGCGTGCGGCCGTGGACCCAGCTGTCAGCCTCTCCATGTACAGTCCACTTCAGATGCATGTCGGTCGTTGACCACGTTGACCAGGCCGCACCGAGAGCACCAGGGCGATGGACGACGGCGAGGCCTCGAAAGGGAATGACACGGAGGCAGGGAAGACTCCGTAGTTGTTTCCCACGCGGAGGGGAGTACGACTGTACGAGGGTTCACTGGTTCGTCTACCGTCGCAGGAGAATAACAGCAGGTGTGGGTGAGTAGAGGGATGGCTAGGCCAGCGATGGGAGTACGGTGGGGCGGTGAGGCCTGCACGACAGCATAGCCGGCCGCGGGGAGGAGGGAGCAGGCAGTCCCGCCGACGATTGTTTGAGCGGCTGGAGCAGGAAGAGCAGAGATTGAAGAACCACGACGGCCGTTGGATGGACATCCAACAGTCATTGCTTGTGCGTCAACTTTTTTTAGGAAAGCCTCAAATCTGTGGAAAACATTATACATCCCATCTGCCATTATTTCTAATAATTTACAGCCCATTTGCTAATTCTTAAGGTTTTTTGGAGCCCATATTCTTTTTGTTAGCATTACAGCCCATATTATGGCCACGGTTAAAAAATTATACGAAATTTTGCATATTTCGGTGCGGTCCGAACTGTTTTTAATCCCGAAATTCCGAGTCACATTCAAACTGATTTTAAAAATAAATGTATATCAATATAAAACCCAACAAATTGTCCACGCATAAAAATCAGTGCAATTTAAAATCTCGAAATGAAAAAAAGGAATTTGAAACTAATTGCTGGTTTGATGTGTTTTAAAAATGTACAACCCATTTCTCATTACTGATAGGCCATTTTCTCGGCCAGCCGAATAAAGCTCTCCTTGTCTTGAAAGATTTGCAGCCCAATAGGCCTAACAAAGTGACTTACTTGGCAAATCACAAAAAAAACTGGGATGTGGCCGTGGACCCAGCTGTTAGCCTCTCCACGTACAGTACTTTTCCGATGGAAGTCGGTCATTGACGACATTGACCACGCCGCGCTGAGAGCACCAAGGCGGTGGACGACGGAGAGGCCTAGGAAGGGGACGACGCGGAGACGGGGAAGACGCGGCAGTGGATGCCCATGCGGAGAGGAGTACGAGGGTTCACTGGTTCGGCTGCGGTGTGAGGCTGCCGTCGCCGCAGAATAACAGGGGGTGTGGGTGAGTGGAGGGATGGCCTGGCCAGCGGTGGGAGTAGTATGGGGGCGGTGAGGCCTCCGCGGCAGCACAGCCGGCCACGGGAGGCAGGAGCAGGCGGCACGACCGGCGCTGCTTTGGGCGGCTGGAGCAAGAAGACCAGAGGTTGAAGAAGCACTACATCCGTTGGATGGACATCGTACGGTCACTCCGTCCCCGTCAACTTAGTAGGTCCACAAGTCAGCCTCCCACTTTGGTGGGTCCCAACTAGCAGGGGGAGTATTCATTTTTTTGTGCGTAATAAGCACGCACTTCCTTGCGTGCGAACATATAGCTAGTGGGTCCAACCTGTCAGCGGTGAGAACGTTTTTTTCGCGAAATACAGAGGCCCTTCCGGTGGGTCCTAGCTGTCAGGTGGAGGAATCATTATTTTGCGCGTAATAAGGAGGCATTTCCTTGCATGCGGCCGTGAATCCAGCTGTCAGCCCCTCCACGCACAGTCTACTTCCGATGGTGTCGTTCGTTGACCACGTTGACCACTCCACGCCGAGCGCATCCAAGGTGGTGGACGACAGCGAGGCTCCGGACAGCAACGAGCCGGAGATGGGAAGACGCGGGAGTAGAATCGCACACGGAGAGGTGTACGAGGGTTAACTGGTTCTAGTGCGGTGTGGTTCGGCAGTCGGTGGGGAAGAACAGAAGGTGTGGAGGGGTGGAGGGATGGCCTGGCCAACGGTGGAGTAGCGCTTCACAGTGGAGCGTGCTAAGTAGAGCTGCTAGCAGCAGGAGGCGTGAACAGGTGGTCCCGTCGGCGCTGGAGGAAGAAGACGAGAGATTGAAGATGGATACCGGTCGTTGGATGTAAATCCAACGGCTAACGATGTCAGAATCATTTGTTGACTAAGTTGACAACGACTTGCATTGGCTTCAGCCTACTGGCCCACATTTCAGCCTCCAAAAATGTGGCACGTATTCAACCTATTTTTTCAGAATTTACAGTCTTTTTTTTGCGGGGTAGATTTACAGTCCATTCGATCTTTTTTTTTGAATTACAGTCCATTAGCTGGGTTGGGTGAACAATAATGTAGCGTCCATTGATACGTCTCCAACGTATCTATAATTTTTGATTGTTCCATGCTATTATTTATGAAGTCTTGGATGTTTAATGGGCTTTATCATTCACTTTTATACCATTTTTGGGACTAACCTACTAACCCAAAGGCCCACTCCAGATTGTTTTTTTTTCCTATTTCAGGGTTTTGCAGAAAAGGAATATCAAACGGAGTCCAAACGGAATGAAACCTTCGCGAGAGATATTTTTGGAGAAAATCACGCACGAAAGACTTCGGGGCCAAGCCAGGGGACAGAGGGGCCACCCTCGAGGGTGGGAGGGCGCGCCCCCCTTCCCAGGGCACGCCCCTGACTCGAGGGCAGCCCGTGTGGCCCCCGGTGCCCCCTTCTTCCTATATATACCTACGTACCCCAGAAACACCATACGCAGAGAGAAAACCCTAATTCCACCGCCGTAGCTTCTGTTCCCGTGGAGATCCCATCTTGGAGCCTGTTCCGGGAGGGGGATCTATCACAGAGGCCTTCATCATCATCATCATCGCCCTCACCATGAGTTGTGAGTAGTTTACCACAGACCTTCGGGTCCATAGCAAGTATCTAGATGGCCTCTTCTCTCTCTCTGGATCTCAATATAAAGTTCTCCTCGGTCTTCGAGGAGATCTATTCGATGTAATATCTTTTTGCGGTGTGTTTGTCGAGATCCAATGAATTGTGAGTTTATGATCAAGGTTATCTATGAAAGATATTTGGTTCTTCTCTGAACTTTTTATGTGTGCTCATAATATCCTTGCAAGTCTCTTCGAATTATTGGTTTGGTTTGGCCTACTAGATCTATAGTTCTTGCAATGGGAGAAGTGCTTGGCTTTGGATTCAATCTTGCGGTGTCCTTTCCCAGTGACAGTAGGGGCAGCAAGGCACGTATTGTATTATTGCGATCGAGGATAAAAAGATGGAGTTTTCATCATATTGCTTGAGTTTATCCCTCTACAACATGTCATCTTTCTTAAGGCGTTACTCTGTTCGTATGAACTCAATACACTAGATGCATGCTGGATAGCGGCCGATGTATGGAGTAATAGTAGTAGATGCAGAATCGTTTTGGTCTACTTGTCTCAGACGTGATGCCTATATACAATGATCATGCCTAGATAGTCTCATAATTATTCGCTTTTCTATCAATTGCTCGACAGTAATTTGTTTACCCGCCGTAGAATACCGCTATCATGAGAGAAGCCACTAGAGAAAACTATGGCCCCCGAGTCTATTCTCAACATATCAATCTACATCTACTTTACTTTTCTTGTTTTTATTTGCTGTTTTATTAAATCGAAAATACCAAAAATATTATCTTATCATCTCTATCAGATCTCACTCTCGTAAGTGACCGTAAAGGGATTGACAACCCCTTATCACGTTGGCTGCGAAGTTCTTATTTGTTTGTGCAGGTGCGAGGGACTGGCGCGTGGTCTCCTCCTAGATTGATACCTTGGTTCTAAAAAACTGAGGGAAATACTTACGCTAATGTGCTGCATCTCCCTTTCCTCTTCGAGGGAATACAACGCAAGCTCAAGAGGTAGCAAGAAGAATTTCTGGCGCCGTTGCCGGGGAGGCTTACGCAAAAGTCATATACCAAGTACCTATCACAAACCCTTATCCTTCGCATTACATATATTTGCCTCTCGTTTTCCTCTCCACCACTTCACCCTTGCCGTTTTATTTTCCCTTCTTCCGCCGTGTGTTTTTCGTTCGCTTGCTTCTTGTTTGCTTGTGTGTGTTGGATTGCTTGCTTGTCACTATGGCTTAGAACAATACCAAATTGTGTGACTTTTCCAATACCAACAACAATGATTTTATTAGCACTCCGATTGCTCCTATTACCGATGCTGAATCATGTGAGATCAATGCTGCTTTGTTGAATCTTGTCATGAAAGATCAATTCTCCGGCCTTCCTAGTGAAGATGCCGCTACCCATCTAAACAACTTTGTTGCTTTGTGTGATATGCAAAAGAAAAGGGATACGGATAACAATATTGTTAAATTGAAGTTATTTCCGGTTTCACTTAGAGATCGTGCTAAAACTTGGTTCTCCTCTTTGCCTAGAAATAGTATTGATTCGTGGAATAAGTGCAAAGATGCTTTTATCTCTAAGTATTTCCCTCCTACTAAGATCATCTCTCTTAAAAACGATATTATGAATTTTAAGCAACTAGATCATGAGCATGTTGCACAAGCTTGGAAGAGAATGAAATTAATGATACGTAATTGTCCTACACATGGTTTGAATCTATGGATGATTATTCAGAACTTTTATGTTGGCTTGAATTTTGCTTCTAGAAATCTTTTAGATTCGGCCGCCGGAGGCACTTTCATGGAAACTACCTTAGGAGAAGCTACCAAACTCCTAGATAATATTATGGTTAATTATTCTCAATGGCACACCGAAAGATCTACTAGTAAAAAAGTGCATGCTATCGAAGAAATTAGTGTTTTGAGTGGAAAGATGGATGAACTTATGAAATTGTTTGCTGCTAAGAGTGCTTCTTCTGATCCTAATGACATGCCTTTGTCCACTTTGATTGAGAATAACAATGAATCTTTGGATGTGAATTTTGTTGGTAGGAATAATTTTGGTAACAATCCTTATAGAGGTAATTTTAATCCTAGGCCTTTTCCTAGTAATTCCTCTAATAATTTTGGTAATTCCTACAACAACTCTTATGGAAAGATGCCCTCTGAATTTGAAACTAGTTTTAAGGAGTTTATGATCTCGCAAAAGAATTTCAATGCTATGCTTGAAGAGAAATTGCTTAAAGTTGATGAATTGGCTAGAAGTGTGGATAGAATTACTCTAGATGTTGATTCTTTGAAAGTTAGATCTATCCCACCTAAGCATGATATCAATGAGTCTCTCAAAGCCATGAGAATTTCCATTGATGAATGCAAAGAAAGAACCGCTAGAATGCATGCTAAAAGAGAAGATTATATTAAATCGTGTTCTTCTAGTTATCGTGAAAATAAAGATGAAGATCTGAAAGTTATTGATGTGTCTCCTATTAGATCCTTGTTTGCTAGTATTAATCTTGATGAGAATAGTATTGGAGATGATTCTGTTTTAAGGTGTCCCAATAATTTGGAGTTTTTAGATCTTGATGCTAAAATTGCTAAAAGTGGGATTGAAGAGATTAAAACTTTGCATAGTGATGAACCCACTACTTTGGATTTCAAGGGATTGAATTATGATAATTGCTCTTTGATTGATTGTCTTTCTTTGTTGCAATCCGTGCTAAATTCTCCGCATGCTTATAGTCAAAATAAAGCTTTCACTAAACATATAGTTGATGCTTTGATGCAATCTTATGAAGAAAAACTTGAGTTGTAAGTTTGTATACCTAGAAAGCTTTATGATGAATGGGAACCTACTATAAAGATAAAAATGAAAGATCATGAATGCTATGCTTTGTGTGATTTGGGTGCAAGTGTCTCCACTATCCCAAAAACTTTGTGTGATTTGCTAGGTTTCCATGAGCTTGATGATTGTTCTTTAAATTTGCATCTTGCGGATTCCACTATTAAGAAACCTATGGGAAGAATTAATGATGTTCTTATTGTTGCCAATAGGAATGATGTGCCCGTAGATTTCATTGTTCTTGATATAGATTGCAATCCTTCATGTCCTATTATTCTTCGTAGACATTTCCTTAGAACGATTGGTGCAATTATTGATATGAAGGAAGGAAATATTAAATTCCAATTTCCGTTAAGGAAAGGCATGGAATACTTTCCTAGAAAGAAAATCAAATTACCATATGAATCTATCATGAGGGCCACTTATGGATTGCCTTCCAAAGATGGCAATACCTAGATCTATCTTGTATCGTGCCTAGCTAGGGCGTAAAACGATAGCGCTTGTTGGGAGGCAACCCAATTTTATGTTTTTTGCTTTTTTTGCTTTTAGGGAATAAATGTTGCATCTAGACTCTGATTAGATGTGTTTTTATGTTTTGTTTAGTATTTGTGCCAAGTAGAACCTTTGGTAAAACTTGTGCGAAGTTTATTTGATCTTGCTGTGAAAAACAGAATCGTTAGCGCTCGCTAAAGTAGTCTTCAGATTTTACTGGAGCATGCTTTTTAGTTGATTCTTTTTTCTGCTGATTGGTAGACAAATTGCGAGAATTTACCAATTTAGTTTGAATTTTTTTTTAGTTACAGAAGTAGGCGAACCCAGCAGATTACTACAGACTGTTCTGTTTTTGACAGATTCTGTCTTCCGTGTGTTGTTTGCTTATTCCGATGCATCTATGAGTAATATTGGAGGATATGAATCATAGAAAACTTGGAGTAAAGTAGGTTTAACACCAATATAAACGATGAATGAATTCCTTGCTGTAACTTTGAGTGGTGGTTTGCTTTCTCTTACTAACGGAGCTCACGGATTTTTTTGTCTAAGTTTTGTGTTGTGAAGTTTTCAAGTTTTGAGTATTGCTTTGATGGACTATGGAACAAAGAGTAGCAAAGGCCCAAGCTTGGGGATGCCCATGGCGCCCCAAGTAAATTCAAGATAATCAAAAGCTTAATCTTGGGGATGCCCCGGAAAGGCATCCCCTCTTTCGTCTTCATCCATCGGTAACTATACTTGGAGCTATATTTTTATTGGCAACATGCTATGGGTTTCGCTTGGAGCGTCTTGTATAATTTGAGTCTTTGCTTGTTAGTTTGCCACAATCATCCTTTCTGTACACACCTATTTGAGAGAGTTAAATATGGCCTGGAAATTATTAGAACACTCTATGTGCTTCGCTTATATCTTTTGAGTTGAATAGTTTTTGCTCTAGGGCTTCACTTATATCTTTTAGAGCATGGTGGTGGTAATATTTTGTAGAAATTGTTGAACTCTCATGCTTCACTTAGATCTATTTGAGAGTCTATTAAAACAGCATGGTAAAGTGTTTAGGCTAAAGAAACTAGTCTTCACATGATAAACATCCATTGTCAATGTAGTAAAAAAAATTCACCTCAAGTGCATTGAATAGAAAGAGATGTTGGATGCTTGATAATTGTTTTGAGACATGAGGATAGTGATATTAAAGTCATGCTAGTGGAGTGATTATGAAATTGAGAAATATTTGTGTTAAGGTTAGTGATTCCCGTAGCATGCACGTATGGTGAACCGTTGTGTGACTAAGTTAAATCATGAGGTATTTGTAGAGTGTCAACCTTTGTGTGGAGGTCGGGGGCACGCGATGGTTAACTCCTACCAACCTCCCCCTAGGAGCATGCGTTGATTGCTTTGTTTTGATGACTCGTAATTTTTTGCAATAAGTATATGAGTCTTATGACTAATGTCGAGTCCATGGATTATACGCACTCTCACCCTTCCACCATTACTAGCCTCTCTTGTACCGCGCAACTTTCGCCGGTGCCATAAACCCACTATATATCCTTCCTCAAAACAGCCACCATATTGTTCCTCAAAACAGCCACCATACCTACCTATCATGGCATTTCCATAGCCATTCCGAGATATATTGCCATGCAACTTTCCACCGTTCCGTTTATATGACACGCATCATATTGTCATATTGCCATTGCATGATCATGTAGTTGACATCGTATTCGTGGCAAGGCCACCATGGATAATCTTTTCATACATGTCACTCTTGTTTCATTGCACATATCGGTACACCGCCGGAGGCATTCACTTAGAGTCATACTTTGTTGTTGTAGTATCGAGTTGTAATATCGAGTTGTAATGAAAGTGTGATGATAATCATTATAGAGCATTGTCCCATGGGAGGAAAGGCTGAATCTATAAACGCCCCCTGCAAAAAAAAGGCCAAAGAAAAAAAAGAAAGGCCCCAAAGAAAAAGAGAAGAAAGAAAAATAAAAAAGGGACAATTGCTACTACTTTTTTCCACACTTGTGCTTCAAAGTAGCGCCATGTTCTTCATTGTAGAGAGTCTCATGCTTAGTCACTTTCATATACTAGTGGGAATTTTCGTTATAGAACTTGGCTTGTATATTCCAACGATGGGCTTCCTCAAATGCCGTAGGTCTTCGTGAGCAAGCAAGTTGGATGCACACCCACTAGTTTCTTTTGTTGAGCTTTCATTCATATTTAGATCTAGTGCATCTGTTGCATGGCAATCCCTACTCACTCACATTGATATCTATTGATGGGCATCTCCATAGCCCGTTGATACGCCTAGTCGATGTGAGACTATCTCCCTCTTTTTGTCTTCTCCACAACCACCTCTATTCCACCCATAGTGCTATATCCATGGCTCACGCTCATGTATTGCGTGAAAGTTGAAAGGTTTGAAAAGATAGAGCATGAAAACAAATGCTTGGCTGAAATGGGGGTTGTGCATGATATGAATATTTAGTGCGATAACGAGGGAGCATAGCCAACACTATATGATTTTGTAGGGATAACTTTCTTTAGCCATAGTATTTTGAGAAGACATGATTGCTTTGTTAGTATTGCTTGAAGTATTGTTATTTCTTATGTCAATATAGAATTCTATCTTGAATCTTTCAGATCTGAACATTCATGCCACAATTAAGAGAATTACATTGAAAAACTATATTGGTTAGCATTCCACATCAAAAATTCTTTCTTTATCATTTACCTACTCGAGGACGAGCAGGAATTAAGCTTGGGGATGCTTGATACGTCTCCAACGTATCTATAATTTTTGATTGTTCCATGCTATTATTTATGAAGTCTTGGATGTTTAATGGGCTTTATCATTCACTTTTATATCATTTTTGGGACTAACATACTAACCCAAAGGCCCAATCCAGATTGCTGTTTTTTTGCCTATTTCAGGGTTTTGCATAAAAGGAATATCAAACGGAATCCAAACGGAATGAAACCTTCGCGAGAGATATTTTTGGAGGAAATCACGCATGAAAGACTTCAGGGCCAAGCCAGGGGACAGAGGCGCCACCCTCGAGGGTGGGGGGCGCGCCCCCCTGCCTCGAGGGCAGCCCGTGTGGCCCCCGGTGCCCCCCTTCTTCTTATATGTACCTACGTACCCCAGAAACTCCATACGCAGAGAGAAAACCCTAATTCCACCGCCGTAGCTTCTGTTCCCGTGGAGATCCCATCTTGGAGCCTGTTCCGGGAGGGGGATCCATCACGGAGGCCTTCTTCATCATCATCATCGCCGTCACCATGAGTTGTGAGTAGTTTACCACAGACCTTCGGGTCCATAGCTAGTATCTAGATGGCTTCTTCTCTCTCTCTGGATCTCAATACAAAGTTCTCCTTGGTCTTCGAGGAGATCTATTCGATGTAATCTCTTTTGGCGGTGTGTTTGTTGAGATCCGATGAATTGTGAGTTTATGATCAAGGTTATCTATGAAAGATATTCGGTTCTTCTCTGAACTTTTTATGTGTGCTCATAATATCCTTGCAAGTCTCTTCGAATTATTGGTTTGGTTTGGCCTACTAGATCTATAGTTCTTGCAATGGGAGAAGTGCTTGGCTTTGGGTTCAATCTTGCGGTGGCCTTTCCCAATGACAGTAGGGGCAGCAAGGCACGTATTGTATTGTTGCCATCGAGGATAAAAAGATGGGGTTTTCATCATATTGCTTGAGTTTATCCCTCTACATCATGTCATCTTTCTTAAGGCGTTACTCTGTTCGTATAAACTCAATACACTAGATGCATGCTGGATAGCGGTCGATGTGTGGAGTAATATTAGTAGATGCATAATCGTTTCGGTCTACTTGTGTCGGACGTGATGCCTATATACATTGATCATGCCTAGATAGTGTCATAATTATTCGCTTTTCTATCAATTGCTCGACAGTAATTTGTTTACCCGCCGTAGAATACCGCTATCATGAGAGAAGCCACTAGAGAAAACTATGCCCCCCTGGTCTATTCTCAACATATCAATCTACATCTACTTTACTTTTCTTGCTTTTATTTGCTATTTTATTAAATCAAAAATACCAAAAATATTATCTTATCATCTCTATCAGATCTCACTCTCGTAAGTGACCGTAAAGGGATTGACAACCCCTTATCGTGTTGGCTGCGAAGTTCTTATTTGTTTGTGCAGGTGCGAGGGACTGACGCGTGGTCTCCTACTGGATTGATACCTTGGTTATCAAAAACTGAGGGAAATACTTAAGCTACTGTGTTGCATCTCCCTTTCCTTTTCGAGGGAATACAACGCAAGCTCAAGAGGTAGCATCCATGCGACAATTTATGTTTTCCTAACAAAATACAGGCCATTTGCACTTTCTCGAAATACACGATTTTGCTGGGCTGATTCTAATTATAATGTTGGGGTGGGCGCAATAATGTTATCAAAAAATAAACAGGGGCTGAGAATTTTGTTACATATATATATATATATATATGTATATATATATATATAAAATAAGTGATTTAGTATTACATTGGTGCTTAAATCTTACCAAGATTTTGTACACAATCACCAGGATTTTCGTTGCCAAAAAAAAATCGAGGATTTTATTGTTAAGAATTTTTTTTTATAAGTTAACAAGATGTGGGATATTGTTTTCTTACATATGTAAGTATCTGTTAAATATATGATGACAATAACAATAATATATAATAACATACAAAATAAATTAAATATATATAATATAGTTAGAAGGGAAACATAAGTTGGACCAGGCGTTCCTATTCTTATATAGAAAAATTGAACAGACCTCTGCGTTTTCTTAAAAAAAATACATAAATTGGGCTGCCGATGTTTCAGGAAAAATAAAACCTCGGATGGGAGGTCCATAGGCCGGTCGATACATGACAGCCCTCAAGAAAATACAAACAGGCCTATGGACCTCCCATCCGAGGTCATGGGCTGCGCATGTTAAAAAAGAAAGCCTAGATAGGGCAGCCCAAAATCCAGCTGATACTTGCTGCCCGAGTGATAATAAATGATACCTGCCAGCTCCCCGGCTTCGTTGTGAATTTATCTCCTATAGTAACTACGTTGAAGTACCTAAAAAATGTAACTATGTTGACAAATCCATGGGCCCCAACACCAGTATAACATTAGGAGGAAGTATTTTTTTGATGAGGCACTTGCTTGCGTACGGCCATAGACCTGGTGGGTCCCGACTATCCGCCTCTCCACATACAGTCCTCTCCATGTTCCTCCCATTTGTTCAACATGTTCACAACGGCAGACAGTGGCATCGCGGCGAGCGCACAAAGGTGCAGGAGGAGATCCGACCACCTAAGGAAGTGCCTTATTAGTAACGAAACAACTGAACTAGTTGATGAAACATACATTAACAAAGAGAAGCACTTTCTTTATCTACATTGAAAATGAAATGATAGAGAGGACACTCGCTCTATTTTAAGTTTTTAACTGTATTATTACTTCATTTTATCAGTGACACTAGGTTCGAGCAGGTGGCAAACGAGGTGTACCGTGCGTCGCAAGGATGAAGGCCGGGGGTGCTTAGACTGGGATGCTAAAGCTGGCTCTTTCAGTCCCTATCTTCCCCCTGATGTTTCTGTGGTAGCATTTGGGTTGTAATCCAAACTTGGTCGAGCTGGTGCTGCGTCCCCCTACCTTCCTAACTTATGTGGCGAACTTGTCTCCTGCTAGTACTCAGTCCGTTCTAGTAGTAGTTGCATAACTGCCCATTTACACTGAGATGTTGTCGGATAATGGTTCTCTACGGTTGGCTTTCTTTAATGAAATCAGAGGGAACCCCCTCTTTCGATATATAAAAAAACAGTGGCACTAGCGGTGCCAAACATTGCCTCAAATTAATAGTGACACTAGATTAAGGTGCAAAACAATAACACTACTACTTTATCATGGCAGTGCCAAAACAGTAGCACAAGAGCAGGATCAACATGCAGGATCTTTGGAAAACGGCCAGACCAAAAAGGAACATACCTCGTGATGGGAACCATATCTGCAGTCAACGCCATCGTAGAAGGGATGACACCAGTCACCAACATGGATGATTCATTTCATGGGACCTTTTGGTGCAGTTCACCTAAAATGAAGTAATGTCCCATGACCTAGCAGTTTTTATTAAGAAAATGCTCCAGCCCCGGTTCCATTTCCATCAGAAAACGAAAAGAAGCAACTTATCTTAATGGGAAATTTAGCAGCACATGAAAAAAAGTGCCATTGATTCATATTATTGGAGGCATTACATTGAAAACAACATTGGTTTAACATGTCCTTACTTTTAACAGTGCGACTGCTACATTTTACCAGTGGCATTACATAAGAGCGGCTCGAAGCAATAAACATCAGAAGAGGATATCTGGGTTGGTCCCATTTTTGTTCGGTATATAGCCACCTTATACCGTGTGAGGCTAGCAAATCTAGTGCTGGACTTACTCTCTTGACTTGTCCCCCAATCCCCACTTTCTTTCATTTTTCAACAAATAGATCGGGTTTATATTGAGTTTGTACTGCGTTCCCTTTATTTCCCTATTAGACCTAGAGACCAGTTGGATAGCGAGTCTCTGCTACTTTTTGCCCCCATTATTTCCTCTTTCGACCAAGTCCTAGATTCAGGTAACAAATCTCCCCCACCTCCACCCCCTTTCTTCCTTGTTTGAATCAAGTACTACTAGATTCGAGTGCATGAACTAGTTTTACCTCTTAACAGTAAAAAAATAGGTGGTTTTCGAATAGCCGATCGATCCTATCTACACGAGGGGGCCTGAGAAATAGTAAAAGATACAAATGCAACGACGCCAAGAGCTCGGGAAGTAGAGCAAGGCCGGTTTCGAAGGAAGTTATACCTGAGGGTCGTCGGGATGTCGCTAGGTGGGCGGCGGGAGGCCGGATCTGCCCACACTACGATAGCGAGGAAGAAGGGGTGGGAGGCCCTCCCTCGCCAGCGATGCTTGGGAGAGAACGGCAAGGCACGCTGATCGGGACGCGTCGACAGTGGGTAAGAGCCATCGCCGAGGACGACCACGTGAACGTTGCACCTTCTCACCTTCCCCGGCGGAGAGGATCCGTCTGGATCTGTGACCAGCGGTGAGTAGAGAGAGAGAGTGTGGCCACCGCTGTCGTGTTTAGATCTGGAGAGGACGAGACAGTGTGAAGAGAGCAACACTAGCAAGCAAGCGTGGAGGCTCCTGCCTATATAGTGGAGTACTAGTTTTCTTTTATCTACCGGCCGGAGCCGGCTTGACCTTGGCAATGACTGTCGAGAAGTCTTCATGCACGTGCCCCAGAGGCGCAGTTGTCGTCATTTTGATCTGAAGCACCGGATTATAACATATAACACGAAAAAATGCCACATGACAAGAAATAATAACCTCACTGCCCAAAGGAGACAAGATGAATCCCGACGGACAAACTAGACGAGGATCAAAGCTCAAATTAAAGATAAACTCGTAGAAAAGGGGTCCGTCGATAGATGTCCTAATTAACATAGCCGGCTTGACCTAGATGGCAGCCGAGTAGTCTTCGTGCATGTGGCCCCAATGACTAGCCCAACTCAGTTGTTGCTGTTTAACCCTTGCAGTGATCCGAAGCACATGACACCTAATTTTGCGAGATGACAAGAAACCTTTTTTTAGATTTCTCACCAGAACTATAGCCCAATACAACACAGCCTGCACGATATGTAGACAATAGCCAATCCAGGCGTGTCTGGTGGAGTCTGGTCACATGCATGGACGAAATGATCTTCCGTGTCTTGCAGGGATCGTCCAGGTACCAACATATGTACTTCTATTAACTCACCCGACTTGCGGGGACGGGGAGTGTGCCTATGGTCGGTTCTCAATTGCGGTCCCACATGTGTGTGCAAACGCAATATGATACGCGTTCCATTTGGAGAGCGGCGTGCCAGACCGACCGACCGTCTGGGGTGCGACGCGAACGTGACAGGCGTGCTGTATACTCCGTACATGTGTATCGCCGTTTTCTTGAGGCTTTGCTCCATGGCGCAATCCATGGATACAAAATTAGTATACTGTACTAGTTAAAAGTCGAGGGAGGGGCTTTTCCCGTGCAGTAGGCGGGGTAGTTCCTCCTAGTCGGTTCGACAGAGACGAGAGAAGATGAGGGAGTAGGCTGCTGCAAATGTAGGGCTGTGTGATTTGACAGTGAGTTACTGCTGGACAGGTGGGGCCCAGTGATTTAACTTGCCATTATCATTTTAACTGCCAAGCCGGATTCCTGACCACCTCCACGCAGGTGCCTCTCCCGATGCTCCACCATGTAGAGGCTGGCTCTTGCTTGAGAGCCCACTCCTCCACTTTTTCCTTGCCTCTTTCCCCCACATATGCAAACATGCCATGTGAAGCGGGCTTATAGCCCACTATTGTACTTGATCCTACAGGTACTAAGCCTGCCACATAGGCATAAAGTCTGATGTGCCAAGTTAATTAAGAAGAGAGAGACTAGCTCGGTGACCCCAGGAAGAAACAGTGATAAGTGCGTGTACCTAGATGAAGCAAACTTAGCAACAAAAAAAGCACCTATGCATTGGGGACTTGAGTTGCTAAGCCATTTAATGCCCATAGCACCTCATCTAAGCACCATTTCATTGGAAGAGGTCACTCCTTGGCAGATGCAATAAATACTACGAAGAAAGAGATAGAGAGAAGTAAACAAAAAATACTCTTATAGGCAACCCTATAGCTAATCGTGTTGTATGAGTGACTAAGGCTACCCGTAATGGTAGTATCATACGTAGTATCATGCATGCCAACTAGGCAGTTTTGATGAGGTGGCATAGTATTTAATGAAGTAAGAGAGGGTTGACTATCATATCATGATACCGTATCATATTAAATGATGTGCTACTATGTGTCATGCATGGCAATAAATGAACCATTCTATGATACCAAATATGATACTATGCACTACGGATGTTGTAGCAAACACTAGTATCATATGCATGATACTAGTATATGATACTCCCCATTACGACCAGCCTAAGTGATGACTATGTATGACATGCCAACATCAGATAGCCTAACCACCGTGTTAAATCTCCAAGGGCGCGACCGCGCGAGCGATGCGACAGTCGTGGTAGGCGCGACCATGATACGGGCTGCTGGCAACCCTTGGATCTGAGATCGAGCGGTCGCATGCTAAGTTGCTGAAAAATTATAGAATAACCCTCCAGGATAGGATATTCACCCATAGGTCTAGAATCACACCATGCAACCGTTCGATCTCAAATCCAAGGGCTCTCGGAAGCCCGTATCATGGGAGAATGGAAAGCTTCGTATCACCTGTAATTTTCCCGATGCTTGACATGACATCGAAAGCCATTTAATTGGGCGTCGAGTAGACATGACATCTAATTGGGCCCCCATAGTACTGTGCATGAATCCATTTATCGACCAGGCAAGCCACTACCCAGCCATTCGCACGCGCCCCCCACTCGACATTTTTACAATCAATAAACCGCTCCTAGTCATCTCGTCCTTTCACATTACGGCAGTTCCACTAATCCTAACCCTCCTCCCAAATCCATGGCGTCCCAAATCTCCATGATCGGCAGTGAGTACAAGGTTAGAACCATCACCGGCGATGAGTTCGATGTCATCTACACCCGTTCTTCCGCAACAGTGAAAGAATGCCTTGCCCACTTCAAACGCATGTTCGAAAACTCAAATGATGAGTGGGTCGCTGGGCTAGATGTTGAGTACACCACAGTCCTAGGAAGCGAGAAGAAACTAAAGGAGGAAGAGAAGAAGAAGCCCGCCGTGTGATACGTCCAAAACGTATCTATAATTTCTGCTTGCTCCATGCCTCTTTTGTGTGATATTGCTATGTTATTTATGCACTTCCATACACTTTTGATCATATTTGGACTAACCTATTAACTCAGTGCACCCCAGTGCCAGTTTCTGTTTTCTGCTGTTTTCGTATTTCAGGTTTTCCCATTACGTAAACTGCCAGAAAAATTCCGAGAAAAATATATAAAAAATCAGCGTTCCGGAAGCTTCCATATGGCCAAAGTAGGGCTGGAGGGGGGCCACCAGGCCTCCAGGCGGCCAGGGGGCGCGCCCCCCCTAGGCCGCGCCGCCAGGGCGCCTGGGCCCCCCAGGCCCCCTCTGGTGCCCCCCTTTGGCATATATTTACACCGCGTCCCAAAACCCTCGAGGACGGAACCCTTTTTCGCGATCTCATCTCTGTTCCGCCGCCGCCGCGCTTCCAAGATCGGGAGCACCAGGAGAACTCTTCCCGGCACCCTGCCGGAGGGGAGGATCACCACCGGGAGCTTCTCCACCACCATGGACGCCTCCCGGATGAGTTGTGAGTAGTCTCCCTTGGACCATGGGTCCATGACCAGTAGCTATGTGATGTTCTCCTCCTCTTTTTGTTCTTCACTAATTAGACCTCGTGAGCTGCCCTACATGATCGAGGCACATATGTAATCCTTATGCTGTTGCTATGATGAGTTTGCTGGGATCCGATGGATTATGAGATTATGTTCCGATTGTGTTTGAGTAATATATTTGATTTACCTCTTTTATATTTATGTTCTTGAGTAATTCTTGCATGTTCTCCATTGCTATTTATTGCTTTGGCCGAGTAGTAGGTAGTGACTCCAAGAGGGAACGTTATGCTTGATTGTGGGTTCATGCCCCTCGATGACTAGCTTGAGTGACAGAAACATGAGTCTAGGGGATGTGCTGTTGCCACAAGGGGGAAAACAACGGTGCTTGTACCCGCGGGTGCAAGGATTGTTTACTTTACGCAAAGTTCTTTTAATGGAGTTGTCTGTTGCTTTGAGTTTACACTATGGGTGGGACTCGCAACTTAATACCAGCGAGATGTTCTGGATAGATATCTCAAGGTGGATGATTAGTAGTAGATGCAGATGGATTTCGGTCTACTTGCCTTGGCGTACCGCCCATGCTTTGAACCTCTACCTTTCTTGCAACATAGTTAGCATTGGTTTGCGCACGTAATCCTGTCAATTGCCCAGCTGTAATTCGTTTACCTCACATAGCTGTTTTATCGTCTTTTGGGAGAGAGACATCACTAGTGAACATCATGGGACCCCGGTCCATATTACCATCCCTGATCACATCCGCTATTTACTTTCTGTTTTACTTACTAGTTGCAGCAATACCTATCACTATTATCTCTTGCGTTTGATCCTTTGTAAACGACAAGGCCGGAGGGATTGACAACCTCTCTGTACTCGTTGGGAGCAAAGTTATTTGTATCTGTGTGCAGGTCCGATCGATTGCTAAATATCTGGCGCCGTTAGCAGTTGACACCTTCTTGTTGAACCTTGGAGTCTCAGGGGAATTCGATCCTTGGTATCTTTGCCAAGGGAAAACTACCGCTACACTGCATCTCAAACCTTCCACTTGGGGTAACCAACGAGGGGCGAGAAGCCATCAAGCAAAGTTTTCTGGCGTCGTTGCCGGGGACTCCACTCTTCAAGATAGGGGAGTTGCACGCTATCTTTTACCTTTGCTTTTAGTCTTGTTAGTTTACCTTTCAGTTTTTGCTTTAGTGTCTTCTATCAAAAATTACAAAAAAAATTATTTGCTTTTCTGCTAGTAGTCCTTTCTGTTTAGTCAAGCATGTTAGGATTTGGTGCTTTGAGGGAATCAGAAGTTCTAGATTTGCATCAAAGGAATGGAGAAAATATGAAGAAGGCATGGGACAGAATTTCTGATGCACATAGGAGAATTATGCCTTGGATACCTATAAAAATTGTGCTTAGAAATTTTTACCATGGTCTTTTTAAATGGTGTAAACACTCTCTTGATATTATAGCTGAAGGAGATTTCCTAGAGTGTGATGAAGCTAGAGCTCTTGAAATTATACATGGTCTATCTAGTTACTTTGTTTATGATCATAATTTTGATACTGTCATAGATAGACTTGCTACTATTGAGAAAAGAATGGATGCTCTAGACTTGATGAAGGTAGAGAAACCCAAACCCAATAAGAGAGATATTTTGGAAATAGACAATGATTGGGAGCCTTTTGTTAGGATTAGCATCTCTAATCAAGACTTCCTTGCTTATTGTGATATTGGATCTATGGTTTCTACTATGCCAAAAATTGTTCATGATTCTTTAAAATTTAACATGGATAGATTATCATCTTATCATGAACATACTAATGGAGATATTTCTGAGATCCAGGGAAGAATAAAAGATGTGCCAGTTACATTCCTTAAAGGGATTACAATGGTTGATTTCTTCATCATGAAGCCAAACAAAGGAAATATAGTGCTTGGAAGGGACTTCCTCCGAGCAGTTAAAGGCTTCATCGATATAGGTAAGGGACAAATCCGCTTACGCGGGAAGGCAAAAGGTGTGTACCCCTTTCCTAGAAGGAACAAGAGTGAACTTGTTGAGGAACCATTTGAAGCAATTTATAACTCCGATTATTATGATGATTATTGATTCCTCTTTGCATTATGCCTAGCTTAAAGGCATAAAAGAAAGCGCTTTTGGGAGGCAGCCTACAATTAATAAAATTTTATTTTGCTTTTGTTGTGTCTTGATGTTGTTACTACAGTAGCATCATCATTGCATCTTTACTTTTCAACTTTGTGCCAAGTGTAGCCTCTGATTGCAAGAAAGTTCAAAAGTTGTGACGTGCTGTCCAGGAAACAGATTCTGTCCTTGGATAGAAAAATTCGTATAAAATCACCAGATCGCCTTTTTGGTCTGAATGTTTTCGACAACGTGCTCTATACAATTGTCTTTCGGGCGTATGTTCTGAGTTTTTTGATTTGAGTTGCAGAAGTGCCCCGAAAAAATCGTTTACTACCTGCTGGTCTGTTTTTCACAGATTCTATCCTGTTTTGCCATTTCTTCATTTTGCAAACCTCGAGCTTGCTTTTTCTTTGCAAAAACCTTTTGGCAATCTTGAGAAACAGTAGACCTTCAAGAATATCCTTATTTCCAGCAAGGAACAATTATTTTATTATGGGTACTAACCTCGCTAATCAGATTATGATGAGTTATGTATGAAGGGAGTTTTCAAGTGTGCGAGGGAAGATGATAAAAAGATTCAGGAGTGTCAAACGCTCAAGCTTGGGGATGCCCCCATGCACCCCCAAGAAATATTCAAGAAGACTCAAGCGTCTAAGCTTGGGGATGCCCCCGTGCATCTCCTTCTCCATCAACATTATCAGTTCGTCTTTCGTTCCACTATATTTTTATCACTTCATGTGTTATGTGCTATGCTTGGAGCGTCTTGCTTTTAGTTTCCTTTTTAGTTTCCTTTAGCTTTGCTTGCTTTTCATAACGAGTTGGAACTCAGCTTTCTTTGTGTGGGAGAGAGACACGCTCCACTTCAACCTAGAACATAACATAGAATTTTCATGTCTATCCTTGCTGTGTGTGTTCTTTGTCTTTCAATAGCTACTATCATGCTTAGCTCTCAGTTTTCATGCTTATCTTCTTAAAGAGCTTTTGTTTAGTTGGTCGCTGGAACTCTCTTTAGTTATCATGCTTATCTTGTTAAGAGATTTGGCTTCTGTTGCACTGGTTGATATGTCTATGATAAAAATGCTACGTGCATAATGGTGCTTAGTAGTTCATGTTTTCTTATGGTTAGTCTCAAATAGCTGGGGGGTTCCCAATGTGTTATTGGAGTACCAACATGATTTGTTTGCCTATGATGTGGTATGGTTTAGTGATATCTTCCTTCAAGAATTTATTTTGATTGACTTGGCGTATGCTCACGCATATTTAAGACTGTAAAGAAAGTCTGTCAAGCCTTGATGATCTTTAATTTCTGAGTAGCGATATAACTTCCATGCCTGATTCAATGTTGTCGCTCTGCATGATTATGACCGTCATTGATCTCTTAGTTGGTCGCTCCCAGTCTTTTGCTAACCTCCACCTGTACTAAGCGGACTGACTACTTGTGCATCCAAAATCCTTTAAACCAGTTATGCCATATGAGTCTACCATACCTTCCTATACATGGTATTTACCTGCCATTCCTAACTAAGACTTTCATGTACCATCTTGAAATTATTCAAAAAAGCATTTTTATTTTGTGCCTCTGTTTTAGTTCATGAGGAAGTAGTAGTTAATTCATGATCTTTTTAAGTTGGACAAGCTTCACCCCGGGATTGCATGTCTAATGTGCAAACCCATAATACGAGAAGGAACTGGCATAGAGTGCGCCCGGCTCATTAATAAATAATATAACAAACAAACCCTCCTTCACGCTTTGTTCATGAGAAATCAGAAAACTTTGGCAGTGATAAACAAAGGAGATTAAGAGGATGTGATCGTCGTCATTCGGGAGCCGTTCCTCGAAACTTGTCCAGCTCGAGAAGTGATTGAGTTATCTGCTAGCATTCGTTGACGAAACATGCATATCCAAAAATAATAATTATTACCTCTATTTTTAAAACCAAGAGCTCTGGTACATGTTTTGTTTTTGTTTCCCACCACGGGTTTTCAACTTTGCCAACAAAAGCCACGGTTCGAGAGTCTCCACCTTCTTTAAAGCACCAACTAATGAGAGCATGATTGTCATTCTGAGTGTAATGTGCATTGTCCCAAAGTAGCATTGTCTTTTGCATGATTATGATATCGTTTATTCTGAAATCATTGTATCTAGTCGTCACTTAAACCTTGGAGGTGCCCCTGCATTTATGTTTTGCTTCACTAAAGGGGGCAAGGGAGATACCACTTTATCATATTTGCACACCATGCTCACTGCAAATCTTTTGAGTATTTTAGTATCATATTGTAAAACTTTTAGTTCTTTGTGATTTTCTCATGAGGCAACTTAATTACTACAGATTCATTGTCTCAGTAAGCTTTTGTCATGTGACTATGAAAAGTCCTTATATGGTTAATAGCATGTCACCACAGAAATTATGCTTGTTATCATTTACCTACTCGAGGACGAGCAGGAATTAAGCTTGGGGATGTTGATACGTCCAAAACGTATCTATAATTTCTGCTTGCTCCATGCCTCTTTTGTGTGATATTGCTATGTTATTTATGCACTTCCATACACTTTTGATCATATTTGGACTAACCTATTAACTCAGTGCACCCCAGTGCAGTTTCTGTTTTCTGCTGTTTTTGTATTTCAGGTTTTCCCATTACGTAAACTGCCAGAAAAATTCCGGGAAAAATATATAAAAAATCAGCATTCCGGAAGCTTCCATACGGCCAAAGTAGGGCTGGATGGGGGCCACCATGCCTCCAGGCGGCCAGGGGGCGCGCCCCCCCTAGGCCGCGCCGCCAGGGCGCCTGGGCCCCCCAGGCCCCCTCTGATGCCCCCCTTTGCCATATATTTACACCGCGTCCCGAAACCCTCGAGGACGGAACCCTTTTTCGTGATATCATCTCTGTTCCGCCGCCGCCGCGCTTCCAAGATCGGGAGCACCAGGAGAACTCTTCCCGGCACCCTGCCGGAGGGGAGGATCACCACCGGGAGCTTCTCCACCACCATGGACGCCTCCCGGATGAGTTGTGAGTAGTCTCCCTTGGACCATGGGTCCATGACCAGTAGCTATGTGATGTTCTCCTCCTCTTTTTGTTCTTCACTAATTAGACCTCGTGAGCTGCCCTACATGATCGAGGCACATATGTAATCCTTATGCTGTTGCTATGATGAGTTTGCTGGGATCCGATGGATTATGAGATTATGTTCAGATTGTGTTTGAGTAATATATTTGATTTACCTCTTTTATATTTATGTTCTTGAGTAATTCTTGCATGCTCTCTGTTGCTATTTATTGCTTTGGCCGAGTAGTAGGTAGTGACTCCAAGAGGGAACGTTATGCTTGATTGTGGGTTCATGCCCCTCGATGACTAGCTTGAGTGACAGAAACATGAGTCTAGGGGATGTGCTGTTGCCACAAGGGGGAAAACAACGGTGCTTGTACCCGCGGGTGCAAGGATTGTTTACTTTACGCAAAGTTTTTTTAATGCAGTTGTCTGTTGCTTTGAGTTTACACTATGGGTGGGACTCGCAACTTAATACCAGCGAGATGTTTTGGATAGATATCTCAAGGTGGATGATTAGTAGTAGATGCAGATGGATTTCGGTCTACTTGCCTTGGCGTACCGCCCATGCTTTGAACCTCTACCTTTCTTGCAACATAGTTAGCATTGGTTTGCGCACGTAATCCTGTCAATTGCCCAGCTGTAATTCGTTTACCTCACATAGCTGTTTTATCGTCTTTTGGGAGAGAGACATCACTAGTGAACATCATGGGACCCCGGTCCATATTACCATCACTGATCACATCCGCTATTTACTTTCTGTTTTACTTACTAGTTGCAGCAATACCTATCACTATTATCTCTTGCGTTTGATCCTTTGTAAACGACAAGGCCGGAGGGATTGACAACCTCTCTGTACTCGTTGGGAGCAAAGTTATTTGTATCTGTGTGCAGGTCCGGTCGATTGCTAAATATCTGGCGCCATTAGCAGTTGACACCTTCTTGTTGAACCTTGGAGTCTCAGGGGAATTCGATCCTTGGTATCTTTGCCAAGGGAAAACTACCGCTACACTGCATCTCAAACCTTCCACTTGGGGTAACCAATGAGGGGCGAGAAGCCATCACCGTGATCCAGGTTTGCGTGCATGACTTATGCTTGGTCTACCACATATGCCATGCTGACGTTGAGTGCGAGGAATTTAAGAACTTCCTCAAGGGCGGCCAAGTCAAATTCGTTATTGTAGACTTTAGGAACGACAAGGAAATCCTGGGTCGAATAGGCCTCGTTGTAGGCCATCCTTCGATCTCCAGAAGGAGAGCCTGGTGTCCTCCTCTCAGCCTTCAATGCTGACCCTGGCAGGAGCCATGGTTCATCCTATGTACGGTGAACTGAAGAAACCTCCGCACACGTTTCATCGTGCATGGCAGTGGACTGTACTAGATATAGACCACATCCACTACGCTGCAATGGATGGCTACCTTTGTTTCAATATCTACAAGGGTTGGATGAAGAGCAAAAGCCAACTGTGCGGTTCAAGCAAAGAAGTATCGCCCAAGAGGAAGAGGGACAAGGACGAAGTCGAGGACGTGGATAAGGATTCCGAGTAAGGTGGCATTATCGTTGCTCATGGTGGTTCTAATGCAGTGTCTACCGGATTAGTTGCTTAGTTTAATTTCTGGTGTGCTTAGTTTTATTTGAGGGGTGTGTTGTGCTGAGCCCGAGCAGAACTATGTTATGTTTCTTCTCGTTATATTTCATACATTTCATCTTTTAGTTGGTATAGTACTACCAATTGTTTCTTGACATTATATACGTACAATATATACATGGCCAACATCATATAGCCAGTAGTTTAGTTGTCAAAGAATTTCAGGGTGCTTAGTTTTGTCAAAGAATTCCAGGGTGCTTAGTTTTATTTGAGGGGTGTGTTGTGCTGGACACCATTAACTTATCATTGTGAGAATCGGCTTATTTTTGTCATGTAACATGGTGAACGGGTTTGAAGTGAAAATAACGATGTCTAATGGCATTTCTGAGCAAACATCTAACTTAACGATGGCATTTTTTAGATATCTAATTGTATTTTTGAGCAGGCATCTCACGGATCGATGGCATTTTTTGAGTAGTTGTAATTTCTAATGGCAAAACTGTGTAGTGATACACAACTAGTGGCATAAATAATAAGAACCCAAGAATTAAGTAGGGCTAATTTCTTTATTTCTTTATTTCTTTATACCTTTGTGTGGGAAACAATATACGCTGCCTCCCGCTAAATTTTCTTTACAAAGGCAACATAGAACTATATGAGTGACCTGTTAAATTTTGGAATTATTCCTGGTTCGTTTGGCCTTTTTTATAATTTAATTGAGTTTCTGGTCATTTAATGTGCATAATTCAAATTTGAACTACAAGCACATGCTCCCGTGCACCAAAGTTGACTGAAAAATCACATGTGTGTCCTCGGATGAATTTCTAGGTCCCATGCAAGAAATGGGAATGAAATTCAAACATCTGGGCATCGTGGTTTGGCCGAGAACATTGAGAAGCTTGGTTTTAAAATTCGTGTAAATCCAAAACACGCCTGAAAATCATGATACTTGGAATGGTGTCATGTCATGGTACTACCATGCTGTGGTAAAAAAATTGCAGAGTAGGAACAAGTTTTGGCATAAGTTTCTTGCAAACCGGAGCTTCTCTCAAGAAGGCTCGTGGTTCTGAGAGGGAACGTGTCACCTTTGTGTGCATAATTCAAATTTTAAATACAAGCACATGCTTTAGTGCACCAAAGCTGGTTGAAAAATCACATGTGTGTTCTCGGGTAAATTGAACGAAATTCAAACATCTAGGCGTCATGGCTCGGCTGGAAACATTGAGAAACTTGGTTTTTTAATTCCTGTAAATCCGAAACACGCATGAAAATCATGAAACTTGGCTTGGTGCCATGACATGGCACCAACATGCTGTGGTAATTTTGCTGTCCGATTTGCGAAGGCGCACACATTAACAATCAACAAAGTCATTTTGGAACAAGTGTTGTCATGTTACAATCGGAAACACAAGTATTATTGAAACCGTGGGCGTTCTATTTACCATTTACGTGCCGCCACGCATCCCCTATTTTTATTAGCTAGGAGGCGCCGTGCATGGTAGCTATTTGAGTATGGGAGGCGTGCGATCAGACCCCTGCGCATGCTTATCGGGAGGAGAGCCCTTTGAGCTCCATCTGCCGTCCACATCTCTCCCAAGGTCTCCATTAATGGCGCCCGAGCCTCTGTTTAATGGCGTGGCAATGTCTCACTCGACTGAGATTTAAGAGAGAGAAAAGAAAATCTGAATAGAAAATTTTGCACGGATCTTAACGTAAGATCCGACGGACCTATATAGCATCTACTGTGACCTATAGCAAGACTGATGAATATATATAAGGACGACAAGAGTGGATAATAATGGTCTTACATAATTAGGAAGATAATTAGAAAAGCCACATGCGGCTACGCCCGAAATACACAAGGGAAAAAGAAGAAGGAAGACGCATACAACGATCTAGCTCGCTGATCTCTACTTTCTTTATGCACTGCAGGTCCCGGAGACTAGTTCTCGTGGCGGGCGATGATCTCTTTCATCAGTTTCATGTCCTTAATACGCTACTTGGCAGCATCCATGGATTCCTCCACCAGCCTGTTGCGCTCAATGCGGAGCATGGCATTCTCGTCCATAAGTTTCTTGATGATGACGCCCGTCCTCTCCAACACGGCAGCAGTCTCCTCCTCCTGCTTCGCCCTTCCGACGATCTTCGCCCTCGGTAGGTCGCACTCACCCCGGAGCTTCGCATTGCCCTCCCCCAGTTGCCGGATGACCCCGGTAGCCTCGTCTTGCATCCTCGCCCAGCCGGAGATTTGATCCATCTGGCTATGGACTATCGCATGCATGCGCCTGTAAGAGTCCTCGCCTGCCCGCGAGAAATTTTACCAGGCCGCCGCGGCGCGGCAGGACGTCCCTGCTGCTTTGGCGGCGCGGCGGGACATCTCTGCTGCTTCCGCAGCATGGCCGGACTTGTCTGCTACATCGACGGCGCGGCGTGACCTCCTTGCTGCTTCGGCGGCGCGGCGAGACCTCTGTGTTGCTACTGCTGCGTGGCTGGACATGTCGACTGCTTTCGCGGTGAGGCGGGACATCTCTCGTGCTTCCTCTTCCATGCTCACCTCTCCCTGGTGGAAATCTCTCGACCCAGAACTCACGCTGGCTATGGCTTGATTGACTTGATTGTTTTTTGTGGATGAGGAGTTGAGGAGGAATGTGCAGTCATCTTATAACTGAGTACTACTAATACGCTCCTAAGTGGGAAACCGTTCAGGTTGTGGTCGGTGTGAACAAGTTTGCAATTAAATATAGCGTGGTAGTAGTAGTAATTTGGAATGTGACGAGACGCGCTCAAAATTTATTAAAAGGCTAGAGGGCGGGGCAGTCTAGCTTGTGTTGGGGGAACGTATCATAATTCAAAAAAATTCCTACGCTTCACCAAGATCAATCTAAGGAGTCATCTAGCAACGAGCATACACGAGTGCATCTATATACCCTTTGAAGATCGCGAGCGGAAGCACGTGAATGATGGAGTCGTACTCGTCGTGATCCCTATCACCGATGATCCCAGCGCCGAACAGACGGCACCTCCACGTTCAACACACGTACGGTGCAGCGACGTTTTCTCCTTCTTGATCCAGCAAGGGGGGAGGAGAGGTTGATGGAGATCCAGCAGCACGACGGCGTGGTGGTGGATGCAACGGGAAAAGCCGCAAGGCTTCGCCAAGCACCTGCGGGAGGAGGGAGATGTGTA
>LR738715.1:189629165-189734572 GCA_902687465.1 Secale cereale | reverse complement strand
ATCTTAGGGTTCAGGGTGGGGGCGGTGGTCGCCGGTGGTGGTGGGGCGGTGGCGTGGGGATCGCCGGAGAAAAAGCTCGACACGGGCGGGCCTACAGGGATGGCCGGGGCGGCGGCGGACCGGCGGTGGGGAGTGTTTTCGGGGCAGGCGGGGCGGCGCACTGCCGGCCGCGGGCGGCGGGGGGTGGCTGTTAGGCCGGTGGTGGCTGGCGGCTTAGGGGGGTGGAGGTTGAAGATGAACTGCAGGACCTTGATTTTGTATCCAACGACTGCAAAATCGACTGACCAGAGATGAAAAAGTCAGTCGACTAACGTGTAGCCTCACCTCTAGTGCGTTCAGTTTCGACAGCAAAATTCAGTTTCGACAGTTAAGTTCAGTTTCGATAGTTAAATTCAGTTTCAACAGCAAAATTCAGTTTCGATAGTTAAGTTCAGTTCCGACAGTTAAATTCAGTTTCGACAGTGAAGTTCAGAGATGAGCGGCTGATGTATACATCTAGCACTTCGTGGTTATGTATTTTACGTCATCTATTGGAGATGCTATTAGAATCCCACTCAGGTTAACGTTGTCTCTCTTGTCCTGCTTCAGCCTCGGCGTCATACTCACCGGAGCTGCTCCAATGACGAAACCCTCCATCACAGCGGAGCAGTACCCCAGGATCTATCTCCCAATGCCTAAGATCTTCTTCCCCTCCTCCGACAGCCAAGTCAACCGGAGCATCCTCACCGGCCAACCCAATCACGCTGAGATCGACATGGCTTTGCCAAAGAGGTTGTACACTTCTTGTGGTTTGACTTAATCTCACCATGCTTCTTTGCATCTTGTGATCTTCCAATTCTTGTGAACCAAACACCCAGATTGGCAGAAATCCTGTGTTTTTAAATTCTCTGTTTTGCACGTGCATTCATATCCTATTCATGTCTATTTCCTATCCCTGCATTGTTAGAATCCTCAAATTCAAACAAGCCCTTACACAATTACTTCTGTTATAGATATGTGTCAAAGAAAACCTTGTGTGGTTTGTCCTGCTCCTGCAGTGCTGTGTTCCACCCCAGCTCAGCTGCTCCAACGACAGAAGGGTTCACCACAGCAGGGATCCGCTCTCCAGGCTGTCTTTCACCGCCTCAGATCTTCTTCCCCGCAGCCGACCGCCACGACAACTGCATTACCATCATCAACTGAGCAGATGACCCCGAGGATTACACGGGTCCGCAAGAGAGGCCGCACTCTTCCGTGTCTGCTTACGTTATGCATCACTTAATATGGTGACATGATACTTCATTGTCGTGTTCACCTATTAGACTCTGACTCAGGTCCAAACATATACTGAAACTTGAGTTTTTAAATGGTTGTGGGGTACGTATTGGGCCAGCAATCAGTACTATCTGTCTACTATCTGGTTAATCTCGGGTGTCTACTATGAGTTTCATGTTGGGTGCAAACAAACATTAAAGGAGCCATTATCAGTACTTTTTTAACTAAAGCTATTATCTGCTTGCTATCATTGGTTTTGGGTCTATCCACAGTTTGCTACCTTCACTCTGGATTTGTGCATGCACTCCTTACATAATCTCACTATGTTTTATTCCTATGCATGTCAGTTATTGTACACAATGGAACTGAACATGTAGAGCAAAAGAGACGAGCCTTGCGTGGCAATAAAATTTCATGCAGACGTCGCTCCATGGTGGGCGCAATGGCAGCCCCCCTCCACCCATTTCGGATCATAAGCAAGGGGAAGATAACTCCTTAGAGGAGGATTCAGAGACAGATGACCAGTCCTATTCCTCCCGAGGTGCATGCTCTAACTTGGCAGGGTTAGGTTGCTCATATCGTGCGTATGGTATCTTGCATTGCTATGTAATTTGCTTAGTTTATACATGATTTGTGTGAATGCCGCATGTTTAGTGTCTAATTACCATATATGTGAATTATGAAATGCCATCTTTTTGCAAGACATTATATATGTGAATTATGCAATGCTATCTTGTTGCAAGGCATTATATATTTGAATTATGCAAAGCCATGTTGTTTGGCCAAGCGTCATATTTTTGAATTATATCATGCCGTCCTTTTTTTGTATTTCTCATTGCTTTTGTCGACAATGTTTGTATATTCAATTGCTATTCCTATGCATCAGCCATTTGAATTGGTGATGGAGAAATCTGGAGTGAAAACAAGGTCTTCAGAGCAGACAATGCTACCTGGTGAAGCAGATATGTTGCTGGTTACAGATAGCTCTTAAGAGGAGGATTCAGAGGCAGATGACCAGTCCTATTATCCCCCCGAGGTGTATGCTCAAACTTGGCAGGGTTATCTTACTCATATCATGCATATGTTGTATTACAATGCTTAGTTTTTACATCATATACACGATATTGAATTCCATCTCCTTAGTTGACACATCATATATGCGATTGCCCTCTGCTCACTTCCTTAGTATATAAATCATATATTTGAATTATATCATGCCATGATGTTTACATAGACATCATGTATCTGAATTATGGCATGCCAACCCATTTTCTAAAGACATAATATAGTTATATCAATTCATCATGTTCACATAGTCATCATATTTTGAATTATGCCATTCTATTCGTGAATTATCATGCCATCATGTTTCCATCGATGAAATGTTTGTGATTTATGGCATGCCAACCACTTTAATAGACACATCGTATAGTTATATCATGTCATCCTATTTACATAGTCATCATATTTTGAAGTATGTCATTCTATCCAGTTTAGTTAGCCATCATACATGTGAAATTGTGTCATGCTATCCTGTTTAATTAGCCATCATATATTTGAAATTATGTCCCGCTATTCTGTTTGGTTAGACAACATAAATGTGAATTATTGCATGCCCTATTTTCTTCCGTACTATCCATTGCACCTGTCTATCTTACAGTGTCTGTACATTCAATTACTTTTCTTGTTTATCAGCCATTTCAATTGGAGGGGGTGATGGTAGTATCTATGGGAGTAAAAACATGGTCTTTAGAGAAGATCGTGCTACCTGTCGATGGAGATAGAACCACGGTTGTACTTGCCCAAGAACCAGCCCCACCACGCATAACGCAGACTCACGCAGATTGTACCCCTACCCAGTTGGACAGAGAACCAGCCACACCCCTTCTAACCCCAACCCCAGCAGATAGTAACCCAGTTCCCGTTGACACAGCACCATCTCCACCACAGAGCACCCAAACACGAGCAGTTAGTAAGGCAACTGCAGTGCCCAAAGCACGAGGACCACCACTCCGAACCCCAAGTCAACGCTTAAAGCAGAAGAAGAATTGTTCTCAGGTCAGGTTCCGTAGCTATGGTTCATACTACTTTTGCTCTTGCATCACTATATTTACTCATACCAACTAATTTCAAATTTGAAGGATGCAATTGAAACTCCAATGGCGCAACAGGTATGTTTTAAACCTGTTTCTTTAATGTGTTCGCTGTTGTAACTTGCTCTATGTTGATTTCAGTTTCAATTGAATAAACAGTGATGTTCTCATTCCATGCACATTACAAGTGTTGTTATTGCTGTGTAGTTTCCCACACTTATATTCTGTCTATGCTGCTTTGTCTTAAATAGATATGATTCGAACTGTATCTATCTTGATTTGGCAACATAAACTAGAATGATATAGACCATACAGTGACCATACTACATAGATATATGTTTGTTTCATGCTGTTATCCCGTCCACCTTACTACTGAACTGGTTTACTAAAATGAGTTTCATATACTACATTGTAAATCTGTGATGTGTTTTTTGTTTCTCCTTTAGAACGCGGATAAAATATTGGAGAAGAGCACCCCATTATGCAATGGTAAAGGAAGTAATGCAGATTAGGTTCAAGATAGTGAGACATCCCTGCTGTTCTCCAAGAAAGCTGATAAAAACTATATTGAAGACACTGAGACAACCTCAAAGTCCTGTCTTGATGTAGTGTTCGAGTTACTGGCTACTACGGCTGGCACCAGCTCTTCGAACTCGCTGCCTGAATCAGTTCGGCTTCTTGAGTCTCAACTTCAAGTTGAAAGACATCGGTCAGATGTTATGCGACAGGAAGCCGAAGGACCGAGGAAGTCCTTGCAGAATTCAGATGCATACTTTCTGGTGCAACAACAAGTGCTGGAGGATTTAAGCGCCAAACAAGAGAAAGTTAATAAACTTGCTAAGCATCTTGCTAGCATTACGGGTACCCATGATATTGTTTCTTGAGCTCTTCTGAAGTGGTTTCAGTTATGACTTGTTTTGCTGCGGCGTTTATATGCTGCTTTGTTCCCTATATTTGCACTGGTGGCGAACTTTGATGCCAAGTGGATGTAATATGTGTAATAGCCGTGATAGCCTAGCGTAAGTTGCTTGCCTATTTATTTCCTTACTGTCTTGTTTATTTGTTTTCTTGTAGTCAGTGCAGTTCTTTTTCCACGGTTTGCTAGTGGCCGCAATAGCCTATTTTTTAAAACTAGGCCACATTAACCATGGGCTACATATTTACTGTAGTTAACATGGGCCTCTTACGAGCCGTAGAAACAATGGGCCTTCTAAGGGCCGTAGAAACAACGGGCCTTCTACGGGGCATGGAAACAATGGGCCTTATATGGGCCGTAGACACAATGGGCCTTCTACGAGCCGTATGATTGGTTGGCCAAACATGGGCCAATAACAAACCACATTATGGCCATAAATGGGCTAGAGTTGAAATCGCCCGTTCATGGGCCGACCATAACGGGCCAACGTTAATCGGCCGTATTTGATGACGCTATTAAAACGGGCCAACGTATTAACGGGCCACAAACGGGCCGACTGTAACCACGGGCTGAATTTGGCCCACAAGCAGAAAATGACAGTAATAGGCCGAAAGTAAACGAATGCTGGAAATGAGCCCAAGAATAAATGGGCCCTGAGAAGGCCAAAAGATAACATGGGCTGGAAACGGCCCAACGGAGTAATGGGCCATTAATGGGTATAAAGTGAAACACTGTTCAATATGGGACAGTTTTACCACGGGCCGTTAATGGGCCGAGGGTTACTAAGGACCTCATATGGGCCGAAAGATGTCATGGGCCATACATGGGCTGGAAGTTAAAACGGGCTGGAATTATATTGGACGGCCCAGATGACGCTACCGGGCCTAATTCGGATAGGCCATAAACAGGCCCTAGGTAAGCGGGCTGTAAATGGGCTATATGCAAACAGGCTGTTAACACGCTTGCCGTGGGCCGACTCGTCACCTTTTGACCAAGTCAAACGGGCCGGCCTTTTCGCAGGAATGGCCCTTTGTTGGGCATTGTTCATTACAGACCAGTTTTACCATGGGTCGTTAATGGGCCGAGGGTTACTAAGGGCCTCATATGGGCCGAAAGACGTCATGGGCCATACATGGGCCTGAAGTTAAAACAGGCTGTAATTATATTGGTCGGCCCAGATGACGCTACTGGGCCTAATTTGGATAGGCCGTAAACGGGCCCTGGGTTAGCGGGCTGTAAATGGGCTATATGCGAACATGCCGTTAACAGGCTTACAGTGGGCCGGCCCGCCACCTTTTGACCAAGTCAAACGGGTCGGCCTTTTCACAGGAATGGGCCTCTGTTGGGCCGTGCCACATGTCGACGTATCATAGGTGCTTTTGGTCCAATGAGTGGATGACATCTGTCCCAACGGTGAGTTTACACGTGTTTCCTCCAGCCAATGATGATTTTACACGTGGAAAATCCCCATTGGTCGAGGCTGTTAACGGGTTATCGGATCCAAAGCCGGACTCGATAGCTTAACGACGTTCCGTTACGGTGGATGCCACATGTCAATCACCCTTGACGAAAGCACTTCTGTGACGCGCGATTTATCGTCATGGAAGTGGACACTTCCGTGATGATCCTTTTGGTAATGTCATGGAACACTTCTATGACAGCACATGTATGACTATCTTCATTCTGTCATAAATTTGTCATGGATGTACATGCATGACAGAAAACATGACCTACTGTGACAAACACGTATCATCACGGAAGTGTATTTTTTTGTAGTGTTAGTGCTCCTCTGATGATGTGTGGGTAGTTTACCACAGACCCGCTGGTCCGCAGTTAGTAGCTAGATGGCTTCTTCTCTCTTTTTGATCTTCAATGCAATGTTCTCCTCAATGTTCTTGGAGATCTATTTGATGTAACTCTTTTTTGCGCTGTGTTCTTTGGGATTCGATGAATTGCGAGTTTATGATCAAAAATATCCATTCATGATTATTATAGCCTCGTATTTCTTCTTCAATATCTTGGTTTAGTTTGGCCAACTAGATTGATTTATCTTGCCATGGGAAGAGGTGCTTTGTAATGGGTTCGATCTTGCGGTGCTCAATCTCAGTGACATAAGGAGACATGACACACATGTATCATTGCTATCAAGGATAACAAGATGGGGTCTATTCCTACATGAATAGATATTGTCTACATCATGTCACCGTTCTTATTGCATTACTCCGTTTCTCCATGAACTTAATACACCACATGCATGCTGGATAGCGATCGATGTGTGGAGTAATAATAGTAGTAGCAGAATCATTTTGGTCTACTAATCTTGGAAGTGATGCCTATATACATGATCTCAATCTTGGATATCGTCATAATTATTTGCTTTTCTATCAATTACCCAACAGTAATTTGTTTACCCACCATGTGCTATTTTCTCGAGAGAAGCCACTTGTGAAATCTACGGCCCCCGTGTCTATTTCCTATCATATATTTTTAGATCTATTTTACCAAAAGCTAAAAAAATACTTTGGTGTGTTTTATTTTATTCTATCTTATTTGCATCTAACAATCTATCTATTTATCATATTTCAATACTGTTGAGGGATTGACAACCCCTCTACGCGTTGGGTTTCAAGATTTGTTGTTTGTGTGGAGGTGCTGTTTACATAGTGTTTCTTGGTTCTCCTAGTGGATTGATAACCTTGGTTTCATAACTTAGGGAAATACTTACCGCTGCTGTGTTGCATCATCCCCTCCTCTTTGGGGAATCTACCAACGCAGATCACAAATAGCAGGAAGAATTTTTGACGCCGTTGCCGGGGAGACATCATCAACATCTATCAGGTTCCTACGCATAAACTCTCATCTCCTTGCAATTACATTATTTGCCATTTGCATCTCATTTTCATCTCCCCCACTTCTAAAATGTTTTTACAAAAAACACAAAAAAAACCCATTTTATTTTTCCTTCTTTCGATTTGCCTTTTTCTTGTGAGATCTCTTGTTTGCTTGTGTTCTTGTTTGCGTAGTTACGATGTATCAAAAAACACACCAAGTTGTGTGATTTTTCTAATACTAATAATAATTATTTTATTAATACGCCGATTGCTCCTCCCGTCGCTAGTGCGGAGTCTTATGATATTAATGTCGCTTTATTGAATCTTTTATGAAAGAGCAATTTCGGTACTCTTAATGAGGATGCGAAGGAAATATGCCCTAGAGGCAATAATAAAGTTGTTATTTATATTTCCTTGTATATCATGATAAATGTATTTTATTCATGCTAGAATTGTATTAACCGGAAACTTGATACATGTGTGAATACATAGACAAAACAGAGTGTCCCTAGTATGCCTCTACTAGACTAGCTCGTTAATCCAAGATGGTTATGTTTCCTAACCATAGGCATGTGTTGTCATTTGATCAACGGGATCACATCATTAGGAAATTGATGTGATGGACAAGACCCATCCATTAGCTTAGCACTATGATCATTTAGTTTCACTGCTATTGCTTTCTTCATGACTTATACATGTTCCTCTAACTATGAGATTATGCAACTCCCGAATACCGGAGAAACACCTTGTGTGCTATCAAACATCACAACATAACTGGGTGATTATAAAGATGCTATACAAGTGTTTCCGAAAGTGTTTGTGGTGTTGGCATAGATCAAGATTAGGATTTGTCACTCCGAGTGTCGGAGAGGTATCTCTGGGCCCTCTCAGTAATACTCATCATAATAAGCCTTGCAAGCAAAAGACTAATGAGTTAGTCACGAGATGATGTATTACGGAACGAGTAAAGAGACTTGCCGGTAACGAGATTGAACTAGGTCTGATGATATCGACGATCGAATCTCGGACAAGTAACATACCGATGACAAAGGGAACAACGTATGTTGTTATGCGGTTTAACAGATAAAGATCTTTGAAGAATATGTAGGAGCCAATATGAGCATCCAGGTTCCGCTATTGGTTATTGACTGGAGATGTGTCTCAGTCATGTCTACATAGTTCTCGAACCCGTAGAGTCCGCACGCTTATTAACGTTCGATGACGATCAGTATTATGAGTTTATGTGTTTTGATGTACCGAAGGTTATTCGGAGTCCCGGATGAGATCACAGACATGACGAGGAGTCTCAGAATGGTCGAGATATAAAAAATGATATATTGGACGATGTTATTCGGACACCAGATGAGTTCCAGGGGTCACTGGATAAATATTGGAGTGCCGGGGGGGGGGGGTTATCGGAACCCCCGGGGGAACTAATGGGCCAACATGGGCCTTGTGAGAGAGAGAAGGGCCTCTAGGGCTGGCCGCAACACCCCATGAGGAGTCCGAATTGGACTAGAAGGGGGCGGCGCCCCCTCTCTTTCCCTCTCCCTTCCTTCCTTCCCCCTCTCTTCCCTTGTTGGCAACCTACTAGGAATAGGATTCCTATTCCTAGTAGGTATCCTACATGGGGCGCGCCCTGTAGGGGCCGGCCGATGATACGTCTTCAACGTATCTACTTTTCCAAACACTTTTGCCCTTGTTTTGGACTCTAACTTGCATGATTTGAATGGAACTAACCCGGATTGACGCTATTTTCAGCAGAACTGTCATGGTGTTGTTTTTGTGCAGAAATAAAAAGTTCTCGGAATGACTTGAAAAATCCACGGAGATTTTTTTGGAAAATATAAAAAATATCTATGGAAAGGTCCACGTCAGGGGGCCCACACCCTGTCCACGAGGGTGTGGGGCGCGCCCCCTCCCCCTGGGCGCGCCCCCTGCCTTGTGGCCCCCCTGATGCTCCACCACGTACCCCCTGACTCCATATATTCACTTTCGGGGAGAAAAAAATCAGAGAGGAAGAATTATCGTGTTTTAAGATACAGAGCCGCCGCCAAGCCCTAATCTCTCCCGGGAGGGATGATCTGGAGTCCGTTCGGGGCTCCGGAGAGTGGAGATCATCGTCATCGTCATCATCAACCTTTCTCCATCACCAATTCCATGATGCTCACCGCCGTGCGTGAGTAATTCCATCGTAGGCTTGCTGGACGGTGATGGGTTGGATGAGATTTACCATGTAATTGAGTTAGTTTTGTTAGGGTTTGATCCCTAGTATCCACCATGTTCTAAGATTGATGTTGCTATGACTTTGCTATGCTTAATGCTTGTCACTAGGGCCCGAGTGCCACGATTTCGGATCTGAACCTATTACGTTTTCATGAATATATGTGTGTTCTTGATCCTATCTTGCAAGTCTATAGTCACCTACTATGTGTTATGATCCAGCAACCCCGACGTGACAATAATCGGGACCAGTCCCGGTGATGATCGTAGTTTGAGGAGTTCATGTATTCACTATGTGTTATTGCTTTGGTCCGGTACTCTATTAAAAGGAGGCCTTAATATCCCTTAGTTTCCACTAGGACCCCGCTGCCATGGGAGGGTAGGACAAAAGATGTCATGCAAGTTCTTTTCCATAAGCACGTATGACTATATTCAGAATGCATGCCTACATTACATTGATGAACTGGAGCTAGTTTTGTGTCACCCTAGGTTATAACTTTTACATGATGAATTGCATCCGACATAATTCCCCATCATCGATCCAATGCCTACGAGCTTTTCCCATATTGCTAGTTGCTTATTTACTTTTCCGCTGCTACTGTTACAAAAACTACAAAAACACCACCGTTACTTTTATTGCTGTTACCACGATTTCCATACTACTTTGCTACTAAACTACCTTGCTGCAAATACTAAGTTTCCAGGTGTGGTAGAATTGACAACTCAGCTGCTAATACTTAAGAGTATTCTTTGGCTCCCCTTGTGTCGAATCAATAAATTTGGGTTGAATACTTTACCCTCGAAAACTGTTGCGATCCCCTACACTTGTGGGTTATCAAGACTATTTTCTGGCGCCGTTGCCGGGGAGCATAGCTATATTCTGTAAGTCACTTGGGATTTATATCTGTTGATCATTACGAAGAACTTGAAGGACTCAAAAACCAAGATTTATCCCTCAACTACGAGGGGAGGTAAGGAACTGCCATCTAGCTCTGCACTTAATTCACCCTCTGTTATGAGTAAACTTGCGACACCTACTCCTGCTATTGAACATGATTTGTCGTATGTTATTGATGATGCTACTTCTTCTGTGTATGATGAAACTACTTCTATGCTTGATAATACTGTGCCACTAGGTGAAATTCTAGATGAACGAATTGCTAAGGTTAGGGAGAATGCAAATATTGAAACTGATGATGAAGCTTCTCCCCCTAGATATGAATTGCATGTTGTTCCGGTGGGTTAAGTTATGGATGAAGAAACTGCTAGAGAATTTCTTGCTTGCAACGATAGATATGATCTTAAGAAATTATTAGCTAAGCTGAAAGAAAAGTCCTTGAATGCTAGAATGAAACATGACCCTGCTTTTGCTACTTCACCTATCTTTGTTACTGATAAGGATTATGATTTCTCTGTTGATCCTGAGTTAATTACTTTGGTTGAATCTGATCCTTTCCATGGCTATGAATCTAAGACTATTGTGGCACATCTTACTAAGTTGAATGATATAGCCACCCTGTTTGCCAACAATGAAAAGATTCATTATTACTATATCCTTATGCTATTTCCTTTCTCGTCAAAGGGTGATGCTAAGACTTGGTTTAATTCTCTTGATCTTGGTTGTGTGCGTAGTCCGCAGGATATGATGTATTACTTTTCTGCTAAATATTTTCCCGCTCATAAGAAACAAGCTGCCTCACGGGAAATATATAACTTTGTGCAAATTGAAGAAGAGAGTCTCCCACAAGCTTGGGGGAGGCTTCTCCAATTACTTAATGCTTTGCCTGATCATCCTCTTCCTAGGAACGATATACTTGATGTCTTTTATAATGGACTAACCGATGCTTCCAGAGACCACCTGGATAGTTGTGCTGGTTGTGTTTTCAGGGAAAGAACAGTTGATCAAGCTGAATTACTATTGAATAATATGTGGCAAATGAAAATAATTGGACACTTCTTGAACAAGTCCCTAAGCCAACTCTGAAGAAAAGGGGTGTTCTATTTCTCAGTCCTGAAGATATGCAAGAGGCAAAGAAATCTATGAAAGAAAACGGTATTAAAGCTGAAGATGTTAAGAATTTACCACCTATTGAAGAAATGCATGGTGTTGATAACCCGACACAGGTAGTAAAGGTAAATTCTCTTTATAGATTTGATGAAGGTGATATTCCTCGTTATAAGTCTGCTAGCCAATGCTTAGATGAGTTTGACAATTTTATTGTGAAACAAGAAAACTTCAATGCTTATGTTGGTAGACAATTGCAACGTAATGCTTATATGATTGAACGCTTGAGTGATTATATGTCTAGAGTTAAAGGTGAACGAAAAATCATTAGTAAACATGCTTCTATGGTTACCATTCAAGTAGAACAAGTACTTAAGGCTCAGAATGATTTGCTCAATGAATTAAATAGTAAGAATAATGACTATGCTATTAGAGTTGCAACTAGAGGTGGTAAAATGACTCAGGAACCTTTGTATTCTGAGGGCTATCCTAAGAGAATTGAGAAAGCTTCTCAGAGAGCTAATTTAGATGCACCTAGTTCTTCTAAGAAGAAGAAAAAGAAAAATGATAGGACTTTGCATGCTTCTAGTGAACCTGTAGCTGACACACCTGAGAATCCCAATGATATATCTGTTTCTGATGGTGAGACACAATCTGGTAATGAACATGAACCTAGTGATAATATTAATAATGATGTTCATGATGGTGCTCAACCTAGCAATGATAATGATGCAGAGATTAGACTTTGTTGCTAGGAAGCACGGTAAGGAAAGAGAACCATGGGTTCAGAAACCCATGCCTTTTCCTCCGAAATCATCCAAGAAAAAGGACGATGAGGATTTTGAGCGCTTTGCTGAAATGATTCGACTTATATTTTTGCGTATGTGTTTGACTGATATGCTTAAAACAAATCCTTATGCTAAGTACATGAAAGATATTATTACCAACAAAAGAAAGATACCAGAAGTAGAAATTTTTACCATGCTTGCTAATTACACTTTCAAATGTGGAATACCTAAGAAACTAGGAGATCTAGGAGTACCCACTATACCATGCTCCATTAAAGGAAACTATGTTAAAACCGCTTTAAGTGATCTTGGAGCCGGTGTTAGTGTTATGCCTCTCTCTTTATATCGTAGACTTGACTTGAGTAAGTTGACACCTACTGAAATATCTTTGCAAATGGCTGATAAATCAACTGCTATACCTATCGGTATTTGCGAGGATGTGCCTGTTGTAGTTGCAAATGTTACTATTCTAATGGACTTTGTTATCCTTAATATTCCCAAGGAGAATAGTATGTCTATTATCCTTGGTAGACCTTTTTGAATACTGCAGGGGCTGTTATTGATTGCAACAAAGGTAATGTCACTTTTCATGTCAATGGTAATGAGCATACGGTACACTTTCCGAGGAAACAACCTCAGGTCCACAGAATCAATTCTATTGGAAAATTTCAACTATTATTACTGGAGGTTTTAAATTTCCTCTTCCTACTATCAAGAAGACATATGTTATTCTTATTGTTGGGGACATACATATCCCCATTGAGGTAACCTAGTGTTATTCGATAATTCTCCGGTTTCATGTTATTCGGAAAGAGTTTATTAACAAGACCTGATCAACCTTGTTAATGGATTCCTTTTTGATGAGCATGAGATGGGTGAATCTAGATAGCACAACCTTCTGTACCCCCCTTTTACTTTCTGTTAATTAGATTAAATAAAGCAAAATAGTATTTTCTATCTGTTTCCAGACTTATCCGTGCAATAAAAAAATACCCCAAAAAGAAAAGTTCTCCAAATGCCCTGAAAATGAAATATGATTTTTTCGAGATTATTTGAGAATTTATGGCACAGAAAACACAACGAGGGGAGCCAGCAGCTGGCCACGAGGGTCCAGGGCGCGCCCCTTGATACGTCTCCGTTGTATCTATAATTTTTGATTGTTCCATGCCAATATTCTACAACTTTCATATACTTTTGGCAACTTTGTATACTTTTTTTTGGGACTAACATATTGATCCCAGTGCCAGTTCCTGTTTGTTGCATGTTTTTTGTTTCACAGAATATCCATATCAAACGGATTCCAAACGGAATAAAAACGGACGGAGTTTTTTTTGGAATATATGTGAATTTTGGGAAGCGAAACTAACACAAGACGATCCTCGAGTGGGCCTCGAGGGCGAGGGGCGCGCCCCCCTGCCTAGGGCGCGCCCTGGACCCTCGAGCCCACACCGTAAGGCGGTTGATGTCCTTCTTTCGCCACAAGAAAGCTAATTTCTGGATAAAAATTGTGTCAAAAGATGAGCCCAATCGGAGTTACGGATCTCCTGGAATTTAAGAAACGATGAAGGGCCAGAATCTGGGAATGCAGAAACAGAGAGAGACAGATCCAATCTCTGAGGGGCTCTCGCCCCTCCGCCGCCATGGAGGCCATGGACCAGAGGGGAAACCCTTCTCCCACCTAGGGAGAAGGTCAAGGAAGAAGAAGAAGGAGGGGGGCTCTCTCCCCCTCGCTTCCGGTGGCACCGGAGTGCCACCGGGGCCATCATCGTGTGACGGCGATCTACACTAACACCTCCGTCATATTCACCAACATCTCCATCACCTTTCCCCATCTATGTACAGCGGTCCACTCTCCCGCAACCCGCTGTACCCTCTACTTGAACATGGTGCTTTATGCTTCATATTATTATGCAATGATGTGTTGCCATCCTATGATGTCTGCGTAGATTATTGTTGTCCTATCAGTGATTGATGAATTACTATGATTGATTTAAATTTCTTGTGGTTATGTTGCTATCCTTTGGTGCCCATCATATGAGCGCGCGCGTGGATCACACCATAGGGTTAGTTGTATGTTGATAGGACTACGTATTGGAGGGCAAGACCGACAGAAACTTCAACCTAGCATAGAAATTGATGCATACGGGATTGAAGGGGGACCAATATATCTTAATGCTATGGTTGGCTTTTACCTTAATGAATGTTATTAGTTGCGGATGCTTGCTAATAGTTCCAATCATAAGTGCATAGAATTCCAAGTAAGGGATGACATGCTAGTAGTGGCCTCTCCCACATAAAACTTGCAATCGGTCTAGTAACGTAGTCAATTGCTTAGGGGCAATTTTGCAACTCCTACCACCACTTTTCCACACTCGCTAAAATTAAGTTAGTTGTGTCCTTATCTTAACAGCCCCTAGTTTTATTTACGTGCTCTTTATATTCTTGCAAACCTATCCCACAAAAACCACAAAGTACTTCTAGTTTCATACTTGTTCTAGGTAAAGTAAACGTCAAGCATGCATAGAGTTGTATCGGTGGTCGATAGAACTTGAGGGAATATTTCTTCTGCCTTTAGCTCCTCGTTGGGTTTGACACTCTTACTTATCAAAAGAGGCTACAACTGATCCCCTACACTTGTGGGTTATCAAGACCTTTTTCTGGCGCCGTTGCCAGGGAGCAATAGCGTGGGGTGAATATTCTCGTGTGTGCTTGTTTGCTTTAGAACTAAGTAGATTTTATTTGTTGTTCTAAGTTGTTTTCTATCTTTAGTTATGGGTAGGAAACGCAAAATACCAAAAAAATAGTGGTACCTGCTGAACCAATGGTTGAAGAACCACTCAAAATCTATCACACTCCTGAAGCTTTTTACTTGGATCATCTTCGATCCCTATGTGCTCGTGCTGAAACCCCAACTAGCTTAGTTGAGGGCAAATCTTTAGATGAGCATGCTTGTTATGTGTGACACCGCTTATGTCAAGAAGGGAAACTTTTACTGGATCAAATTCATCGTTTGTAATGCTACGCTTGGAATTTATGTGAAATTTATGATTTTACTTGTTGTTCTGAAGACCCTAAGAAACACCTTCCCTACCAATGTGAGTTTAGCGATAATGGAATTGTACCTTCATATGCTAAGGGTGTTTATAGTTACTATGATGTTCAACAAATTGAATAATTTGTTGCTTTTAAGGGTGCTTATGAAATTGCTTCTTTGATTGAAAATTATGATGCTACTCTTTACAAATCTAATTTTTTTGCCATATTTAAATATTTTATGATAATTATGCTTCTAATGCCTATGTTAAACCATATATTGAGGACTCCTCCGCTGTCCAAGAAGAGACTAATATTTTGCAGGAGTCTATGGAAGAAGAAATTAATGACATTGTGAGCTCATTGAATGAAAAAGATGAGGAGGAGAGCGAACAACCAAAGGAGGAAGAGCGGATTGATCACCCGTGACCACCTTCTAATGAGAGTAACTCTTTATCTCTTACATTGTTTAATTTCCCTTCGTGCTTACCGAAGGATGAATGCTATGATGATTCCTATGATCCCGTTGATTCTTTTGAAATATCCCTTTTTGATGATGCTTGCTATGCTTGTGGCCAAGATGCCAATATGAATTATGCTTATGGAGATGAACTTGCTATAGTTCCTTATGTTAAACATGAGATAGTTGCTATTGCACCCACACATGATAGTCCTATTATCTTTTTGAATTCTCCAAACTACACTATATCGGAGAAGTTTGCACTTATTAAGGATTATATTGATGGGTTGCCTTTTTCTGTTACACATGATGATTTTGATGAATATAATATGCATGTGCTTGCTGCTCCTACTTGAAATTATTATGAGAGAGGAACTACATCTCCGCCTCTCTATGTTTCCAACATGATAAAATTGCGAGAAACTGCTTATACTATGCATTGGCCTTTAATTGATGTGCATGAATTGTTCTTGTATGACATGCCTATGCATAGGAAGAGAGTTAGACTTCGTTGTTTCATGACACATATCACTTTGTGCTCACTACTAAATATCAAATCATTGCTAATTAAAATTGGCTTTGATATACCTTGGGATCCGGGTGGATCCATTACTTGAGCACTATATGCCTAGCTTAATGGCTTTAAAGAAAGTGCTGCCAGGGAGACAACCCGGAAGTTTTAGAGAGTCATTTATTTCTGTTGTGTGCTTTTATAAAGTTTAAAAACAAAATAATAAAGAGGGGAACCTAAAACTTTTTCAAAAAGAAAAGTGAAAGTAAGAAGGATGGGCACCGTTGAAATGGGGGAGCTCCTTGAACTTTGTTCATGCCCATGGAAACTTTCCAAATCTTGAATTACAGAAACTTTTCATAAAAAATAATTATCCCCTTGTACAATTCCATTGTATTATAAAAATAATGTGCCAAGGTTTGCCTGTAGGATGTTTACAATGCTTGTTGGTTTGTGCGGTGCAGGACAAAAACTTTGGCTGTAGTGCGCGATTTTACATTTTTTGCTGGAACGTCAAATGGTTCTGAAACTTTTTTGCACTGTATTTCTATACAAATTGTTGATTTTTCATAATTTTGGCAGAATTGTTCAAGTATCAGAAGTATGGTGAATGTTCAGATTATTACAGACTGTTCTGTTTTAGACAGATTCTGTTTTTGATGCATAGTTTGCTGGTTTTGATGAAACTATCAATTTCTATCAGTGGATTAAGCCATGGAAAAGTTATATTACAGTAGCTACAATGCAAAAACAAAATATGAATTAGTTTTCAACAGTACTTAGAGTAGTGATTTGCTTTATTATACTAACGGATCTTACCAAGTTTTCTGTTGAAGTTTTGTGTGGATGAAGTGTTCGAAGATCGAGGAGGTCTCGATGTGAGGAGAAGAAGGAGAAGCAAGATCTCAAGCTTGGGGATGCCCAAGGCACCCCAAGTAAATATTCAAGGAGACTCAAGCGTCTAAGCTTTGGGATGCCCCGGAAGGCATCCCCTCTTTCTTCAACAAGTATCGATATGTTTTCGGATTCGTTTCATTCATGTGAGATGTGCAGATCTTGGAGCGTCTTTTTCATTTAGTTTTCACCTTTTCTTTTATGCACCATGCTGGTATGAGATAGTCCTTGGTTGATTTATAGAATGCTCTTTGCACTTCACTTATATCCTTTGAGTATGGCTTTATAGAATGCTTCATGTGCTTCACTTATATCATTTGAAGTTTGGATTGCCTGTTTCTCTTCACATAGAAAACCGCCATTTTTAGAATGCTCTTTTGCTTCACTTATAATTGTTAGAGCGTGGGCATAACTTTTGTAGAAAGAATTAAAACTCTCTTGCTTCACTTAAATCTATTTAGACAGTTGACAGGAATTGGTCATTCACATGGTTAATCATAAAATCCTACATAAACTTGTAGATCGCTGAATATGATATGTTTGATTCCTTGCAATAGTTTTGCGACATAAAGATGGTGATATTGGAGTCATGCTAGTGGGTAGTTGTGGATTGTAGAAATACTTGTGTTGAGGTTTGTGATTCCCGTAGCATGCACGTATGGTGAACCGTTATGTGACGAAGTTGAAGCATGATTTATTTATTAAGTGTCATCCTTTTTGTGGAGGTCGGGGGCGCGCGATGGTTAACTCCTACTAACCCCCCTAGGAGCATGCGTGTAGTACTTGGTTTCAATGGCTAATAAATTTTTGCAATAAGTATGTGAGTTCTTTGTGACTAATGTTGAGTCCATGGATTATACGCACTCTCACCCTTCCACCTTGCTAGCCACTCTAGTACCGCGCAATTTTTGCCGGTGCATCAAACCACCTTATATCCTTCCTCAAAACAGCCACCATACCTACCTATTATGACATTTCCATAGCCATTCTGAGATATATTGCCATGTAACTCCACCGTTCCGTTTATTATGATATGCACCATCATTGTCATATTGCCTTGCATGATCGTAAGATAGCTAGCATGATGTTTCCATGGCTTGTCCATGTTTTGATGTCATTGCTACGCTAGATCATTGCACATCCCGGTACACCGCCGGAGGCATTCACATAGAGTCATATTTTGTTCTAGCTTCGAGTTGTAATCTTTGAGTTGTAAGTAAATAAAAGTGTGATGATCTTCATTATTAGAGCATTGTCCCATGTGAGGAAAGGCCCAAAAAAGATGGCCAAAAAATAGAGAGGGGCTAAAAAAAGGGCCCCTCCAAAAAAATGAGAGAAAAGAGAGAAGGGACAATGCTACTATCCTTTTCCACAGTTGTGCTTCATAGTAGCACCATGATCTTCATAATAGAGAGTCTCTTGTTCTGGCACTTACATATACTAGTGGGAATTTTCATTATAGAACTTGGCTTGTATATTCCAACGACGGGCTTCCTCAAATGCCCTAGGTCTTCATGAGCAAGCAAGTTGATGCACACCCACTAGTTTTCTTTTGAGCTTTCATACACTTATAGCTCTAGTGCATCCGTTACATGGCAATCCCTACTCACTCACATTGATATCGATTGATGGACATCTCCATAGTCCATTGATTTGCCTAGTTGATGTGAGACTTTCTCCCTCCTTTTGTCTATCACCACCTTCTATTCCACCCATAGTACTATGTCCATGGCTCACGCTCATGTATTGCGTGAAAGTTGAAAAGGTTTGAGAATACTAAAGTATGAAACAATTGCTTGGCTAAAACCGGGGTTGTGCATGATTTAAATACTTTGTGTGGTGAAGATGGAGCATAGCCAGACCATATGATTTTGTAGGGATAAATTTCTTTGGCCATGTTATTTTTAATAGAGATGATTGCTTTATTAGTATGCTTGAAGTATTATCGTCCTAATGTCAAATGATAGACTATTGCTTTGAATCACTCGCGTCTTAATATTCATGCCATGATTAGATTACATGATCAAGATTATGCTTGGTAGCATTCCACATCAATAATTATCTTTTTTATCATTTACCTACTCGAGGACGAGTAGGAATTAAGCTTGGGGATGCTGATACGTCTCCGTTGTATCTATAATTTTTGATTGTTCCATGCCAATATTCTACAACTTTCATATACTTTTGGCAACTTTTTATACTATTTTTTGGGACTAACATATTGATCCATTGCCTAGTGCCAGTTCTTGTTTGTTGCATGTTTTTTGTTTCACAGAATATCCATATCAAACGGAGTCGAAACGGAATAAAAACGGACGGAGATTTTTTTGGAATATATGTGAATTTTGGGAAGCGAAACTAACACGAGACGATGCTCGAGTGGGCCTCGAGGGTGGGGGGCGCGCCCTGGACCCTCAAGCCCACACTGTCAGGCGGTTGATGTCCTTCTTTCGCCGCAAGAAAGCTAATTTCCGGATAAAAATTGTGTCAAAAGATGAGCCCAATCGGAGTTACGGATCTCCGGGAATTTAAGAAACGGTGAAGGGCCAGAATCTAGGAATGCAGAAACAGAGAGAGATAGAGAGTCAGATCCAATCTCGGAGGGGCTCTCGCCCCTCCGCCGCCATGGAGGCCATGGACCAGAGGGGAAACCCTTCTCCCACCTAGGGAGAAGGTCAAGGAAGAATAAGAAGGAGGGGGACTCTCTCCCTGGCTTTCGGTGGCACCGGAGTGCCACCGGGGCCATCATCGTGTGACGGCGATCTACACCAACACCTCAGTCATCTTCACCAACATCTCCATCACCTTCCCCCATCTATCTACAGCGGTCCACTCTCCCGCAACCCGCTGTACCCTCTACTTGAACATGGTGCTTTATGCTTCATATTATTATCCAATGATGTGTTGCCGTCCTATGATGTTTGAGTAGATTATCGTTGTCCTATCGGTGATTGATGAATTACTATGATTGATTTAAATTGCTTTTGGTTATGTTGCTGTCCTTTGGTGCCCATCATATGAGCGCACGCGTGGATCACACCATAGGGTTAGTTGTATGTTGATAGGACTACGTATTGGAGGGCACGAGTGACAGAAACTTCAACCCAGCGTAGAAATTGATGCATACGGGATTGAAGGGGGACCAATATATCTTAATGCTATGGTTGGGTTTTACCTTAATGAACGTTAGTAGTTGCTGATGCTTGCTAATAGTTCCAATCATAAGTGCATAGAACTCCAAGTAAGGGATGACATGCTAGCAGTGGCCTCTCCCACATAAAACTTCCTATCGGTCTAGTAACGTAGTCAATTGCTTAGGGGCAATTTCGCAACTCCTGCCACCACTTTTCCACACTCGCTAAAATTAAATTAGTTGTGTCCTTATCTTAACAGCCCCTAGTTTTATTTACATGCTCTTTATGTTCTTGCAAACCTATCCCACAAAAACCACAAAGTACTTCTAGTTTCATACTTGTTCTAGGTAAAGTAAACATCAAGCGTGCGTAGAGTTGTATCGGTGGTCAATAGAACTTGAGGGAATATTTGTTCTGCCTTTAGCTTCTCCTTGGGTTCGACACTCTTACTTATCGAAAGAGGCTACAACTGACCCCCTACACTTGTGGGTTATCACCCCTGCCTCGTGGGCCCCACATGTCTCCCTCCACTTATTCCTGCACCCATACCCTTCTTCTTCCTCCCAAAAAATTCACTAGCTAGCTCAAGCACGAGTTCTAGCTCATCTTGCTGCCATTTTCGATCTCCTTGTTTAAAGCTCCATTCACAAAACTATTTGGGGAGATTGTTCCTTGGTATGTGACTCCTCCATTGGTCCAATTAGTTTTTGCTCTAGTGCTTTATTTATGTCAAATTTTTGCTACTGTGGTGACCTTGTTCTTGAGCCTGCATGCCAAATTTCTTTGGTCCCAAGTAGTTCTAATGCATGATATAGTCTCTAGGCACTTGTAGGAGTTGTTGCTATCAATCTTGTTGAGTTTGGTTAACTTTTACTTTGAGTCACTAAAAATTTCAGAAATATTCAGAGGAGGAAAATGATAAACAGATTGTTGAGAGGCTCCTCCAGTAAGATTTCAGAGGATAAGAAGAAGGAAGAAAATAAGAAGCCCAAGTATAATCTTCCTCGCACTGCGGAAGTTCGGCCGTGTGAATGGCCTTGTAATGAGTTCATGAAAGCCGCCGAAATTTATGAAGACTTTTATTATTTGGCGAACAATGCAGGCCTCACCGACTTCCTCCACGACCAGCGTGAGCAGTATCTCTTACTTACCAATATTTTTACGCAAAACTTTCATTTTCATGCTAAGAAAACACCACCTTCAGTGGAGTTTCGTTTATATGATGAGGTTAAGGAGATGTCATTCTTTGAGTTTTGTGAAGTATGCAAGATACCCTTTGAAGGTAGACTTGATGAACCACGTCGTGAAGACGTTGAAGGGTTTATCACATGATAGCTGTAGGGGAAACTAGGCAAGTTTCAGGGGCAAGAATTACTAGTATACATTTCCCTGTTCTGCGCTACTTTGCTTTATTTCCTAGTAGATGTTTAATTGGTCGCGGGAACTGTGGGAATCTTAGTGCCCCGGATATTGTCATTTTGCGTTATGCTTTGTTTCGGGACACAACTTTTAACTTGGGTGATGTCGTTGCTAAACGATTAAGTCTGAAGCGTACCAAAGGTCCCGTCTTTGGAGGCATCTTTGCTTCTCGCCTTGCTAAACATTTTAGAATACCTATTAGGCATCATGAGAAGGAAGAAAAAAATGCTTGCTCCTGTTTATCTAGATTATAAGATCATCATAGCACATGATTTTATTGTTAAAGACAAGTAGAAGTTGCTTAATTATAAATTAAGGTTTGATAAAAATATTGTGAGATTGTTACCTTGCCTGCACCATCTCTGTTTGATATGTCTTCAGGCATATATCTCGTTACGTCTGATGCCTTCTACAAGTACCAGAGCCAGGCACGAGCTTCAGAGCCTGAGCCGGAGCCACCACTCGATCCTTACCGCCAGTCTGTTTATGGGTGGGATCTGGATGAGCTTACCAACCAGTGGCACCTAGAGGACACATTTCAGTACACTGGAGAGAGTAGCTTCGATCCACGGCCATAGACCAACTTAGGCCAAAAGCCTAAGCTTGGGGGAGTACGTGTTTCTCACCGACATTACATTCATGTTCACACACTTATTCTAGTTGTCGGTGCTCACACTCTTTCATTGTACTATCCATGCTTAGTATCAATTCTTTTTCTTGTGTGCTAGAAAAACCTTAAGAAAAACAGAAAATATTAGTTGTAGCTTTTAGCTAGTTTACTTTCCTTGCTTGTAGTAGTAGTCATTAAAAGAAAACCCAAAAAGTTTTCTAGTTCTTCTTTTGGTTGTTGGGAGCTTTCCCATGTAAATAGTTTCTTTTCTTTTCTTTGGGGTTTAAGAGTAGAAGGCCATGATTGAAAATGCTTAGTGGCTCTCATATGCTTTATTGTAAATTTAACCTTGAGCCATATTACCTTGTGTTCTCTCTTGTATTAAATGTTTGCAGATTCCAGCTTAGTCCAATGCACGTGCACTATTATTATTATCCACACTATTCAGTCATGCGAGTGAAAGGCAATAAGGATGATATATGATGAATTGATTGAGATGAGAAAAGCTGGTATGAACTCGACCTCTCTTGTTTTTGTAAATATGATAGTTCATCGTTCCTGATTCAGCTTGTTATGAATGAAACATGCTTGCAATGGCAATTAGAGATCATAGCTGCTTATGCCATGCTTAATTAGCTGAGAGTTTATAATGGTCCATCTTGCATGCCAACATGATATTAAAATGGTTGTGATGTGGTATGATAGGGTGGTATCCTCCTTTGATCGATTCAAGTGGTCTAACTTGGCACATGTTCACGCATGTAGTTGAAACAAATCAACACAACCTCCACGATATTTATGTTCATGGTGATTTATATCCAACTCATGCTTGCATTCACTCTTGATTAATTTTAATGCATGCTCATGACTGTTGTCGCTCTCTAGCTGGTCGCTTCCTGGTCTCTTTCTAGCCTTCACCTGTACTAAGCGGGAATACTGCTTGTGCATCCACTTCCATAAACCCCAAAGTTATTCCATATGAGTCCATCATACCTTCCTATATGCGGTATTTACCTGCCGTTCCAAGTAAATTTGTATGTGCCAAACTCTAAACCTTCAAATGAAATTCTTTTTTGTATGCTCGAACAGCTCATGTATCAACTAGGGTTGTGTATATCTTCCATGCTAGGTGGGTTATTCTCACGATGAGTGGACTCCGCTCATCATTCATGAGAAAATGGCTGGTAACCGGGATGCCCAGTCCCATGCTAAAAATCATAACAATTAAACAAATCTCCCCTAGGGCTGTTGCTGGTTTGGACGGTACCCGTTGTTTCGGGCTAGCCGTGGAGTGTGCTTGTTGGTGGTTGGGGGAGTATAAACTTTACCATTTTGTTTGGGAACTGCTTATAATGTGCGTAGCATGGGAGATATCAAGATTCTTGGTTGTTATGTTGACAATGAGAGTATACCGCTCAAAATGTTATTCATCTCTATTTAAAAATCGAGCTCGGGCACCTCTACAAATCCCTGCTTTCCCTCTGCGAAGGGCCTATCTATTTACTTTTATGCTGAGTCATCATCCTCTTATAAAAGAGCACCAGTAGGAGAGCACCTCTGTCATTTGCATGTATTACTATTAATTTGCATTGAGCATGATCAGGATTGGATCTCTTTTACCATGAAATACAATGTCTAGTCATCCCTTGATCTTTAAAGGTGCTCTGCATTTATGTTTTGCGGTATCAGAAAGGGCTAGCGAGATACCATCTTGTCATATTATATAATGATTGTTTTGAGAAGTGTTGTCATCCGAGGTTTATTATTATTGCTCGCTAGTTGATTATGCCATTGATATGAGTAGACATGAGACCTGAAAGTTATTGTGAATGTGGTTAGTTCATAATCATTGCTGAAAACTTGAATGCTGGCCTTACATATTTGCAACAACAAGAGCAAACAGAGTTTTTCAAAGTTTTACTTTATCATTTTCAGTTTATCAACTGAATTGCTTGAGGACAAGCAAAGGTTTAAGCTTGGGGGAGTTGATACGTCTCCAACGTATCTACTTTCCCAAACACTTTTGCCCTTGTTTTGGACTCTAACTTGCATGATTTGAATGGAACTAACCCGGACTGACGCTGTTTTCAGCAGAACTGCCATGGTGTTGTTTTTGTGCAGAAATAAAAAGTTCTTGGAATGACCTGAAAATCCACAGAGAATTGTTTTGGAAATTGTAAAAAATATCTGCGGAAAGACCCACGTCAGGGGGCCCACACCCTGTCCACGAGGGTGGGGGGCGCGCCCCCTGCCTCATGGGCCCCCTGATGCTCCACCCACGTATCCTCGGACTCCATATATTCACTTTCGGGAAGAAAAAAAATCAGAGAGGAAGAATTATCGCGTTTTACGATACGGAGCCGCCGCCAAGCCCTAATCTCTCTCGGGAGGGCTGATCTGGAGTCTGTTCGGGGCTCCGGAGAGTGGAGATCGTCGCCATCGTCATCATCAACCTTCCTCCATCACCAATTGCATGATGCTCACCGCCGTGCGTGAGTAATTCCATCGTAGGCTTGTTGGACGGTGATGGGTTGGATGAGATTTACCATCTAACCGAGTTAGTTTTGTTAGGGTTTGATCTCTAGTATCCACTATGTTCTAAGATTGATGTTGCTATGACTTTGCTATGCTTAATGCTTTTCACTAGGGCCCGAGTGCCATGATTTCAGATCTGAACCTATTATGTTTTCATGAATATATGTGTGTTCTTGATCCTATCTTGCAAGTCTATAGTCACCTACTATGTGTTATGATCCGGCAACCCCGGAGTGACAATAATCGGGACCACTCCCGGTGATGACCGTAGTTTGAGGAGTTCATGTATTCACTATGTGTTAATGCTTTGGTCTGGTACTCTATTAAAAGGAGGCCTTAATATCCCTTAGTTTCCACTAGGACCCCACTGCCACGGGAGGGTAGGACAAAAGATGTCATGCAAGTTCTTTTCCATAAGCATGTATGACTATATTCAGAATAGATGCCTACATTACATTGATGAACCGGAGCTAGTTCTGTGTCACCCTAGGTTATAACTTTTACATGATGAATTGCATCTGACATAATTCCCCATCACTGATCCAATGCCTACAAGCTTTTCCCATATTGCTAGTTGATTATTTACTTTTCCGCTGCTACTATTACAAAAACTACAAAAACACTACCGATACTTTTATTGCTGTTACCACTATTTCCATACTACTTTGCTACTAAACTACCTTGCTGCAGATACTACGTTTCCAGGTGTGGTTGAATTGACAACTCAACTGCTAATACTTAAGAGTATTCTTTGGCTCCCCTTGTGTCGAATCAATAAATTTGGGTTGAATACTTTACCCTTGAAACTGTTGCGATCCCCTACACTTGTGGGTTATCAGTCGGCCTCTCCCCTTCCTCCTTTATATACGGGGGCAGGGGAGTCTCCCTTTCTCTTTTGGAAGCAGAGCTTCAAAAGATGGAGTTACTGATACGTCTCCAATGTATCTATAATTTTTGATTGTTCCATGCTATTATTTATGAAGCCTTGGATGTTTAATGGGCTTTATCATTCACTTTTATATCATTTTTGGGACTAACCTACTAACCCAAAGGCCCAGTCCAGATTGTTGTTTTTTTGCCTATTTCAGGGTTTTGTAGAAAAGGAATATCAAACGGAGTCCAAACGGAATGAAACCTTCACGAGAGATATTTTTGGAGGAAATCGCGCTCGGGAAACGTCAGGGCCAAGTCAGGGGACGTAGGGCCAGCCCTCGAGGGTGGGGGGCGCGCCCCCCTTCCCAGGGCGCGCCCCTGCCTCGAGGCTGTCCCATATGGCCCCCGGTGCCCTCCTTCTTCCTATATATACCTACGTACCCCAGAAACTCCATACGTAGAGAGAAAACCCTAATTCCACCACCGTAGCTTCTGTTCCCGTGGAGATCCCATCTTGGAGCCTGTTCTGGGAGGGGGATCCATCACGGAGGCCTTCATCATCATCATCATCGCCCTCACCATGAGTTGTGACTAGTTTACCACAGACCTTCAGGTCCATAGCTAGTATCAAGATGGCTTCTTCTCTCTCTCTAGATCTCAATACAAAGTTCTCCTCGGTCTTCGAGGAGATCTATTCGATGTAATCTCTTTTTGCGGTGTGTTTGTCGAGATCTGATGAATTGTGAGTTTATGATCAAGGTTATCTATGAAAGATATTTGGTTCTTCTCTGAACTTTGTATGCGTGCTCATAATATCCTTGCAAGTATCTTCGAATTATTGGTTTGGTTTGGCCTACTAGATCTATAGTTCTTGCAATGGGAGAAGTGCTTGGCTTTGGGTTCAATCTTGCGGTGTCCTTTCCCAGTGACAGTAGGGGCAGCAAGGCACGTATTGTATTGTTGCCATCAAGGATAAAAAGATGGGGTTTTCATCATATTGCATGAGTTTATCCCTCTACATCATGTCATCTTTCTTAGGGCGTTACTCTGTTCGTATGAACTCAATACCCTAGATGCATGTTGGATAGCGGTCGATGTGTGGAGTAATAGTAGTAGATGCAGAATCGTTTCGGTCTACTTGTCTCGGACGTGATGCCTATATACAATGATCTTGCCTAGATAGTCTCATAATTATTCGCTTTTCTATCAATTGCTCGACAGTAATTTATTTACCCGCCGTAGAATACCGCTATCATGAGAGAAGCCACTAGATAAAACTATGGCCCCCGGGTCTATCTTTATCATATTACTTTCCCGTCAACTAGCCAATTTCTGTCGCAGTTGTTTATTTGCTTTCTTTACTTTTTGTTTCTATATCAAAAATACCAAAAATATTATCTTATCATCTCTATCAGATCTCACTCTAGTAAGTGACCGTAAAGGGATTGACAACCCCTTATCGCGTTGGCTGCGAAGTTCTTATTTGTTTATGTAGGTGTGAGGGACTGTCGCGTGGTCTCCTACTGGATTGGTACCTTGGTTCTCAAAAACTGAGGGAAATACTTACGCTACTGTGCTGCATCTCCCTTTCCTCTTCGAGGGAATACAACGCAAGCTCAAGAGGTAGCAGTTACCTAGAGATGGAAAATTTAGAATTAACAATACAAACAATACAAATTGTCTCTCACGTCCATTCTTTTATTAAAGACCCAAAGACACACAAGTTGACAATTGTTTTAGCCGTGTGCGGTGCCATCCTCCATAGTTACACACCTCGGTCATATCGGTACAGTGCTTAGGCGAAGCCCCACGCCGGTAACTTCATCATCACCGTCACCATGCCGTCGTGCTGACGTAACTCTCCCTCAGCCTCAACTGGATCAAGATTACGAGGGACGTCAGTGATACGTCCAAAACGTATCTATAATTTCTGCTTGCTCCATGCTTATTTTGTGTGATATTGCTATGATATTTATGCACTTCCATACACTTTTGATCATATTTGGACTAACCTATTAACTCAGTGCACCCCAGTGCCAGTTTATGTTTTCTGCTGTTTTTGTATTTCAGGTTTTCCCATTACTTAAATTGCCAGAAAAATTCCGGGAAAAATATATAAAAAATCAGTGCTCCAGAAGCTTCCACGCGCCAGAAGTGGGGCCAGAGGGGAGCCAGGGGCAGCCGAGGCGGCCTGCCCACGCGGCCCCCCTCCTGGCCGCGCAGGGGGGGCGCCTGGGCCCCCCTCTCCGCCTCTGGTGACCCCTTTTGGCATATATTTACCTCCCGTCCCGAAACCCTCGAGGACGGAACCCTTTTTCGCGATCTCATCTCTGTTCCGCCACCGCTGTGCTTCCAAGATCGGGAGCACCAGGAGAACTCTTCCCGGCACCTTGCCGGAGGGGAGAACCACCACCGGGAGCTTCTCCACCACTATGGACGCTTCCCGGATGAGTTGTGAGTAGTCCCCCTTGGACCATGGGTCCATGACTAGTAGCTATGTGATGTTCTCCTCCCCTCTTTGTTCTTCATCGATTAGACCTCGTGAGCTGCCCTACATGATCGAGGCACATATGTAATCTTTATGCTGTTGCTATGCTGAGTTTGCTGGGATCCGATGGATTATGAGATTATGTTCAGATTGTGTGTGAGTAATATATTTGATTCACCTCTTTTATATTTATGTTCTTGAGTAATTCTTGCATGTTCTCCGTTGCTATTTATTGCTTTGGCCGAGTAGTAGGTAGTAACTCCAAGAGGGAACGTTATGCTTGATTGTGGGTTCATGCCCCTCGATGACTAGCTTGAGTGACAGAAACATGAGTCTAGGGGATGTGCTGTTGCCACAAGGGGGAAAACAACGGTGCTTGTACTTGCGGGTGCAAGGATTGTTTACTTTACGCAAAGTTCTTTTAATGCAGTTGTCTGTTGCTTTGAGTTTACACTTTGGGTGGGACTCACAACTTAATACCAGCGAGATGTTCTGGATAGATATCTCAAGGTGGATGATTAGTAGTAGATGCAGATGGATTTCGGTCTACTTGCCTTGGCGTACCGCCCATGCTTTTGAGCCTCTACCTTTCTTTGCAGCATAGTTAGCATTGGTTTGCACACATAATCCTGTCAATTGCCCAGCTGTAATTTGTTTACCTCGCTTAGCTGTTTTATCGTCTTTTGGGAGAGAGACATCACTAGTGAACATCATGGGACCCCGGTCCATATTACCATCACTGATCACACCCGCTATTTATTTCCTGTTCTTATTTCCTAGTTGCAGTCATACCTATCACTATTATCTCTTGCGTTTGATCCTTTGTAAACGACAAGGCCGGAGGGATTGACAACCTCTCTGTACTCGTTGGGAGCAAAGTTATTTGTATCTGTGTGCAGGTCCTGTCAAGCAAAAGTATCTGGCGCTATTGACACCTTCTTGTCGACCCTCGGAGTCTCACGGGATTCGATCCTTGGTATCTTTGCCAAGGGAAAACTGCCGCTACGCTACATCTCAACCTTCCACTTGGGGTAACCAACGAGGGGCGAGAAGCCATCAAGCAAAGTTTTCTGGCGCCGTTGCCGGGGACTCCACTCTTCAAGATAGGGGAGTTGCATGCTATCGTTTATCTTTGCTTTTTAGTCTTGTTAGTTTACCTTTCAGTTTTCTTTATGTCTTTTCACTAGTTTTGCTTAATGGAAAACAACAAAAATATGAGAGAGCTTTATAAGCTCTACCTTGCTTTGGGACATGATGTGTTTGAAGAGAAAATTAAAAAACCTATGGAACTTTATTATTTGCATAACAATCATGATGGTGGTGATGTTATTAGTATGCTTTCTTTGAATATCAATATTGCTAATGACATGGAAAGCTCTAAGCTTGGGGATGACACATTTGATGAACATGATATTTTTAGTCCCCCAACTTTTGAAGAGAAAATTTACTTTGATGATACTTTGCTTCCTATATATGATGAATATGATGTTTTCAGTCCACCTACTATTGAGGATAAAATTTAATATGATTATGATATGCCTCCTAAATACAATGATTACCATGATGGTTATGATTGCTTTACTCTCACTATTCCTAATAAGAAAGATTTTGCTTATATGAAGAGTAATGATACCTTTTTGCATGTGGATCATGGTAACAATGCTTTATCTGATGCTTATATTTTTGAGTTTATTCGTGATCCCACTAAAAATTATTATGAAAAGGGAACATATGCTTATATATATTTCAATAATATCAAGTTCCCTCTCTTTATGTTGAAGGTTTTGAAGCTGCACTTGTTTTGTCTTCCTATGCTTATTGCTTTGTGCTTCAATGAATTATTGTATTGCAATATTCCTATGCATAGGAAGCATGTTAGGCTTAAATGTGTTTGGTATTTGCTTCTTAATGCTCTATTTTGTTCTTCAACTCTTATTCCTACGAGAGCATCATTAAAGTCTTAAGCCTATCTTTATGGCTATAAAGAAAGAGCTCTAGGGAGACAACCCTTGTTATCTTTGCTTTCAGTTTGTTCTTTCAGTTTTAGTGGTCTTGATGTTTGTTACTACTGTAGCAACATCATTGTATCTTTATTTTTCAGCTTTGTGCCAAGTTTAGCCTCCGATTGCAAGAAAGTTCAAAAGTTCTGACGTGCAGTCCAGAAAACAGATTCTGTCCTTGGACAGAAAAATTCGGATAAAATCACCAGATCATCTATTTGGTCTGAATTTTTTCGACAGCGTGCTCTAACAATTGGCTTTCGGGCATCTGTTTTGAGTTTTTTTAATTTGAGTTGCAGAAGTGCCCCGAAATAATTATTTACTACCTGCTGGTCTGTTTTTCACAGATTCTGTCCTGTTTTGCCTTTTCTTTGTTTTGCAAACCTTGAGCTTGCTTTTTCTTTGCAAAAACCTTTTGGCAATCTTGAGAAACAGTAGATCTTCAAGATTATCCTTATTTCGAGCAGGGAAAAGTTATTTTATTATGGGTACTAACCTCGCTAATCATATTATGATGAGTTATGTATGAAGGGAGTTTTCAAGTGTGCGAGGGAAGATGATAAAAAGATTCAGGAGGGTCAAACGCTCAAGCTTGGGGATGCCCCCGTGCACCCCCAAGAAATATTCAAGAAGACTCAAGCATCTAAGCTTGGGGATGCCCCCGTGCATCCCCTTCTCCATCAACAATTATCAGTTCGTCTTTCGTTCCACTATATTTTAATCACTTCATGCGTTATGTGCTATGCTTGGAGCGTCTTGCTTTTAGTTTCCTTTTTAGTTTTCTTTAGCTTTTCATAACGAGTTAGAACCCAGCTTTCTTTGTGTGGGAGAGAAACACATTCCACTTCAACCTAGAACACAACATAGGATTTTCATGCTTATCTTTGCTGTGTGTGTTCTTTGTCTTTCCATAGCTACTGTCATGTTTAGCTCTTAGTTTTCATGCTTTTCTTTTAAAGAGCTTTTGTTTAGTTGGTTGCTGAACTCTCTTGAGTTTTCATGTTTATATTGTTAAGAGAATTTGTCTGTTGCACTGAGTTGTGTGTCTTAACTTAAAGAAGGTAATTGAGGTTGCTATTTAATTTTAGCATTAACTTGCAATAGTTTTGAGGTATTGCCATGAGTAATGTCTGAACTTTTGGTGTCAAGAGCTTTAGCCTATTAGTGATAGATGTCGTATTTTGGGCAATCCATGTTTATTTTCGAAAACCTACAAAATAGTTGAGAACTTTAGCTACTAAATGGATCACTAATCTTTGGAGGGATCGAATATTAGAGTACACTCACGTACCATGGGTCGAGGATGCGCAAGGGTAACCAAACCCCCATACACACCTCCTCGGGGTACTTGTCTCTATGTGAACCTCCTAATTAGATTGAGAGTTACCGATAATAAGTGCATGAGTTCTTCGGACTAATGTGAGTATTCGAAGGTTGACACTTCCACCTATCCATATTTTTCTAGCCTCTTCGGTACCGTGCATTGCCCTTTCTCACCTCGAGAGTTGGCGCATACTTCGCCGGTGCATCCAAATCCTTGGCACGATACGCTCTGTCATCATAAGCCTCATTATATCCTTCCTCAAAACAGCCACCATACCTACCTATCAAGGCATTTCCATAGCCTTTCCGAGATACATTGCCATGCAACATCCATCTTCTCATGACTTGATCTTCATGTCATACATGCTTTTTGCTTGATCGATGAGCCGCATGCTAGTTGGGCCTTGCGCTAATCATTGCTACATGACACGCTAGTATCATTGCATATCCTGCTACACTGGCAGAGGCATACATTTGCATACATCATGATAGTTTCATTTTCTTTATGTTGAGTACTTTTGTAAAGTGTGAAAGATCTTCTGTACCTCTTGTAATACATAGAGTGTTGCCCCTAAAGTGAGCAAAAGATCCCAAAGAGGACAAAATCAAAAGATCCAAAGAGGACAAATGAGAGATAAATAGAAAGAGCCATTGAGGCCACAAAATAAAAAAAAGAGAAAAAAAGAGAAAAAGAAATAAAAAGAGAGAAGGGGGCACACTACTATTTCTTTTGAGAGATCCACACTCGTACTCCATCTTATACCTTGTACTCCATAGAGATTATCATTCATGCATATAGCTATGTGGGGACCTTTACACTATAGAACTTGGCTTGTATATTCCAATGATGAGCCTCCTCAAAAGAGCTCTAGGTTTTCTTGAGCAAGCAAGTTGGATGCACCCCCACTAGTTCCATTGGAGAGCTTACCTTAGCTCATATGTGCATCCATTGCATGGCAATCCCTACTCCTCACATCATATCTATCATTTGGCTTTCTCTCGCCGATGATTGTCCTCATTGATGTGAGCCTTTCACACCTTTTTGTCTTCCCCCTCTATCATTTCTCTCTTTGCCATCCTAAGTGTCGACTTTCTTGCTTACGCTCATCCATTGCATGAGTGCTCAAAATATCGAAAGGGAGTGGATCATTTTGACTTGTACCTGGCTGACGGTCTGGGGATGAGTCAAGATAAGATTCCAAAGAAGACCAAGTGTGAAACTTTAGCAGATTAAGTTCTCAACAATACAAAAACTATGTTTTACTCTCTCATATATCCCTATCCCCTTTCTTGCACGCAAACACCATTTGGAGACATTCGAGTCACGGACAGCGAGAGCTCTTGCACCTTTATGTTCTTATGTTACTTGTTACAATGCTAATATAGACTCTTGCTTGTTATGACTTGAATTGGATTACATGACTTGATTGCTTTACTTAAAAGTTCTTATATGGTTGATAGCATGTCACCACAGAAATTATGCTTGTTATCATTTATCTACTCGAGGACGAGCATGAATTAAGCTTGGGGATGTTGATACGTCCAAAACGCATCTATAATTTCTGCTTGCTCCATGCTTCTTTTGTGTGAAATTGCTATGATATTTATGCACTTCCATACACTTTTGATCATATTTGGACTAACCTATTAACTCAGTGCACCCCAGTGCCAGTTTCTGTTTTCTGCTATTTTTGTATTTCAGGTTTTCCCATTACTTAAATTGCCAGAAAAATTCCGGGAAAAATATATAAAAAATCAGCGCTCCAGAAGCTTCCACGCGCCACAAGTGGGGCCAGAGGGGAGCCAGGGGCAGCCCAGGCGGCCTGCCCACGCGGCCCCCTCCTGGCCGCGCCGGGGGGGCGCCTGGGCCCCCCTCTCCGCCTCTGGTGACCCCCTTTGGCATATATTTACCTCGCGTCCCGAAACCCTCGAGGACGGAACCCTTTTTCGCGATCTCATCTCTGTTCCGCCGCCGCCGCGCTTCCAAGATCGGGAGCACCAGGAGAACTCTTCCCGGCACCCTGCCGAAGGGGAGAACCACCACCGGGAGCTTCTCCACCACCATGGACGCTTCCCGGATGAGTTGTGAGTAGTCCCCCTTGGACCATGGGTCCATGACCAGTAGCTATGTGATGTTCTCCTCCCCTCTTTGTTCTTCATCGATTAGACCTCGTGAGCTGCCCTACATGATCGAGGCACATATGTAATCTTTTATGCTGTTGCTATGCTGAGTTTGCTGGGATCCGATGGATTATGAGATTATGTTCAGATTGTGTGTGAGTAATATATTTGATTCACCTCTTTTATATTTATGTTCTTTCTTGCATGTTCTCCGTTGCTATTTATTGCTTTGGCGAGTAGTAGGTAGTAACTCCAAGAGGGAACGTTATGCTTGATTGTGGGTTCATGCCCCTCGATGACTAGCTTGAGTGACAGAAACATGAGTCTAGGGGATGTGCTGTTGCCACAAGGGGGAAAACAACGGTGCTTGTACTTGCGGGTGCAAGGATTGTTTACTTTACGCAAAGTTCTTTTAATGCAATTGTCTGTTGCTTTGAGTTTACACTTTGGGTGGGACTCGCAACTTAATACCAGCGAGATGTTCTGGATAGATATCTCAAGATGGATGATTAGTAGTAGATGCAGATGGATTTCGGTCTACTTGACTTGGCGTACCGCCCATGCTTTTGAGCTTCTACCTTTCTTTGCAGCATAGTTAGCATTGGTTTGCGCACATAATCCTGTCAATTGACCAGCTGTAATTTGTTTACCTCGCTTAGCTGTTTTATCGTCTTTTGGGAGAGAGACATCACTAGTGAACATCATGGGACCCCGGTCCATATTACCATCACTGTTCACACCCGCTATTTACTTCCTGTTCTTATTTCCTAGTTGCAGTCATACCTATCACTGTTATCTCTTGCGTTTGATCCTTTGTAAACGACAAGGCCGGAGGGATTGACAACCTCTCTGTACTCGTTGGGAGCAAAGTTATTTGTATCTGTGTGCAGGTCCTGTCAAGCAAAAGTCTCTGGCGCTATTGACACCTTCTTGTCGACCCTCGGAGTCTCACGGGATTCGATCCTTGGTATCTTTGCCAAGGGAAAACTGCCGCTATGCTACATCTCAACCTTCCACTTGGGGTAACCAACGAGGGGCGAGAAGCCATCAGTCAGCAAGCTGAACGTGTGCATATGGTGGAGGTGCCGTGTGTTCTGTACTTGATCGGTTGGATCGCGAAGACAGTTTCATTCACGTTAAATTGGGCACCATCTAAATCCGTTGAGACAACACCTTGTGAACTGTGGTTTAGCAAGAAACCCAAGTTGTCATTTCTTTACAACAACCACGTTACTAAACGCTTCCTGTCGGGGAACGAATCCACGAGCACCTATGGGACCGGCGGACCGAGCCCCTTTCAGTTCGGCAGGGGCAAAGATCGCGCAAAGAGCGGATCGAGGCGAAACACACGAGCAGTTTACCTAGGTTCGGGTCGCACGGATGCGTAAAACCCTACTCCTGCTTTGTGGTTTGTATTGAGTTCTTGCTCGGGAGCGCTGAGTGCTACAGTACACACCAGCAGCTAACGAGACCGAGCGTGAGTGTTCTCTCCCCCTCTTCCTTTTTTCTTTCTACGTTGCGCATGGGCCTCCTTTTATATGATCAAGGGGTCACCGACAGGTGGCAACGTAGACAAGGGTAAAAATGGAAAGATGTTACGGTTGGTACAACTACCTGTTACAGTGTATCATACCTAACTCTGACGGCAGGGGACAAGGGCATTAAATGCCCATCTGCGTCGCCCAAATAGTGCAAAAGGGACCGTCAGGGACGCCACCGCTCGCCACGATGGCAATCTTGTCAGCACCGCTTGCCACCGCGCACCGCTGGCTGCACAGCCTCCCGCCACGTACACCTGGAAGGGTCCCAGAGCGACACGTTGGTGGATGTGCTGGAGCGCGGGTACAGAGTGGTAGCTTGCCGCGGCAAGCGCCTTGCCACGGTCGTTGTCTTGTCGCGTCCGGGAGGCTTGTCGCTCACCGGGCCTTGCCGGGACGCGTGGCGCGTAGCGGCAAGTTCCTTGAGATGCCTTGGTTGGCTTTCCCGGCAAGCTCCTCTTGCCGGGGTCTTGTCTCCTTGGCTTGAATACTTTGTTCTTGAATGGCTCCAAAGGAACCACGGAGGACCTTGGCGGTCACCCGGCAAGCCTTGCCGCGGGATGCTGCGACTGCCCGTGCACAAGTTCGGGATACTAGGATACCCCTACTCTAGTGCACCGACAGGAGCCCCCGGGCCTGGGCCATACACGGTGCCGAGCACTGTTGGGCCAGGCCCAAAACAGGGCACTGGCACGCGCGGCTTGGATTACGCCGTATCTCTCTCCGTATCCACCGCGGCCTCTCCGAACGACGCGCGTTGAATGCGGCGTCGTGGGAGAGATCGTGGGTGGTTTCTTTATTCGGAAAGGCGGAACGTCCGCCCCCTCCCTCTTTATAAGCAGGGGAAACAGGGGCAGCTCACCCACTCGCCGGTTGCTATTCTAAACTCGGAAACCTCCGCCGCTCCCCCTTCTTCCCAAAGCTGAAAGAGAGCAGCGCCCTGCCCCCCATCGCCACCAGCACCACCAACGCCGTCGACCTCCCCCACCACTTCCACCATGGCTCCGAAAGCCGACAAGGGGAAGGTTGTGAAGTCGACCGAGGCGCAGCGGCTCGCGGCGCTGCGAAAGGAGCGGGCAATCTCCCCCCCCAAGCTCGTCGCGAGGGAGCTGAGGGAGTATTACTACCTCTTCTGGTCGACGGAGACGCGAGCGCATCCGCGCACGAAGGTACTTCCAGCCGTCTCTTTGGAAATGGCTCCGAATGGATATCCCTTCTTCGCCTTGTTCTTCTACTGCGGGCTCTGTCCGCCTTTATCTGAGTTTTTCTGCGATCTTATGAACACCTACGGGTTCCGCCTCCTTGACTTCACCCCCAATGTTGTTCTGACCATGGCAGTTTTCGCACATCTCTGCGAAAAATTTGTCGGAGTCTATCCAAACGTAGCCCTTTTTCGCCACTTCTTTATGCCCCGAGTCGAGAGAGGAGAGCCTCTATCCGGCCGAATCGCCTGGATCTCGAGAGCCGGCAAGAAGGAAGCTTATCTGGAGGGGGAGTTCCGCGGCAAGTGGGAGGAATGGAGAGCAGACTGGTGCTGGATTGTCGAGGAGAACCCGCAGCCGTTTACCGCCCAGCGCCAAACCCCAGTAGCGCGCGGCAGCGATTGGAGCAACGTGGCCCCGAAAGACGATAGGCTGAAGATTGCCGTCACCCGGATCCAACGCCTTAGGCTTACCGGGCTCACTGTAGGTGCGGTTGGCGCAGATTTTCTTCGCCGCCGCATCGCCCCCCTGCAGGAGAGGAGGAGACCCGCCTGGGACTTCGAGAATGCGGCGGACATCATGAGGCTGCGCCCGGGCCTCAACTTCAACTTCACTGTTATGGAACTTGACGCAATGCTCCGGGAGCTGTTCAAATACGACCCTCAACATCCCGAAGTGTTCAGGTTGCCGAAGGACGTCGTTCCGCTGTGCAACAACTCCTCGCTCAGCCGCATCCGCGCAATGATGCCGCTGTTCGACTCGCATGGAATTGACCCAACTTTGCAAGAGCCTACAGACGACGTCGTGCAGGAGTTATTTGACGGCTTGGAAGAAGTGCCGGTCCGCTCCGACGAACAAAAAAAGCCTCACTCGCGCCACCTCCGATGCGGAGATGAAACACATCGCCACTAGGCTGGAAGAGGCGGAGGCAGCCGCAGCCGCGGGCGAGTTTGGATTCACCGTGGAGGAGAGGCAGAGGCAGCAGAAGCGGCAAGCCGTGCCGAGCGAGAGGAGCTTGCCCGCGAGGAAGAGCTTGCCGGGCATGACGTCGAGTCGAGCGAGCCCGCCGAGGATACGAGCGGCTCGTTGGAGATCAACTCCTCTTCCTCCTCATCTTCGGATAGCTCGCCGCAAGCAGAGCCCCCAGCTCCACCAAGAAGGCGTCTCCGCAAGGCTGGGGACGTAGCGGAGTGGCGGGCGAGTCGACAGTCGCCGCGCCGCGTGACACGCTCCACCGTGGCAAGCACTGTTGCCGCGGGAGCACCTCACGCTGCTGCGGCAACTGGAGCGGGGTCCTCCCGGACCACCGCTTCTGCTCCTGCCGCTTCTCACGCCGCGGCGGCAGCCGGAGCGGTGTCGTCTCGGACCACCGCCACTGCTTCCGCCAAGCGGCCAAGGGAACCTACTCCTCCGCCTCCTCGCGCCGGAGGAGAGCCGGACTTCGACTTCTCCGCGTTCAGCTCCGACGAGGAAGAAGAAGAGTAAGATCCTTTGCTGTACTTGTAGTTCTTCAATTCTTGCTGTTTTGTCTTGTATCTCATTTGCTTTACTCCGAACCTATTCCTTTTTAGGACTCTGGCCCAGAGAGCGGCGAAGAGAGCCAAGGTCCCGGCGCGCCCAAAGGAGGTGATTATCGTCGAGGACGAACCCACCGCGACATCAGAGGGTGTGCCCGAGAGCACCTTGCCGGACCCGGCAACTATTCTCCAGAGCAACCCCCAGCGGAGCCCCCAGCGTAAGTATATGGTCCGCTTTCCGCTGTTAGGCGCACATGGATGCTCTTTCTTTGCTGAAATCTGATTGTTGGTTTGTGTATGAGCGGAGCAGCCCCACCAGGAGCGCCCGGAGGCCGCCCCCGACATGCCATCTGCTTCGACTACGCCGCCAAGGGAGAGTTCTCCGACAAGGGAGAGTTCTCCGCCAAGGGAGAGTTCTTCGGCAAGGGACAGCACCAGCGGCCCCCCGGCGGCGGAGACTACGACTGCAGAACCCGGTACAGGTAATCCTCTCGCTTCAAAACTTCCCTTGGGTCCTTCTTCTTTTGATCTTCTTTTTGGATATTTGCTTGACTTTTCTCCCTTTTCCGGCCGTCAGACCCATCTGCTGCGGAGCAGATGGAGACCGAGGTTGCTGGCGAGGAGAAAACCACCGAGGCCGCCGACGACGCCGCCGCCATCGAAGAAGCAGCCGACGCTGATGATCCCGTCGGCGAAGAGGCCGGCAAAGCTGCCGCCGCATAAGCTGGCGGGGGGTCCAGCGATCGCACTGACGGCCCTGAGGCCGCAGGAGCGCCAGGCGCTACGCCGACCGCCGATCCTTCCGTCGCTGCCGCAGCGTCAGGCTCCGAAGAGCCCCAGCCAGGCGTCTACCTGAAGGCCGGCGATGGCGTCTTCATCAACCTCCCCTAGGCGTCAATCTCCAGGGCGCCGGTCGAAGGAGAAAGCTTCGATGGAGTGGTGCTCGCCTCCGCTGGGCTGACGGTGGTTGATGCGCCGAGCAGCAGCAGCGGCGAGCCTGAGGAGGAGCGGCTGCTGCGGAAGCTGGTGTCACTCTACCGCACTCGGCAGGCCAAGATGGAATCCCGAGAGGCGCTTGTCGCGAAGGCGGGAGTGGACATCGAGAAGCGCGCGGAGGAGCTCCGGGGTCTTAACCAGGAAGCTCTCCAGTCCCTGGCAGAGGAGCGGGCGCAACTCGCCGAGGAGCAAAAGGCCTTCCTCCTCGAGAGGGCTGAAGTCGAAGAACAATAGCGGCGTGCCGCTGAGAAGCTGTCTGCGCAGGAGGGCGAGCTGGCGCAGCGGAAGGTTAACCTTGACAGCCACGAGGAGGAGCTTGTTGCGCGCGAGCAAACATTCGGCGGAGCCCTCAAGCAAGCAGAGGATGCTGCCGCAGCTGCCAAGGCCGCCAAGAAGGAGCTGGAGATGAAGGTGGCGCGGCTGGAGGCCGATCTCAAGGCGAGCAGTGAAGAACTTGCCGCGCTCAAGCATGAGCGGGAGAAGGACGCCTACAGCTTGTTAGAGCTACAGGTTCGTCTCGCCGAGAAGCGCAAGGAACTTGGCGCCGCCAAGGACTCCAACGCAGATCTTGAGTTGAAGCTGACTACTTTGACCAAGACACTGGACGACGCCAGGGAGCAGGAGGTGGCCTTGAAGAAGAAGATCAAAGCCGATGAGGCACTGCTGGCGAGTGGTGCTACCGCCTAGAACACTTTTAGGGAGAATGTGGAGCACTGGACGGAGGGTCTCGTGGATGCTACCGCAGACATTGACAGGGAGCTGGCGCAGCTGGGGATGGAGGATCTCGGGTATCCCTCCGATGAGAGCCTCCAACCCAGCGCCAAGCTCACCTTGTTCTTCAAAGGCGTGGCGACGGCCCTCCAACGACTCCGGGAGAAGATTCCAAAGCAGCTGGCCGACGAGTCGCGCAAGATCTGCGCGGGAGCTCTTCAAAAGGTGTTGGTGAAGGTGGCCTTCTGCAACCCGGGCCACAACATCACCAACGTCCTCAAGACCCTGCCGCCGGATGCTGATCTGGAAGCGCTCAAGACCCTTGTCGCACCCATTGTGGACAAGGTGAGCGGGATCAAGAGGATTGAGGGCGATCGCGTAGACTAGGCCGCCCGTTTTCTTCTTTTCTTGTCGCTGCTGGTCATGTTATGAGAACAATCTGTTAGAGCCGCGACAAGCTACCTTGTAATATAACTCTATTTTGGGTAATGATTGCAACGTTATTTCCTTTACTTGATTCCTTCCTTTGTATGTTTTTGCCCTACGCTTTTAGGGAACTTGCCGGCGCAGGCACCTTAGCCGCGAGCGCTGAGTGCGGGACGTCAGCAGCCTGCTGGTGGTGCCGTTACCGACAAGAAACCTTTTCGCAACTAGTCGCAGCACGCTTAAGTTGTTGAGCGGACTCGAAACAAAGTAACACTACAAGAAATATGTCAACTTGTGACCTTGACTATTGGTCACTGAATGGTCATTATTTTCCATTTGTGACCTTTTTGTGACCAAAAACAGATGGTCAAAAGCTGGCCGTCATAAACTGACTATAGCGACCTTCTCTGTGAGAAGGTCATAGACGTTTATGACCAAAATATGTCTACTGTCTTGTTTTGGTCACTAGCAGCCTCCCCAGGCCACGTAGGCATCCGACGTGGCAACCTGATGTGGCACAAGTATCAGCCCGGTCCAATTCGTTGTTTTACATGGGCCGAGCCCAATAATTCGGCCTTTTATATATTTTTCCCTATGAATTTTGTGTCGGTTTCATGGGCCAAGCCCAACATTGCTACATTTTTTATTGTTGGCCCATGGTCTTTTATTGTTTATTGATTTTCTATTTTCAGCCATTATATATTAAAGCTGGTCCCACTAGTCAGATGGGTCCCACTTGTCATGATTATCTCTCAAATTGGTCCCACATGTCAGAAATGTACAAATTTGACAGATTATTTTCATAAGTGGCCCCATTGGTCAAGTTTCCATTTGACAAGTTTTCAAATCACATACATAATCAAAAAGCACACATAAAATTCATCAAATATACCACTAAATAAATCCATTACAATCTTTACAACACATACATATATGCTACAATATATGCTACAATATGCTACTCTTCACTGAGTAGGACTTGATGGCTTCACACTTCATGGCTTCACACTTCACACTTGAGCTTCTGTAAAACAGGAAAAACCACAACTTTAAATCTCAATTGCAGTATAGGCCATATACAGAAGTAGTTCAAAGTTGAAACAACATCAATTAAACAAACGCACACAGAAACATATGAGTCAAAATGCAGTATAGGCACAGGACAAGGACACTCCTATTATCAAACAGTAGCCAATGAGGGATCCAATAACTTATAATCAAGAATTGACAGCAAATGCCATGTACATAAATAGTATGACTAACACTAACCAGTATGCGTTCATGGAGTGACTAAGATGTTCTCACTAGCTAGGATTTTTTGGTATATAATATACTGACAAGTGCAACTCTCTAAATTGATCATAGAAATGAAAAGAACTGTAAGAACGAGTTTCAGAATCCAAGCATGTCAAATTTTAAGCACCAGCAGAATAGATCTAACCAACCAGACCATGATCATCATGCATCAGGATTTATGGTTCTAGCAAAACAGTAATAAGATGGACCATGATCATCATGCATCAAGCATACCATCTACTACAATAAGAGGTCCAGATGCTCCAGGAACTGGAGGGAGTATGCACTTCGGCAGTCGTGCAGTAGCTAGGGATTGAGGAGGATGAGCTTGCTATATCCATTGTACCTGGGTCATATTTAGGCGCACAATTAGCTAATATGTCAACATTTAGTTACCATGAACATAAAACAATGAACTCGGATAAGCATTAGTAGTGTAGTACAGAATGTATCACTATAGCTTTGGGAAATAGTTAAGTCTTGTGGGTATCTAGTTTACTTGCATATGGCCAACACTAACTTGTATGACTTCGTTCAATAACTAAAAAGTACACAGTAGCTGACAATGTATAGTTTACACATATAAACCGAAGATTCAGCAAAGGCATGTTGATAAAACAGTGAAAACAATGGTATCTGGTATACTTCCATGCATGAGTAGTTCTTAATATGCATATTCATCATTACAGCAACCTATAACCACCTATGCTCATTGTTACATATCTATGCATAGTTCAAAAAAATGACCTGATCTACTTCAAATCCCACACTTCGGATTTACTTCAAATTTTAACACACAACATAGAAGTAATTCACCATAGAGAACATATAAATGGGCATGGGGATCTGAGACTCGACGATGACAGCAAACTTCTTGTAGTGAGGCGCTTCTCTATCAAGTCGAGCAAGTGTTCCCACCAAAATTGAAACCTAAATCCAGCGAAGATGAATCAGAAAATTTTACAGCATAACACAATTTAAACGACTTTCCACAGCTAATCAGTTATAATTTTCACATGCATCCTTGTTAAGGATGAACCTCCATATGTAGGGGAATCCACATCAACTCCAGCATGCCGCATAAGACAGATGTGACAAACTCAGTTGCATACTTAATAGGACTTTGTTTCAATGCCGACATAAACAATTTGTTCCAAATTCCTTTTCTAGCTATCATCTACCATGCCAAATGTTGTCACTACTCACTAGTGCTGTTTAGCACATGTCTATTGTTTTTGTATTAACTGGTTGAATAAGTGCATTCCAGATCAAAGGAATATTAACAATTACAACTACTACTAAGTTTATGGTCTTAGTATAGAAAGGTTGGAGCTCAAAAGCTCCTAATTAAGCATCACATTCATCTTACTGAAACCTAAATATTTCTGTTGAGTCGGACACATAGAAATATTTCTGTAAGTGAAAATGCTTTGTTTTACAGGATGGCAAAATAAGAAGATGGTTTGGAACTGAAACCCAAAGCAGATCACTCCGCCCACCTTCATAATCACAGGAACGACAAGCAGTTTTAGACTTGGCCCACCTTCATCATCACAGGAACGACATGTAGTTTTAGATCATAAAACTAATGTTCCAACTTAGCGCTCCATCAGAGAATCAACTAAATTTGCTGGAGCGGGAGCGGCGAACGAACCTCCACACTCGAGGCCATTCTGAAGCCTCACTTTGAACTGCAGGACAGCTGTCCCATCCTTCAAAGTAACAGGGCTATCGAGCTCTTTGACTATGGCATATTTCCTGGCTGGCTCGCTAACAAGGAGACCATAGTCTTCATGGCCATCACTCTTCTCGTGCTTCCATACACCTACATGAGAGATTTATATCAAAACTTGATACAAGAAGTGTTGTGCAAAAACTATTGGTGGAACAACAGATTTTGACAGGAAATGGAGTCAGACATATAACTATCTACCTCAGAAACAATGCAGATAAACAAAGAACAGTAGTCCTAGGTTTAACACAGAAATCCTACCTTCAGTACGGAAATAACAGGGCGCAAAAATCATTGAACAATATGGCAAAAGTTAGAAATTACATGATTTTACAATTAGCATCTACTAATAGCTATACTTTGTTCCATCGGCATTATCAGAATCCCGATCAAGAATCAAGTATATTGAGGTAATTAAGAGCTAGGCGCTGCATTTTGCTTCTATCATTTGTAGCAACAATTTTCATCAACTCTATGCAGAATCATGGAGATATTCATTTAATTGTGCAGGCAATTGCTAGGTAGTAAAGAGCTAAGCGCTGCACTATGTTGCAAGGTGTTTGGTCCAAGGCACAAGGTAGAATCCCATAGGCCAAAACCAATACGCCCGCTAGAATCCCGAGCTGGCACAAGTTAGAACCAACGAAGTTGGGGTTTGGTCCAAGGCACCAGAACGTAGCTTGCCCCATGAGCGCGAGCCAACAGGGCACCCGTGGTTAGTCGGCTAGCTGGACGGGGTACAGACAGAGGAGGGAGAGCCGGCCAGCAGCAACCGCCAAGAGACAAAGCATGAGAGGGGATCCGATCGGAACCTGGGCCGGTCGGCCAGGGCTGGAGGAAGGGGTTGGGGGAATCCATACCAGCGAGCAGAGGAGGCTTCCGTCGTGGTCGTGGACGAGATCAGAGACGTAGACGAGATCAGAGACGCGGACGAGATCAGAGAAGCTGTGCCCGACGATGATGTTGTTGATGGGGATGAAGATGAGTTTGACGAAGAAGCCGGCGAATCCCATGACGATGAACCCGATCGCCGTCTGCGCCGCCACCTTGGTGAATTCTGCGCGCCAAATCAGCGTCAGATCTGGCGAAAGAGGAAAACAAACCGGATCCAGAACGAGGAGAGCGAGCGAGAGCGTCCTTACCCTTGCGGTCAGGCTTGTGGCAGCGCTTGACGAGGCAAACGCTGTCCTTGGCGAACTCGGGAAAGGAGGCACGCCGCCACGGAGAAGGGGGATCCGACGGGTTGTAGCGCAGGTTGAGGTACGGGTATAGGGTTAGGGAAGGGAGGGGGCTTGGGGTGGCGATGCGGTGGGGAAGTGAGGGGGTCTGGGTGGCGATGCGGTGAGGAAGGGTGCATGGAGGCCATGGATGCGGTGAGGAAGGGCTCGCCGGTGGAGCTGATGGGGAGGTGGCGCCGGCGATCTGGAAGGGGGGAGGGGTGGAGACAGAGAGGGGTTTGCGGTGGGGTGGAGACAGAGAGAGTTTGCGGTGGGGAATGGATGGATGGATGTGGGATGAGGAGATAGATGGATGGATGGATATGTGTCATGTGATCGATCCATGGCACAAACATCTCCACCAATGAGAATTAAGCGCACATAATTGTGTGTCTTCTTTAGTTCTCTTATATATTTTTCATCAATGTAAAGAACCTATCAAATATTTATTACAAAATGGTAACATTTTATTTTTAATAATATTAGACCATATTTATGTCCAATAACCAGATGATTGTGTGTCCAAGATTCAACCACTAGCTAGGAACGATTATTCCCGCTGTTTTGACCGTATTTTGAAACGGGCATAAAAATTTCAAAAAATTAATCAAAAAATTGGAAAACCTCCGCATTGTGTCATTATATGTGGCCAAGTTACCAGGAAAAATTATAAACTTGTAATACGACAATTATTTTTAAAAAGTGTTCTCAGAAACGAGCTATCAAGTGTGAAGATTCATGGCTTTCAAGCCAAATGATCAATCTTATGGCCACATTCATGGCATAGTTTGTTCAAATGATCTCATATTGTGCACAAAGGTGCATATTGGAATGGCAAACAATGTTGCCTAAGGAAGTTTTCATTTTCTTTGGACGAAAAATTCATTTTCCATTTTTCGAGTGCCCAAAATGAGGTTTTTTTGTGAAGGACCTCCCAAATAATTGTTGCAAAATTGGACCAAATCATTTTTATAAAATAATAGGCCACATTTAATGCACAATTGACTAAATGGTTGGGTGTAAAAAGTTTTGATCCACCTCTCGTGAAAAAGACAAATTTCGGCCCATTCAGCTGGAAGAGGGTCAAATTTGAACTGTAGTTGCCTTGTAGTTTGCTCTTTATTTTTTACAAAAATCATTTCTAGGTACATAAGTGTAATGCCCCGGATGTATTACTTTCCCTTTTGGGCATATAATATATCTCTGGCTTCATCAATTCCATTTCGAGTTCTTCGTCTTTCGGGTTTTCGTCGTTTTGTTGTGTGCGTGTGTGGCATTCATTCATATCATGTAGTCTTGTGCATCGCATTGCTTTTGTGTTGTCGTTTGCATCCGGTCCCACGCGTTCCTTCCCGTTGTCCGTTTCGCGTTCCGGAGCTCCCTCACGTGTCCGAGGCGTCCCGTAGGCCTACTTTGGTGTTTGGCCATGTAATGTTACCGGTTTGGCGCGAGACTTGTCGTGTGTTGTTGTTTTGGTGTGCGTAACCCGCCTGTCAAATCTCGTCGCGTTTGGAGCTCGTTTGCTACCCCAACAGTTATTCCCGTGTGCTCAAAGTGCCTCCACTTTGAGGCCCAAGACACCCCTCCAACAGCCCACCAAACCAACCCAAACCCCTCCTTTCATCTAGGCCATCCAATTCTGATCGCGTGGCCGAAAACCACACCCCATTTGGACAACCCTAGCTCCTTGTGCCTATATATTTGTCCACTTCCCCCAAATTTTGCCTCAAATCAAGGAAACCCTAGCCCCCTTCTTCTCCTACCTCCAGCCACCGCCACCTCGCCGGAGAGTTCGCCGGAGCTCACCACCACCTCGCCGGAGCTCACCACCACCTCGCCGGAATCCCGCCGGAATTCCTCGCCGGAGCCCCCCTTCTCCACCGCGCCGCCACCACCTCTTCCTCCGGCCGCCTCCACCGCCGCGGGCCACCCCTCCGCGCCGGCCCCGCCTCTTCCCCGCCGGGATCCGGCCTCCGCCGGCGGGATCTCCCAGCGCCCGAGCCCCTTCGCTCGAGGGCGCCGCCAGCCGCTGCCCGATCGTTCGGGGAAGGAGCCCCGATCCAGATCGAAGGCCGCCGCCCGCCTGGGCCACTCCGCTGGCCCATGGCCACCGAACCCTAGCGCATCCCCGTGGGCCTCCCAACCGCCTGGGCCGTTGACCCGATCGCCAGCCTCCTTCGTCCAGGCCGGCTGGGCCCCTCCTCCGCCTGCCCGAGCCGCGCGGGCCTCTCCTTCGACAAGGCCGCCGGCCTCCTTCGTCGGGCCAGGCCGCGCCGAGCCGGGCCTAGGCCTCTCTAGCCGCTGCCTCGCCCGGGTGGGCCGAACCCGCGACCCGCCGGGGCCCGATCCGCCTCTTCTCCAACCCGTGGCCTTTTTTTTTCAGATCTGAGGTTGACCTCTAAATCCTCTAAGTCCCCAGTAACTTTGTTGTCTGATGCAGTTTTCATATGATGATATCTTTTTGTGTGGTGCTCCGATTTGAGTGAATAAGGTGTCCAGATGTTCGTGGAGACATGTACTACATTACATTCCATTGTGCCATGCATGTTTGAGATCACCTAGATGCTTAAATATCTGTTGCAAGAGTGCATCTCGTTATAAACTGCTGTTAGTTGTTGTTTTCATGCCATCTTTGCATAGTGATAACTTGGTGCTCGTTTATCCGAATGATGCAAATGACATGTCCACGTGTTCGTCTTGTCATGATCTACATGTTGATTGCTTAGACTTGCATGATAGATTTAATCTTGCCATGTTTATCCCCATTGCAAAGTGCTATGTGGCTGTTATGTTGTTAAACTTGTTATGAGATGTCATTTTGAGGAGCTCATTGCTATCATTGTGATTGTCCCCATGATGCATGCTTAGGTGTTTTGGATTCACCATCATGTGTACTTTGATGTGGTGCTTACAACTTGCCATGTTTAGTTTTGAGGTGACTTAAACTTGCTCTCAAAGATGCCATGATGAAACTGCTGTTTTAACACTTAGTGAAATTTCACTAAGTCTGGAATCTGTAATTTCCAGATGCCATGTTTGCTTGTTGTTCTAGGCCAATCCATGTTATTTTTGGGGTGACTCTTGATGTTTCCTTGTAGTATATATTGTTGGCTATCCATTCAAGCTCTCACATGCTTATTTGAGTGGCTATAGCATATTTAACTTTTGCTCCCAAGTTGCAATAAAATACTGTTGTCAGGATTTTGTTGTCAAGTTCAATATGTCATAGCTTGTTGCTATTGATCCGTGGCTCCTTTGGGGGTGCACCAATGGACTTATTTGCTGTAGGATATGTCTAGTTTATGTTCATACTCTTTGCCATGATGTTTGAGTGCTGTATCTCATTTATCTAATGCTCCGAAGTTGCTATGTGGCTGTAATTTTTCAGCTTTCGCATGTTTATTGTTTTGTGTGTAACTTTTAGCCCGTAGCTCCGATTTGAGGAAGTCCTATATGAAACTTGTGTGATTTTTCATGTAGATTCATAATATCCTATTGTTATCATGTTTTGAAGCATTTTGCTTGATCGCATCTTGTCATGCTCCGTGTGCTCCCTTAGTGCATCAGTCATGCATCCATCATATTTTGTGTGCGCATTGCATCTTGTTGATTTCGTGCCTTGTGTGTTTGTGTTGAGTAGAGCCGGAAGTTGAGTATGAGTATGAGCACGAGGTTACTACCGAGGTTGAGCACGAGGACCCCTCTTACGATCCTATTGACAACTCTTCAGGCAAGATGACCGAACCCCGATAACATTACTATCTTTGCCTATTGCTAGTAGACTCGATCTATAGTTTTGCCTCGATGCCCATGTCTTTCCTGTCAGCCTCCTATTTGTAACCATGATCATGTCTAACCACCCTACCTATGGAAACCGTTGAATGGCTAAGTACGCTTCGCTCAGCCCCTCTTATAGCATTGTTAGTTGCAGGTGAAGATTGAAGATGCTTGCTTCATGTTGAAGTTTGTTGGGTTATATCACACTATTTAAATGCTTAAAATGAAATCATCTATATATTGGTAATGGGTGGAAGGCTAAGCCTTTTGCTTGGTGATTTGTTCCACTCATGCCGCTAGGAACCGTATAAACCGGTGTTATGTTCCTTGATTATGCGTTCCTCACACGGTTGGGGTTATGGGGCCCCTCGATAAACCGCTAAGTGCTAAGTCTTTTCCAGCAAGTCCCAACATTGGTACTATTTGCCTAATAACTAATAAACTTGCATAGGGAGTAATTAACCCTCTTTCTTAATCAACAACCCTGGGCCAGTGCTCCACATGAGTGTTGGTCCGAAACGGGGAGCCTGCGGGGCCACCACGAGGGAACTCGAGGTTTGGTAAAAACCCATAGCTTCACCCATCCGGTCGTGGCCTGAGACGAGATACGCGCGGCTACTATCAGGGTGTCGGCACGGCGGGAGGATTTGCTGGATTAGCCTTACCTTAGTTCGGAGTATCTTGAGCACGGGATTCCAAGAATACTCGGGTCTTCCCACCTTGGAGTTGCGACTCCGCGGATCGTGGGCTTGTCATGGGCCAAGTTGGAACACCCCTGCAGGGTTATGAACTTTCGAAAGCCGTGCCCGTGGTTATGTGGCAGATGGGAGCTTGTTAATATCCGGTTGTAGAAAACTTGACACAATGTTCCAATACACTACCAGCGTGAGTACCGTGACTGTCATTTTCCGAAAGGGGTTTCGGGAGATGAACACGGTGGGGTTGTGTTTGACTTGATTAGGTTAGGATCACTTAGTGATCTTATCTCGACCGAGGCACCTTCTCTTCTCGCTCTCTTTTACATAAGCTAGGCTAGTGCTGCTGCAACCACTTATTCTTATTCTTTCTTCAGCCTTGTTCCACACCCAAGGCTTAAATAGTCGTGTTACCCGGGAACGGGATTGCTCAGTCCTCTGTGGCTCACAGTTACTTCACCACACCAGATGCAGGTCCGATGGTGAGCTATCCAGGTGATGGCACCGAGCTAGACTGGGAGTACGACGAGGAGCGTAGCCGTTACTATGTCCGTTATCCCGATGATCAGTAGTGGTTCTTCTACTAGGATTCGATTCAGGCCTGTGGTTTAAGTTATGTTTGGTATCTTGACATTTGGATTTTACCCTTAGATGGGCTGTGATGTTCAGTTGTATGATGATTGAAACATGTAATGAATTTGTGTGACGTGGCGAGTGTAAGCCAACTATCTTTTCAGTTTTCCATCCCCCTTTTACATGAGTTGTGCAAAGATACCAAAACTTGCGATCATTCCAGCATGGGCTTATATCTCTAAGTCGTGCCTCGACACGTAGGAGATATAGTCCCATCCTGGGCATTAGAATAAGTATCAGAGCCTTCTCCGACCTAGAAGCCCCCACTGATTGATCGAATCGTTGACGGTCGAGTCTAGGCACACACTGAAAATATTTTGAGTCCTATATTTATATCGGAGAGTAGGATTTCTTTGCTTCTCATCCCCTTTGTCTCTGGTGAGGACTCCTGACGTCTACTCTTGCGTCTTCTACTTTCAAAAATTGCACCAAATTTTTTTTAGGAATCTCGCGAGTATTGTGGGATTGTTTCGATGTTCTTGTGACGAGAATATTGTTCTCGATGCCTCCTGACATTAGGGGTTGTGGCAGTGTCCCGGAGAGTTGAGCTTCGGGGTATTGTCGTCACAAGCATATCGCGGCAGTACTAAATACTTAAGACGGCCGACATCGAAAATCTCTCCTATACGGTTAGTGGCAAGATAACCCCGACATCACCCAGTACTGGGGAGGTAGTTCGGGAGTATTGCCATAGCTTGGTATAGTGGATGCTTTTCGAAGGTCCGAGGTAGACGGTTTCCGAGAAAGACTGGTTATGTGTTGAAGGATGGATACAGCTGGATGTAGGTTTAGAATTGATTGCGCGGTGCTTCCCCTGTATCCCCAACACCTGATTGCATAACTTGAAACTTTCGGAAATTAATAGGTGGGATTATCCAGTAGATCGTAGGCATTCTTCCAACGAATGCAGGTTAGCATGTTCGGGGTTCTACATTGAGTGAAGTGGTTTTATTACCGATGTTCCGATCGGGAGTTGCATCTTAAAGGGTCCTTGGCTATGCTGATCCGGGGATTGCAAAACCCTTTCATAACACGTTCATAAGCTTTCAGCACAAACATTTTAGAACGAAGCTCCTATCTTGTGTTTGTTTCCGTCTGTACCTTGTTGTTTTTCTTATTTACCTTTTGTCCCCTATGTGGCTTCTCGTGAAGATTGTTGTTATCATTAAGCTGAGAATTTCATTCGTTCCTCTTGTTCGAATGATTTCATTCGTTCCTATTGTTCGAATGATTCTTGTGAAGACTATGTTGCATTTCAATCCGTTGTTTCAGCTTATACCTTCTTTCAATCAATTGCTGATTCGTGGTCATCTCTTTCAGGATGGCTCCGAAACAGGTTCCCAACGCTAACCCAGAGGGTGAAGAGGTTCCAGATCGTCCTCCTTCCCCTCCTCCTCCGCCTGAGGCTTGGAGAGCGATTATGCAGACTACAAATCGAAACATCCAGATGTTGATGCAGATGATGCAGCAGATGCAAGCTAATCAAGCTAATCAGGGTGCTCCAGGGAACCAAGGCAATTTCTTCAACCAACAGCACCATGCTACTCTCAACCAGTTCTTGGCCAATCAACCAAAAGCTTTCAGTTACTGTGTTGACCCTCTTGATGCTGAAGATTGGTTAACCGATATCAAGAAGCATTTTGAGTGCAGTAACGTAAGAGAAGAGGACTATGTGAAGTTTGCAGCCTTCCAACTCAAAGACCAAGCAGTTGACTGGTGGCAGCAGTACAAAGACTCCAGGCCAGGTCGTGTGATCTCTTGGGAGGATTTCTGCAAGGACTTTCGCTCTCACCACATTCCAACAAGTGTCATCGAGGGTATGCGTGAGCAATTCCGCAACCTGAAGCAGGGCTCTATGACTGTCTACCAGTATAATGTCAAGTTCCAAAACCTCGCCCACTATGCTAAGCAAGACATACCAGATGCCAAGAGCAAGATCTATCAGTTCCGCGGAGGTCTCAAAGATGAACTTCAACTTGCTCTCACCTTGTTCGAGCCCGATGAGTTCGACAAATTCTATAACATGGCGCTGAAACAAGAGGCAGCTCAGCTCAAGATGGAGGCTTCCAAAAAGAGGATTCGAGATGCCGTTCACTCCTCCTCATCTTCTCAAGTCGTCGTGAAGCAACAGAAATTTTGGCTTCCTCCTCCTCCAGTGATTCGAGCTCCCTACAACAACTCCAACAGCAACAAGAACTCTAGTGGACGTGGTTTCTCCCACCCACCCAACCCGAGCAACCAGTCGAAGAATCAGTTTCAGTCTCAAGGGTCCAAGTCAAGTGGTTCTCATTTCCGTCCTCTCTCAGAGGTGGTCTGCAACACGTGCACTCAGAAAGGTCACTATGCTAACAAGTGCCCCAACCCGAAGCGCCTTCCACCTCCTCCGCCTGTCAGTACAGCTATTGTCAAGCATATTCCCAAGCAAGCAAGGGTCAATCTGATGAATGCAGCGCAAGCGGAGAATTTTCTGATGTGATTTTGGGTAACCTTTCAGTTAACTCTTTTCCAGCTAAAGTGTTGTTTGATTCGGGTGCTTCATGTTCTTTCATGTCTCAACCATTTGCATCCAAGTATAATGTTGACGTCCAAAGTCTGCCTCAGAAGTTGCAAGTCATTTCTCCGGGGAGACGTATGACTTCTAATATATATGCTCCGGATGTATCTATTCGCATGGGTGATTATCGCTTTCTGGCTCAACCGGTGGTTCTTGGTAATTCCAACATTGACCTCATCCTCGGGATGGATTGGCTTTCTCAGCATGATGCTCAAATTGATTGTGCACAGAAGGAAGTCAAGATTACCCATCCTGATGAAGATGTGATTATCTTCGCCTCCAGGGATAACAATATCAGGCTTTTCTCTCTCAATGACAAGGGTGAGATTCATGCCATCTCTCAAATTCCGGTGGTAAACGAATACCAAGACGTCTTTCCTGAAGAACTTCCAGGCATGCCTCCACACCGTTAGGTGGAATTCGTCATTGAACACGAGCCGGGTACTGAGCCAGCATGCCGGCGTCCGTACAAGCTCTCTCCTGGAGAATTGAAGGAGTTGAAGAAGCAGCTTGATGAACAGGAACGTTTGGGTCGGATCAGGCCTAGTACGTCTCCTTGGGGCTGTGGTGTCTTATTTGTCAAGAAGAAGGATGGCACGGAGCGCCTCTGCGTTGATTACCGGCCATTGAACAAGAAGACAATAAAGAACAAGTATCCGCTCCCCAACATCAACGAACTGTAGGAGCAGCTCAAAGGAGCTAAAGTGTTCTGTAAGCTCGATCTCCGAATGGGCTATCACCAAATTCGCATTCGCGTGGAAGATATCCACAAGACGGCCTTCAGAACGAGCTACGGCTCATATGAGCATACAGTCATGTCCTTTGGTCTCGCCAATGCTCCACCTACCTTCTCGAGAATGATGCACTACATCTTCAACCCCTACACCGGCGAGTTTGTGCTTGTGTATCTGGATGACATTTTGGTATTTTCCAAGAATGAAGAAGATCACAAAAAGCACCTTTGTCTCATTCTCGACAGACTCCGTGAACATAAGTTCTATGCCAAGTTCTCCAAGTGCGAATTTTGGCTCGATAAGGTCTTGTATCTGGGCCATATCATCTCCGCTGACGGTATTGCGGTAAACCCCGAGAAAGTTGAAGCAATTGTCAACTGGGAAGCTCCTCAGAATGTCAAGCAGCTCCGAAGCTTCCTTGGTCTTGCCAGCTATTGCAGAAGGTTCGTTGAGAACTTCTCCAAGATTGCCAAGCCTCTCTCCAACTTGCTATAGAAGAATGTCAAGTACTACTGGTTTCCAGATTGCGAAGTGGCATTCAAAACTCTCAAAGAAAAGATCGTCTCTGCTCCAGTTCTTACTCCTCCAGATGAATCCAAGCCCTATGAAGTATTCTGTGATGCTTCTCTTCAAGGACTTGGTGGTGTGCTTATGCAAGATAAGAGAATTGTGGCATACACTTCTCGTCAGCTGAAGCCAAGTGAGAAGAACTACCCCACACATGATCTTGAACTAGCAGCTGTGGTACATGCTTTGATTACGTGGAGACATCTGTTGTTGGGCAGAAAAGTCGACATCTTCACCGATCACAAGAGCTTGAAGTACATCTTCACACAGCCGAATCTGAACCTCCACCAGACTCGTTGGGTCGAAATGATCCAAGAGTATGATCCCAGCATTGAATGCACTCCTGGCAAGGCGAATGTGATTGCAGATGCTTTGAGCAGAAAGGCATATTGCAACAGCCTTCTTATTAAGCCGTTCCAGCCTGAGCTTTGTGAAGCTTTCAGGAAGCTCAACCTCCAAGTTGTTCCGCAGGGTTTTCTTGCAAATCTTCAAGTTGCTCCTACCTTGGAAGATCAGGTGCGTGAGGCCCAACTCAGTGATGCCATGGTGCAGAAGGTGAAACATGGTATTGCAAAGGGTGATCCGAAATATAAGTGCTATCACGTTGATGAGAGTGATACCTTGTTCTTTGAGGACAGACTCGTCGTTCCCAAAGGTGATCTCAGGAAGCTCATAATGGAAGAAGCACATGATTCCCTCCTTTCTATTCATCCTGGTAGCTCCAAGATGTACCAAGACCTCAAGCAATCTTACTGGTGGACACGCATGAAAAGGGAGATTGCCCAATTCGTGAATGAATGTGATGTCTGCAGAAGAGTGAAGGCAGAGCATCAACGTCCAGCCGGTCTTCTCCAACCTCTTCCTATTCCCGAGTGGAAATTCGACCACATTGAAATGGATTTCGTCACTGGCTTTCCTAAGTCAAAGAGAGGGAATGATTCTATCTTCGTGGTGATTGACAAGCTTACCAAAGTCGCTCACTTCCTTCCAGTCAAAGAATCCATCAATGCAGCTCAACTTGCAGAGTTGTACACTTCCAGAATTGTGTCCTTACATGGCATTCCTCAAGTTATCTCCTCAGACCGTGGAAGTTTGTTCACTTCAAAGTTCTGGGACTCCTTTCAGTCTGCCATGGGCACTAAGATCAGGTTCAACACTGCTTTTCACCCTCAGACTAGTGGTCAAGTCGAGAGAGTGAATCAGATTCTAGAAGACATGCTCAGAGCCTGTGTCATATCTTTTGGCATGAAGTGGGAAGATTGCCTTCCATTTGCCGAGTTCTCTTACAACAACAGCTATCAAGCAAGTGCAGGCAAAGCTCCGTTTGAAATCCTCTATGGCAGAAAGTGCCGTACCCCTCTCAACCGGTCCGAAACAGGAGAACGTCAACTTCTTGGCAATGACTTGATCTCAGAAGCCGAAGAAATGTGCAAAGTCATACGTGAGAATCTCAAGGCCGCTCAGTCGCGTCAGAAGAGCTACTATGATGGCAAGCATCGTGATTTGGCCTTCAACATTAGTGATCATGTCTATCTCCGTGTTTCTCCGATGAAAGGAACCCAAAGATTCGGTATCAAAGGAAAGCTTGCTCCTAGATACGTCGGGCCTTTCAAGATTCTTAGCAAAAGAGGCGATCTAGCCTATCAACTTGAGCTCCCTTCCAACTTTGCCAATGTTCATGATGTGTTCCATGTGTCTCAACTTCGCAAATGCTTCAAGGCACCTGAACGCATGATTCCGTTTGAAGAGATTGATCTTCAACAAGACTTGTCCTACCGAGAGCATCCCATTGCTATTCTCGAAGAAACCGAGCGCAAGACCCGCAACAAGTCCATCAAATTCTTGAAAGTCAAGTGGTCACATCATACCGACCGAGAGGCTACGTGGGACCGAGAAGATCATCTTCGTTCCGAGTACCCTTCCTTTTTCCAGTCCTAGATCTCGGGACGAGATCTTTTTGTAGTAGAGGAGAGTTTGTAATGCCCCGGATGTATTACTTTCCCTTTTGGGCATATAATATATCTCTGGCTTCATCAATTCCATTTCGGGTTCTTCGTCTTTCGGGTTTTCGTTGTTTTGTTGTGTGCGTGTGTGGCATTCATTCATATCATCTAGTCTTGTGCATCGCATTGCTTTTGTGTTGTCGTTTGCATCCGGTCCCACGCGTTCCTTCCCGTTGTCCGTTTCGCGTTCCGGAGCTCCCTCACGTGTCCGAGGCATCCCGTAGGCCTACTTTGGTGTTTGGCCGTGTAATTTTACCGGTTTGGCGCGAGACTTGTCGTGTGTTGTTGTTTTGGTGTGCGTAACTCGCCTGTCAAATCTCGTCGCGTTTGGAGCTCGTTTGCTACCCCAACAGTTATTCCTGTGGGCTCAAAGTGCCTCCACTTTGAGGCCCAAGACACCCCTCCAACAGCCCACCAAACCAACCCAAACCCCTCCTTTCATCTAGGCCATCCAATTATGATCGCGTGGCCGAAACCACACCCCATTTGGACAACCCTAGCTCCTTGTGCCTATATATTTGTCCACTTCCCCCAAATTTTGCCTCAAATCAAGGAAACCCTAGCCCCCTTCTTCTCCTACCTCCAGCCACCGCCACCTCGCCGGAGAGTTCGCCGGAGCTCACCACCACCTCGCCGGAATCCCGCCGAAATTCCTCACCGGATCCCCCCTTCTCCACCGCGCCGCCACCACCTCTTCCTCCGGCCGCCTCCACCGCCGCGGGCCACCCCTCCGTGCCGGCCCCGCCTCTTCCCCGCCGGGATCCGGCCTCCGCCGGCGGGATCTCCCAGCGCCCGAGCCCCTTCGCTCGAGGGCGCCGCCAGCCGCTGCCCGATCGGTCGGGGAAGGAGCCCCGATCCAGATCGAAGGCCGCCGCCCGCCTGGGCCACTCCGCTGGCCCATGGCCGCCGAACCCTAGCGCCTCCTCGTGGGCCTCCCAACCGCCTGGGTTGTTGACCCGATCGCCAGCCGCCTTCGTCCAGGCCGGCTGGGCCCCTCCTCCGCCTGCCCGAGCCACGCGGGCCTCTCCTTCGACCAGGCCGCCTGCCTCCTTCGTCGGGCCAGGCCGCGCCGAGCCGGGCCCAGGCCTCTCCAGCCGCCGCCTCGCCCGGGTGGGCCGAACCCGCGACCCGCCGGGGCCCGATCCGCCTCTTCTCCAACCCGTGGCCTTTTTTTTTTCAGATCTGGAGGTTGACCTCTAAATCCTCTAAGTCCCCAGTAACTTTGTTGTCTGATGCAGTTTTCATATGATGATATCTTTTTGTGTGGTGCTCCGATTTGAGTGAATAAGGTGTCCAGATGTTCGTGGAGACATGTACTACATTTCATTCCATTGTGCCATGCATGTTTGAGATCACCTAGATGCTTAAATATCTGTTGGAAGAGTGCATCTCATTATAAACTGCTGTTAGTTGTTGTTTTCATGCCATCTTTGCATAGTGATAACTTGGTGCTCTTTTATCCGAATGATGCAAATGACATGTCCACGTGTTCGTCTTGTAATGCTCTACATGTTGATTGCTTAGACTTGCATGATAGATTTAATCTTGCCATGTTTATCCCCGTTGCAAAGTGCTATGTGGCTGTTATGTTGTTAAACTTGTTACGAGATGTCATTTTGAGGAGCTCATTGCTATCATTGTGATTGTCCCCATGATGCATGCTTAGGTGTTTTGGATTCACCATCATGTGTACTTTGATGTGGTGCTTACAACTTGCCATGTTTAGTTTTGAGGTGACTTAAACTTGCTCCCAAAGATGCCATGATGAAACTGCTGTTTTAACACTTAGTGAAATTTCACTAAGTCTGGAATCTGTAATTTCCAGATGCCATGTTTGCTTGTTGTTCTAGGCCAATCCATGTTAGTTTTGGGGTGACTCTTGATGTTTACTTGTAGTATATATTGTTGGCTATCCATTCATGCTCTCACATGCTTATTTGAGTGGCTGTAGTATATTTAACTTTTGCTCCCAAGTTGCAATAAAATACTGCTGTCAGGATTTTGTTGTCAAGTTCAATATGTCATAGCTTGTTGCTATTGATCCGTGGCTCCTTTGGGGGTGCACCAATGGACTTATTTGCTGTAGGATATGTCTAGTTTATGTTCATACTATTTGCCATGATGTTTGAGTGCTGTAGCTCATTTATCTAATGCTCCGAAGTTGCTATGTGGCTGTAATTTTTCAGCTTTCGCATGTTTATTGTTTTGTGTGTAACTTTTAGCCCGTAGCTCCGATTTGAGCAAGTCCTATATGAAACTTGTGTGATTTTTCATGTAGATTCATAATATCCTATTTTTATCATGTTTTGAAGCATTTTTCTTGATCGCATCTTGTCATGCTCCGTGTGCTCCCTTAGTGCATCAGTCATGCATCCATCATATTTTGTGTGCGCATTGCATCTTGTTGATTTCGTGCCTTGTGTGTTTGTGTTGAGTAGAGCCGGAAGTTGAGTACGAGTACGAGCACGAGGTTACTACCGAGGTTGAGCACGAGGACCCCTCTTACGATCCTATCGACAACTCTTCAGGCAAGATGACCGAACCCCGATAACATTACTATCTTTGCCTATTGCTAGTAGACTCGATCTATAGTTTTGCCTCGATGCCCATGTCTTTCCTGTCAGCCTCCTATTTGTAACCATGATCATGTCTAACCACCCTACCTATGCAAACCGTTGAATGGCTAAGTACGCTTTGCTCAGCCCCTCTTATAGCATTGTTAGTTGCAGGTGAAGATTGAAGATGCTTGCTTCATGTTGAAGTCTATTTGGGTTATATCACACTATATAAATGCTTAAAATGAAATCATCTATATATTGGTAATGGGTGGAAGGCTAAGCCTTTTGCTTGGTGATTTGTTCCACTCATGCCGCTAGGAACCGTATAAACCGGTGTTATGTTCCTTGATTATGCGTTCCTCACACGGTTGGGGTTATGGGCCCCCCTCGATAAACCGCTAAGTGCTAAGTCTTTTCCAGCAAGTCCCAACATTGGTACTATTTGCCTAATAACTAATAAACTTGCATAGGGAGTAATTAACCATCTTTCTTAATCAACAACCCCAGGCCAGTGCTCCACATGAGTGTTGGTCCGAAACGGGGAGCCTGCGGGGCCACCACGAGGGAACTCGAGGTTTGGTAAAAACCCGTAGCTTCACCCATCCGGTCGTGGCCTGAGACGAGATACACGCGGCTACTATCAGGGTGTCGGCACGCCGGGAGGATTTGCTGGATTAGCCTTACCTTAGTTCGGAGTATCTTGAGCACGGGATTTCGAGAATACTCGGGTCTTCCCACCTTGGAGTTGCGACTCCGCGGATCGTGGGCTTGTCATGGGCCAAGTTGGAACACCCCTGCAGGGTTATGAACTTTCGAAAGCCGTGCCCGCGGTTATGTGGCAGATGGGAGCTTGTTAATATCCGGTTGTAGAAAACTTGACACAATGTTCCAATACACTACCAGCGTGAGTACCGTGACTGTCATTTTCCGAAAGGGGTTTCGGGAGATGAACACGATGGGGTTATGTTTGACTTGATTAGGTTAGGATCACTTAGTGATCATATCTCGACCGAGGCAACTTCTCTTCTCGCTCTCTTTTACGTAAGCTAGGCTAGTGCTGCTGCAACCACTTATTCTTATTCTTTCTTCAGCCTTGTTCCACACCCAAGGCTTAAATAGTCGTGTTACCCGGGAACGGGATTGCTGAGTCCTCTGTGGCTCACAGTTACTTCACCACACCAGATGCAGGTCCGATGGTGAGCTATCCAGGTGATGGCACCGAGCTAGACTAGGAGTACGACGAGGAGCGTAGCCGTTACTATGTCCGTTATCCCGATGATCAGTAGTGGTTCTTCTACTAGGATTCGATTCAGGCCTATGGTTTAAGTTATGTTTGGTATCTTGACATTTGGATTTTACCCTTTGATGGGCTGTGATGTTCAGTTGTATGATGATTGAAACATGTAATGAATTTGTGTGACGTGGCGAGTGTAAGCCAACTATCTTTTCAGTTTTCCATCCCCCTTTTACATGAGTTGTGCAAAGATACCAAAACTTGCGATCATTCCAGCATGGGCTTATATCTCTAAGTCGTGCCTCGACACATAGGAGATATAGTCCCATCCTGGGCATTACAATAAGTATCTATTTAATCAGAGAAACACCAAAAAAATACCAAGATTCAACCACTAGCTAGGAACGGTCATTCCCGCCGTTTTGACCGCATTTTGAAACGGGCATAAAAAATTCAAAAAAAATCAAAAAGCTGGAAAACCTTCGCATTGTGTCATTATATATGACCAAGTTACCAGGAAAAATAACAAACTTGTAATACAGAAATTATTTTTAAAAAGTGTTCTCAGAAGCGAGCTATCAAGCGTGAAGATTCATGGCTTTCAAGCCGAATGATCAATCTTATGGCCACATTCATGGCATAGTTTGTTCAAATGATCTCATATTGTGCACAAAGGTGCATATTGGAATGGCAAACAATGTTGCCTCAGGAAGTTTTCATTTTCTCTGGACGAAAAATTCATTTTCCATTTTTCGAGTGCCCAAAAGGAGGTTTTTTTGTGAAGGACCTCCCAAATAATTGTTGCAAAATTGGACCAAATCATTTTTATAAAATAATAAGCCGTATTTAATGCACAATTGACTAAATGGTTGGGTGTAAAAAGTTTTGATCCACCTCTCGTGAAAAAAGACAAATTTCGGCCGATTCAGCTGGAAGTGGGTCAAATTTGAACTGTAGCTGCCTTGTAGTTTGCTCTTTATTTTTTACAAAAATCATTTCTAGGTACATAAGTATCTATTTAATCAGAGAAACACCAACAAAATACCTAGATTCAACCACTAGCTAGGAACGGTCATTCCCGCCGTTTGGACCGCATTTTGAAACGGGCATAAAAAATTCAAAAAAAAAATCAAAAAGATGGAAAACATTCGCATTGTGTCATTATATATAACCCAGTTACCAGGAAAAATAACAAACTTGTAATACGGTAATTATTTTTAAAAAGTGTTCTCAGAAACAAGCTATCAAGCGTGAAGATTCATGGCTTTCAAGCCAAATGATCAATCTTATGGCCACATTCATGGCATAGTTTCTTCAAATGATCTCATATTGTGCACAAAGGTGCATATTGGAATGGCAAACAATGTTGCCTAAGGAAGTTTTCATTTTCTTTGGACGAAAAATTCATTTTCCATTTTTCGAGTGCCCAAAAGGAGGTTTTTTTGTGAAGGACCTCCCAAATAATTGTTGCAAAATTGGACCAAATCATTTTTATAAAATAATAGGCCATATTTAATGCACAATTGACTAAATGGTTGGGTGTAAAAAGTTTTGATCCACCTCTCATGAAAAAAGACAAATTTGGTCGATTCAGTTGGAAGTGGGTCAAATTTGAATTGTAGCTGCCTTGTAGTTTGCTCTTTATTTTTTACAAAAATCATTTCTAGGTACATAAGTATCTATTTAATCAGAGAAACACCAAAAAAATACCAAGATTCAACCACTAGCTAGCAACGGTCATTCCCGCCGTTTTGACCGCATTTTGAAACGGGCATAAAAAATTCAAAAAAAATCAAAAAGTTGGAAAACCTTCGCATTGTGTCATTATATATGACCAAGTTACCAGGAAAAATAACAAACTTGTAATACGGCAATTCTTTTAAAAAAGTGTTCTCAGAAATGAGCTATCATGCGTGAAGATTCATGGCTTTCAAGCCAAATGATCAATCCTATGGCCACATTCATGGCATAGTTTGTTCAAATGATCTCATATTGTGCACAAGGGTGCATCTTGGAATGGCAAACAATTTTGCCTAAGGAAGTTTTCATTTTCTTTGGACGAAAAAATCATTTTCCATTTTTCGAGTGCCCAAAAGGAGGTTTTTTGTGAAGGACCTCCCAAATAATTGTAGCAAAATTGGACCAAATCAAATTTCTAAAATACTAGGACATATTTAATGCACAATTGACAAAATGGTTTGGTGTAAAAAGTTTTGATCCACCTCTCGTGAAAAAGACAAATTCCTGCCGATTCAGCTGGAAGCGGGTCAAATTTGAACTGCAGCTGCCTCATAGTTTGCTATTTATTTTTTCCAAAAATCATTTCTAGTTATATAAGTACCTATTTAATCATAAATACATGGTTTGGTGGCGATACGTCGAGGTTTGGGCGGTGGTCGAGGGCCCCAACTCTAGAGCGCGTAAACTCGCATGCCCGCCGCGTGGTCACCGCGTGATTGTGGCGTTGCCATGTGTTCTGGAGGGCCTAGGCATGTCTAGTGGGTTGGGAACTCCCCAGGTAGGTGCTAGGAAGAAAATTACAACATAAGATTTTCACGAGGAGATCGATCGATGCTCAAACATGAATTAGCAGCCAAGTGTTTGATTAGCGGTACGGGAAATGCACATGGATAATGGGCTTGAGTTTTGGTTGAGGATGATCAGTTACTAAGAAGACCATCTTCACAAATTTTTAGCTCAAAAGGAAGAGTCTAGGTGGTACTTGCTTTGCAAAGTACCACACTGGACATAAATACGAATGTTGAAGCTGGGCTCAAAATAATGAATGGATTGAGCTGGCATTTGGTGGAGGATAGTTATTTGGGCATAGGAAAGCACTGTAGAAAATGGATACCATTTGGACATGCCAAAGTGGTACTTCCTTCACAAAGTGTTTTTTCGAACAGAATAGGAATGAATATTTTTGAATTATTTTTGAACTAGGCAAGGAAGGTTTTTTACATATTTGACGAAGATATGACCCGAAGAATTTATGAGATTTTTTGGGGAATTTTGGGAATGACAGAAATATAGGTTGCTTCACAACCTAGGGCAAAAACTGCCACATGGACATGACACATAGGCAAAACTGATGAGGTGGCGCCTAGTCATAGCAGCCCACCACAATTTACAAGGTTATGACCATCTATATTGGTCATGATCAGCTAGAAATAAGGCAGCGAACCAGTGCTATCTGCTTTATGACCATTTCGTGTAAGAAAATTATGACCTTTCTGACCAAACTGGTCATTATAGTTTAGGGTTTGGAGCCCCCCGAACAGCTTTTGACCAATTGGTCTGAAATGGTCATAGATCTATGACCAATTCTTCCAGGGTCACTAACAGAAGGTGATAAGTCATCATCGATCGCACCATATCTAATAAAGTACGGTTATGATGTTCGGACACACCATTACACTGTGGTGTTCCAGGTGGCGTGAGTAGTGAAACTATTTCACATTGTTTTTACTGAAGGCCAAACTCGCTAACTCAAATATTTTACCTCTACGATCATATCGTAGAAACTCTTATTTTCTTGTTACGATGATTCTCCACTTCACTCTGAAATTCTTTGAACTTTTCAAATGTTTTAGACTTGTGTTTCATTAAGTAGATATATCCATATCTGCTCAAATCATCTGTGAAGGTCAGAAAATAACGATACCCGCCGCGAGCTTCAACACTCATTGGTCTGCATACATCAGCATGTATGATTTCCAACAAATCTGTTGCTCGCTCCATAGTTCCGGAGAACGGAGTTTTAGTCATCTTGCCCATGAGGCATGGTTCGCAAGCACCAAGTGATTCATAATCAAGTGATTCCAAAAGTCCATCACTATGGAGTTTCTTCATGCGTTTTACACCAATATGACCTAAACGGCAGTGCCACAAATAAGTTGCACTATCATTATTAACCTTGCATCTTTTGGCTTTAATATTATGAATATGTGTATCACACGATCGAGATCCAACAAACCATTTTCATTGGGTGTATGACCATAGAAGGTTTTATTCATGTAAACAGAACAATAATTATTCTCTAACTTACATGAATAACCGTATTGCAATAAACATGATCAAATCATATTGATGCTCAACACAAACACCAAATAACACTTATTTAGGTTCAACACTAATCTCGAAGGTATAGAGAGTGTGTGATGATGATCATATCAATCTTGCAACCACTTCCAACACACATCGTCACTTCACCTTTAACTAGTTTCTGTTCATTATGCAACTCCCATTTCGGGTTACTACTCTTTAGCAACTGAACCAGTATCAAATACCGAGGGGTTGCTACGAACACAAGTAAAATACACATCAATAATCTGTATATCAAATATACCTTTGTTCACTTTGCCATCCTTCTTATCCGCCAAATATCTAGGGCAGTTCCACTTCCAGTGACCTTTTCCTTTGCAGTAGAAGCACTTAGTTTCAGGCTTGAGTTTAGCTTTGGTTTTCTTCACGGGTGTGACAACTTGCTTGTCATTCCTTTTGAAGTTCCCCTTCTATCCCTTTGCCCTTTACTTGAAACAAGTGGTCTTATTAACCATCAACACTTGATGCTCCTTTTTGATTTCTACCTTCGCCGATTTCAGGATCGCGAAGAGCTCGGGAATTACCTTCGTCATCCCTTGCATATTATAGTTCATCACGAAGTTCTACTAACTTGGTGATAGTGACTAAAGAACTTTGTCAATTACTATCTTATCTGGAAGAATAACTCCCACTTGATTCAAGTAATTGTAGTACCCAGACAATCTGAGCACATGCTCACTGGTTGAGCTATTCTCCTCCATCTTGTAGGCAAAGCACTGTTAGAGGTCTTATACCTCTCGACACGGGCATGAGTATGAAATCCTAATTTCAACTCTTGGAACATCTTATATGCTCCGTGGCGTTCAAAACATTTTGGAAGTCCCGGTTCTAAGCCGTAAAGCATGGTGCACTTAAACTATCAAGTAGTCATCATACCGAGCTTTTGTCAAAACGTTCATAATGTCTACATCTGCTCCTGCAATAGGTCTGTCACCTAGCGGTGCATCAAGGACATAATTCTTCTGTGCAGCAATGAGGATAGTCCTCAGATCACGGAACAATTCCGCATCATTGCTACTTACATCTTTCAACTTAGTTTTCTCTAGGAACATATAAAAAATAAACGAGGAGCAACATCGTGAGCTATTGATCTACAACATAGATATGCTAATACTACGAGGACTAAGTTCATGATAAATTAAAGTTCAATTTAATCATATTAATTAAAGAACTCCCACTTAGATAGACATCCCTCCGGTCATCTAAATGATCACGTGATCCAAATCAACTAAACCATGTCCGATCATCACGTGAGATGGAGTAGTATCAATTGTGAACATCTTATGTTGATCATATCTACTATATGATTCACGCTCGACCTTTCGGTCTCTAGTGTTCCGAGGACATATCTGCATATGCTAGGCTCGTCAAGTTTAACCCGAGTATTCTGCGTGTGCAAAACTGGCTTACACCCGTTGTATTTGAACGTAGAGCTTATCACACCCGATCATCACGTGGTGTCTCCGCATGACGAACTTTCGCAACAGTGCATACTCAGGGAGAACACTTATACCTTGAAATTTAGTAAGGGATCATCTTATAATGCTACCGTTGTTCTAAGCAAAATAAGAAGCATAATAAGATAAACATCACATGCAATCAAAAAATATGTGACATGATATGGCCATCATCATCTTGTGCTTTTGATCTCCATCTCCAAAGCACCGTCATGATCACCTTTGTCACCGGCGCGACACCTTGATCTCCATCGTAGCATCGTTTTCGCCTCGCCAACTATTGCTTCTACGACTATCACTACCGCTTAGTGATAAAGTAAAGCAATTACATGGCGATTGCATTTCATACAATAAAGCGACAACCATATGGCTCCTGCCAGTTGCCGATAACATTACAAAACATGATCATCTCATACAAAACCGTATAACTCGTCATGTCTTGACCATATCACATCACAACATGCCCTGCAAAAACAAGTTAGACGTCCTCTACTTTGTTGTTGCAAGTTTTACGTGGCTGCTACGGGCTTAGCAAGAACCGTTCTTACCTACGCATACAAAACCATAACGATGTTTCATCAAGTATGTGCTGTTTTAACCTTCACAAGGACCGGGCGAAGCCATACTTGATTCAGCTAAAGTGAGAGAGACAGACACCCGCCAGTCACCTTTAAGCAACGAGTGCTCGTAACGTTGAAACCAGTCTCGCGTAAGCGTACGCGTAATGTCGGTCCGGGCCGCTTCATCTCACAATACCGCCGAAGCAAAGTATGACATGCTGGTAAGCAATATGACTAGTATCGCCCACAACTCATTGTGTTCTACTCGTGCATATCATCTACGCATAGACCTGGCTCATGATGCCACTGTTGGGGAACGTAGTATTTTAAAATTTTCCTACGATCACGCAAGATCTATCTACCAGATGCATAGCAACGAGAGGGAAGAGTGTGTCTACGTACCCTCGTAGACCGGAAGCGGAAGCGTCAAGTGACGCGGTCGATGTAGTCGAACTTCTTCGCGATTCAACCGATCAAGTACCGAACGTACGTCACCTCCGCGTTCAGCACACGTTCAGCTTGATGACGTCCCACGAACTCTTGATCTAGTTGAGCTTCACGGGAGAGTTTCGTCAGCACGACGGTATGGTGACGGATATGATGTATCTACCGGCGCAGGGCTTCGCCTAAGCACTGCGACGGTATGACCGAGGTGTGTTTCTGTGGAGGGGGGGCACCGCACACGGCTGGAACAATTCAACTTGTGTGTCTTTGGGTGCCCCCCTGCCCCCATATATAAAGGAGCAAGAGGGGAGGGCCGGCCGGCCTCCTATGGTGCGGCTAGGGCAATCCTACTAGGAATAGGATTGCAATCCTATTCCTAGTAGGAGTCCATCAAGAAGGAAGAGAGGGAAAGGAAAAGAGGGAGAGGTGGCGCCTCCCCAATCCTAGTCCAACTAGGATCCCTAGGTGGGGCGCCGGCCAGCCTCTATGGGCTGCCTCTCTCCTTTCCTCAAGGCCCACTATGGACCATCCCCCCTCGTAGGGGGTTCCGGTAACCCCCTCCGGCAATCCAGTTAAATCCGAAACTTTTCCGGAACACTTCTGGTGTCCGAATATAGTCGTCCAATATATCAATCTTTATGTCTCGGACATTCCGAGACTCCTCGTCATGTCCGTGATCTCATCCGGGACTCCGAACTACCTTCGGTACATCAAAACTCATAAACTCATAATACCGATCGTCATCAAACGTTAAGCGTGCGGACCCTACGGGTTCGAGCACTATGTAGACATGACCGAGACGCATCTCCGGTCAATAACCAATAGCGGAACCTGGATGTTCATATTGGCTCCTACATATTCTACGAAGATCTTTTATCGGTCAAACCGCATAACAACATACGTTGTTCCTTTTGTCATCGGTATGTTACTTGCCCGAGATTCGATCGTCGGTATCTCTATACCTAGTTCAATATCGTTACCGGCAAGTCTCTTTATTCGTTCCGTAACACATCATCTCGTGACTAACTCATTAGTCTTTTGCTTGCAAGTCTTATTATGATGTGTGTTACCGAGAGGGCCCAGAGATACCTCTCCGACACTTCGGAGTGACAAATCCTAATCTTGATTTATGCCAACACCACGAATACTTTCAGAGACACCTGTAGAGCATCTTTATGATCACCCAGTTACGTTGTGACGTTTGATAGCACACAAGGTGTTCCTACGGTATTCGGGAGTTGCATAATCTCATAGTCATAGGAACATGTATAAGTCATGAAGAAAGCAATAGCAGTAAAACTAAACGATCATAGTGCTATGCTAACGGATGGGTCTAGTCCATCACATCATTCTCCTAATGATGTGATCCCGTTGATCAAATGACAACTCATGTCTATGGCTAGGAAACATAACCATCAATGAGCTAGTCTAGTAGAGGCATACTAGGGACATACTGTTTTGTCTATGTATCCACACATGTACTAAGTTTCCGGTTAATACAATTCTAGCATGAATAAAAGAAATTTATCATGATATAAGGAAATATAAATAACAACTTTATTATTGCCTCTAGGGCATATTTCCTTCATGGCCCCCCTCCGGCTGTACTTCGGGTGCCGGGAAGCTTCTGGAACGCTGATTTTTTATATAATTTTTCCGGGATTTTTCTGGCAGTTCTCGTAATGGGAAAACCTGAAATACAAAAACAGCCAAAAACAGAAACTGGCACTGGGGTGCACTGAGTTAATAGGTTAGTCCAAATATGATCAAAAGTGTATGGAAGTGTATAAATATCATAGCAATATCACCCAAAAGAGGCATGGAGCAAGCAGAAATTATAGATACGTTTTGGACGTATCAACATCCCCAAGCTTAATTCCTGCTCGTCCACGAGTAGGTAAATGATAACAAGAATAATTTCTATGGTGACATGCTATTAACCATATATGACTTTTCATAGTCATATGACAAAAGCTTACTGAGACAATGAATCTGTAGTAATTAAGTTGCCTCATGAGAAAATCACAAAGAACTGAAAGTTTTACAATATGATACCGAAACATCAAATAGATTTGTAATGAGCATGGTGTGCAAATATGATAAAGTGATATCTCGCTTGCCCCCTTTAGTCAAGCAAAACATAAATGCAGGGGCACCTCCAAGGTTTAAGTGATGACTAGATACAATAATTTCAAAATAAACGATATCACAATCATGCAAAAGACAATGCTACTTTGGGACAATGCACATTACACTCAGAATGACAATCATGCTCTCAGTAGTTGGTGCTTTTAAAAGAAGGTGGAGACTCTCGAACCGTGGCTTTTGTTGGCAAGGTTGAAAACCCGTAGTCGGAAACAAAGACAAAACATGTACCAGAGCTCTTGGTTTTAAAAACAGAGGTAATAATTTTTTTTTGATTATGCATGTTCCGTCAACTAATGCTAGCAGACAACTCAATCACTTCTTGAGATGGACAAGTTTCGAGGAACGGCTCCCGAATGAGGACGATCACATCCTCTTAATCTCCTTTGTTTATCACTGCCAAAGTTTTCTGATTTCTCATGAACAAAGCGTGAAGGAGGGTTTGTTTGTTATATTATTTTTGAGCCGGGCGCACTCAATGCCAGTTCCTTCTCGTATTATGGGTTTGCACATTATACATGCAATCTCGGGGTGAAGCTTGTCCAACTTAAAAAGATCATGAATTAACTACTACTTCCTCATGAACTTAAAACAGAGGCACAAAATAGGAATGCATTTTCTTTGAATAATTTCGAGATGGTACATGCAAGTCTCCGTTAGGAATGGCAGGTAAATACCATGTAGGAAGGTATGGTGGACTCATATGGCATAACTGGTATTAAAAGAATTTGGATGCACAAGCAGTCAGTCCGCTTAGTACAGGTGGAGGTTAGCAAAAGACTGGGAGCAACCAACTAAGAGAGCAATGACGGTCATAATCATGCAGAGCGACAAAGCAACATTGAATCAGGCATGGAAGTTATATCGCTACTCAGAAACAAAAGATCATCAAGGCTTGACAGACTTTCTTTACAGTCTTAAATATGCGTGAGCATACGCCAAGTCAATCAAAATAAATTCTCGAAGGAAGATATTACTAAACCATACCACATCATAAGCAAACAAATCATGTTGGTACTCCAATAACACATTGGGAACCCCCCCCAGCTATTTGAGACTAACCATAAGAAAACATGAACTACTAAGCACCATTATGCACGTAGCATCTTTATCATAGACATATCAACCAATGCAATGGAAGCAAACTCTCTTAATAAGATAAGCATGATAACTAAAGAGAGTTCAAGCAACCAACTAAACAAAAGCTCTTTAAAAAGATAAGCATGAAAACTAAGAGCTAAGCATGATAGTACCTATTGAAAGACAAAGAACACACACAGCAAAGATAAACATGAAAATTCTATGTTATGTTCTAGGTAGAAGTGGAGCGTGTTTCTCTCCCACATAAAGAAAGCTGAGTTCCGACTCGTTATGAAAAGCTAAAGAAAACTAAAAAGGAAACTAAAAGCAAGATGCTCAAAGCATAGCACATAACACATGAAGTGATTAAAATATAGTGGAACGAAAGACGAACTGATAATGTTGATGGAGAAGGGGATGCACTAGGGCATCCCCAAGCTTAGACGCTTGAGTCTCCTTGAATATTTCTTGGGGGTGCACGGGGGCATCCCCAAACTTGAGCGTTTGACACTCCTGGATCTTTTTATCATCTTCCCTCGCACACTTGAAAACTCCCTTCATACATAACTCATCATAATCTGATTAGCGAGGTTAGTACCCTTAATAAAATAATTGTTCCTTGCTGGAAATAAAGATATTCTTGAAGGTCTACTGTTTCTCAAGATTGCCAAAAGGTTTTTGCAAAGAAAGAGCAAGCTCTAGGTTTGCAAAATGAGGGAAAGGCAAAACAGGACAGAATCTGTGAAAAACAGAACAGCAGGTAGTAAATGATTTTTTCGGGGCACTTCTGCAACTCTAATCAAAAAACTCAAAACAGACGCACGAAAGACAATTATATAGAGCATGATGTAGAAAAAATTCAGACCAAAAAGATGATCTGGTGATTTTATACGAATTTTTCTGTCCAAGGACAGAATCTGTTTCCTGGACAGCACGTCACAACTCTTGAACTTTCTTGCAATCAGAGGCTAAACTTGGCACAAATCTGAAAAATAAAGATACAATGATGTTGCTACAGTAGTAACAAACATCAAGACCACGAAAACTGAAAGAACAAACTGAAAGCAAAGATAACAAGGGTTGTCTCCCTATAGCTCTTTCTTTATAGCCATAAAGATAGGCTTAAGACTTTAATGATGCTCTCGTAGGAATAAGAGTTGAAGAACAAAAGAGAGCATCAAGAAGCAAATACCAAACACATTTAAGCCTAACATGCTTCCTATGCATAGGAATATTGCAATACAATAACTCATTGAAGCACAAAGCAATAAGCATAGGAAGACAAAACAAGTGCAGCTTCAAAACCTTCAACATAAAGAGAGGGAACTTGATATTATTGAAATATCTATAAGCATATGTTCCCTTCTCATAATAATTTTCAGTGGGATCACGAATAAACTCAACAATATAGGTATCACATAAAGCATTGTTACCATGATCCACATGCAAAAAGGTATCATTACTCTTCATATAAGCAAAATCTTTCTTATTAGGAATAGTGAGAGTAAAGCAATCATAACCATCATGGTAATCATTGTATTTAGGAGGCATATCATTATCAGAATAAATTTTATCCTCAATAGTAGATGGACTGAAAACATCATATTCATGATTATAATCATATATAGGAAGCAAAGTATCATCAAAGTAAATTTTCTCTTCAAAAGTTGGGGGACTAAAAATATCAGGTTCATCAAACGTGTCATCTCCAAGCTTAGAGCTTTCCATGTCATTAGCAATATTGATATTCAAAGAAAGCATACTAATAACATCACCACCATCATGATTGTTATGCAAATAATAACGTTCCATAGGTTTTTTAATTTTCTCTTCAAACACATCATGTCCCAAAGCAAGGTAGAGCTTATAAAGCTCTCTCATATTTTTGTTGTTTTCCATTAAGCAAAACTAGTGAAAAGACATAAAGAAAACTGAAAGGTAAACTAACAAGACTAAAAAGCAAAGGTAAAAGATAGCGTGCAACTCCCCTATCCTGAAGAGTGGAGTCCCCGGCAATGGCGTCAGAAATACTTTGCTTGATGGCTTCTCGCCCCTCGTTGGTTACCCCAAGTGGAAGGTTTGAGATGCAGTGTAGCGGAAGGCTCCCTTGGCAATACCAAGGATCGATTTCCCTGAGACTCCCAGTTTCAACAAGAAGGTGTCAACTGCTAACGGCGCCAGATATTAGCAATCAACGTGGACCTGCACACAGATACAAATAACTTTGCTCCCAACGAGTACAAAGAGGTTGTCAATCCCTCCGGCCTTGTCGTTTACAAAGGATTAAACGCAAGTGATAGTAGTGATAGATATTGCTGCAATAGTAAATAAAAGCGGAAAGTAAATAGCGGATGTGATCAATGATGGTAATATGGACCGGGGTCCCATGATGTTCACTAGTGATGTCTCTCTCCCAAAAGATGATAAAACAGCTATGTAGGTAAACGAATTACAGTTGGGCAATTGACAGGACCATGTGCGCAAACCAATGCTGACTAAGTTGCAAGAAAGGTAGAGGTTCAAAGCATGGGCGGTACGCCAAGGCAAGTAGACCGAAATCCATCTGCATCTACTACTAATCATCCACCTTGAGATATCTATCCAGAACATCTCGCTGGTATCAAGTTGTGAGTCCCACCCATAGTGTAAACTCAAAGCAACAGACAACTGCATTAAAAGAACTTTGCGTAAAGTAAACAATCCTTGCACCCGCGGGCACAAGCACTGTTGTTTTCCCCCTTGTGGCAACAGCACATCCCCTAGACTCATGTTTCTGTCACTCAAGCTAGTCATCGAGGGGCATGAACCCACAATCAAGCATAACGTTCCCTCTTGGAGTCACTACCTACTACTTGGCCAAAGCAATAAATAACAACGGAGAACATGCAAGAATTACTTACGAACATAAATATAAAAGAGGTGAATCAAATATATTACTCAAACACAATCTGAACATAATCTCACAATCCATCGGATCCCAGCAAACTCATCATAGCAACAGCATAAGGATTACATATGTGCCTCGATCATGTAGGGCAGCTCACGAGGACTAATTAGTGAAGCACAAGAACAGGAGGAGAACATCACATAGCTACTGGTCATGGACCCATGGTCCAAGGGAGACTACTCACAACTCATCCGGGAGGCGTCCATGGTGGTGGAGAAGCTCCCGGTGGTGATCCTCCCCTCCGGCAGGGTGCCGGGAAGGGTTCTCCTGGTGCTCCCGATCTTGGAAGCGCGGCGGCGGCGGAACAGAGATGAGATCGCGAAAAAGGGTTCCCGTCTCGAGGGTTTTGGGACACGATATAAATATATGCCAAAGGGGGGCATCAGACGAGGCCTGGGGGGCCCAGGCGCCCCCCCGGCGCGGCCAGGAGGGGGGCCGCGCCACCAGGGCGCCTGGAGCCCTGGTGGCCCCCCTCCGGCTGTACTTCGAGTGCCGGGAAGCTTCTGGAACGCTGATTTTTTATATAATTTTTCCGGGATTTTTCTGGCAGTTCTCGTAATGGGAAAACCTGAAATACAAAAACAGCCGAAAACAGAAACTGGCGCTGGGGTGCACTGAGTTAATAGGTTAGTCCAAATAATATCAAAAGTGTATGGAAGTGTATAAATATCATAGCAATAACACCCAAAAGAGGCATGGAGCAAGCAGAAATTATAGATACGTTTTGGACGTATCAGATGGTAACAGGAGGCTCGGGACACGATGTTTACCCAGGTTCAGGCCCTCTCGATCGAGGTAATACCCTACTTTCTGTTGTATTAATATGGATGAATATGATTACAAGAGTTGATCTACCTCGAGATCGTAATGGCTAAACCCTAGAGTCTAGCCTATGAGGATTTTGTGTTTCTCTATTAGCCCCTACGGACTAAACCCCCCAGTTTATATATGCACTGGAGGGGACTAGGGTTTGTACATAACCATCTTGCAGAGGAAGGAAGGATTACACCCGAACCTAAAACCTGCCATTATAACAATATAGGAGTCATATCCGGATACGAGAGACGATCTTCGACTATGATCTTCACGGCCCACCAGTCCGGCCCACCAAGAGTTATCCGGCCACCCGAGGACCCCTTGATCCAGGACTCCCTCAGTAGCCCCAGAACCTGTCTTTGATGACGATGAGTTCGGCTTCCGTATTGTCCTCGGCATTGCAAGGCGGGTTCCTTCTTCCGAATATATCTTCTGCAAAAAGGTGTATTGTGTTCGGCTCTGCACGGTTACTACAACCCTTAGCCTTGAAGGCAAGGTCTTGAAGGAAAATGAATAATGTGTCTTTACTAACAACTTTTAGGCGAAGCGCCGCGTCCATCCCACTAACATATCGAACCATTTTATTTGGTCCTAGTTTCGCATTTCGAGGTATATCCTCATTGACAACTCTTATCAGAATAGAGATCATGCCCGCTTATTGTGGGATCCTTATGAATGTGATGTGAGCCTCCACATCGTGCATTACGCATGACCGCTTTGGGAACCGGCGAGGTTTATGGCTAAAGTGGGGGGACGTTCTGTATTCACAGCATTATAAAAGGATACCAATCCCTTTCATTAGCCCCACGCTTTCTTCAAGCTCGACCTCTCCAATCTCCCTAGCCCCAGCATCCTCATCTCTTGCACCTACCACCCTTCGTTCCTCAACCACTAGTTCGTTCCCCAGCAATGGCTGGATCCGACGCTAGAGGCAAGTGGGAAGCCTCCACGATCACTGTGAAAACCGTGGAGGATCTTCGGAGCACGAGCTATCTCGCCGTCGACATCGCGCACCGAGTCCCCGCCAAGGGCCGGGTGATTCCCGTCCCAGAGGCGGGCGAGAGAGTTGTGTTCCTTTCGCACTATGTTAGGGTGCTAGGATTCCCGCTCCGCCCCTTTGTTCGAGGTTTGTTATTTTTCTACGGGCTAGATTTCCACGATATAGCCCCGAACTCAATCCTCCACATCTCTGCTTTTATAGTGGTGTGTGAGGCTTTCCTCCGCATCCCTCCACACTTCAGCCTATGGCTAAAAACCTTCAACGTGAAGTCGAAGGTAGTGGACGGCAGCACGCGGAGTGCGGGGGCGCTATGATTAGCAAGCTCCCGCATACTATTTGGCCAAAAGGGTCGTTCGTGGAAACGAACAAGGTCTGGCAGGAGGAGTGGTTCTATATCACTGAACACCGCGACACCAAATGGGCAGCGGAACCTGCCTTCAAATCTGGGCCCCCGGAGAGGTTGACCTCCTGGACCAAATAGAGTCTGGACTAGGGATCTCAAGTTGAGGTGACGGCACTCCAGAGCCACGTGTCCGGCGTGATTTCCAAGGGCTATTAGCTCTCGACCGTGGTCCTGCTAATGCTGGCCCGACTCGTCCTTCCTTGCCAAAGCTGGGACTCCTTTCTATGGGAGTTCAATCCAGCTGGAGATAGGCTTCTGAAGCATCTCTTTGGCTTTATGCACAAAGGGATCTTGAAGCATCTCTTCAAGAGCCAGAAGGATTGGCCGGAGGAAACCGAGGATGTGGGCTATAGTACCACGTTCTCCGCCCCAGATGTAATAGAAAATTCTGTCGAACATACATCCCCTGTCTTATTAATGATAACAGGAATTGGAGTTTTTGCGCAATATATAGGGCTAGACAAAGAAGGCAACCCGGATAAAGTGTCCGACGCCTTTGCCCGAAGACCCATAATCGCCTCGACTGACGGCGATGCTGGTCCCGGCGCCGTACAAGGCGCCAGTCAAGAAGCCTAAGAATATGGGCAAGGAGGCCGGAGACAGCACTCGCTCTGCGGATGAGAAGTCTGAGAAGATCAACATCCTAACCTCCGAAGAGGAGGAAGATGACGAAGAAGAAGAGGAAGAAGAGCCCCTTGCGCAAGGCAGGGGGACGAAGAGGGGGGCCGCCGTTGACGCGGGCGCGGCTGCACCCTGGAGGAGGCTGAATCTCTCTACCCGTTTGGATTCATCATCCGAACATAGCTTCGTGGTGAAGCCCAGGGAGAAGCCCCCGACCGAAACGTAAGTTGTTCAGATATGTCAATTACCGCACTCTGTTTATTTAACATACTAATGCTCTTTAAGTATTTGTCACATGCTGACCTACAGCCCTCCCCGAGCACACCCTGACGCCTCCTAGGAGGGGAACTCTCTGTCGTCTGGAGAGTCTAAGAGTGACCCTCCGGCCCGAGCTCCATCGCCCGTGGCCCGTGGGGACGCCGAAATGTCTTCCCAGCGTGCGTTCTCCGCTCAAGGAGATGGGGACGGGGCAAGTGATAGGGCGACCGAGGGTAACACCTCGGCTGCCGCTGACCATGGGGAAACAACCCCCATAGAGACCGAAGAAGGGGGGCCCAAACAATCCGAGGCCCTCCCGAACATTGACCCGGAGCCTAGTGCGGCTCCAGGGTCCGAAGACCAGACCCCCCAGGTAGGGGTGGATACGACGGTGCCCGAAGTCAATCTGGAGGCGTCGGACCCTATGAAGGGAGCGCTGAAAAGTGCTTCCGTCGTGGAGGAGCACCGCACCGTAATGGGTGCGGTGATGAAGAAGATTCAGTCCGTCAAAGGCGGACTGAATGAAGCTTTCAATAGCCGGTTAATAGTCTTTGAGGTAAGCAATGCAACGTTCTTTATAGAACTTTAATTTGTTTTATATGCACATATATAGCCAGTAGCCCCTGATGCTTTGTGTGATTCTGAACAGAATCGGACGAAGTATCCATAGTATAGCATATTTTAGAGCTAAACTGTATGTTTTTGTATTTGAACAGGCTTCACTAGTCTTGGCAACTGCACGAGATGCAGAAGTTGCAGAACTAAATCGGAAGCTCTTGTTGGCCAACGCGGACCTCGATCGCGTCAACCAGCGTTTAGATGAAACACAAGGTACGCGGATTTTAAAGAATTTTAAGATGTCAAGAAGACTAAGAACATAAATTGACTATGAACCCTTTATGATATTTTGTGTTACACAATTGGCGCCACTGAGCTCGAGGCTCTCAAGGGCAAGCTCGTGGAGGCCAAGAAGGAGGCCGAGGCGAGCAAGGCGATCATTGATAAAGCGGTTGCCGAACTAGAGGCCGAAAAGGCCGTGCGCGAGAAGCACCAGGCTCGGGTGTCCGAAGTCGAGGATGAGCTCAAAGATGCCATTGTAAAATGTGAGGCATTGGAAAGAAGACTTCGGAACAAGCGTCCGAGCTTACTGCAGCAGTGAAGACTACCCAGGATGCGCGAAGCGAGGCGCGCAACGCGTGTGAGGAAATCAAGTAGGTGCGACAGATAGCATCTGGTAAGACCTTTCTATTACAGAGCATCTTTGGAGGGCAGAAGTATCTTGGGCTGACACGGTTATGGAGTTCTCCAGACGTGTTTGTTGATCTTCCGAGGAGCAGTGTGGACGCTGCCCAATACTTCCGAGCCCAAGAGGGGAATGACACGGAGAAGTTGTTTTGGTCGCAATTCTATGCGCCAAAACATCCGGTGCCCCTCAACGACAAGATGAAGCAGCTGGTCGAGCTGCACAACATGGCGGGTTCGGCCATGAAGGACTTGATAGTCCGGCTATGGCCCGTTGATCCAATCCCAAGTAGCTACTTCGGATTGGTGAAGCGGCTCATCGTGGCGAGTCCGCGGGTTGACGCTTTGAAGCGTTCGGCCTGCATAGAAGGTGCTCGGATGGCCTTCGCTCGTGTGAAGGTGCACTGGGCGAAGATGAGAGCGCAATGCATAGCTACTACTGGCCCACCCGCAGGCAAGGAGCACCGCAAGCCGGAGAAGTACTTCGAGGACATCATAGAAGATGCCCGCCTTGTAGAAGGCCAGTGTTCGAAAGATATTATCTTCGAGTAATTGTGTCTGGCTGCAAAGACTTAAGCTTATGAACCGATGTATATAACTTTTGCGCTATTATAATATGAGCGACTTTTACCTCCCGTGTGACTGTTTATGTAAATCTGAAAGTTTACAGTCGTCGGCTTTAGCCCCCATGTACATAGTACTGGGGTGTTCGGTCATATGCATACACACTCTTTATCCAACGTCTTGGTCCTTGTAGGAGGTGTATGCGGAGCGAACCAGACAATCAGACTATACGGCGTTATTGCTTTCACTTAGTCGTAGGAGTTTGACATGTGGGGCTAGGTACTAGCCCTTGGTGCGAATATGTATTCCCTAACTAAGGTATCCAATTGCACCTGGCTGGGCGAAAAATCCTACCCTTCGTATAATACGGGGTAGTTCTCTATCGATCGTGGTATAAAATTAAGTCACCGGATTGCGGACCAGGTCCTTGCCTAACATGACGGTTAGTTTTTGGCTTTCTCTACTAAGGTACTTGACCGGACGAGCCAGAAGTACAATCGCAGCAGTTCTCCCTTTACACCATAGCCGAACAATTGGGAACGTAGGGGTAAGCACAGGATCCGGGAAACCCAACTATTGACCCAATACATGATTCAGAACTGATGCATATAAGGCAAACATCCAGGACGCCGAACACTCCTTATAGGAGTTTGGTCTTTTCGATATATACCAGGCTCAATACAGCCCCTGGTAATGACCCCGTTGACAAGGCACATGTGGCAATCTGACATGGGGATAGAACATTTATGATGAGTGGATAAAACTCCGAACATAATGTGAATCAAGCTGCTCTATTAGTATCCCTTTATAGTACGGCAAGTCGTAAGCTTATAGATAATGCCGATGACTTTCTTGGACATTTTACATGCGAGAAAGGTATAGAATAAGAAAGAGGAAAAAGGTTTACACATGGTCTTAATCTAAAAAGAAACCTTAGCACGGGTCCCTGCTGCACGTCTGCGCTGTTTCCTCTTCTGTAATGTGTCCTTGAAGGGGGGAGTATGGCGGCCGTCTGTAAAAAGAAAAAGAAACCTGGAAAAGAAAAAGAGATCTAGCGTGGCCATTAAACAAGACCGGTTCGTTTAGTCAACCTTTTTAAAAGATAATTTTAGAGTCTGAATAGAGTCGAGCCGAACTATGGACTACATGTATGCAATGTGCCCCCATCGTCGCCCAAGGGATTTTTAGGGCATAGTTATGTACCCGAGGCACATATGCTATTACCTTGTGGGGCAGTCGCTGGGGGCATAGCTGCTAATCTAGCCTAGGATCGTCTGAGCTGCCACACTGAGGTACTTGCCGGACACGTTTAGCTATGTCCGCGACTGATAGGTTACCCGGCTTGAATAGGCCGTTTTGGACTTTGGATGCTAAGACCGCAGTGTCCTCCTCTGTGCGGAGAGAGCGCTCCATATTTCCGTTGACTGTGATGACGCCATGTGGTCCAGGCATTTTGAGCTTTAGATAAGCATAATTGGGGACTGCATTGAGGCGGTCGAAGGCCGTTCTTCCAAGTAGTGCATGATAGCCACTTCGGAATGGAGCCATGTCGAATATTAACTCTTCGCTTCGAAATTTGTCAGGAGAGCCGAATACGACCTCCAATGTTAAAGAGCCCGTGCAGCGGGCTTCTACGCCCGGTATCACGCCTTTGAAGGACGTGGTGCTTGACTTTATTCTCGATGGGTCAATCCCCATCTTGCGGACAGTGTCCTGATATATCAGATTGAGACTATTGCCGCCGTCCATAAGGACTCGAGTAAGATGGTATCCGTTGATTATTGAATCGAGTACTAGGGCAGCCGAACCCCGTGACGGATACTAGTCGGGTGATCCCTGTGATCGAAAGTCATCAGACAGGCCGACCACGGGTTGAATTAGGGGTCGACATGCTCGACAACATAGACATCTCGGAGTGGGCGCTTGCGCTCCCTCTTTGGGATATGAGTGGCATATATCATGTTCACTATTTTGACCTCCGGTGGAAATTTCTTCTGTCCCCCTGTATTCGGCTGGCGAGGTTCATCCTCATCTTCGCTTTGAGGTCCCTTCCCCTTGAGTTCGGCATTGAGCTTGCCGGCCTGCTTGAAGACCCAAAAATTACGGTTGGTATGGTTTGCAGGTTTTTCTGGGGTGCCATGGATCTGGCAGGCCCTATCTAATATTTTGTCCAAGCTAGATGGACCATCTTTGTTGCCTTTAAATGGCTTCTTCCGTTGTTCGGATCTGGAGCCGCTGAATCCGGCATTTACAGTTGTATCATTTGGGCTTCCAGCATTATTCCGACGTTTGTTTTTGTTACGCTGTGGCTTTCCATTGCCGTCCCTGACTTTAGATGTTCCAGGGTCGCTGGTGCTGCTACAAGCTAACCAGTTGCCCTCACCCGCGCAAAAGCGAGTCATGAGTGTAGTTAGGGCTGCTATTGTGCTCGGCTTTTCCTGTCCGAGGTGTCTGGCTAGACATCCGTCCCGGACACTATGGTTTAAGCCCACTAAGGCTTCGGCGTCCGGACAGTCGACGGTTTGGTTCTTCTTAGTGAGAAAGCGGTTCCAAAGCTTACGAGCTGACTCCCCAGGTTGTTGGATGATGTGACTTAGGTCCCCAGCGTCCGGGGGCCGGACATAGGTCCCTTGAAAATTGGCCCGAAAAGCATCCTCAAGTTCTTCCCAGCTCCCAATGGAGTTCTATGGGAGGTAGTTTCGCCAGTGCCGAGCTGGTCCTTTCAGCTTGAGGGGTAGGTATTTAATGGCATGGAGATCATCTCTGTGAGCCATGTGGATGTGAAGGATGAAGTCTTCTATCCAGACGGCATGATCCGTTGTTCCATCGTACGCCTCGATGTTCACGGGTTTATACCCTTCTAGAAAATCATGATCCAACACCTCATCGGTGAAGCAGAGAGGGTGTGCGGCGCCTCTGTATTTTGCTATATCATGGCGTATGTCCGATGGTTGTGATGTTCGGTATTGACCCCGAACTGGTATATGACCGGCGCGATTGGCTTGATAGCCGCCGTCCCGTGCGGGAGCCCGGTCCCTGGGTCCGTAGATGGACCTGGTCTTGCTAAATTTTTTGTTCAGATCCTCACACAAATCGTGTTTCCGGACTTGAGCTGCATCCTCCTTTCCTTTACGGGGTGGGGGTGCGGGCTTGTGTACGCCGTTTCTAGCTACTCTGTCCCGTCCGTGAGGTGGTCGGTCCGGCTTATCGGCGGTGTTATTCTTCGGCGGTATGGGCGTAATGGCCTCATCGTCGAATTCGGGCAGCAGTTTACGCTTAGGATAGCCTCTGGTTTGGCAATTGTAGCCATGTTTTTGCTCAGGTCTAGCACTTCATTCCATCTATCATTGAGCGTGTCCTGTGCGGCTCGAAGCCGCCTCTGCTCCTTTTTCAGGATCCTTGCGGTGGCAATGAGCCTATAATGGAAGCACTTTTGTTTCAAGGGTTCTTCTGGGACGATGTATTCGTCGTCGCCTAGGCTAACATCCTCTTCGGAGACAGGTTCATAATTACTGTCTTCGGCATTGCTGCTGTTGGCCAGCGGTTTTGGACTATGTTCGCTGTCCTCTTGCTTGTCCTGCTCCATCGCTGGGTCTGCGGGGTCTTCGGCATGCTCCGTTCTGTCACCATCATTGGTGGCAGTGTTGCTATCTTTTCCTTTACGGGATTTAGTTCGGCGCTTTGGACGTCGACGTTTGGGAGGTTCTTCGACAGGCTTGTCCTCTAAGGGGTCGTTTTCACCGTTGCCCTCCTTCTCCTTAGGTGTATCCACCATTTACACGTCGTATGAGGACGTAGCTGTCCATCGCCCGGTTACGGGCCAGCTTTGATCTGGATCTGCTTCGGCTTCGAGGTCCATACCTTCAAAGGCTTCGGAAGCGTAGTCAAGTAGATCGGTTAGATCTTCAACCATGGCTACCAAGTGGGTGGTGGGTGGGGAGTAAAATTCTCCATCAGCCTCCAGTTCGAACTGGATATAATTCGGTTGTGTGTCCCTAGCTAAGGAGAGGGATTTAAACCTTTTTAACATGTCGCCAAAGGGTGAGTGCTGGAATATATCTGCAGCACTAAATTCGGCGATAGACGCCTGATCAAGCTTGAAGGGCGTAGATCCGCATGATTCAGAACCTGAGGTTGGAGACGAGTCCGTAGTTCCGATAACATAGATCCCGTTCGAGGTCGGGTCCGTGTGCGACTCCAACGCCGTTGAGTCTGCGGCTTCCGGGGCGGGGTTGGGCCTCCCGTCCTCAGGTGACGCGATCTGTTCCGGATCTAGGGCCAGAATAGTTAAATGTGTTTGTATGATCGAAAGTAAGTCTAGAGGGGGGGTGATTAGACTACTTGACAAAATAAAAATCTAGCCTTTTCCCAATTTTAATTCTTGGCAGATTTTAGCAACTTAGCACAAGTCAAGCAATCAACCTACACATGCAATTCTAAGAGTATAGAAGCGGAATGTAAAACAATTGCATATGAAGGTAAAGGGGGGAGTTTGGAGGAGCAAACGCAGGTGTAGACACGGATGTTTTTGTTGTGGTTCTGATAGGTGGTGCTATTGTACATCCACATTGATGGAGACTTCAACCCACGAAGGGTAACGGCTGTGCGAGTCCATGGAGGGCTCCACCCACGAAGGGTCCACGAAGAAGCAACCTTGTCTATCCCACCATGGCCATCGCCCACGAAGGACTTGCCTCACTAGGGTAGATATTCACGAAGTGGCGATCTCCTTGCCCATACAAACTCCTTAGTTCAACTCCACAATCTTGTCGGAGGCTCCCAAGTGACACCTAACCAATCTAGGAGACACCACTCTCCAAAAGGTAATAGACGGTGTGTTGATGATGAACTCCTTGCTCAAATGCTTCAAATGATAGTCTCCCCAACACTCAAACAGTTCCTCACAGATTTGGATATGGTGGAAGAATGATTTGAGTGGAAAGCAACTTGGGGAAGGCTAGAGTACAAGATTCATATGGTAGGAATGGAATATCTTGATCTCAACACTTGAGTAGGTGGTTCTCTCTCAGAACATGTATGTTGGAAGTGTAGGTATGTTCTGATGGCTCTCTCCATGAATGAAGAGTGGGTGGAGGGGTATATATAGCCTCCACACAAAATCTAACCGTTACACACAATTCAGAGAACTCGTTCAGATCGATTTAGTTCATAATGTGACCGTTAGGCATTTCGGTGGGACTGATATGATCAACTCGGTAGGACCGATTTCATTAGGGTTAGGGCATAACGTAATCTCGATGAGACCAATTACACAAACTCGGTGGGACCGATTTTGGTAATAAGCACACCAGAGAGTTGGTCACGCAAACTCGGTGGGACCGATTCGCTCGTTTCGGTGGGACCGAAACGTTACGAAGGGGAAACAGAGAGTTTGCATTGTGAACTCGGTGGGACCGATCGCTCATCTCGGTGAGACCGGAATGTTACGAAGGGAAACAGAGAGCATACAATCCCATCTCGATGAGACCGAGATCCCTTTCGGTGAGACCGAAATGATTAGGGTTTAGTGGTAGTGGCTATGTCAAATGAACTCGGTGGCGTCGGATAGAACTTTTCGGTGGGGCCGAGTTTGACTTTTGGTTTGGGACATATGTGGCTGTGAGAAAGTGGTTGAGGGTTTTGGAGCATATCACTAAGCATTTTGAGCAAGAATCCCATTAACCAACACCTCATCCCCTTTTAATAGTATTGGCTTTCCTATATGTGTCCTTGCATTTTGAGGGGTCCACATTCCTAATCCATGCCATTCAATCATTGAACTTTCCTGAAATATTTATCTTGAAATAGCATTAGTTCAATGAGCTATATGTTGTTAGGAATTACCAAAACCACCCAGGGATAGTTGCACTTTCAATCTCCCCCTTTTTGGTAATTGATGGCAACATATAGATCAAAGCTTCGACAAATGATACTAATATTTAAATACATCGTCACTTTGAGAAGTATGTGATAAACAAGAGCTCCCCCTAAATTTGTGCATTATTTAAAATTTGCGTTTTAATGCAAATGCACGATCGATTAGAATCATTTGTTACTCTTCCATGTCACATACATCTTGGTGGAGCGCTCAAAATGATATGAACTAAAAACATGCACTCATCACCAAGAAAAGTGAATGATCATATAAGGATATAAAAGATAGTATCATCAAAGCAAGCATTAAGGTAGCATATGATAAATCACATGATCAAATAAGTATCTCACACACGGACATAGAGTATAAAGCAAACACACAAATGAAGTTCAACCAAAAGCAAGAGAGGCGAAGAAGCAAAACACTCTCTCTTGAAGCCTATAATCTATACATATATCTCCCCCTTTGGCAACAAGTTACCAAAAAGTTTGAAAATGCATAGTGGTATGCGTCTCTCAGGCTTGGTCTTCGGGAGGTGGTGTAGAGAGAACTCCAGGGATGAAGGCTTCAGATGATGTGGTTGGAGTTGGTGGTGTGGCTGCTGGAGGTGGCACTGAAGCTGTGGCTGCTGGTGCTGATGTAGTAGCTCACGTATCAGGTAGTAGCACTGCAGCAGACCTGTGACCTCTAGGCACTCGCTGAAATGCATCTGTGGTAGCCTGCCCTCTCCTCTCCTGTGCTTCCTCCTGGAGTTGCTCAACTACAGACTGTATCTCTATCACTTGTAGATCAAGACCATAGAACTTTGTTTCAATGATCCTCTCCAAGCTCTCCTGATTCAGAGTCAAGGTGGCCAAGCCCTTCTCAATCCTCATAGTTGCTTGAATCAGATATGCCATTTGATCTTGTTTGGACTTGAGGGACATTTGAGATGCTTCTGTAGCACTTGGCATCTTGGCAGCTTTCTCAGCTCTGGCTTTCTCTCTCTTCTCATGTGCTTGCACTGAAGATGGCTCATTCTCATCCATGACAATAGTGTTGTCCTCAAAGTCTAGTTATAGGGGCATATGTTTCTTGTCCAACAAGTATATGCATGTGCCCATCTTGGAGTTGATGAGCTCCTAAATGTGTGGAGCATACCCACATGATCTCTTCTGATCTGCAACAGTCCTCTTGTTTGTTTCAACAATCAGACTCATGACTTTGAATTTCTGAGGCACATAAAAAATATGCAGCAAGTTGATTGAATGTCCTCTTATCATCTTGTGATCTCCAGATTTGGGCAACAATGTATGCCTCGAGATAGTGTTGATAGTGGGTAGACCAGACAATAAGAAATGCACAGATCAAAACTAGTGTATTTCCAATGCATCATCAGGGATCTCCTTGTACATATTTTCCATAGAGTTGTCGTCTTGCTTCTTCTTGGCATACACATCCAAATCATCTTCATGCTCTTCAGGGGCTTTGATCAGCTTGGCCCACTCATCAACAGTCGACTGGTACCTTGTACCTTCAGACATCCATACAATTCTACCATCAGGATAAAAGTGAGCTCTGGAGTAGAATTGCATGATGAGTTCATCATTCCATTTTGTCAACTCTTGACCTACAAACTTGTCAACACCACATGCTTTGAAGCTTTCAATCACATTTGGAAAGTGATATTCATTGTCCTTGATGTAGTCCAATCAACCCATCTCATATCACACACTATGGGCTTCTTGTCAAGCAGGACTGTCTCATAGAAGTCTTGTTGTTCTTTGGTATGAAACATGCAGTGCACAACAGTCCTTCTCCTCACAGCATATGGGTTAGTCTGTCTCCATCTTCTGAGACCTGCATCTTTCCTCAACTTCATGTCCTCAGCAACAATATGAGTATTGTCATGGTCAGGGATCCCGGGCTTCAAATATCTGAGCACTTGGACCTCAGCATCTTCACCAACTTCAGGCACTGGGGCCTTGTTCTTCTCTGAAGCTGGAATGTTTCGTGTGCTCATCTTGGGTGCAGACTTGGTGGCTTGAGCAGCTTTGGGAGCAGTCTTGGGCTTTGAAGGAGCAGCTCCAGACTTGATAACATCTCCCATGAGCTTCTGAGCTTTAGGTGCTGGTGCAACAACCTCTTCTTCTGCTTCAGCCTCATCATCATCCCTCATGGATGCTTACCAATCACTCTGGTTGTTGTCTTTCCAGCTCTCTTCTTTGTACCTGCTAACTCATCATCTCTGGATTCATGTGTGAACACCATAGTCTCTTGAGTAGATGATCTGGCCTTTGACATAGGAACCACCTTGTCAGGTGCCTTCTTTTTCAGACCTGGCTTTGTTGCAGCAGTTGTGCCATAGTCCTTCCTGAGCACCTTCTTCTTTGAAGTGGCCTCATCAGCAACAAAATCCTCATCATCACTGTCAGAGGCTTTCTTCTTCCTGGTCTTGGTAGCTGCCTTGGGCAAGTTGCTAGGTGTGCTCCTGCTACCCTCATCAGAGCTACTAGAGGGACTAGTGCCCTCACTGAAGTTGACTTGCTCCTCAGACAAATTCTGGCTATCACTCTGGTCAGACATCTTGGCACTCTAAACTGAAAATTGACCCTGTGAATAGATGTAGATGAGATAGAGTGGATGAGCATCACAAAGTGCAGAATTTTTCAAAACAGATGACTCAAAAAACTTAGTTTTAGTTCTCAACAGAAAGCATTTCGGATCTACCGATTTGTTAAACTCGGTGATACCAAAGCAATTCTGGAACCTAAACTAGTGAACTCGGTCAGACAGAGTCACATTTTAGTGGCACCGAGATTGCTAGGGTTTCACACAGAGTTGAACTCGGTCGTACCGATTTGCAATTTTCGGTCAGACCAAAAAGTGCAAGTGCAATGGCCTAAGCCAAATCGGTGAGACCGATTTCTACAACTTGGTTGGTCCGAGATGAGTTCGGCGGAGACCTAACCCTAATTTTTTCGAATCAAAACTAATTTCTACGGAGTTTCTGCTGGATAGGATGATTTTAATCGTGGCAACAATCATGGCAAAGCAATGTGATACGAATCAGAGTTAAAGAATAGCACAAAGGATCAAGTTCATACCCTAACTCGGCGGTGAACTTGCTACGGTGGCAACGACGGCGGAGATGGCCGTTGACGGCGATGGAGACCAGCGGCGGGAGGTTGCTGGCGACGAGGAGACGATCCGAAGACCCAATGCGGCAAAGCAGGTTATGCGCAGACGAAGAGGGTTTGGAATGTTTTCCAAAATTCAACCCGTTGGTATATATAACCTGACCCTGTCGGTGTGACCGAGTGGAACAACTCGGTGGCACCGAGATGCAAAACTGCTAGCAGTTACTGCAACTCGGTGTGACCGAAAAGTTCAAATCGGTTGCACCGAGATTGAAAACCTAGATCAACTTAGTGAACTCGGTCTGACCGAAGTGAATGACTCGGTTATACCAAAATGCACAAAGAGGTTTTGGAAGTTTAAGTCTATGACGAATTGGGGACTCTGAGTGCTCCTCACATAGAGTGGTTCGAATCTGACTCGATCAAACTTTGTGATGTAGCATGAATAGAGTTTGAGACGAGAAAATCATAGATAGCTAGATGGGGTTCTTAGGCATTCTTGTCCATCCATTTGGCAAAAGAAAAAGAGCCAACCAATCAAGGCAACAAATGGATGTCCTCGAATGAGAAAAATATGCATTCAACATGCTCACATAATAAGATAGCAAATGAAACATGTGGCGAAGCATGCACAACCATTCTAGCATCTATCAAGCAATTGGCGATGACTAGGTCATCTATATATGAGTATGTTGACTTAGGAGTCAAATGAGAGCATTTGATCATAGGTCATACTCATAGTTTAAGCACAAGTGGGGTTACCACTTTTACAAAAAAGCATTGTTGTGTTCACATCATTAGAGTTGCTTTAGCTCAACTGATTAGAGTAAAGCTCCCCATGGATCTGATACCCCCCTTAGAGGGATGAACTAACCTTGGGTTTTGTCGATGATGACTTCATGTAGGTGTTGAAGATGTAGATGCTCAATGTTGATATAGATCATTTGGAGCAATCCATTGGAGTGAGTTGCACTTTCAATACCTACATGGGTTAGTCCCACAAGGAACCAACAAGAATATCCATAGACATAGAGTGAATTGCACACAAGATGATGTCCATGAAAGCATTAGGTTACCTTGTCTCCTGTCTTACCAACAAGAGGGTTTGTGACTCCTTGAACTAGTGCAAGATAGGGAAGTTGTTTGCACTTGTCCTCGCCTAAATGATATGAGTGAAGTATGTTGGCGGAGTCGCCCTCCAGAACTCTCTAGTTCTTCTTATTCGGGATCCACACCATCTGGATGGGAATCCTTGGATTTGAAGTCGTACTTGATGAAGTAGAACTTGATGTAGTCTTGGGAACCCACTTGACCAAGGCCTTAGGAGCTTCTTCAAATGCATCAATCTCTTCTTGAAGCTTGTCCTTTCCTTTTAGCTTGTGGTCTTGTGGTGGAAGATCATCTTGTGCTTGTGTCCCTTGAAAATAAGTAGGATCATACTTCTCTTGTTGAGGAACAAACTTCGTCTTGGGGTATTGATCTTCTTCCAACTCAACTCCATTGGCATTGAACTTTCGTTCAAAACCAACACCTTGATTCTTCCGGTGTCTTCCTTGCTTGCGTACAATTTCCTCAAATTGCTTACTCCCGGCAAGGCTCTTGTAAACACCTTTCTCTATAATTCCCCTCAATAAGCTATTTTCTTGGTCAAGTGTAACTTGTCTAAGAGAATCATTAGTGGAATCAAGAGAACTACTAGAAGCAACATCATTGGATTTAGCATGATTGTTGTTACTACTAGAGGAAGAATCTTTCTTGTTCTTGTTGCTAGGTTTTACTTGTGGCATGTAAGTAGAAAAGAGTAAATGCTTGGCAATGTAAGAAGAACTTTTCTTGCGAAGATCATCATTGATTGCTTTTAAGAACTCATGCTCTTGCTCAAGGTTGAGCTTTTCAAAGCGTAACTTCTCATGAGTCCTTAAAAGTTCTCGATGATCTTCCAAGGTAGTTTCATGAGCTAACTTAAGAGTGTTTAATTTTTTAGTTAGACGCTTGTCAGGCCCAAGATGCGATTCTATCCCGGTCACGTGATACATGATACGTCCAAAACGTATCTATAATTTCTGCTTGCTCCATGCTTCTTTTGTGTGATATTGCTATGCTTTTGATACACTTTCATACACTTTTGATCATATTTGGACTAACCTATTAACTCAGTGCACTCCAGTGCCAGCTTCTGTTTTCTGCTGTTTTTGTATTTCAGGTTTTCCCATTACTTAAATTGCCAGAAACATTCCGGGAAAAATATATAAAAAATCAGCGCTCCAGAAGCTTCCACGCGCCAGAAGTGGGGCCAGAGGGGAGCCAGGGGCAGCCCAGGTGGCCTGCCCACGTGGCCCCACCCCTGGCCGCGCCGGGGGGGCGCCTGGGCCCCCCTCTCCGCCTCTGGTGACCCCCTTTGGCATATATTTACCACGCGTCGCGAAAACCCTGATTCCAGACCCCTTTTCTATAGAAGCTATTCCGATCTCCGCCGCCATCGCCACCAAGTTTCGGGGGACCAGAATTCCTGTGCCGGCATCCTGCCGGGACGGGGAAGTGCCCCCGGATTCATCTCCATCGACGTTGCTTCCTCCCTCCATGATGCGGGAGTAGTTCCTCCTCGGGGCTGAGGTTTCTACCAGTAGCTATGTGGTCAATTCTCTCTCCCATGATGTGATCTTCGTTGTGATCATAGGCTATGTTAATCTAGGGCGATCCCATGATATTTCCCCTTCCTCTATGTATTGGATTGATGTACTCACTTGTCTTTATCTAGTATAATCCCCGAGACCAAGGTGACAGCGGTCTATTGGACATGGATTAGAAGAATATTTTCATGAGTGATTTCCTCTTTTGTGTGTTGATTGAAGATTGAGAGTCTCTTGGTGCTTGTCTTTGACTATCCTTGAGATATGTTGTGGTGATTGTGGTACTCTCTTTGGATGGCCGAGGTGACATTGGGAAATCCATATATTGAGAACTACGAACTTAGAGGTGTGCTTTTGTAGCCCTACATAATTCTCGTCCTCTCTTGACCACAAAGGAATGACCTCCGAGTGCGTCTCCATTATGGGAAATATCATGTGATTCGATTATGTTAATGTTGTTGGGAGTTTCCACTAGTGAAAGTATGAAGCCTAGGCCTTGTTTCCACCATTGCAATACCATTTGTGCTCACGTTTACCACTTGTTTGCTTGCTGCACTTTTTATTTATGATTTACAAATACATCTTTTGCCATCCATATCACTTGCCATTTAACATCTCTTCGCCGAACTAGTGCACCTATACATCTGACAAGTGTATTAGGTGTGTTGGGGACACAAGAGACTTCTTGTATCTTGATTGCAGGGTTGCTTGAAAGGGGTACGTTCAACCTCCACTTCCCCGAGTTCGATAAACCTTGGGTTACTCACTTAAGGGAAATTTGCTGCTGTCCTACAAACCTCTGCTCTTGGAGGCCCAACACTGTCTACAGGAATAGAAGCGTGTAGTAGACATCAAGCTATTTCTGGCGCCGTTGCCGGGGAAGTGAGGTAAGTGAAGGTACCTTCTCTAGATCTTGCAATTAAATCTTTTCGTTTCTTGTTTTTAGTTTCACTAGTTATGTTTATGGAAAACTGCACTCTTAGTTCGCTGCTTGGGGAAGGCCGCTTTACCACACCCGTGGTAGAGAAGTCTCCTCCACCTACTGAATGTATCCTGTTCCAAATACCACTTGGGATAATTGAAATAATTAGGAATGATTGTTATGATGGGATAGTCAATCCTAGTATTCATTTGTTGAAACTTACAGAACTTTGTGAGTTGTTTAAGATTTCAGGTTTGACAAGAGATGGAGTCATGAGGAAATTATTTGCCTTGTCACTGAAAGGAAAAGCATTGGAATGGTATAGGCTACTAGATGACTCTCACCTGCTAGATTGGGAAAAGATCTAGTCTCTCTTTTACTCCAAGTTTTATCCTCTTCATGAAGCCCATGAGAATAGGAATTATGTTTATAATTTCTATCCTCATGACGGAGATAGCATAGCTCAAGCTTGGGGGAGACTGAAAACGTTAATGCTAAAATGTCCTAACCATGGGCTCCCCAAAGATATGATTATTACTAATTTCTATGCGAGGCTCTCTCGACAGGATAAAGATTTGCTCGATGCTTCCTCTATGGGTTCTTTCACAAACGAAAAGATTGATGCTAAATGGGAACTCCTTGAAAGAATTCAACGCAACACTGAAGATTGGGAGATCGACAAAGGTAAAGAGTCAGGTATAATTTATGAGTATGATTGCATTAAGTCCTTTGTTGAAACTACAAGTTTTAATAAGTTTAGCGCTAAGTTTGGGCTTGATTCTCAACTCCTTGTTGATTTCCTCAAATCTTTTGCTTCACATCTTAATATGCCTAAGGAGGATTGGATCAAGCATCATGAACCTTTTAAAGAGATTTTCAAAGAAAATGAAATTGTTCATGATGATTGCAACATGCATGATCCAATTCCTAAAAATGAAGTTTTATATGAGCATGTTAATTTTTGTGGAGTAGATAGACCTTGTGAAAGGCCTATGATTGAAGAAGAGAAGTATTGTAAGCAACATAAGCATGAGAGAACAATCACTTGGGTCAAAGATTTAAATGAAATTGCTAGAGAATTGTGTGACCTTTATCCTTTTACTTGTGAACTTTGCTGTATAGAGGGTCACTTTAATTTTCAATGCAAGCACTTTAGAAACATAACTGTTAACCAGTTGTGTGATAACATGATCACCCCTGATCTTTATGATGAGCTTATGTTATTTTTGATGTGTGAAGAGTTATCAGAAAAGACTTCTTGGCTAGATGTTAATGCCATAGGAATGAAAAACACTTTGCAAAACTGCCATCTCTATTGTGTTGTTAATTGCCATAAAAATGATTACATAAGTAAGATTAGAAAGGAGGGAACTTTACCAAAGTATAAAAATGTCTCTTATATTTCTGCTAATAAAAAGGAGAGTTTCTCCCAAGTTTCCCCTATTGTTTCTAATGATAAACCAGGATATGTGGAGAAGCTTCATCTCCAACCACTCCCTCCTAAGGTGAAGAAGAAGAAAAAGAAGAGGAGGAGGAAAAGGAGAAAGAAGGAAGAAGAATGGGTATCAACCTGGCCTGAGCATATTCCTCCCATCAACTTTTATCCTAACGGTTGTAAGTTTAAAGAAGAAGGTGAAGTTTATTGCCTTAATTATCACCTTGATGATACGTCCGTAGGTACTATTGAAGATGATTTTGATTATGATATGCATGTTACTTATTGTGATTGGAAAAATGATGATAATGCTACTTATGATCTTGAAAATCTTTTTGGTAACAACTCTGAAAGTGATGATATGGAAAGCTCTAAGCTTGGGGATGATAGGATTGCAAATCCTTTACCCACTAGTGATGTGATAATTGATAATTCTTTTGCTAGTAAGAATAAAGACAACATGTTTACAAATATAGTTGCTAGCAATGATAATGCTCTTCTCTACTATGATGATGTTATAACTCCAATCTATAGTGATTATAAAGGTACCTATGACATAAGGAGAAATTATCCTTATGAAACTTGTCATAATCATGGAGGGAATTACTCCCTTGTTGAACACCATCTTCCTAATACACAATTAATCTATAGTGTTCAAGTTGTTTATGATAGTCCTACTCCCACTATTACCAATGAGAAAGATTATGCTTATGTGGAGAGTAAGAGTACCTTTTTGCATGTGGATCATGGTAACAATGCTTTATGTGATGCTTATATTGTTGAGTTTGTTCATGATCCCACTGAAAATTATTATGAGAAGGGAACATATGCTTATAGATATTTCAATAATATCAAGTTCCCTCTCTTTATGTTGAAGGTTTTGAAGCTGCACTTGTTTTGTCTTCCTATGCTTATTGCTTTGTGCTTCAATGAATTATTCTATTGCAATATTCCTATGCATAGGAAGCATGTTAGGCTTAAATGTGTTTGGGATTTTCTACTTGATGCTCTCTTTTGTTCTTCAACTCTTATTCCTACGAGAGCATCACTAAAGTCTTAAGCCTATCTTTATGGCTATAAAGAAAGAGCTCTAGGGAAGACAACCCTTGTTATCTTTGCTTTCAGTTTTTAGTGGTCTTGATGTTTGTTACTATTGTAGCAACATCATTGTATCTTTACTTTTCAGCTTTGTGCCAAGTTTAGCCTCTAATTGCAAGAAAGTTCAAAAGTTGTGACGTGATGTCCAAAAAACAGATTCTGTCCTTGGACAGAAAAATTTGTATAAAATCACCAGATCATCTTTTTGATCTGAATTTTTTTGAAAGCGTGCTCTGTACAATTGGCTTTCGAGCGTCTGTTCTGAGTTTTTTTATTTGAGTTGCAGAAGTGCCTCGAAAAAATTATTTACTACCTGCTAGTCTGTTTTTCACAGATTCTGTCCTGTTTTGCCTTTTCTTCGTTTTGCAAACCTTGAGCTTGCTTTTTCTTTGCAAAAACCTTTTGGAAATCTTGAGAAACAGTAGCTCTTCAAGATTATCTTTATTTCTAGTAGGGAAAAATTATTTTATTGTGGGTACTAACCTCGCTAATCAGATTATGATGAGTTATGTATGAAGGGAGTTTTCAAGTGTGCGAGGGAAGATGATAAAAGAAGATTCAGGAGGGTCAAACGCTCAAGCTTGGGGATGCCCCCGTGCACCCCCAAGAAATATCCAAGGAGACTCAAGCATCTAAGCTTGGGGATGCCCCCATGCATCCCCTTCTCCATCAACAATTATCAGTTTGTCTTTCGTTCCACTATATTTTAATCACTTCATGCGTTATGTGCTATGCTTGGAGCGTCTTGCTCTTAGTTTCCTTTTTAGTTTTCTTTAGTTTTACTTGCTGTTCTTAACAAGTTGGATCCTAGCCTTCATTGTTTGCGAGAGAAACACGCCCCACTCCACTGTAGAACAAAACATAGGCTTGCATGCGTATCTTCTTGTGTGTGTTCTTTATCTTTTCATAGCTGCTGTCATGCTTAGCTCTTAGTTTTCATGCTTATCTTTTTAAGAGCTTTTGTTTAGGTCGTTGCTTCTAGAACTCTCTTGAGTTATCATGCTTATCTTGTTAAGAGAGTTGGCTTCTGTGGCACTGGTTGATATGTCTATGATAAAAATGCTATGTGCATAATGGTGCTTAGTAGTTCATGTTTTCTTATGGTTAGTCTCAAATAGCTGGGGGTTCTTAATGTGTTATTGAAGTACCAGCATGATTTGTTTGCCTATGATGTGGTGTGGTTTAGTGATATCTTCCTCCAAGAATTTATTTTGATTGACTTGGCATATGCTCACGCATATTTAAGACTATAAAGAAAGTCTATCAAGCCTTGATGATCTTTAATTTCTGAGTAGTGATATAACTTCCATGCCCGATTCAATGTTGCTTTGTCGCTCTGCATGATTATGGCCGTCATTGCTCTCTTAGTTGGTCGCTCCCAGTCTTTTGCTAGCCTTCACCTGTACTAAGCGGACTGACTGCTTGTGCATCCAAAATCCTTGAAACCAGTTATGCCATATGTGTCCACCATACCTTCCTATATATGGTATTTACTCGCCATTCCTAACGAAGACTTTCTTGTACCATCTCGAAATTATTCAAAAGCATTTCTCTTTTGTGCCTCTGTTTTAGCTCATGAGGAAGTAGTAGTTAATTCATGATCTTTTTAAGTTGGACAAGTTTTACCCCGGGATTGCATGTCTAATCTGCAAATCCCTAATACGAGAAGAAACTGGCATGAGTGCGCCCGACTCATAAAAGAGAATACAACAAACAAACCCTCCTTCACGCTTTGTTCATGAGAAATCAGAAAACTTTTGGCAGTGATAAACAAAGGAGATTAAGGGCATGTGATCGTCCCCGTGCGGGAGCCATTCCTCGAAACTTGTCCAGCTCGAGAAGTAATTGAGTTATCTACTAGCATTCATTGACGAATTATGCACCTCCCAAAAGATTTTTATCTCTGTTTTTAAAACCACGAGCTCTGGTACTTGTTTAGTCTTTGCTTCCAGCCACGGGTTTTCAACCTTGCCATCAAAATCCACGGTTCGAGAGTCTCCACCTTCTTTCTTCAAAGCACCAACTATTGAGAGCATGATTGTCATTCTGAGTGTAATGTGCATTGTCCCAAAGTACCATTGTCTTCTGCATGATTATGATATCGCTTATTCTGAAATCATTGTATCTAGTCGTCACTTAAACTTCAGAGGTGCTCCTGCATTTATGTTCTGCTTCACTAAAGGGGGCAAGCGAGGTATCACTTTGTCATGTTTGCACACCATGCTCACTACAAATCTATTGGGTGTTTCAGTATCATATTGTAAACTTTCAGTTCTTTGTGATATTCTCATGAGGCAACTTAATTACTAAAGATTCATTATCTTAATAAGCATTTGTCATGAGATTGTGAAAGACTCTTTGGTAGCATGTCACCACAGAAATTATGCTTGTTATCATTTACCTACTCGAGGACGAGCAGGAATTAAGCTTGGGGATGTTGATACGTCCAAAACGTATCTATAATTTCTGCTTGCTCCATGCTTCTTTTGTATGATATTGCTATGCTTTTGATACACTTTCATACACTTTTGATCGTATTTGGACTAACCTATTAACTCAGTGCACCCTAGTGCCAGCTTCTGTTTTCTGCTGTTTTTGTATTTCAGGTTTTCCCATTACTTAAATTGCCAGAAAAATTCCGGGAAAAATATATAAAAAATCAGCGCTCCAGAAGCTTCCACGCGCCAGAAGTGGGGCCAGAGGGGAGCCAGGGGCAGCCCAGGTGGCCTGCCCACGCGGCCCCACCCCTGGCCGCGCCGGGGGGCGCCTGGGCCCCCCTCTCCGCCTCTGGTGACCCCCTTTGGCATATATTTACCACGCGTCGCGAAAACCCTGATTCCAGACCCCTTTTCTCCATAAGCTATTCCGATCTCCGCCGCCATCGCCACCAAGTTTCGGCGGACCAGAATTCCTGTGCCAGCATGCTGCCGGGACGGGGAAGTGCCCCCGGATTCATCTCCATCGACGTTGCTTCCTCCCTCCATGATGCGGGAGTAGTTCCTCCTCGGGGCTGAGGTTTCTACCAGTAGCTATGTGGTCAATTCTCTCTCCCATGATGTGATCTTCGTTGTGATCATAGGCTATGTTAATCTAGGGTGATCCCTTGATATTTCCCCTTCCTCTATGTATTGGATTGATGTACTCACTTGTCTTTATCTAGTATAATCCCTGAGACCAAGGTGACAGCGGTCTATTGGACATGGATTAGAAGAATATTTTCATGAGTGATTTCCTCTTTTGTGTGTTGATTGAAGATTGAGAGTCTCTTGGTGCTTGTCTTTGACTATCCTTGAGATATGTTGTGGTGATTGTGGTACTCTCTTTGGATGGCCGAGGTGACATTGGGAAATCCATAGATTGAGAACTACGAACTTAGAGGTGTGCTTTTGTAGCCCTACATAATTCTCGTCCTCTCTTGACCACAAAGGAATGACCTCCGAGTGCGTCTCCATTATGGGAAATATCATGTGATTCGATTATGTTAATGTTGTTGGGAGTTGCCACTAGTCAAAGTATGAAGCCTAGGCCTTGTTTCCACCATTGCAATACCATTTGTGCTCACGTTTACCACTTGTTTGCTTGCTACACTTTTTATTTCAGATTTACAAATACATCTTTTGCCATCCATATCACTTGCCATTTAACATCTCTTCGCCGAACTAGTGCACCTATACATCTGACAAGTGTATTAGGTGTGTTGGGGACACAAGAGACTTCTTGTATCTTGATTGCAGGGTTGCTTGAAAGGGGTACGTTCAACCTCCACTTCCCTGAGTTCGATAAACCTTGGGTTACTCACTTAAGGGAAATTTGCTGCTGTCCTACAAACCTCTGCTCTTGGAGGCCCAACACTGTCTACAGGAATAGAAGCGTGTAGTAGACATCAATACACCTCGTGATTGGGGCACAACCACATTTCGGGTGCTTAGCAAGATGGATATCATTACATGGCACCATTACATAATACATGGGGATACAACAATTCATACAAATCACATTAATACAACAACATCAATACAAGGCATCGGACTACGGATGCAAACATGAAAAACACAACGACATCCATCTGCTATCCTAAGCTGCCAACCCGGAACCTAACCCAAGACTGACGAAGAAGAAGAAGAAAGAACTCTGACACAAAGGACATCGCTCTCGCGTCAAGTCATCGGAAACCTGCACCTGCAACTGTTGTTGTAGTATCTGTGAGCCACAAGGACTCAGCGATCCCATAACCATGGGTATCAAGACTAGCAAAGATTAATGGGTATGGAGAGGTAAAGTGGTGAGGTTGCAGCAGCGGCTAAGCAATATATGGTGGCTAACTTAAGAGTACAAGAATAAGATGAGCATCTACGCAAACGGTCGCAACTAGTAGTGATCACTAAAGATCCTGAACTACCTACGAGTCAAACATAACCCCACCATGTTCTCTTCTCAAGGTGAAAAGAGACGGTCACGGTTACTCATGCGGTTCGTGTATTTTATTTCGGATCCTCTGTCAAGTTTTTTACAACCGGACATTAACAAATTCCAATCTGCCACATAACCACGGGCACGGCTTTCAAAAGATCATAACCCTGCAGGGGTGTCCCAACTTAGCCCATCACAAGCTCTCACGATCAGCAGAGATAATAATAATATTAACCCTTATCTTAGGGACAATCCGATCAGGCTCGGAATCCCAGTGCACAAGACATTTCGACAATGGTAAAACAAGTCCAGCAAGACCTCCCGGCATGCCGACACACTGATAGTAGCCGCGCATATCTTGTCTTAGGCCACGACCGGATGGCCCGTTCTACAGGTTAAACCAGACCACGAGTTTCCCCGTGGTGGCCCCGTATAACCCCCGTTTGGGACCAACACCATCAGCACTGGCCCCCCTGTTATGTAGAAAAGAATCCTCGGGGACGCGACCCCCTATGCAAATTAATTAATTAAGTTATTATTATGTTGCAAATTAAAACCAATGTTGGGTCTTGCTGGAGGAGTTTTATTCAAAGACGAACTGTCAAGGGGTCCCCATATAGCCAACCGCGTTAGGAACGCAAAATCAAGGAACATAACGCCGGTTTATCGTCTCCTAAGGTGGCATGAGTGGAACAAAACACCAATCAAAAGGCCAAGCCTTCCACCCATTGCCAAGTATATAGGTGTGTTAATACATATAAGACATATTGTGATATTCCAACAACAAGTTCCAACATGGAGCAATCTTCATATTCACCTGCAACTAACAACTCTATAAGAGGGGCTGAGCGAGCGGGTAACATAGCCAAACAACGGTTTGCTAGGAAGGTGTCAAAGGTTAGAGGTTTCATGGCAACAAGGAGGGGCTGACAACAAAAGATAGGTAGCGCGACATATAACGATAGCATCGAGACATCTAGCATGGCAATGATAGTAAAGGTATCCAAGGTGATGGTCATCTTGCCTGAGATCCCGCAAGGAAGAAGAACGAGCCCATGAAGAAGACGAAGAAGAAGCCATGAAGACGAACCACGTGTAGACGAACAAATCCCCACGATCGCAACGGAATATGAACTAGCGAGAAGAAGCACACCACATGGCAAACACATCACTCGAGAACATGACAAGAAGCTCAACCAAGCATGATGCAAGACAAGTCTATATGATGCAAAACATGGCAAGGGATGAAGCACACAAGAACAACACAAAAAAACAAGTTTAAATGAGGCCGGAAAACAACATATAACAATTCCGGTAAGTCCTCATATGCACATTTTGAAATTGGTCCAGATCTGAACAAACCTTAAGTTCAAGTTGTTAAACAGCAAGTTAATATGCACCATGATGATCTACTCGAAATTCTAGTCAAGTTACATATAAAGTTTATCTAATTCGGAGCTACGGCCTAGAAGATATGAGCAACACAAGACACGCATGGCAATTATGCAAGATGCATCCAAACAACAAGCAAACACACTCCAAGCATGTAAAAAACATTATATTAAGCATCTACATGCGAAAACACACAAGTTTCATATAGGACACGCTCAAAACGGAGCAACGGTTCAACACATACACATGGAACAAGATATAACCACCAGCTGTGCAAAACAGCAACATCACAACTTTGGAGCAAGGTATAGTTATGCTACATCACCCAAAACATGATAACAAAAGGCATGGATGTGAAATAGACATGATACTTAACAAGCATGAACTTAGAGCACACCCAAAAACTTGCTGGAACACAATTAAACAAGCATGGCAAGATTCAATAAGTTTACAGATTTCTCAGACTTTGTAAAAAAACAGAGCATGGCAGAAACATCGACAAGTAGGCATGTTTGCAAGCTTGTGCAACTCAACTCAGAGCATAACATGGCATAGGAAGATAACCAACAGCAAGAAGGCATGTTTATGAAGCTACTCAAGGCAAGAGCATGGCCATAGGATGCATAGATCACTAGAAAATCACATGGCAAAACTGAACTTGATGACAACAGGCTGACAGAAACAATTTATAGCAACTTGAGAGAAAGAAATAAATAAGCCATAGCAGGCCATATATGCAAACAAGGGCATGGATGGGTAGAGCATAACATGGAAAGCAAGACATTATCATTGGACATACTAAAACATGCATGGGTTTGAGTGGGGCATCAAGCAAACATGGCATCAGGTTTAACAGTTTCAGACTTAGCAGTTTTTAACAAGTGTGAGAAAACAACCAACAACGAGTAGGTCACTTTGCAAGATTGTTGCAAACACCTCAAGGCATATCATGAAAAGTGGATTGCACCACAACAAAGATGGCATGATTGTGCTTCTAAAACATATTGACATGTGGCATAAAATACAAGCACACCAATAGCTATGAACAAGACAAATCAGCATCTCATAACAAGTTTTAGCACTTTACAGCCACATGCACTTTTACAACAGAGATAAACATGGCAATATGGCACCTAACATGAATGCTACAGCAACCATCATTTAGAGCACTTCACAATGAAAATTTTGACACATCACACACTCCATTTGGACCAACATGCACAAACTTATCACATCACAAACATGCTAAGAAAACAACAGTTTTCAGCATTTTACAACATATAGCACTCTTGCAATGATGATTAGGGCATCAAGATGAACTCAAACCAGCATGCCACAGTACAACAATATGAAGAGCATATCACAACGAACATTTTGACATATTAAACACTCAATTTGGATCATCATGCAAAAAGTTATCAACCCCACAAGTTGCACACATAATTACAAATGCCAGGGACTTAGCCATATTTCACAGAGAAAAGTGAGCGTTAGATAGCTATGGGGTGCACAGGGCGAGGGTTAGTGGGAATCTCACCAGAGTGGGATGGGCCCAGGGGGAAGGAGAGGCAGGCCGATGCGGGGAGCTGGGCCGGGCCTCAGGCAGGGGCAGAGCTGGCCTGGGCGCGTGGGGCCCATGAGGCTGGCCGAAGCGGTCAATGGCGGCGCTGGCGAGGGATCTTCCAGATCCGCGGCGGTGGAGCTACGGGCTCGACAGGGAACGGGGCTCCGGCGACGACGCCCTCACCAGAGACAGCGGCGGGGTCCTCCCTAACTGGGATTAGGCCGGAACCGGCGAGCAAGGCGGCGGGGTCGCGTGGAGGCGCGCGGCGGCCGTGGAGCGGCACCCGGCGGCGGCACATGGCACGGTCGGCGGCGAGCGCGGCGAGGCGGCGCCAACGAATAGGCGGCGGGGCGGTGAGTCGAGCGGCCGGCAGGAGGCGGGGAGCTCGGGTGCCTGCGGGCTGGCGGTGGCGGCGGGACCCGGGCCCGGCGGGCCTCGGATGGGCTCGCGGGCCCGCGCGGTGGTGGGAGGTGGCGCCGCGTGACGTGGCGACGTGTGGTTGGCTGCAGGCGGCAGTGGAGCTGATGTAGCGGCTCGGGATTGGCCGGGCGACGTGGCCGGCTGTGGACATGTCCGGTAGCAGTGCGGACGCGTCCGGTGGCGCGGAGGAGGTGGGATCTAGGGTTTCATCCATGATTTGGGGAGTGGGAGGCAATTATATAGGTAGAGGGAGCTAGGAGTGTTCAAATGAGGAGTGGTTTTCGGCCACACGATCCTGATCTGACGACCGAGAGCATGGAGGGGGTTAGGATGGACTAGCGGGCTGTTGTGGAGGGGTGCTGGGCCAAAAGAGAAAGGTTTCCGACGGTTAACGCGGCTAACCGTTGGGCTATCAAACGGAATCCGAATGCGATGTAATTTGACAGGCGGTCTACCTATGCTATAATAAGACCACACGCCAAGTTTCATCCCATTCCGAGAACATTTTCCGACCACTCATAAAATAAATATTGGGAGGTGCCGCGGGCGCGTGTGAGTGTGTCTGGCCTCAGAACGGACAATGGAAAGGACGGGCGGACTCGAACGAATGCAAGTTTTTTTGAAAACATGCTAATGACAAAGCACATGAGGACAAGGCAAGATGCGACACGCAAGCAGATGACATGGCAATGGCGACGAATTACTGGGTGACACCTGGCGCATCGGTCTCGGGGTGTCAACGCTCAACCTTCTCCATATCATTGTCATTCGTCTTAGCATGATTAATAGCAATTTCATCAAAAGTTTCATCACTATTGCTACCAACAAGTAAATCATCATCTCCTAGCAAATCATCTTCATCACTATTAAAATCAAGATACTCGGGGTTTGACACCTTAAGGCCTTTAGCCATGAAGCATCTTCCAATTACTTATTTGGTGATTCAAATATGTCATAGTAGTTGGTTGACACAAGAGCAATTCCGGAAACACCTTCATCTTGATTATCTTCGGAGTCCGAGTAGTAGCTTCTCTCGGAGTGGTTATGGGAGTCAAAACCGGATACCCATTTACCAACATGAGGTTGATGTCTTCGTTTTGTATAGCTCCTCGATGATTTGTCCTTCCTTTCCGAATCCTTGCTTCTCTGAGAAGGTCTTCGCTCATAACGATCATCTCTACTCCTAATCTCTCTTGGTGGTGAGTCTTCTCCTCTACTTCTCCTATTAGGTAAGTCTTCTCTTCTCTTGTGGGGAGTCGTACACTCATTGGAGTAGTGTCCGGGTCTTCCAATATTGTAGCAATTTCGATCACGACTTGAAGATCTCTTTTCATTGTGAAACCAAGACTATGATCACCAAAGCTATGGAAATCACGGCAAATGGAGACCAAAGCTCTTATACCACTTGTAGGATCGAAAGTATGTATAGAGGGGGGGTGATTAGACTACTTGACCAAATAAAAATCTAGCCTTTTCCCAATTTTAATTCTTGGCAGGTTTTAGCAACTTAGCAGAAGTCAAGAAATCAACCTACACATGCAATTCTAAGAGTATAGCAGCGGAATGTAAAACAATTACATATGAAGGTAAAGGGAGGAGTTTGGAGGAGCAAACACAAGTGTAGACATGGATGTTTTTGTCGTGGTTCCGATAGGTGGTGCTATCCTACATCCACTTTGATGGAGACTTAAACCTACGAAGGGTAACGGTCACGCGAGTCCATGGAGGGCTCCACCCACGAAGGATCCACGAATAAGCAACCTTGTCTATCCCACCATGGCCATCGCCCACGAAGGACTTGCCTCACTAGGGTAGATCTTCACGAAGTAGGCGATCTCCTTGCCCGTACAAACTCCTTGGTTCAACTCCACAATCTTGTCGGAGGCTCCCAAGTGACACATATCCAATCTAGGAGACACCACTCTCCAAAAGGTAATAGACGGTGTGTTGATGATGAACTCCTTGCTCAAATGCTTCAAATGGTAGTCTCCCCAACACTCAAACAGTTCCTCACATATTTGGATATGGTGGAAGAATGATTTGAGTGGAAATCAACTTGGGGAAGGCTAGAGAACAAGATTCATATGGTAGGAATGGAATATCTTGATCTCAACATTTGAGTAGGTGGTTCCCTCTCAGAACATGTATGTTGAAAGTGTAGGTATGTTCTGACGGCTCTCTCCACGAATGAAGATTGGGTGGAGGGGTATATATAGCCTCCACATAAAATCTAATCGTTACACACAATTTACCAAACTCAGTGGGACCGATTCAGAGAACTCGGTCAGACCGATTTAGTTCATAATGTGACCGTTAGGCATTTCGGTGGGACCGATATGATCAACTCGGTAGGACCGATTTCATTAGGGTTAGGGCATAGCGTAATCTCGGTGAGACGATTACACAAACTCGATGGGACCGATTTTGGTAATAAGCACACCAGAGAGTTGGTCAGGCAAACTCGGTGGGACCGATTCGCTTGTTTCGGTGGGACCGAAACGTTACGAAGGGGAAATAGAGAGTTTGCATTGTGAACTCGGTGGGACCGATCGCTCATCTCGGTGAGACCAAAATGTTACAAAAGAAAATAGAGAGTTTGCAATCCCATCTCGGTGAGACCGAGATCCCTTTCAGTGAGACCGAAATGATTAGGGTTTAGTGGCAATGGCTATGTCAAATGATCGTTGGTGGAAGTTTAAGTCTATGACGAATCGGGGACTCCGAGTGCTCCTCACATAGAGTGGTCCAAATCTGACTTGATCAAACTTTGTGATGTAGCATGAATAGAGTTTGAGACGAGAAAATCATGGATAGCTAGATGGGGTTCTTAGGCATTCTTGTCCATCCATTTGGCAAAAGAAAAAGAGCCAAACAATCAAGGCAACAAATGGATGTCCTCGAATGAGAAAAATATGCATTCAACATGCTCACTTAATAAGATAGCAAATGCAACATGTGGCAAAGCATGCACAACCATTCTAGCATCTATCAAGCAATTGGCGATCACTAGGTCATCTATACATGAGCATGTTGACTTAGGAGACAAATGAGAACATTTGATCATAGGTCATACTCATAGTTTAAGCACAAGTGGGGTTACCACTTTTACATAAAGCATTGTTGTGTTCACATCATTAGAGTTGCTTTAGCTCAATTGATTAGAGTAAAGCTCCCCATAGATGTGATACCCTCCTTAGAGGGATGAACTAACCTTGGGTTTTGTCGATGATGACTTCATGTAGGTGTTGAAGATGTAGATGCTCAACGTTTATGTAGATCATTTGGAGCAATCCATTGGAGTGAGTTGCACTTTCAATACCTACACGGGTAAGTCCCACAAGGAACAAACAAGGATACCCATAGACATAGAGTGAATTGCACACAAGATGATGTCCATGAAAGCATTAGCTTACCTTGTCCCCTGTCTTACCAACAAGAGGGTGTGTGATTCCTTGAACTAGTGCAAGATATGGAAGTTGTTTGCACTTGTTCTCGCCAAAATGATAAGAGTGAAGTATGTTGGCAGAGTCACCCTCAAGAACTCTCTAGTTCTTCTTTTTCGGGAACCACACCATCTTGATGGGAATCCTTGGAGTTGTCATCGTACTTGATGAAGTAGAACTTGATGTAGTCTTGGGAACCCACTTGACCAAGGCCTTAGGAGCTTCTTCAAATGCATCAATCTCTTCTTGAAGCTGATTGCCTTTTAGCTTGTGGTCTTGTGCTGGAAGATCATCTTGTGCTTGTGTCCCTTGAAAACAAGTAGGATCATACTTCTCTTGTTGAGGAACAAACTTCGTCTTGGGGTATTGATCTTCTTCCCACTCAACTCCATTGGCATTGAACTTTCGTTCAAAACCAACTTCTTGATTCTTCTGGTGTCTTCCTTGCTTGCGTACAATTTCCTCAAATTGCTTACTCCCGGCAAGGCTCTTGTAAACACCTTTCTCTATAATTCCCTTCAATAAGCTATTTTCTTGCTCAAGTGTAACTTGGCTAAGAGAATCATTAGTGGAATCAAGAGAACTACTAGAAGCAACATCATTGGATTTAGCATGATTGTTGTTACTACTAGAGGAAGAATCTTTCTTGTTCTTGTTTCTAGGTTTTACTTGTGGCATGTAAGTAGACAAGAGTAAATGCTTGGCAATATAAGAAGAACTTTTATTGCGAAGATCATCATTGATTGCTTTTAAGAACTCATGATGTTGCTCAAGGTTGAGCTTTTCAAAGCATAAATTCTCATGAGTCCTTCAAAGTTCTCGATGAACTTCCAAGGTAGTTTCATGAGCTAACTTAAGAGTGTTTAATTTTTTAATTAGACGCTCAACCTTCTCCATATCATTGTCATTCGTTTTAGCATGATTAATAGCAATTTCATCAAAAGTTTCATCACTATTGCTACCAACAAGTAAATCATCATCACCTAGCAAATCATCTTCATCACTATTAAAATCAAGATACTCGGAGTGTGATACCTTAGGTCCTTTAGCCATGAAGCATCTTCCAATTCCTTCATTTGGTGATTCAAATATGTCGTAGGAGTTTGTGGATACAAGAGCAATTTCGGCAACACCTTCATCTTGAGTATCTTCGGAGTCGGAGTAGTAGCTTCTCTCGGAGTGGTTATCGGAGACAAAACCGGATACCCATTCACCAACATGAGGTTGATGTATTCATTTTGTATAGATCCTCAATGATTTGTCCTTCCTTTCCGAATCCTTGCTTCTCCGAGAAGGTCTTCGCTCGTAACGATAATCTCTACTCCTTCTCTCTCTTGCTGGTGAATCTTCTCCTCTACTTCTCCTATTAGGTGAGTCTTCTCTTCTCTTGTGGGGAGCCGTACACTCATTGGAGTAGTGTCCGGGTCTTCCACAATTGAAGAAATTTCGATCACGAGTTGAAGATCTCTTTTCATTGGGAAACCAAGGCTATGATCACCAAAGCTGTGGAAATCACGGCAAATGGAGACCAAAGCTCTGATACCACTTATAGGATCGAAAGTATGTCTAGAGGGGGGGGGGGTGATTAGACTACTTGACCAAATAAAAATCTAGCCTTTTCCCAATTTTAATTCTTTGCAGATTTTAGCAACTTAGCACAAGTCAAGCAATCAACCTACACATGCAATTCTAAGAGTATAGTAGCGGAATGTAAAACAATTGCATATGAAGGTAAAGGGAGGAGTTTGGAGGAGCAAACACAAGTGTAGACACGGATGTTTTTGTAGTGGTTCCGATACGTGGTGCTATCGTACATCCACGTTGATGGAGACTTAAACCCACGAAGGGTAATGGCTGCGCGAGTCCATGGAGGGCTCCACCCACGAAGGGTCCACGAAGAAGCAACCTTGTCTATCCCACCATGGACATCGCCCACGAAGGACTTGCCTCACTAGGGTAGATCTTCACGAAGTAGGCGATCTCCTTGCCCGTACATACTCCTTGGTTCAACTCCACAATCTTGTCGGAGGCTCCCAAGTGACACCTAACCAATCTAGGAGACACCACTCTCCAAAAGGTAATATAAGGTGTGTTGATGATGAACTCCTTGCTCAAGTGCTTCAAATGATAGTCTCCCCAACACTGAAGCAGTTCCTCCCAGATTTGGATATGGTGGAAGAATGATTTGAGTGGAAAGCAACTTGGGGAAGGCTAGAGAACAATATTCATATGGTTGGAATGTAATATCTTGATCTCAACACTTGAGTAGGTGGTTGATACGTCCAAAACGTATCTATAATTTCTGCTTGCTCCTTGCCACTTTTGGGTGATATTGCTATGATATTTATACACTTCCATACACTTTTGATCATATTTGGACTAACCTATTAACTCAGTGCACCCCAGTGCCAGTTTCTGTTTTCGGCTGTTTTTGTATTTCAGGTTTTCACATTACGAGAACTGCCAGGAAAAATCCAGAAAAATTATATAAAAAATCAGCGTTCCAGAAACTACCGTGCGCCCGAAGGACAGCCGGGGGGGGGGGGGGGCCCCGGGG
>LR738715.1:189489825-189623957 GCA_902687465.1 Secale cereale | reverse complement strand
CTGGCGGCGCGCCCCCCCTGGGCCGCGCCGGGGGGGCGCCTGGGCCCCCCGAGACTCCCCCGATGCCCCCCTTTGGAATATATTTAAAGCGTCTCGAGAAACCCTCGAAACAGGAACTCTTTTTCGCGATCTCATCTCTGTTCCGCCGCCGCCACCGCTTCCAAGATCGGGAGCACCAGGAGAACTCTTCCCGGCACCCTGCCGGAGGGGAGGATCACCACCGGGAGCCTCTCCACCACCATGGACACCTCCCGGATGAGTTGTGAGTAGTCTCCCTTGGACCATGAGTCCATGACCAGTAGCTATGTGATGTTCTCCTCCCGTTCTTGTGCTTCACTAATTAGTCCTCGTGAGCTGCCCTACATGATCGAGGCACATATGTAATCCTTATGCTGTTGCTATGATGAGTTTGCTGGGATCCGATGGATTATGAGATTATGTTCAGATTGTGCTTGAGTAATATATTTGATCTACCTCTTTTATATTTATGTTCATAAGTAATTCTTGCATGTTCTCCGTTGTTATTTATTGCTTTGGCCAAGTAATAGGTAGTGACTCCAAGAGGGAACGTTATGCTCGATTGTGGGTTCATGCCCATCGATGACTAGTTTGAGTGACAGAAACATGAGTCTAGGGGATGTGTTGTTGCCACAAGGGGAAAAACAACGGTGCTTGTGCCCGCGGGTATAAGGATTGTTTACTTTACGCAAAGTTCTTTTAATGCAGTTGTCTGTTGCATTGAGTTTACAGTATGGGTGGGGCTCGCAACTTAATACCAGCGAGATGTTCTGGATAGATATCTCAAGGTGGATGATTAGTAGTAGATATCGATGGATTTCGGTGTACTTACTTTGGCGTACCACCCATGCTTTGAACCTCAACCTTTCTTGCAATGCAGTCAGCATTGGTTTGCGTTCGTGGTCCTGTCAATTGCCCAGCTGTAATTCGTTTACCTCACATAGCTGTTTTATCGTCTTTTGGGAGAGAGACATCACTAGTGAACCTCATGAGACTCCGGTCCATATTACCATCATTGATCACATCCGCTATTTACTTTTCTCTTTTATTTACTATTGCAAACATTATCTATCACTACTATCATTTGCGTTTAATCCTTTGTGAACTACAAGGCCGGAGGGATTGACAACCTCTCTGTACTCGTTGGGAGCAAAGTTATTTGTATCTGTGTGCAGGTCCACATTGATTGCTAATATCTGGCACCGTTAGCAGTTGACACCTTCTTGTTGAACCTAGGAGTCTCTGGGGATTCGATCCTTGGTATCTTTGCCAAGGGAAAAACTTCCGCAACACTACATCTCACACCTTCCACTTGGGGTAACCAACGAGGGGCGAGAAGCCTAGCAGTGGTCCCCTTTAAGAACATGTATGTTGGAAGTGTAGGTAAGTTCTGATGGCTCTCTCCACAAATGAAGAGTGAGTGGAGGGGTATATATAGCCTCCACATAAAATCTAACCGTTACACACAATCTACCAAACTCGGTGGGACCGATTCAGAGAACTCGATCAGACTGATTTAGTTCATAATGTGACCATTAGGCATTTCGGTGGGACCGATATGATCAACTCGGTAGGACCGATTTCATTAGGGTTAGGGCATAACGTAATCTCGGTGAGACCGATTACACAAACTCGATGGGACCAATTTTGGTAATAACCACACCAGAGAGTTGGTCAGGCAAACTCAGTTGGACCGATTCGCTCCTTTCGGTGGGACCAAAACGTTACAATGGGGAAATAGAGAATTTGCATTGTGAACTTGGTCGGACCGATCGTTCATCTAGGTGAGACCAAAATGTTACGAAGGAAAACAGAGAGTTTGCAATCCCATCTCAGTGAGACCGAGATCCCTTTCGGTGAGACCGAAATGATTAGGGTTTAGTGGCAGTGGCTATGTCAAATGATCGTTGGTGGAAGTTTAAGTCTATGACGAATCGGGGACTCCGAGTGCTCCTCACACAGAGTGGTTCGAATTTGACTTGATCAAACTTTGCGATGTAGCATGAATAGAGTTTGAGATGAGAAAAGCATAGATAGCTAGATGGGGTTCTTAGGCATTATTGTCCATCCATTTGGCAAAAGAAAAAGAGCCAAACAATCAAGGCAACAAATGGATGTCCTCGAATGAGAAAAATATGCATTCAACATGCTCACATAATAAGATAGCAAATGAAACATGTGGCAAAGCGTGCACAACCATTCTAGTATCTATCAAGCAATTGGCGATGACTAGGTCATCTATATATGTGTATGTTGACTTAGGAGTCAAATGAGAACATTTGATCATAGGTCATACTCATAGTTTAAGCACAAGTGGAGTTACCACTTTTACATAAAGCATTGTTGTGTTCACATCATTAGAGTTGCTTTAGCTCAATTTATTAGAGTAAAGCTCCCCCTAGATGTGATACCCCCCTTAGAGGGATGAACTAACCTTGGGTTTTGTCGATGATGACTTCATGTAGGTGTTGAAGATGTAGATGCTCAATGTTGATGTAGATCATTTGGAGCAATCCATTGGAGTGAGTTCCACTTTCAATACCTACACGGATTAGTCCCACAAGGAACAAACAAGGATATCCATAGACAAAGATTGAATTGCACACAAGATGATGTCCATGAAAGCATTAGGTTACCTTGTCCCCTGTCTTACCAACAAGAGGGTTTGTGACTCCTTGAACTAGTGCAAGATATCGAAGTTGTTTGCAATTGTCGTCGCCAAAATAATATGAGTGAAGTATGTTGGCGGAGTCACCCTCAAGAACTCTCTAGTTCTTCTTCTTCGGGATCCACACCATCTTGATGGGAATCCTTGGAGTTATAGTCGTACTTGATGAAGTAGAACTTGATGTAGTCTTGGGAACCCACTTGACCAAGGCCTTAGGAGCTTCTTCAAATGCATCAATCTCTTCTTGAAGCTGCTTGCCTTTTAGCTTGTGGTCCTGTGGTGAAAGATCATCTTGTGCTTGTGTCCCTTGAAAAGAAGTAGGATCATACTTCTCTTGTTGAGGAACAGACTTCGTCTTGGGGTATTGATCTTCTTCCCACTCAACTCCATTGGCATTGAACTTTCGTTGAAAACCAACACCTTGATTCTTCCGGTGTCTTCCTTGCTTGCGTACAATTTCCTCAAATTGCTTACTCTCGGCAAGGCTCTTGTAAACACCTTTCTCTATAATTCCCTTCAATAAGCTATTTTCTTGCTCAAGTGTAACTTGGCTAAGAGAATCATTAGTGGAATCAAGAGAACTACTAGAAACAACATCATTGGATTTAGCATGATTGTTGTTACTACTAGAGGAAGAATCTTTCTTGTTCTTGTTGCTAGGTTTTACTTGTGGCATGTAAGTAGACAAGAATAAACGCTTGGCAATGTAAGAAGAAATTTTCTTGCGAAGATCATCATTGATTGCTTTTAAGAACTCATGCTCTTGCTCAAGGTTGAGCTTTTCAAAGCGTAACTTCTCATGAGTCCTTAAAAGTTCTCGATTATCTTCCAAGGTAGTTTCATGAGCTAACTTAAGAGTGTTTGATTTTTTAGTTAGACGCCCAACCTCCTCCATATCATTGTCATTCGTTTTAGTATGATTAATAGCAATTTCATCAAAAGTTTCATCACTATTGCTACCAACAAGTAAATCATCATCTCCTAGCAGATCATCTTCATCACTATCAAAATCAAGACACTCGGGGTGTGATACCTTAGGGCCTTTAGCCATGAAGCATCTTCCAATTCCTTCATTTGGTGATTCAAATATGTCGTAGGAGTTGGTTGATACAAGAGCAATTCCGAAAACACCATCATCTTGAGTATTTGCGGAGTCGGAGTAGTGGCTTCTCTCGGAGTGGTTATCGGAGTCAAAACCGGATACCCATTCACCAACATGAGGTTGATGTCTTCGTTTTGTATAGCTCCTCGATGATTTGTCCTTCCTTTCCGAACCCTTGCTTCTCCGAGAAGGTCTTCGTTCATAATGATCATCTCTACTCCTTCTCTCTCTTGGTGGTGAATCTTCTCCTCTACTTCTCGTATTAGGTGAGTCTTCTCTTCTCTTGTGGGGAGCCGTACACTCATTGGAGTAGTGTCTGGGTCTTCCCCAATTTTAGCAATTTCGATCACGACTTGAAGATCTCTTCTCATTGTGAAACCAAGGCTATGATCACAAAAGCTATGGAAATCACGACAAATGGAGACCAAAGCTCTCATTCCACTTGTAGGATCGAAAGTATGTCTAGAGGGGGGTGATTAGACTACTTGACCAAATAAACATCTAGCCTTTTCCCAATTTTAATTCTTGGTAGATTTTAGCAACTTAGCACAAGTCAAGCAATCAACCTACACATGCAATTCTAAGAGTATAGCAGCGGAATGTAAAACAATTGCATATGAAGGTAAGGGGAGGAGTTTGGAGGAGCAAACACAAGTGTAGACACAGATGTTTTTGTCACGGTTCCGGTAGGTGGTGCTATCGTACATCCACGTTGTTGGAGACTTAAACCCACGAAGGGTAACGGCTGCGTGTGTCCACGGAGGGCTCCACCCACGAAGGGTCCACGAAGAAGCAACCTTGTCTATCCCAACATGGCGATTGCCCACGAAGGACTTGCTTCACTAGGGTAGATCTTCACGAAGTAGGCAATCTCCTTGCCCGTACAAACTCCTTGGGTTAACTCCAAAATCTTGTCGGAGGCTCCCAAGTGACACCTAACCAATCTAGGAGACACCACTCTCCAAAAGGTAATAGACGGTGTGTTGATGATGAACTCCTTTCTCAAATGCTTCAAATGATAGTCTCCCAATAGTCAAACAGTTCCTCACAGATTTGGATATGGTGGAAGAATGATTTGAGTGGAAAGCAACTTGGGGAAGGCTAGAGAACACGATTCATATGGTAGGAATGGAATATCTTGATCTCAACACTTGAGTAGGTGGTTCCCTCTCAGAACATGTATGTTGGAAGTGTAGGTATGTTCTGATGGCTCTCTCCATGAATGAAGAGTGGGTGGAGGGGTATATATAGCCTCCACATAAATATAATCGTTACACACAATTTAGCAAACTCGGTGGGACCAATTCAAAGAACTCGGTCAGACCGATTTAGTTCATAATGTGACCGTTAGGCATTTCGGTGGGACCGATATGATCAACTCGGTAGGACCGATTTCATTAGGGTTAGGGCATAACGTAATCTCCGTGAGACCGATTACACAAACTCGGTGGGACCGATTTTGGTAATAAGCACACCAGAGAGTTGGTCAGGCAAACTCGGTGGGACCGATTCGCTCGTTTCAATGGGACTGAAACGTTACGAAGGGGAAATAGAGAGTTTGCATTGTGAACTCAGTGGGACCGATCGCTCATCTCGGTGAGACCGAAATGTTACGAAGGAAAATAGAGAGTTTGCAATCCCATATCAGTGAGACCGAGATCCCTTTCGGTGAGACCGAAATGTTACGAAGGAAAATAGAGAGTTTGCAATCCCATATCAGTGAGACTGAGATCCCTTTCGGTGAGACCGAAATGATTAGGGTTTAGTGGCAGTGGCTATGTCAAATAAACGCGGTGGCGCCGCATAGAACTTTTTGGTGGGGCCGAGTTTGAATTTTGGTTTGGGACATATGTGGATGTGAGAAAGTGATTGAGTGTTTTGGAGCATAGCACTAAGCATTTTGAGCAAGAAACCCATTAAGCAACACCTCGTCCCCTTTTAATAGTATTGGCTTTCCTATGGACTCAGTGTGATCTTGGATCACTAAAATAGAAAATGTAGAGTGTTGACCTTGAGCCAATATGTGTCCTTAGCATTTTGAGGGGTCCACATTCCTAATCCATGCCATGCCAATCATTGAACTTTCCTGAAATATTTATCTTGAAATAGCATTAGTTCAATGAGCTATATGTTGTTATGAATTACCAAAACCACCCAGGGATAGTTGCACTTTCAGTGTTATTTCCTCATCCGATGACAGAGTTAGGTCGCTCTCATCGTGATGGCAGGGAGAGGTCGCCGTTGGCTCGAATCCATCGAAGATCAAGTCGCCGCAGATATCAGCAACATTGTTTAAGCTTCTGAATCTGACTTGACGTCCAGGGGCGTAGCTCTCAATCTGTTCAAGGTGGCCTTCAGTGTTGGCACGGAGCATGAAGCCGACGAACACGAAGAGCTGTCCGGGAGGGAAGATTCCCTCAGTGTTGTCGACGCGGTTGATGACGCGATCCATCAGTCCTTCGGTCGACTACATAGTGGAACTCTCAATGAAAGCACCAATGTCGGTTTCAAAACCGGCGGATATCGGGTAGGGGGTCCCGAACTACGCGTCTGAGGATTGATGGTAACAGGAGGCTGGGGACATGATGTTTGCCCAGGTTCAGGCCCTATCGATCGAGGTAATACCCTACTTCCTGCTATATTAATATGGATGAATATGATTACAAGAGTTGTTCTACCTCGAGATCGTAATGGCTAAACCCTAGAGTCTAGCCTATGAAGATTTTGTGTTTCTCTATTAGCCTCTACGGACTAAACCCCCCAGTTTATATATGCAATGGAGGGGCCTAGGGTTTCTACATAACCATCTTGGAGAGGAAGGAAAGATTACACCCAAACCTAAAACCTGCCATTATACGAATACATGAGTCCTATCCGGATACGAGAGACGATCTTCGACTATGATCTTCACGGTCCACCAGTCCGGCCCACCAAGAGTTATCTGGCCAACCGAGGACCCCTTGATCCAGGACTCCCTCAATGGCCGCAGTGGCCTCGTCGTCGAATTCCGGCAGCAATTTACGCTTGGGACAGCCTTTGGTTTGGCGATTGTAGCCATGTTTTTGCTCAGCGTCTAGCACTTCGTTCCATCTATCATTGAGCATGTCCTATGCGGCTCGAAGCCGTCTCTGCTACTTTTTCAGGCTCCATGCGGTGGCAATAAGCCTCCAATGGAAGCACTTTTGATCTAAGGGTTCTTCTGGGATGATGTATTCGTCGTCGCCCAGGCTAACATCCTCTTCGGAGACAGGTTCATTATTACTGTCTTTGGCATCACTGTCATCGGACAGCGGTTTCGGGCTTTGTTCGCCGTCCTCTTGCTCATCCTGCTCCATGGCTGGGTCTGCGGGGTCTTCGGCTTGCTCCGGACTGTCACCATCGTTAGTGACAATGTTGCTATCTTTCCCTTTGCGAGATTTAGTTTGGCGTTTCGGATGCCGACGTTTGGGAGGTTCATCGATAGGCTTGTCCTTTCGCCGTCGCCCTCCTTCTCCTCGGGTGTATCCCCCATATACACATCGTATGAGGACGTATCTATCCATCGCCCGGTTATGGGCCGGTTTTGGTCTAGACCTGCTTCGGCTTTGAGGTCCATCCCTTCAAAGTCTTCGGAAGCGTAGTCAAGTAGATCGGTTAGATCTTCGACCGTGGCTACCAAGTGGATGGTGGGTGGGGAGCAAAATTCTCCATCAGCCTCTAGCTCGAACCGGATATAATTCGGCTATTCATCCCCAGCTAAGGAGAGGGATTTTAACGAGTTAAACATGTCGCCAAAGGGTGAGTGCTGGAAGATATCTGGAGCACTGAATTCGGTGATAAATGCCTGATCGAGCTTGAAGGGCGCAGATGCGCATGATTCGGAACCTAAGGCCAGAGCCAAGTCCGTAGTTCCGGTAACACAGATCTTGCTCGAAGTTGGGTCGTGTGCGGCTCCAACGCCGTTGAGTCTACGGCTTCCATGGCGGGGTTGAGCTTCTCGTCCTCGAGTGACGGAATATATTCCGGATCTAGGGCCAAAACTGTTGCAGGTGCTATTTCCTGATCCGATGATAGAGTTAGGTCATGTTCATTGTGATGGCAGGGAGAGGTCGTCGTGGGCTCGAATCCGTCGAAGATAAAGTCTTCGCGGATGTCAGCAATGTAATTTAAGCCTCCAAATCTGACTTGATGGCCAGGGGCGTAGCTCTTGACCTGCTCGAGGTGGCCTTCAGTGTTGGCATGGAGCATGAAGCCGCCGAACACAAAAAGCTGTACGGGAGGAAAAATTCCCTTGGTGTCGCTGTCGTGGTTGATGACGCGATCCATCAGTCCTTCGGTCGACGACATAGTGGAACTCTCAATGAAAGCACCAATGTCGGTGTCAAAACCGGCGGATCTCGGGTAGGGGGGTCCCGAACTATGCGTTTGAGGATTGATGGTAATAGGAGGCTGGGGACACGATATTTACCCAGGTTCAGGCCCTCTCGATCGAGGTAATACCCTACTTCCTGCTATATTAATATGGATGAATATGATTACAAGAGTTGATCTACCTTGAGATCATAACCGCTAAACCCTAGAGACTAGCCTATGAGGATTTTGTGATTCTCTATTCGCCTCTATGGACTAAACCCTCCAGTTTATATATGCATCGGAGGGGCCTAGGGTGTGTACATAACCATCTTGCAGAGGAAGGACATATTACACCCAAACCTAAAACGTACCATTATACGAATATAGGAGTCCTATCCGAATACGAGAGACGATCTTCGACAATGATCTTCATGGCCCACCAGTCCGGCCCACCAAGAGTTATCCGTCCACCCAAGGACCCCTTGATCCAGGACTCCCTCGGATGTCAAAACTGCATTCCTTAATGGATATCTCAAAGAAGAGTTGTATATGATGCAACAAGAAGGTTTTGTCGATCCTAATGGTGCTGACAAAGTGTGCAAGCTCCAGCGATCCATCTATGGACTGGTGCAAGCATCTCGGAGTTGGAATATACACTTTGATTAGGTCATCAAAGCATATGGTTTCATACATACTTTTGGAGAAGCCTATATTTACAAGAAAGTGAGTGGGAGCTGTGTAGCATTTCTGATATTATATGTAGATGACATATTGTTGATTGGAAATGATATATAATTTCTGGATAGCATAAAAGGATACTTGAATAAGAATTTTTTAATGAAAGACCTCGGTGAAGCTTCTTATATATTGGGCGTCAAGATCTATGGAGATAGATCGAGACGCTTAATTGGACTTTCACAAAGCACATACCTTGATAAAGTTTTGAAGAAGTTCAAAATGGACCAGTCAAAGAAAGGGTTCTTGCCTGTGTTACAAGGTGTGAAGTTGAGTAAGACTCAATGCCCGACCACTGCAGAAGATAGAGAGAAAATGAAAGTCATTCCCTATGCTTCAGCCATAGGTTCTATCATGTATGCAATGCTGTGTACCAGACCTGATGTGTGCCTTGCTATAAATCTAACACGAAGGTACCAAAGTAATCCAGGAGTGGATCACTAGACAACAGCCAAGAACATCTTGAAGTACCTGAAAAGGACGAAGGATATGTTTCTCGTTTATGGAGGTGACAAAGAGCTCGTCGTAAACGCTTACGTCGATTCAAGTTTTGACACTGATCCGGATGACTCTAAGTCACAAACCAGATACATATTTTTTTTGAACGGAGCAGTTGTCAGTTGGTGCAGTTCCAAGCAGAGCGTCGTGGCGGGATCTACGTGTGAAGCAGAGTACATAGCTGCTTCGGAAGCAGCAAATGAAGGAGTCTGGATGAAGGAGTTCGTATCCAATCTAGGTGTAATACCTAGTGCATCGGTTCCAATGAAATTTTTTGTGATAATACTGGAGTAATAGCCTTGGCGAAGGAATCCATGTTTCACAAGAGAACCAAGCACATCAAGAAACGCTCCAACTCCATCTGCGATCAAGTCAAGGAGGGAGACATAGAGATTTGCAAAATACATACGGATCTGAATGTCACAGACTCGTTGACTAAGCCTCTTCCATGACCAAAACATGATTAACACAAAGACTCTATGGGTGTTAGAATCATTACTATGTAATCTAGATTATTGACTCTAGTGCAAGTGGGAGACTGAAGGAAATATGCCCTAGAGGCAATAATAAAGTTGTTATTTATATTTACTTGTATATCATGATAAGTGTCTTTTATTCATGCTAGAATTGTATTAACCGGAAACTTGATACATATGTGAATACATAGACAAAATAGAGTGTCCCTAGTATGCCTCTACTAGACTAGCTCATTAATCAAAGATGCTTATGTTTCCTAACCATAGACATGTGTTGTCATTTGATCAACGGGATCACATCATTAGGAAAATGATGTGATGGACAAGACCCATCTGTTAGCTTAGCACTATGATCGTTTAGTTTTACTTCTATTGATTTCTTCATGACTTATACATGTTCCTCTAACTATGAGATTGTGCAACTCCCGAATACCGGAGGAACACCTTGCATGCTATCAAACATCACAACGTAACTGGGTGATTATAAAGATGCTCCACATGTGTTTCTGAAAGTGTTTGTGGTGTTGGCATAGATCAATATTAGGATTTGTCACTCCAAGTGTCGGAGAGGTATCTATGGGCCCTCTCAATAATACTCATCACAATAAGACTTGCAAGCAAAAGACTAATGAGTTAGTCATGAGATGATGTATTACGGAACGAGTAAAGAGACTTGCTAGTAACGAGATTGAACTAGGTATTATGATACCGATGATTGAATCTAGGACAAGTAACATACCGATGACAAAGGGAACAACGTATGTTGTTATGCGGTTTGACCGATAAAGATCTTCGAAGAACATGTAGGAGCCAATATGAGCATCCAGGCTCTGCTATTGGTTATTGACCGGAGATGTGTCTCGGTCATGTCTACATAGTTCTCGAACCCGTAGGGTCCGCACTCTTAACGTTCGATGATGATCGGTATTATGAGTTTATGTGTTTTGATGTACTTAATGTTGTTCAGAGGCCCGGATGATATCACAGACATGACGAGGAGTCTCAGAATGGTCGAGACATAAAGAATGATATATTGGACGATGTTATTCGGACACCGGATGAGTTCTCGGGGTCACTGGATAAATATCGGAGTGCTGGGGGGTTATCGGAACCCCTGGGGAAACTAATGGGCCAACATGGGCCTTGTGTGAGAGAGAGGAGGGGCCTCTAGGGCGGGCCGCATGCCCTCGCATGAGGAGTCCGAATTGCACTAGGAGGGGGTGGCGACCCCTCTCTTTCCCTCTCCCTCTCTCCCTCTCCTTCCTCCCCCTCTCTTCCCTTGTTGGAAACCTACTAGGAATATGATTCCTATTCCTAATAGGAATCCTACATGAGGCTCGCCCTATAAGGGCCGGCCGGCCTCTCCCCTTGCTCCTTTATATACGGGGGCAGGGGGCACCTACACACAAGTTGACAATTGTTTTAGCCGTGTGCGGTGCCCCCCTCCACCGTTACACACCTCGGTCATATCGTTACAATGCTTAGGTGAAGCCCTGTGCCGGTAACTTCATCATCACCGTCACCATGTCGTCGTGCTAACGTAACTCTCCCTCGGCATCAACTGGATCAAGAGTACGAGGGACGTCACCGAGCTGAACGTGTGCAGATCGCGGAGATGCCGTGCGTTCGGTACTTGATCGGTTGGATCGCAAAGACGTTCGACTACATCAACCGCGTTACTAAACGCTTCCGCTTTCGGTCTACGAGGGTACGTGGACACACTCTCCCCGCTCGTTGATATGCTTCTCCTAGATAGATCTTGGATGATCTTAGGAAATTTTTGACCTACTACATTCCCCAACAGGATGTCGCGTCCCATTTTAACACTTTCAGAATTGTGTGACGTGCAAAAGAAAAAAGATGTGGACAATGATATTGTGAACTGAAATTATTTCTATTCTCTTTGCATGATCGTGCTAAAATTTGGTTTTCATCTTTGCCTCGAAATAGTATTGATTCTTGGGACAAGTGCAAAGATGCTTTCATCACTAAGTATTTTTCTCCCGCAAAAAAATATTTCCATTAGAAATCAAATCATGAATGTTAAGCAACTTGAGCACGAACATGTTGCCCAATCTTGGGAAAGGATGAAGTTTATGATAACAAATTGCCCAACTCATGGTTCAAATTTATGGATGATCATACAATTATGCAGGATTGAATTATGTTTCTAGAAATCTTTTAGATTCCATCGTGGGTGGTATTTTTATGGAAATTACTTTAGCTGAAGCTACTAAATTTCTTGATAATATCATGGCTAATTATTCACAATGGCATACTGAAAGAGCTCCTACTTGTAAAAAGTTTAATTCTGTTGAAGAAATTAGTACTTTGAGTGATATAGTTGATGCTCTTATGAAATTGGTTGCTATTAAAAACACTCATATTGATCCTAATGATGTGCCTTTGTCTAATTTTATTGAGCAAAATATGTTGGGAACGTAGCATGCAATTTCAAAAAAAATCCTATGATCACGCAAGATCTATCTAGGAGATGCATAGCAATGAGACGAGAAGAGTGTGTCTACGTACCCTCGTAGACCGAAAGCGGAAGCATTAGATTAATGCGGTTGATGTAGTCGGACGTCTTCGCGATTCAACCGATCAAGCACCGAGCGTACGACACCTCCGAGTTCAGCACATGTTCAGCTTGATGACGTCCCTCAAGCTCTCGATCCAGCAGAGGGTCGAGGAAGAGTTCCGGCAGCACGACGGCGTGTTGACGGTGATGGTGAAGTAGATCACGCAAGGCTTTGCTACTATGACAATATGATCTGAGGTGTTCTACCTCTTGAGCATGCGTTGTTTTTCCCTTGAAGAGGAAAGGGTGAACAAAGTAGCGTAAATATTTCCCTCAGTTTTTGACAACCAAGGTATCAATCCAGTAAGAGACTACACGCAAATCCCTAGTACCTGCACAGACAATTAAGAACCTTGCAACCAACACGATAAGGGGGTTGTCAATCCTTTCATGGCCACTTGCAAAAGTGAGATCTGATAGAGATAATAAGATAAATATTTTTGGTATTTTTGTTGTATAGATTGAAAAGTAAAGATTGCAAAATAAAATAACAATAAAGATAGCTAGTTGACGGAAGATTAATATGATGGAAAATAGACCTGGGAGCCATAGGTTTCACAAGTGGCTTCTCTCAAGATAGCAAATCTTACGGTGGGTGAACAAATTACCGTCGAGCAATTGATAGAAAAGCGCATAGTTATGAGAATATCTAGGCATGATCATGTATATAGGCATCACATCCATGACAAGTAGACCGAAACAATTCTGCATCTACTACTATTACTCCACCCATCGACCGCTATCCAGCATGCATCTAGAGTATTAAGTTCATAAGAACAGAGCAACGCCTTAAGCAAGATGACATGATGTGGAGGGATAAACTCAAGCAATATGATATAAACCCCATCTTTTTATCCTCGATGGCAACAATACAATACGTGCCTTGCTGCCCCTGCTGTCACTGGGAAAGGACACCGCAAGATTGAACCCAAAGCTAAGCACTTCTCCCATTGCAAGAAAGATCAATCTAGTAGGCCAAACCAAAATGATAATTCGAAGAGACTTGCAAATATATTAAATCATACATATAAGAATTCAGAGAAGAACCAAATATTGTTCATAGATAATCTTGTTCATAAACCCACAATTCATCGGATCTCGACAAACACACCGCAAAAACTATTACATCGAATAGATCTCCAAGAAGATCAAGGAGAACTTTGTATTGAGGTCCAAAGAGAGAGAAGAAGCCATCTATCTAATAACTATAGAGACGAAGGTCTCTGGTAAACTACTCACACATCATCGGAGAGGCTATGGTGTTGATGTAGAAGCCATCCATGATTGATTCCCCCTCCGATCAAGCTCCGGAAAAGGACCCAAGATGGGATCTCACGGGTACAGAAGGTTGCAGTGGTGGAAATAGGGTTTCGTGGTGCTCTCGGATGTTTTCTGGGTATATGAGTATATATAGGAGGAAGAGGTACGTCGGTGGAGCTACGAGGAGCCCATGAGGGTGGGGGCGTGCCTACCCCCTGGGCGCGCCCTCCTGCCTCCTGGCCACCTCGTGGCTTCCTAGGCGTGTACTCCAAGTCTTCTGGATTGCGTTTGTTCCAAAAATGATCCTCGCGAAGGTTTCATTCCCTTTGGACTCCGTTTGATATTCTTTTTCTGTGAAACACTGAAATAAGCAAAAAAACAACAATTTGCAATAGGCCTTTCGTTAGTAGGTTAGTCCCAAAAATAATATAAAAGTGCATATTAAAGTCCATTAAACATCCAAAACAAATAATATAATAGCATGGAACAATAAAAAATTATGGATACGTTGGAGACGTATCAAGCATCCCCAAGCTTAATTCCTGCTCGTCCTCGAGTAGGTAAATGATTAAAACAGAATTTTTGATGTGAAATTCTACCTAACATAATTCCCAGTGTAATTCTCTTTATTGTGGCATCAATGTTTAGATCCGAAAGATTCAAGACAAAAGTTTAATATTGACATAAGAATAATAATACTTCAAGCACACTAACAAATCAATTATGTCTTCTCAAAATAACATGGCCAAAGAAAGCTCATCCCTACAAAATCATATAGTTTGGTTATGCTCCATGTTCGTCACACAAAATATCCAAATCATGCACAACCCCGGTTTCAGCCAAGCAATTGTTTCATACTTCAAATTTTTCAAACTTTTTCAACTTTCACGCAATACATGAGCGTGAGCCTTGGATATAGCACTATAGGTGGAATAGAGTGGTGGTTATGGAGAAGACAAAAAATGGAAGATGGTCTCACATCAACTAGGCGTTCAATGGGCTATGGAGATTGATACGTCTCCATCATATCTATAATTTTTGATTGTTCCATGCCAATATTCTACAACTTTCATATACTTTTGGCAACTTTTTATATTATTTTTGGGACTAACATATTGATCCAGTGCCCAGAGCCAGTTCCTGTTTGTTGCATGTTTTATGTTTCGCAGAAAACCCATATCAAACGGAGTCCAAACGGGATAAAAATGGACAGAGAATATTTTTGGAATATTTGTGACATATGGGAAGAAGAATCAACGCGAGACGATGCCTAAGGGGGCCACGAGGCAGGGGGGCGCGCCCCAGGGGGTGGGCACGCCATTGACCCTCGTGGGCACCCCGTAAGGCGGTTGCTGCTCTTCTTTGGCCGCAAGAAAGCTAATTTTCGAAGAAAAAAAACTGAGCGAAGGTTTCAGTCCAATCAGAGTTACGGATCTCCGGATATATAAGAAACGGTGAAAGGGAAGAATCTGAGAACGGAGAAACAGAGAGAGACAGATAGACAGATCCAATCTCGGAGGGGCTCTCGCCCCTCCCACGCCATGGAGACCATGGACCAGAGGGGAAACCCTTCTCCCATCTAGGGAGAAGGTCAAGGAAGAAGAAGAAGGAGGGAGGCTCTCTCCCCCTCGCTTCTGGTGGCACCAGAGTGCCGCTGGGGCCATCATCGTCACCGCAATCTACACCAACAACTTCACCGTCGTCATCACCAACTCTTCCCCCCTCTATGCATTGGTGTAACCCTTCTTCTACCCACTGTAATCTCTACTTAAACAAGGTGCTCAATGCTATATATTATTTCCCAATGATGTATGGCTATCCTATGATGTTTGAGTAGATCCGTTTTGTCCTATGGGTTAATTGATGATCGTGATTGGTTTGAGTTGCATGTTTTATTATTGGTGCTGCCCTATGGTGCTCTCTGTATCGCGCAAGTGTGAGGGATCCCCGCTGTAGGGTTTGCAATATGTTCATGATTTGCTTATGGTGGGTGGCGTGAGTGACAAAAGCATAGACCTGAGTAAGTAGGTTGTTTGTGTATGGGAATAAAGAAGACTTGATACTTTAATTCTATGGTTGGGTTTTACCTTAATGATCTTTAGTAGTTGCGGATGCTTGCTAGAGTTCCAATCATAAGTGCATATGATCCAAGAAGAGAAAGTATGTTAGCTTATGCCTCTCCCGCAAATAAGATTGCAATAGTGATTACCGGTCTAGTTATAGATTGCCTAGGGACAAATAACTTTCTCGTGATAGAAAGCTCTCCACTAAAACTAATTTAGTTGTGTCTTTATCTTAACAGCCCCCAGTTTTATTTCGTGCTCTTTTTATTCTTGCAAACCAATCCCACAAAAACTACAAACTACTTCTAGTTTCATACTTGTTCTAGGTAAAGTAAACATCAAGCGTGCGTAGAGTTGTACCGATGGTCAATAGAACTTGAGGGAATATTTGTTCTACCTTTAGCTCCTCGTTGGGTTCGAAACTCTTACTTATCAAAGGAGGCTACAACTGATCCCCTACACTTGTGGGTTATCAAGACCTTTTTCTGGCGTCGTTGCCGGGGAGCAATAGTGTGGGGTGAATATTCTCGTGTGTGCTTGTTTGCTTTATCACTAAGTAGATTATATTTGTTGTTCTAAGTTGTTCTCTATCTTTAGCTATTTATAGGGAACACGAAATACCAAAAACGTTAGGTGTACTTGCTACTCATGGAGATGGGGAACCTCCTAAAACCCTCGATGCTCAGTATGTGAAAGATATTATGTACTACTTTGATAATCCTGAGAAAACCCCATTCAACTATATAATGGGAGTAACGTTGGACAAACGTGAATACTTTAGGGATTATCGCTTGACACAAAAAGGGAAACTATTATGGGATCAAATTTATATGTTGTGTTGGTATGCTCGGCAACTATGCTTGAGATATGATTATACTTGTTGCTACAAAATGAAGGCTCCACACCTCCCCTTTTCATGCAAATTTAATGATAATAAAACCTTACCTTCTTATGCTAATAGTATATATGATCATTATGATGTAGAACAAATAGAAGAATTCGTTGCTTTTAAGGGTGCTTATGAAATTGAATCTCTATTTAAAAAGAATTATGCTTTTGATGATGATGTTTCTAGGCCTGAAAATCTTGCTATATTGAAATATTGATATTTGAATTATGAATATAACTCCGATATTTATGCGTTTATTGAGAAGGTCTCCGCTGTCCAAGAAGAGAATATATTTTGCAGGAGTCTATGGAAGAGGAAATTGATGACACTGTGAGCTCATTAGATGAAAAAGATGACGAGGAGAGCGAAGAACAAAAGGAGGAAGAGCGGATTAGCTACCCGTGCCCACCTTGTAATGAGAGTAACTCTTCAACTCATACATTGTTTAATTTCCCTTCTGTCGGTGTACTAAGATAGGGGTACCTTAGTACCCCTACTTGTGCACGGGCAGTAGCAGCTTCCCGCGGCAGGGCTTACCACGTGCTCGCCAAGAACCTTTCTGGTCCATAAAAAGCCATTCAAGAACAAAGTATACAAGTCAGAAGATCAAGGCCCCGGCAAGAGGAGCTTGCCGGGAAGGCCGCACCAGGCTCAAGGTTATCACTTTAAGCACAAGACCCTGGCAAGAGGAGCTTGCCAGGAAGGCCAAGGAATGCACACCTCAAGAAATGCCTCGGCGCATCATGCGCCCCGGCAGGACCCGGAGAGCGACAAGCTTCCGGGCCCGGCAAGATCATGGCCCCGGTAAGGTGCTTGCCGGGGGAACTTATGCTGTGTGCCCGCGCTCCAGCTCATCTGCCCACGCGTCGCCCTGGGGCCCTTCCAGGGACGCGTGGCGGACGGCTGTGCAGCCTGGGGCACACGGTGGCAAGCCACGGTGACGAGGCTACCGCCGTGGCGAACGGAGAAGCATGGACGGACGCTTTTGGGGGCGACGGCGACGGGCATTCAATGCCCTTGTCCCCCACTGTCAAAGTTAGGTGAAGACCACTGTTCATCCACTGTTCATGCACTATTCACGCACTATTACAACTACCACCAAATTTACATTTTTACCCTCCTCTACGTTGACACCTGTCGGAGACCCCTTTGAACTATAAAAGGAGGCCCATGCACAACGTAGAGGGGGTTCGATTCCAGAAACTCTCACACTCTCTCGCTCGGTGTAGCTAAGCACTATAGATCTTCAAGCTCCCGAGCCCAAGAACTCAATACAACCTAAGGCAGGAGTAGGGTTTTACGCGTCCGCGCGGCCCGAACCTGGGTAAACTGCCCGCGTGCGCTCCTCGATCTACTCTCCGTGCTCCCTCCGCTCCCTTACCGCAACATAGAAAGGGGCTCCGGTCCCATAGGTGCTCGTGGGAGGACAGTTTCCCCCGACACCTTCGTGCTTACTGATGTCTACTACGCAACCTTCTTCTTGTAGACGTTGTTGGGCCTCCAAGTGCAGAGGTTTGTAGGACAGTAGCAAATTTCCCTCAAGTTGACGACCTAAGGTTTATCAATCCGTGACAGGCATAGGATGAAGATGGTCTCTCTCAAACAACCCTGGAACCAAATAACAAAGAGTATCTTGTGTCTCCAACACACCCAATACAATGGTAAATTGTATAGGTGCACTAGTTCGGCGAAGAGATGGTGATACAAGTGCAATATGGATGTTAGATATAGGTTTTTGTAATAAGAAAATATAAAAACAGCAAGGTAGCAAGTGGTAAAAGTGAACATAAACGGTGTTGCAATGATAGGAAACAAGGCCTAGGGTTCATACTTTCACTAGTGCAAGTTCTCTCAAGAAGGATAATATAATTGGATCAGATTACTAGCCCTCAACATGCAACAAAGAGTCACTCCAAAGTCACTAATAGCGGAGAACAAACGAAGAGATTATGGTAGGGTACGAAACCACCTCAAAGTTATCCTTTCTGATCGATCTATTAAAGAGTCCGTAGTAAAATAACACGAAGCTATTCTTTCCGTTCGATATATCATAGAGTTCGTACTAGAATAACACCTTAAGACACGAATCAACCAAAACCCACCTAGATGCTCCATTATCACCTCAAGTATCCGTGGGCATGATTATATGATATGCATCACACAATCTCAGAAACATCTATTCAACCAACACATAGAACTTCAAAGAGTGCCCCAAAGTTTCTATCGGAGAGTCAAGATGAAAACGTGTGCCAACCCCTATGCATAGATTACCAAGGTCACAGAACCCGCAAGTTGTTCACCAAAACATACATTAAGTGAATGAACAGAATACCCCATTGTCACCACGGGTATCCCACGCAAGACATACATCAAGTGTTCTCAAATCCTTAAAGACTCAATCCGATAAGATAACTTCAAAGGGAAAACTCAATCCATTACAAGAGAGTAGAGGGGGAGAAACATCATAAGATCCAACTATAATAGCAAAGCTCGCGATACATCAAGATCGTGCCATCTCAAGAACACGAGAGAGAGAGAGAGAGAGAGAGAGAGAGAGAGAGAGAGAGAGAGAGAGAGAGAGAGATCAAACACATAGCTACGGGTACATACCCTCAGCCCCGAGGGTGGACTACTCCTCCCTCGTCATGGAGAGCACCAGGATAATGAAGATGGCCACCGGAGAGGGATTCCCCCCTCCGGCAGGGTCCCGGAATGAGTCTAGACTGGTTTTCGGTGGCAACAGAGGCTTTCGGCGGTGGAACTCCCGATCTAGGTTACTTTCCGGATGTTTCTGTATTTATAGGATTTTTTGGCGTAGGTCTCACGTCAGGGGGGTCTCCGGGCTGTCCATGAGATAGGGGGGCGCCACCACTTGGGGTGGGCGCGCCCCCACCCTCGTGGGTAGCCCGTGACTCTCCCGGCCCAACTCTTTTACTTTGGGGGCTTCTTTTGGTCCAGAAACAATCATAAAAAATTGGCACGTCAATTGGACTCTATTTGATATTCCTTTTCTGTAAAACTCAAAAAACAAGAAAAAAACATAAACTGTCACTGGGCTCTAGGTTAATAGGTTAGTCACAAAAATCATATAAAAGTGTATATAAAAGCCCATAAAACATCCTAGAAGGATAATATAATAGCATGGAACAATAAAAAATTATAGATACGTTGGAGACGTATCAAGCATCCCCAAGCTTAATTCCTGCTCATCGTCGAGTAGGTAAATGATAAAAACAGAATTTTTGATGTGGAATTCTACCTAACATAATTTCTCAATGCAATTATTTTTATTGTGGCATGAATGTTCAGATCCGAAAGATTCAAGACAAAAGTTTAATATTGACATAAGAATAATAATACTTCAAGCATACTAACAAAGCAATTATGTCTTCTCAAAATAACATGGCCAAAGAAAGTTCATCCCTACAAAATCATATAGTTTGGATTTGCTCCATCTTCGTCACAAAAAATATTCAAATCATGCACAACCCCGGTTTCAGCCTAGGACTTATTTTCATACTCAATTTTTTTCAAACCTTTCAAATTTCACGCAATACATGAGCGTGAGCCATGGATATAGCACTATAGATGGAATAGAGTGATGGTTGTGGAGATGACAAAAAGAGGAAGATAGTCTCACATCAACTAGGCGTATCAACGGGCTATGGAGATGCCCATCAATAGATATCAATGTGAGTGAGTAGGGATTGCCATGCAACAGATGCACTAGAGCTATAAATGTATGAAAGCTCAACAAAAGAAACTAAGTGGGTGTGCATCCAACTTGCTTGCTCATGAATACCTAGGGCATTTGAGGAATCCCATCGTTGGAATATACAAGCCAAGTTCTATAATGAAAATTCCCACTAGTATATGAAAGTTACTAAACATGAGACTCTCTATCATGAAGAACATGGTGCTACTTTGAAGCACAAGTGTGGAAAAAGATAGTAGCATTGTCCATTTTCTTTTCTTTTCTTTTCTTTTTTCTTTTTCTCTTTTTTTGGGGCCTTTCTATTTTTTGGCCTTTCCTTCTTTTTTTTCTTTTTCTTTTTTTTCTTTTTTTTTTCTTTGAGACAATGCTCTAATAATGATGATCATCACACTTCTATTGATTTACAACTCGATATTACAACTCGATACTAGAACAAAGTATGACTCTATATGAATGCCTCCGGCGGTGTACCGGGATGTGCAATGAATCAAGAGTGACATGTATGAAAAATTATGCATGGTGGCCTAGCCACAAATATGATGTCAACTACATGATCATGCATGGCAATATGACAATGATGAGGTGTGTCATAACAAACGGAACGATGAAAAGTTGCATGGCAATATATCTCAGAATGGCTATGGAAATGCCATGATAGGTAGGTATGGTGGCTGTTTTGAGGAAGGTATATGGTGGGTGTATGGTACCGACGAAAGTTGTCTGGTATGAGAGAGGCTAGCAATGGTGGAAGGGTGAGAGTACGTAGAATCCAAGGACTCAACATTAGTCATAAAGAACTCACATACTTATTGCAAAAATCTACAAGTCATCAAAACAAAGTACTACACGCATGCTCCTAGGGGGGAGGTTGGTAGGAGTAAACCATCGCGCGCCTCCGACCTCCACTCAAAGGATGACACTCAATGAAATATCTCATGCTTCAAATTTGTCACACAACGGTTACCATACGTGCATGCTACGGGACTTGCAAACTTTAACACAAGTATTTATCAAATTCACAACTACTCTACTAGCACGACTCTAATATCACCATCCTCATATCTCAAAACAATCATCAAGTATCAAACTTATCATAGTATTCAATGCACTTTATATGAAAGTTTTTATTATACCCATCTTGGATGCCTATCATATTAGGACTAAATTCATAACCCAAGCCAATTACCATGCTGTTCTAAAAGACTCTCAAAATAATATAAGTGAAGCATGAGAGTTCATCTATTTCTTAAAAATAAAACTGCCGCCGTGCTCTAAAAGATATAAGTGAAGCACTAGAGCAAACAACAAGCTACTCCGAAAGATATAAGTGAAGATCAATGAGTAGTTGAATAATTATGTAACTATGTGAAGACTCTCTAACAATTACAAATTTTAGATCTTGGGATATTATTCAAACAGAAAGCAAAACAAAATAAAATAAATTTACGCTCCAATTAAAACACATATCATGTGGTGAATAAAAATATAGCCTCAAGTAAAGTTACCGATGAACGAAGACGAAAGAGGGGATGCCTTCCCGGGGCATCCCCAATCTTAGGCTTTTTGTTGTCCTTGAATATTACCTTGGGGTGCCTTGGGCATCCCCAAGCTTAGGCTCTTGCCACTCCTTATTCCATAGCCCATCGAATCTTTACCCAAAACTAGAAAACTTCACAACACAAAACTCAACAGAAAACTCGTAAGCTCCGTTACTATAAGAAAATAAAACCACCACTTAGGTACTCTTGTGAACTCATTCTAAATTCATATTGGTGTAATATCTACTGTATTCCAACTTCTCTATGGTTCATACCTCCGATACTACTCATAGATTCATCAAAATAAGCAAACAACACATAGAAAACAGAATCTGTCAAAAACAGAACAGTCTGTAGCAATCTGTAACTGTCGAATACTTCTGTAACTCTAAAAATTCTGAAATAAATTGGTAAACCTGAGGAATTTTTCTATTAATCATCTACAAAAATAATAAACTTAAAAGCACTCTACAGTAAAAAATGGTAGCTAATCTCTTGAGCGCTAAAGTTTCTGTTTTTTACAACATGATCACATAAACTTCACCCAAGTCTTCCCAAAGGTTCTACTTGGCACAAACACTAATTAAAACACAAAACCACATCTAAACAGAAGCTAGGTGCAATATTTATTCCTAAACAGAAGCAAAAAGCAAAGGACAAAAATAAATTGGGGTTGCCTTCCAACAAGCGCTATCGTTTAACGCCCCTAGCTAGGCATGATGATTTCAATGATGCTCGCATAAAAGATAAGAATTGAAACATAAAGAGAGCATCATGAAGAATATAAAATAGCACATTTAAGTCTAACCCACTTCCTATGCATAGGGAATTTCTGAGCAAACAACTTATGGGAACGATAATCAACTAGCATAGGAAAGCAAAACAAGCATAGCTTCAAAAATTTAAGCACATAGAGAGGGAACTTGATATTATTGCAATTTCTACAAGCATATATTCCTCCCTCATAATAATATTCAGTAGCATCATGAATGAATTCAACAATATAACCAGAGCATAAAGTATTTTTGTCATGATCCCCAAGCATATAAATTTTATTACTCTCCACATAAGCAAATTTCTTCTCATGAATAGTAGTGGGAGCAAACTCAAAAGAATAATTATCATGTGAGGCATAATCCAATTGAAAACTAAAATCATGATGACAAGTTTCATGGTTATCATCATTCTTAATAGCATACAAGTCATCACAATAATCATCATAGATAGCAACTTTATCCTCATAATCAATTGGAACCTCTTCCGAAATAGTGGATCCATCACTAAATAAAGTCATGACCTCTCCAAATCCACTTTCATCAATATAATCATGATAAATAGGAGGCATGCTTTCATCATAATAAATATTATCATCAAAACTTGGGGGACTAAAAATATCATCTTCATCAAACATAGCTTCTCCAAGCTTGTGGCTTTGCATATCATTACCATCATGGATATTCAAAGGATTCACACTAACAACATTGCAATCATGCTCATCATGCACATATTTTATGCCAAGAATTCTATGTAATTCTTCTTCTAGTACTTGAGCACAATTTTCCTTCCCATCATTTTCATGAAAAATATTAAAAACACGAAGCATATGAGGTAACCGTAATTCCATTTTTTGTAGTTTTCTGTTATAAACTAAACTAGTGATAAAACAAAAACTAAAAGATTCGACTGCAAGATCTAAAGATGTACCTTCAAGCACTCACCTCCCCAGCAACGGCGCCAGAAAAGAGCTTGATGTCTACTACGCAACCTTCTTCTTGTAGACGTTGTTGGGCCTCCAAGTGCAGAAGTTTGTAGGATAGTAGCAAATTTCCCTCAAGTGGATGACCTAAGGTTTATTCATCCGTGGGAGGCGTAGGATGAGGATGGTCTCTCTCAAACAACCCAGCAACCAAATAACAAAGAGTCTCTTGTGTCCCCAACACACCCAATACAATGGTAAATTGTATAGGTGCACTAGTTCGGCGAAGAGATGGTGATACAAGTGCAATATGGATGGTAGATATAGGTATTTGTAATAAGAAAATATAAAAACAGCAAGGTAGCAAGTGGTAAAAGTGAGCATAGACGGTGTTGCAATGATAGGAAACAAGGCCTAGGGTTCATACTTTCACTGGTGCAAGTTCTCTCAACAAGGATAACATAATTGGATCATATTACTAGCCCTCAACATGCAACGAGTCACTCCAAAGTCACTAATAGCGGAGAACAAACAAAGAGATTATGGTAGGGTACGAAACCACCTCAAAGTTATCCTTTCTGATCGATCTATTCAAGAGTCTGTAGTAAAATAACACGAAGCTATTCTTTTCGTTCGATATATCATAGAGTTCGTACTAGAATAACACCTTAAGACACAAACCAACCAAAACCCTAATGTCACCTAGATACTCCATTGTCACCTCAAGTATCCGTGGGCATGATTATACGATATGCATCACACAATCTCAGAAACATCTATTCAACCAACACATAGAACTTCAAAGAGTGCCCCAAAGTTTCTACCGGAGAGTCAAGACGAAAACGTGTGCCAACCCCTATCCATAGATTCCCAAGGTCACGGGACCCGCAAGTTGATCACCAAAGCATACATCAAGTGAATCAATAGAATACCCCATTGTCACCACGGGTATCCCACGCAAGACATACATCAAGTGTTCTCAAATCCTTAAAGACTCAATCCGATAAGATAACTTCAAAGGGAAAACTCAATCCATTACAAGAGAGTAGAGGGAAAGAAACATCATAAGATCCAACTATAATAGCAAAGCTCGCGATACATCAAGATCGTGCCATCTCAAGAACACGAGAGAGAGAGAGAGAGAGAGAGAGAGAGAGAGAGAGAGAGAGAGAGATCAAACACATAGCTACTGGTACATACCCTTAGCCCCGAGGGTGGACTACTCCTCCCTCGTCATGGAGTGCGTCGGGATGGAGAAGATGGCCACCGGAGAGGGATTCCCCCCTCCAGCAGAGTCCCAGAACGGGTCTAGATTGGTTTTCGGTGGCAACAAAGGCTTTCGGCGGCGGAACTCCCGATCTAGGTTACTTTCCGGATGTTTCTGTATTTATAGGATTTTTTGGCGTAGGTCTCACGTCAGGGGGGGTCTCCGGGCTGTCCACGAGATAGGGGGGCGCCACCACTTGGGGTGGGCACGCCCCCCACCCTCGTGGGCAGCCCGTGACTCTCCTGGCCCAACTCTTTTATTTCGGGGGCTTCTTTTGGACCAGAAAAAATCATCCAAATTTGGCAGGTCAATTGGACTCCGTTTGATATTCCTTTTCTGTAAAACTCAAAAATAAGCAAAAAAAATAGAAACTAGCACTGGGCTCTAGGTTAATAGGTTAGTCACAAAAATCATATAAAAGTGTATATAAAAGCCCCTAAAACATCCTAGAGGGATAATATAATAGCATGGAACAATAAAAAATTATAGATACGTTGGAGATGTATCACTTACCGAAGGACGAATGCTATGATGATTGTTATGATCCCTTGGATTCTTTTGAAATATCCCTTTTTCATGATGCTTGCTATGATTGTGGCCAAGATGCCAATATGAATTATGCTTATGGAGATGAACTTGCTATAGTTCCTTATGTTAAATATGAGATACTTGATATTGCACCCACACATGATAGTCCTATTATCTTCTTGAATTCTCCAAACTACACTATATTGGAGAAGTTTGCACTTATTAAGGATTATATTGATGGGTTGCCTTTTTCCATTACACATGATGATTTTGATGAGTATAATATGCATGTGCTTGCTGCTCCTACTTGCAATTATTATGAGAGAGGAAATACATCGGCGCCTCTCTATGTTTCCAACACGATAAAATTGCAAGAAACTGCTTATACTATGCATTGGCCTTTACTTTGCATGACACATATCACTTTGTGCTCACTACTAAATCACAGATCATTGTTAATTAAAATTGGCTTTGATATACCTTGGGATCCGGGTGGATCCATTACATGAGCACTATATGCCTAGCTTAATGGCTCTAAAGAAAGCGCTGCCAGGGAGACAACCCGGAAGTTTTAGAGAGTCATTTATTTCTGTTGTGTGCTTTTACAAAGTTTAAAAACAAAAAAACTAAAGAGGGGAACCTAAAACTTTTTCAAAAAGAAAAGCGGAAGTGAGAAAGACGAGCATTGTTAAAGTGGGAGCTAGCCTTGAACTTTGTTCATACCCATGGAAACTTTGTGAACCTTGATTACAGAAAATTTTCAACAAAAATAATTATCCCCTTGTACAATTCCATTGTATTATAAAAATAATGCGCCAAGAGTTTCATTTAGGATGATTAAACTGCTTGTTGGTTTGTGCGGTGCAAAATCAGAAACTTTGGTTGTAGTGCGCGATTTTACGTTTTTTACTGGAACGCCAAAAGGATCTGAAACATTTTGCAAAGTCTTGCTATAAAAATTGTTGATTTTTCCTAATTTTTCCATAATTTTTAGGATTACAGAAGTATGGTTAATGTTCAGATTACTACAGACTGTCCTGTTTTCACAGATTGCTATTATAGCTTCATTATTTGCATATGTTTGAATTCTTGTTGATGCCTCCTTGACTTGGGGCCATATAATTGTGATAGCATACAGTAGGTAATGTTTGTTTATAATTATACAATAATTTTAGAGCAGTAATTGATGGGATTTTATTGATCATATGCACTAATCCCGCCACTAAAAGTTCGGTTAAGTTTTGTGTGGATGAAGTGTTCGAAGATCGAGGAGGTCTCGATGTGAGAAGAAGGAGGAGAGGCAAGAGCTCAAGCTTGGGGATGCCCAAGGCACCCCAAATAAATATTCAAGGATACTCAAGCGTCTAAGCTTGGGGATGCCCCGGAAGGCATCCCATCTTTCTTCAACAAGTATTGGTATGTTTTCGGATTCGTTTCATTCACATGATATGCGGAAACTCTTGGAGCGTCATGTGCTTTTTATTTTTCCTTTTAATAAATGCACCATGCTGGTATGAGATAGTCCTTGGTTGATTTATAGAATGCTCTTTGCACTTCACTTATATCTTTTGAGTATGGCTTTATAGAATGCTTCATGTGCTTCACTAATATCATTTGAAGTTTGGATCGCCTATTTTTCCTCACATAGAAAACCGCCATTTGTAGAATGCTCTTTTGCTTCACTTATATTTATTAGAGCGTGGGCATATCTTTTGTAGAAATAATTAAAACTCTCTTCCTTCACGTATATCTATTTAGAGAGTTGACAGGAATTGGTCATTCACATGGTTAGTCATAAAATCCAACATAAACTTTTAGATCGCTGAATATGATATGTTTGATTCCTTGCAATAGTTTTGCGATTTAGAGATGCTAATATGTGGGAGGTACTAGTGAATGATTGTGGTTTATTAATAATATTGGTGTTAAGGTCTGTGATTCCCGAAGCATGCACGTATGGTGTCCTAACTATGTAACCAAATAGGTGCGCAATGTATTTTGATTGTTTATCTTTGCGTGAAGGTCAGGGGCGCGCGATGGTTAACTCCTACCAACCTCCCCCCTAGGAGCATGCGTCGTAGTATTTTTACTTCGAGGGCTAATAGATTTTTCGCAATAAGTATGTGAGTTCTTTATGAGTAATGTGGAGTCCATGGATTATGAGCACTCTCACCCTTCCACCTTGCTAGCCACTCTAGTACCGCGCAATTTTCGCCGGTGCATCGAACCACCTTATATCCTTCCTCAAAATAGCCACCATACCTACCTATTATGGCATTTCCATAGCCATTCCGAGATATATTGCCATGTAACTCCACCGTTCCATTTATTATGACACGCACCATCATTGTCACATTGCCTTCCATGATCGTAAGATAGTGATACGTATCCAACGTATCTATAATTTTTTTATTGTTCCATGCTATTATTTATGAAGTCTTGGATGTTTAATGGGCTTTATCATTCACTTTTATATCATTTTTGGGACTAACCTACTAACCCAAAGGCCCAGTCCAGATTGCTGTTTTTTTGCCTATTTTAGGGTTTTGCAGAAAAAGAATATCAAACGGAGTCCAAACGGAATGAAACCTTCGCGAGAGATATTTTTGGAGAAAATCACGCACGCGGAGCTTGAGGACCAAGTCAGGGGACAGAGTACCTCGAGGCCCCCCTCAAGTGGCCCCCGGTGCCCTCCTTCTTCCTATATAAGTCCACGAACCCCAGAAACTCCGTGAACAGAGAGAGAACCCTAATTCCACCACCGTAGCTTCTGTTCCCATGGAGATCCCATCTTGGAGCCTGTTCCGGAGCTCCACCGGAGGGGGATCCATCACGGAGGCCTTCATCATCATCATCATCATTGCCCTCACCATGAGTTGTGAGTAGTTTACCACAAACCTTCGGGTCCATAGCTAGTATCTAGATGGCTTCTTCTTTCTCATTGGATCTCAATACAAAGTTCTCCTCGGTCTTCGAGGAGATCTATTCGATGTAATCTCTTTTTGCGGTGTGTTTGTCGAGATCCGATGAATTGTGAGTTTATGATCAAGGTTATCTATGAAAGATATTTGGTTCTTCTCTGAAATTTTATGTGTGCTCATAATATCCTTGCAAGTCTCTTCGAATTATTGGTTTGGTTTGGCCTACTATATCTATAGTTCTTGCAATGGGAGAAGTGCTTGGCTTTGGGTTCAATCTTGCGGTGTCCTTTCCTAGTGCCAGTAGGGGCAGCAAGGCACGTATTGTATTGTTGCCATCGAGGATAAAAAGATGGGGTTTACATCATATTGCTTGAGTTTATCCCTCTACATCATGTCATCTTGCTTAAGGTGTTACTCTGTTCGTATGAACTCAATACACTAGATGCATGCTGGATAGCGGTCGATGTGTGGAGTAATAGTAGTAGATGCAGGCAGGAGTCGGTCTACTTGTCTCGGACGTGATGCTTATATACAATGATCATACCTAGATAGTCTCATAATTATTCGCTTTTCTATCAATTGCTCGACAGTAATTTGTTTACCCGCCATAGAATATCGCTTTTATGAGAGAAGCCACTAGAGAAAACTATGGCCCCCGGGTCTATTCTCAACATATCAATCTACATCCACTTTACTTTTACCGCTTTTATTTGCTGTTTTATTAAACCAAAAATACTAAAAATATCAACTATCATCTCTATCAGATCTCACTCTCGTAAGTGACCGTAAAGGGATTGACAACCCCTTATCACGTTGGCTGCGAAGTTCTTATTTGTTTGTGCAGGTGCGAGGGACTCGCGCATGGTCTCCTACAGGATTGATACCTTGGTTCTCAAAACTGAGGGAAATACTTACGCTACTGTGCTGCATCTCCCTTTCCTCTTTGAGGGAATACAACGCAAGCTCAAGAGGTAGCGAGAAGAATTTCTGGTGCCGTTGCCGGGAAGGCTTACACAAAAGTCATATACCAAGTACCTATCACAAACCCTTATACTTCGCATTACATTTATTTGCCTCTCATTTTCCTCTCCCCCACTTCACCCTTGCCGTTTTATTTGCCCTTCTTCCGCCGTGTGTTTTTCGTTCGCTTGCTTCTTGTTTGCTTGTGTGTGTGGATTGCTTGCTTGTCACTATGGCTCAGAACAATACCAAATTGTGTGACTTCTCCAATACCAACAACAATGACTTTATTAGCACTCCGGTTGCTCCTATTACCGATGCTGAATCTTGTGAGATCAATGCTGCTTTGTTGAATCTTGTCATGAAAGATCAATTCGGCGGCCTTCCTAGTGAAGATACCGCTACCCATCTAAACAACTTTGTTGATTTGTGTGATATGCAAAAGAAAAGAGATACAGTTAACAATATTGTTAAATTGAAGTTATTTTCGTTTTCACTTAGAGATCGTGCTAAAACTTGGTTTTCCTCTTTGCCTAGAAATAGTATTGATTCGTGGAATAAGTGCAAAGATGCTTTTATCTCTAAGTATTTCCCTCTTGGTAAGATCATCTCTCTTAGAAACGATATTATGAATTTTAAGCAACTAGATCATGAGCATGTTGCACAAGCTTGGGAGAGAATGAAATTGATGATACGTAATTGCCCTACACATGGTTTGAATTTATGGATGATTATTCAGAACTTTTATGCTGGCTTGAATTTTGCTTCTAGAAATCTTTTAGATTCGGCCGCTGGAGGCACTTTCATGGAAACTACCTTAGGAGAAGCTACCAAACTCCTAGATAATATTATGGTTAATTATTCTCAATGGCACACCGAAAGATCTACTAGTTAAAAAGTGCATGCTATCGAAGAAATTAGTGTTTTGAGTGGAAAGATGGATGAACTTATGAAATTATTTTCTGCTAAGAGTGCTTCTTCTGATCCTAATGATATGCCTTTGTCCACTTTGATTGAGAATAACAATGAATCTTTGGATGTGAATTTTGTTGGTAGGAATAATTTTGGTAACAATGCTTATAGAGGTAATTTTAATCCTAGGCCTTTTCCTAGTAATTCCTCTAATAATTATGGTAATTCCTATAACAACTCTTATGGAAAGACGCCTTCTGAATTTGAAACTAGTGTTAAAGAGTTTATGATCTCGCAAAAGAATTTCAATGCTATGCTTGAAAAGAAATTGCTTAAGGTTGATGAATTGGCTAGAAGTGTGGATAGAATTACTCTTGATGTTGATTCTTTGAAACTTAGATCTATCCCACCTAAGCATGATATCAATGAGTCTCACAAAGCCATGAGAATTTCCATTGATGAATGCAAAGAAAGAACTGCTAGAATGCATGCTAAAAGAGAAGATTATATTAAATCGTGTTCTTTTAGTTATCATGAAAATAAAGATGAAGATATGAAAGTTATTGATGTGTCTCCTATTAGATCCTTGTTTTCTAGTATTAATCTTGATGAGAATAGGATTGGAGATGATTCTGCTTTAAGGTGTCCCAATGATTTGGAGTTTTTAGATCTTGATGCTAAATTTGCTAAAAGTGGGAGTGAAGAGATTAAAACTTTGCATAGTGATGAACCCACTACTTTGGATTTCAAGGGATTCAATTATGATAATTTCTCTTTGATTGATTGTACTTCCTTGTTGCAATCCGTGCTAAATTCTCCGCATGCATATAGTCAAAATAAAGCTTTCACTAAACATATAGTTGATGCTTTGATGCAATCTTATGAAGAAAAACTTGAGTTGGAAGTTTCTATACCTAGAAAGCTTTATGATGAGTGGGAAACTACTATAAAAATAAAAATAAAAGATCACGAATGCTGTGCTTTGTGTGATTTGGGTGCTAGTGTCTCCACTATCCCAAAAACTTTGTGTGATTTGCTAGGGTTCCATGAGCTTGATGATTGTTCTTTAAATTTGCATCTTGCGGATTCCACTATTAAGAAACCTATGGGAAGAATTAATGATGTTCTTATTGTTGCCAATAGGAATTATGTGCCCGTAGATTTCATTGTTCTTGATATAGATTGCAATCCTTCATGTCTTATTATTCTTTGTAGACCTTTCCTTAGAACGATTGGTGCAATTATTGATATGAAGGAAGGAAATATTAGATTCCAATTTCCGTTAAGGAAAGGCATGGAACACTTTCCTAGAAATAAAACCAAATTACCATATGAATCTATCATGAGAGCCACTTATGGATTGCCTTCCAAGGATAGCAATACCTAGATCTATCTTGTATCGTGCCTAGCTAGGGGCGTAAAACAATAGCGCTTGTTGGGAGGCAACCCAATTTTATGTTTTTTGTTTTTGTTGCTGTTAGGGAATAAATATTGCATCTAGCCTCTGATTAGATGTGGTTTCATGTTTTGTTTAGTGTTTGTGCCAAGCAGAACCTTTGGGAAGACTTGTGTGGAGTTTATATGATCTTGCCGTGAAAAACAGAATCATTAGCGCTCGCTAAAGTAGTTGTGTGATTTTACTGGAGCGTGATTTTTTGTTGATTCTTTTTTCAGAAGATTGGTAGACAAATTGAGCAAATTTACCAATTTAGTTTGATTTTTTGGAGTTCCAGAAGTAGGCGAACCCTGCAGATTACTACAGACTGTTCTGTCTTTGACAGATTCTGTTTTTCGTGTGTTGTTTGCTCATTCCGATGCATCTATGAGTAGTATTGGAGGATATGAACCATAGAGAAGTTGGAGTACAGTAGGTTTAACACCAATATAAGCAAAGAATGAATTCATTGCTGTACCTTTGAGTGGTGGTTTGCTTTCTTATACTAACGAAGCTCACGAGAATTTTTGTCTAAGTTTTGTGTTGTGAAGTTTTCAAGTTTTGAGTATTGCTTTGATGGACTATGGAACAAGGAGTAGAAAAGGCCTAAGCTTGGGGATGCCCATGGCACCCCAAGTAAATTCAATATAATCAAAAGCCTAAGCTTGGGGATGCCCCGGGAAGGCATCCCCTCTTTCGTCTTCATCCATCGATAACTATACTTGGAGCTATATTTTTATTCGCAACATAATATGTGTTTTTCTTGGAGCGTCTTGTATAATTTGAGTCTGTGCTTGTTAGTTTGCCACAATCATCCTTTCTGGACACACCTATTTGAGAGAGTTAAATATGGCCCAGAAATTGTTAGAACACTCTATGTGCTTCACTTATATCTTTTGAGTTGAATAGTTTTTGCTCTAGTGCTTCACTTATATCTTTTAGAGCACGGTGGTGATAATATTTTGTAGAAATGGTTGAACTCTCATGCTTCACTTATATCTATTTGAGAGTCTATTAAAACAGCATGGTAATGTGTTTAGGCTAAAAGAACTAGTCTTCACATGATAGACATCCAATGTCAATGTAGTAAAAAAATTCACACCAAGTGCATTGAATAGAATGAGATGTTGGATGCTTGATAATTGTTTTGAGACATGAGGTTAGTGATATTAGAGTCATGCTAGTGGATTTATTATGAAATTGAGAAATACTTGTGTTAAGGTTAGTGATTCCCGTATCATGCACGTATGGTGAACCGCAATGTGACGAAGTTAGAGCATGAGGTATTTGTAGAGTGCCAACCTTTGTGTGGAGGTCGGGGGCGCGCGATGGTTAACTCCTACCAACTTACCCCCTAGGAGCATGCGTTGATTGCTTTGTTTTGATGACTCGTAGATTTTTGTAATAAGTATATGAGTTCTTATGACTAATGTTGAGTCCATGGATTATACGCACTCTCACCCTTCCACCATTGCTAGCCTCTCTTGTATCGCGCAACTTTTTCCGGTGCCATAAACCCACTATATATCCTTCCTCAAAATAGCCACCATATTGTTCCTCAAAACAGCCACCATACCTACCTATCATGGCATTTCCATAGCCATTCCGAGATATATTGCCATGCAACTTTCCACCGTTCCGTTTATATGACACGCATCATATTGTCATATTGCCATGCATGATCATGTAGTTGACATCGTAGTTGTGGCAAAGCCACCATGCATAATTTTTCATATATGTCACTCTTGATTCATTGCATGTCCCGGTACACATTCGGAGGCATTCATGTAGAGTCATACTTGTTGTAGTATCGAGTTGTAATCAAAAGTGTGATGATCATCACTATTAGAGCATTGTCCCATGTGAGGAAAGGCCAATAAAAAAAGAGATGGCCCAAAAAAAAATAGAGAGGGGATAATAAAAAAAGAGAAAGCCCCTCCAAAAAATGAGAGAAAAGAGAGAAGGGACAATTGCTACTATTTTTTCCACACTTGTGCTTCAAAATAGCACCATGTTCTTCATTGTAGAGAGTCTCATGTTTAGTCACTTTCATATACTTGTGGGAATTTTCATTATAGAACTTGGCTTGTATATTCCAACGATGGGCTTCCTCAAATGTCCTAGGCCTTCGTGAGCAAGCAAGTTGGATGCACACCCAATAGTTTCTTTTGTTGAGCTTTCATTCATATCTAGCTCTAGTGCATCCGTTGCATGGCAATCCCTACTCACTCACATTGATATCTATTGATGGGCATCTCCATAGCCCGTTGATACGCCTAGTTCCCTCCTTTTTGTCTTCTCCACAACCACCTCTATTCCACCCATAGTGCTATATCTATGGCTCACACTCATGTATTGCGTGAAAGTTGAAAGGTTTGAAAAGATAGAGTATGAAAACAAATGCTTGGCTGAAATAGGGGTTGTGCATCATATGGATATTTTGTGTGATGAAGAGGGAGCATAGCCAGACTATATGATTTTGTAGGGATAACTTTCTTTAGTCATAGTATTTTGAGAAGACATGATTGCTTTGTTAGTATTGCTTGAAGTATTATTATTTCTTATGTCAATATAGACTTTTATCTTGAATATTTCAGATCTGAACATTCATGCCACAATTAAGAGAATTACATTGAAAAACTATATTGGTTAGCATTCCACATAAAAAGTTCTTTCTTTATCATTTACCTACTCGAGGACGAGCAGGAATTAAGCTTGGGGATGCTTGATATGTCTCCAACGTATCTATAATTTTTTATTGTTCCATGCTATTATTTATGAAATCTTGGATGTTTAATGAGCTTTATCATTCACTTTTTTTTATCATTTTTGGGACTAACCTACTAACCCAAAGGCCCAGTCTAGATTGCTGTTTTTTTTTGCCTATTTCAGGGTTTTGCAGAAAAAGAATATCAAACGGAGTCAAAATGGAATGAAACCTTCGCGAGAGATATTTTTGGAGAAAATCACGCATGCGGAGCTTGAGGACCAAGTCAGGGGACAGAAAGGTGGCCCTCGAGGGTGGGGGGCGCGCCCCCTGCCTCGAGGCCCCCTCAAGTGGCCTCTGGTGCCCTCCTTCTTCCTATATAAGTCCATGTACCCTAGAAACTCCGTGAACAGAGAGAAAACCCTAATTCCACCGCCGTAGCTTCTGTTCCCGTGGAGATCCCATCTTGGAGCCTGTTCCGGAGCTCCACCGGATGGGGATCCATCACGGAGGCCTTCATCATCATCATCATCGCCCTCACCATGAGTTGTGAGTAGTTTACCACAGACCTTCGGGTCCATAGCCAGTACCGAGAGCCAGTTCCTATTTGTTGCATGTTTTATGTTTCGCAGAAAACCCGTATCAAACGGAGTCCAAACGGGAAAAAAACGGATGGAGAATATTTTTCGAATATTTGTGACATATGGGAAGAAGAATCAACGCGAGACAGTGACCTAGGGGGCCACGAGGCAGGGGCGCGCCCCGGGGGGTGGACGCGCCCCTGATCCTCGTGGGCACTCCGTAAGGCGGTTGCTGCTCTTCGTTGGCCGCAAGAAAGCCAATTTTTGGGGAAAAAATCTGGGTGAAGGTTTCAGTCTAATCGGAGTTACGGATCTCCGGATATATAAGAAACGGTGAAAGGGCAGAATCTGAGAACGGAGAAACAGAGAGCGACAGAGAGACAGATCCAATCTTGGAGGGGCTCTCGCCCCTCCCACGCCATGGAGACCATGGACCAGAGGGGAAACCCTTCTCCCATCTAGGGAGAAGGTCAAGGAAGAAGAAGAAGGAGGGGGGCTCTCTCCCCCTCGCTTCCGGTGGCACCGGAGTGCCGCCGGGGCCATCATCATCACCGCAATCTACACAAACAACTTCACCGTCGTCATCACCAACTCTTCCCCCCTCTATGCAGCGGTGTAACCCCTCTTCTACCCGCTGTAATCTCTACTTAAACATGGTGCTCAACGCTATATATTATTTCCCAATGATGTATGGCTATCCTATGATGTTTGAGTAGATCTATTTTGTACTATAGGTTAATTGTTGATCGTGATTGGTTTGAGTTGCATGCTTTATTATTGGTGCTGTCCTATGGTGCTCTCCGTGTCGCGCAAGCGTGAGGGATCCCCGCTGTAGGGTTTGCAATATGTTCATGATTTGCTTATGGTGGGTGACGTGAGTGACAGAAGCACAGACCCGAGTAAGTAGGTTGTTTGCGTATGGGAATAAAGAGGACTTGATACTTTAATGCTATGGTTGGGTTTTACCTTAATGATCTTTAGTCGTTGTGGATGCTTGCTAGAGTTCCAATCATAAATGCATATGATCCAAGAAGAGAAAGTATGTTAGCTTATGCCTCTCCCTCAAATAAGATTGCAATAGTGATTACCGGTCTAGTTATCGATTGCCTAGGGACAAATAACTTTCTCGTGACAAAAATCTCTCTACTAAAACTAATTTAGTTGTGTCTTTATCTTTACATCCCCTAATTTTATTTGTGTGCTCTTTTTATTCTTGCAAACCTATCCCACAAAAACTACAAACTACTTCTAGTTTCATACATGTTCTACATAAAGTAAACGTCAAGCGTGCTAGAGTTGTATCGGTGGTTGATAGAACTTGACGGAATATTTGTTCTACCTTTAGCTCCTCGTTGGGTTCGACACTCCTACTTATTGAAAGAGGCTACAACTGATCCGCTACACTTGTGGGTTATCAGATATGCCCATCGATAGATATCAATGTGAGCGAGTAGGGATTGACATGCAACGGATGCACTAGAGCTATAAATGTATGAAAGCTCAACAAAAGAAATTAAGTGGGTGTGCATCCAACTTGCTTTCTCACGAAGACCTAGGGAATTTGAGGAAGCCCATCGTTGGAATATACAAGCCAAGTTCTATAAGGAAAATTCCCACTAGTATATGAAAGTGACAAAACAAGAGACTCTCTATCATGAAGATCATGGTGCTACTTTGAAGCACAAATGTGGAAAAAATATAGTAGCATTGTCCCCTTTTTGGCCTTTATCTTTTTTTTGGCCTTTTTCGGGACAATGCTCTAATAATGATGATCATCACACTTCTATTTATTTACAACTCAAAGATTACAACTCGATACTAGAAACAAATATGACTCAATATGGATGCCTCGGGCGGTGTACCGGGATGTGCAATGAATCAAGAGTGACATTTATGAAAAAATATGAAGGGTGGCCTTGCCACAAATATGATGTCAACTACATGATCATGCATGGCAATATGACAATGATGAAGCGTGTCATAATAAACGGAACGGTTGAAAGTTGCGTGGCAATATATCTCGGAATGGCTATGGAAATGCCATAATAGGTAGGTATGGTGGCTATTTTGAGGAAGATATATGGTGGGTGTATGGTACCGGTGAAAGTTGCGCGGTACAAGAGAGGCTAGCAATGGTGGAAGGGTGAGAGTGCTTATAATCCATGGACTCAACATTAGTCATAAAGAACTCACATACTTATTGCAAAAATCTACAAGTCATATTACACGCATGCTCCTAGGGGGAGGGTTGGTAGGAGTTAACCATCGTGCGATCCCGACCTCCACAAAAAAGGATGACAATCAAAGAAATCAACTTAAAATCACTCTCCAGTAAAAAATGGCAGCAAATCTCGTGAGCACAAAAGTTTTTGTTTTTTTACAGCAAGATCGCAAAGACTTCACCCAAGTCTTCCCAAAGGTTCTACATGGCACAAACACTAATTAAAACACAAAACCACATCTAACCAGAAGCTAGATGAATTATTTATTACTAAATAGAAACAAAAAGTAAAGAACAAAAATAAAATTGGGTTGCCTCCCAACAAACGCTTTTCTTTAAAGCCTTTTAGCTAGGCATTGAGATTTCAATGATGCTCACATGAATGACAAGTCTTGAAGCACAAAAGGAGCATCACATAGCATGTGAAAATCACATCTAAGTCTAACATACTTCCTATTTATAGGCATTTTATATGAAAACAAATTAGCAAGGCAATCAAGATCTAGCATATGCAAGGAAGAAGAAAGAGCCAATAGCAATCTCAACATAACGAGAGGTAATTTAGTAACATGAAATTCCTACAGCCATATTGTCCTCTCTCATAATAATTACATGTAGGATCATAATCAAATTCGACAATATAGCTATCAGAAAACATAATCTCAACACGATCCACATGCATGCGAAGTTGACACTCTTCCAAAATAGTGGGATTAATATTAACTAAAGTCATGACCTCTCCAAACCCACTTTTATCAAAAACTTCATAAGATGGAACATTCTCCAAATATGTGGGATCTAAAGTTGACACTCTTCCAAACCCACTTTCAATAGTATTGCAAACATTATTATCAATCTCATATTCATCATGGGGTTTAAATAAATTTTCAAGATCATAAGAAGAATCACCCCAATCATGATCATTTCAACAAATAGTAGTTATAGCAAAACTAGCATCCCCAAGCTTGAGGTTTTGCATATCATTAACACAATTGACATTAAGAGATTTTATAATAACATCATTGCAATCATGCTTTTCATCGAAGGAACTATCAAGTATGGGCACAATAGCAACGATCTGATGTTTAACATAAGGAACTATAGCAAATTCATCTTCATAAATATTGGCATCATAGCCACAAGAATAGCAAGCGTCATGTTCATCAAGGGATATTTCAATCAAATCATCAGAATCATAATTATCTATAGATTCATGCATATCATTATTTTCTTCCAAAGCAGTGGTCATTCTTTCAATAAATTATTTGACATAGACATTATGAGCATAGTTTTCATAGCAATATTTAAGTATGTCAACATTTTCAGATTCGTAGAGAGTAATATCATACTTTTCAATCAAAGAATCAACTTCATAAGCACCCTTAAAAGCAACAAATTCTTCAATTTGTTCGATATCGTAGTAACTATAAACACACTTTGCATAAAAAGATAAGGTTTCATTATCATTAAACTCACATAGGTAGGGGAGGTGTTTTTTAGGGTTCTTAGAGCAACAAGTAAAATCATAAATTTCACAAAGATTCCAAGAATAACACAGCAATCTGTTTATTTGATCCCATAAGAGTCTCCCTTTTTCAGACAAACGATGACGCACAAAATGAGCATGCTCATCCAAAGATTTCCCATCAACTAGGTTAGTTGGGGTTTCAGCACGAGCGCATAAGGATCGAAGATGATCCAAGTAGAACACTTTAAGTGGATCCATATCAATAGATTTTTAGCAAGCAAAGATGCAAGCAAATGGAAGGCACATGGAAACACAAACAAAGATACATACGGGAAGAAGGCGAAGAAAAGGCAAAGGTGAAGTGGGGAGAGGAAAACGAGAGACAAATGGCAAATAATGTAATGCGAGGGATAAGAGTTTGTGATCTGTACTTGGTATGTCTTGACTTGTGCGTAGATCTCCTTGGCAACGGCGCCATAAATTCTTCTTGCTCCCTCTTGAGCATGCGTTGTTTTTCCCTTGAAGAGGAAAGGATGATGCAGCAATGTAGCGTAAGTATTTCCCTTAGTTTTTGAGAACCAAGGTATCAATCCAGTAGGAGACTACACGCAAATCCCTAGTACCTGCACACACAATTAAGAACCTTGCAACCAACGCGATAAAAGGGTTGTCAATCCCTTCACGGCCACTTGCAAAAGTGAGATCTGATAGAGATAATAAGATAAATATTTCTGGTATTTTTGTTGTATAGATTGAAAAGTAAAGATTGCAAAATAAAAGAACAATAAAGATAGCTAGTTGACGGAAGATTAATATGATGGAAAATAGACCCGGGGGACATAGGTTTCACTAGTGGCTTCTCTCAAGATAGCAAATCTTACGGTGGGTGAACAAATTACCGTCGAGTAATTGATAGAAAAGCGCATAGTTATGAGAATATCTAGGCATGATCATGCATATATGCATCACGTCCGTGACAAGTAGACCGAAACGATTCTGCATCTACTACTATTACTCCACACATCCAGCGCTATCCAGCATGCATCTAGAGTATTAAGTTCATAAGAACAAAGTAACGCCTTAAGCAAGATGACATGATGTAGAGGGATAAGCTCATGCAATATGATATGAACCCCATCTTTTTATCCTCGGTGTCAACAATACAATACGTGCCTTGCTGCCCCTGCTGTCACTGGGAAAGGACACTGCAAGATTGAACCCTAAGCTAAGCACTTCTCCCATTGCAAGAAAGATCAATCTAGTAGGCCAAACCAAACTGATAATTCAAAGAGACTTGCAAAGATATTAAATCATACATATAAGAATTAAGAGAAGAACCAAATATTGTTCATAGATAATCTTGATCATAAACCCACAATTCATCGGATATCGACAAACACACAGCAAAAAGTATTACATCGAATAGATCTCCAAGAAGATCGAGGAGAACTTTGTATTGAGATCCAAAGAGAGAGAAGAAGCCATCTATCTAATAACTATGGACCCGAAGGTCTGTGATAAACTACTCAAACATCATCGGAGAGGCTATGGTGTTGATGTAGAAGCCCTCCATGATCGATTCCCCCTCCGATGGAGCTCCGGAAAAGGCCCCAAGATGGGTCCTCACGGTTACAGAAGGTTGCGGCCGTGGAAATAGGGTTTCGTGGTGCTCTCGGAATTTTTCAGGGTACATGAGTATATACAGGAGGAAGAGATACGTCGGTGGAGCTACGAGGGGCCCACGAGGGTGGGGGCGTGCCCACCCCCCTGGGCGCGCCCTCCTGCCTCGCGGCCACCTCGTGGCTTCCCAGGCGTGTACTCCAAGTCTTTTGGATTGTCTTTGTTCCAAAAATGATCCTCGCAAAGGTTTCATTCCGTTTGGACTCCGTTTGATATTCCTTTTCTGCGAAACACTGAAATAGGCAAAAACAGCAATTTGCACTTGGCCTTTGGGTAGTAGGTTAGCCCCAAAAATAATATAATAGTGCATATTAAAGCCCATTAAACATCCAAAACAGATAATATAATAGCATGGAACAATCAAAAATTATAGATACGTTGGAGATGTATTAGGTGTAAACTGTGGAAGGGGCACCGCACACGGCTAAGAGAATAACTTATGTGTTCTAGGGTGCCCCCTGCCGTTGTATATAAAGGAGGAGGGGAGGAGGCAGCCGGACCTATGGGGCGCGCCATGGGGGAGTCCTACTAGGACTCCACTCCTAGTAGTATTAGGATTCCCCCTTTTTTCCTTTCCTCAGAGTTGGAAGGAGGGAAGGGAGAGGAGAGGGAGAAGGAAAGGGGGGCCGCGCCCCCTTCCCTAGTCCAATTCGAACTCCCCTGGGGGGGCGCCACCCCCTTGTGGGCTGCCCTCTCTCTCCCCTATGGTCCATGTAGGCCCAATACTTCCCCGGGGGGTTCTGGTAGCCCCTCGGTACTCTGATAAATATCTGAAACGTCCTGAAACCTTTCCGGTGTCCGAATACTCTCATCCAATATATCGATCTTTACCTCTCGAACATTTCGAGACTCTTCGTCATGTCCGTGATCTCATCCAGGACTCTGAACAATCTTCGATCACCAAAAACACATAACTCTTAATAGAAATCGTCATCAAAAGTTAAGCATGCGGACCCTACAGGTTCGAGAGCTATGTAGACATGACCGAGACACTTCTACGTTCAATAACTAATAGCGGAACCTGGATGCTCATATTGGTTCCCACATATTCTGCGAAGATCTATATCGGTCAAACCGTAATGACAATGTACGTTATTCCCTTTGTCATCGGTATGTTACTTGCCTGAGATTCGATCGTCGATATCTTCATACCTAGTTCAATCTCGTTACTGGCAAGTCTATTTACTTGTTATGTAATACATCATCGTGTGACAAAACCATTAGTAATTTCCTTGCGAGGCTTATTATGATGTGTATTACCGAGAGGGCCCAGAGATACCTCTCCGATACTCGGAATGATAAATCCTATTCTCGATCTATGCGAACCCAACAAACACCTTTGGATATACCTATAGAGCATCTTTATAATCACCCAGTTACGGTGTGATGTTTGATAGCACACAAGGCATTCCTCCGGTACCTGGGAGTTGCATAATCTCATAGTCTGAGGAATATGTATTTGACATGAAGAAAGCATTAGCGATAAAACTGTATGATTAAAATGCTAGGCTAATGGATGGGTCATGTCCATCACATCATTCTCCTAATGATGTGATCCCGTTAACCAAATGACAACACATGTCTATGGTCAGGAAACTCAACCTTCTTTGATTTACGAGCTAGTCTAGTAGAGGCTTACTAGGGACACTGTGTTTTGTCTATGTATCCACACATGTATCAAGTTTCTGGTTAATGCAATTCTAGCATGAATTAAAGACATTTATCATGATATAGGGAAATATAAATAAAAACTTTATTATTGCCCTAGGGCATATTTCCTTCAAAATAATAATCTCGTAGATGTGAATTTTGTCTCACAAAACAATTTCAATAATAACGCTTATAGAGGTAATTTTAATTAGGTTGGTCGGGGCTTGCAAGCCCGCCTTGTGCAGGTGAGTTTCCTTGTCTTCAGTAGCGCCACCCTTTGAGCCGCGGGAGAGGCTACGGTGTGACTGCGTGTTGAGGCAACGGTGGTTGTTCGCTGATACGTCTCCAACGTATCTATAATTTTTTATTGTTCCATGCTATTATATTATTTGTTTTGGATGTTTAATGGGCTTTAATATGCTCTTTTATATATTTTTTGGGACTAACCTATTAACCAAAGGCCCAGTGCCAATTCCTGTTTTTTTGTCTATTTTAGTGTTTTTGCAGAAAAGGAATACCAAATGGAGTCCAAACAGAACGAAACCTTCGGGAGGATCTTTCTTGGACCGAAAGCAAACCAGGAGAGTGCGAGTTGAAGTGTGGAACGCCACGAGGCGGCCACGAGGCAGGAGTGCATGCCCAGGGGGGTAGGCGTGCCTCCCACCCTCGTGGGCCCCTCGTAGCTCCACCGATGTACTTCTTGCGCCTATATATACTCTTATACCCTAGAAACATCAGGGAGAGGAACGAAACCACCTTTCCACCGCTCCAACCTACTTTACCCATGAGATCCCATCTTGGGGCCTTTTCCGGTGCTTTGCTGGAGGGGGAATCAATCATGGAGGGCTTCTACATCAACACCATGACATCTCCGATGATGTGTGAGTAGTTTACCTCCGACCTTCGGGTCCGTAGTTATTAGCTAGATGGCTTCTTCTCTCTCTTTGATTCTCAATACAAAGTTCTCCTCGATGTTCTTGGAGATCAATTCGATGTAATATTCTTTTGCGTTGTGTTTGCCGAGATCCCATGAATTGTGTATTTATGATCAAGTTTATCTATGAATAATATTTGGTTCTTCTCTTAATTCTTATATGCATGATTTTATATCTTTGCAAGTCTCTTCGAATTATCGGTTTAGTTTGGCCTACTACATTGATCTTTGTTGCAATGGGAGAACTGCTTAGCTTTGGGTTCAATCTTGCGGTGTCCTTTCCCGGTGACATCACGGGCATCAAGGCACGTATTGTATTGTTGCCACAGAGGATAAAAAGATGGGGTTTATACCATATTGCTTAAGTTTATTGCTCTATATCATGTCATCTTGCTTAATGCGTTACTATGTTCTTATGAGATTAATACTCTAGATGCATGCTGGATAGCGGTCGATGTGTGGAGTAATAGTAGTAGATGCAGAATCGTTTCGGTCTATTTGACACGGTCGTGATGCCTATATTCATGATCATTGCCTAGATATTCTCATAACTATGCGTTTTTCTATCAATTGCTCGGCAGTAATTTGTTCACCCACCGTAATTTATGCTATCTTGAGAGAAGCCACTAGTGAAACCTATGGCCCCTGGGTCTATTTTCTATCATATAAGTTTCCGATCTACAAGTCTAGTTTCCTATTTATTTTATTTTGCAATCTTTACTTTCCAATCTATACAACAAAAATACCAAAAATATTTATCTTATTGTCTTTATCATATCTCACTTTTGTGAGTGGCCTTGAAGGGATTGACAACCCCTTTATTGCATTGGTTGCAAGGTTCTTGATTGTTTGTGCGGGTACTAGGTGACTTGCGTGTTATCTCCTACTCGATTGATACCTTGGCTCTCAAACACTGAGGGAAATACTTACACTACTTTGCTGCATCACCCTTTCCTCTTCAAGGGAAAACCAATGCATGTTCAAGAGGTAGTATTCACCAACAACTACTGCCTTTGGCGGCGCGCCGACCTGGTGGTGTGGTCGGCGCACGGCTCCTCGCAGCGGGCATCTGTCGGCGCTTCTATGGTCTCGGCGGCCTTAGACTTGTGTTGTCCTCTATACATGGCTTGTCAGCGTTGCGCCGACGTGGCTCCGTCCCTAGGTGACCCGACAACTGTTTCCCTCCATCTCCCTTGGCTCGCTCGTGTCCCGATGGCTACGACCCTGACTATTGGGATCTGGTTCCTCTCCAACGAGTCGCTTGCCGGCATCGTCGGTCGACGCCACTTCCTTGCGCCAATCCTCTCCACCTTGTCACCTCTGTGCCCGACCCTTTACACCTACATGCCTCACTCTTGTGCCAGATCCAATGCTCCTATGTTTTGTGGCACCCGGTGTCTTCCTTTGGTGGTAGATGCAACCCCGTGACGTGCGCTTGAGATGCATTAGTGTTTCCCCAAAGAGGAAGTGATGGTGCAGCACAGGGACGGTAAGTATTTCCCTCATTTATGAAACCAAGATTACCGAACCAGTAGGAGGAGCACGCAACACTATGTAAACGGTACCTGCACACAAATAGCAAATACTTGCAACCCGTCGCCTTAAAGGGGTTGTGAATCCCTTTCGGATAACGGTGCCAGAAATTTACGTGTTAACGGGATAAAATTGTAGTAGATTGAAAGATGCAAATAAAAGCAAATAAAACGCAGCAAGGTATTCTGTGTTTTTGATAATATAGATCTGAAAATAAAAGTTGCAAATAAAGGAAAAGGAAATGGCAAATGGCAATATAGATCTGAAAGTATATAATTGGAAAATAGACTCGGGGGCCATAGATTTCACTAGTGGATTCTCTCGAGAAAATAGCATGCGGTGGGTAGACAAATTACTGTTGGGCAATTGATATAAAAGCAAATAATTATGACAATATCCAAGACAATGATCATGTATATAGGCATCACGTCCAATATTAGTAGACCGACTCCTCCATGCATCTACTACTATTACTCCACACATCGACCGCTATCCAGCATGCATCTAGTGTATTAAGTTCATGGAAAAATGGTGTAATGCAATAAGAACAATGAAATGATGTAGACAAGATATATTCATGTAGGAATAGACCCCATCTTTTTATCCTTAATAGCAACGATACATGCGGGCCTTGCTGCCCCTTCTGTCACTGGGAAAGGACACCGCAAGATTGAACCCATTACAAAGCACCTCTTCCCATTGCAAGATAAATAGATCAAGTTTGCCAAACAAAATCCAAATATTAGAGAAGAAATACGAGGCTATAATAATCAAGAATGGATTTTAAATCGAGGCGAATCTGATCATAAACTCACAATTCATCAGATCCCAACAAACACACCGAAAAAAGTCATTACATCAAATAGATCTCCAAGAGACCATTGTATTAGGATACAAAGAGAGAAGAAGTCATCTAGCTACTGCCTACAGACCCATAGGTCAGTGGTAAACTACTCACACATCATCGGAGAGGCACCAATGAGGATGACGAACCCCTCCGTGATCCTGTTCCCCTTCGGTGGAGTGCCGGAAAAGGGCTCTAGATTGGATCTCATGGTTCTGGAACTTGCGGCGGTTGGAATAAAATTTCGTCGACTCCACTAGGGTTTCTGGAATATTGGAGTATTTATAGGGCAAAGAGGCGGTGTAGGAGGCCACTGAGGTGGGCACAACCCACATGGGCGCGCGTGGGGGCCCAGGCACGTCCTGGTGGGTTGTGCCCCCCTCGGGGCACCCCCAAGTGCTTCTCTGGCCCACTGGATGTATTCTAGTCCAAAAAAGTGCACAAAAAGTTTTGCTGCATTTGGAATCCGTTTGGTATTGATTTTCTGCGATGTAAAACAATCAAAAAACAACAACTGGCACTGGGCACTATGTCAATAGGTTAGTCCTAGAAAATGATATAAAATGATCATAAAATGATTGTAAAACATCCAAGAATGATAATATAACATCATGGAACAATAAAAAATTATAGATACGTTGGAGACGTATCACCTCGCCACCTCCCTTCTCGACACGGAAATTCTGACCGTTGACTTGGCTCTGTCATCTCCATATTTGGATCGGCGGCTATGGGATTCCTTCGACGTAGGCCAACGGAAAAATCCTTGCTCGGCTGGCCGATGCTGGCAGCGGCGACACTCGCGGGTGTCTCTTTCCTTCTTGGAGGCACTGTCATGGCCTTCATTTGCGCCCTTGTTCAAACTCAGGGGAAACCCTAGGTCCGGTTTTCTGGTCAGATGGAGACGACGTATTGCAATCGTTCTCATGAGACAGTCACTGGGTTCAAGGTCATACTGAATATGCCGCCCTTAAGCTTCTTGTTCTCTTTTATGGCTTCCGAGAGTTGGGCTCGCACGTCCTTTAGCTCTTTGGCTAGCTTGGCGTTTGTATCCTCCAGCTTGTTTTTCTCATTTATGGTCCGTGTTAGTACACGATGACCAGTAGCTGTCTGCCCTTGGGCTTGTTCCTTCACTGCCAGAGCAGCCCTTAGCTTTTTCTCTAGCTGGTCTATTGTTCCTATTGCTGCAGTTCAAACAATGTATACTTAAAGATCGTTGATCGGTACAGGAACATACTGTTCAGACACTATTGTTCTTACCATCAGAGTCATTCTTGGACTTCTCTGAATTTTCCATTTCGGTGGTGACAGTAGTAATCTTGGTCTGGCATTCTTCCAGTTCTTTGGATAATGCGTTATTCTTTTCCTTGAGTACCTAAAAACACAACGTTTCTTAAATCAGTTGGGCCAACTGCTTTAAGTCTCGGGGGCTGCTGGCATATGAACATTGAATTAATACTCACCCGCATATCCTTGGAAAGTTGGTGAGTGGCTCCGGCAAGTCCATCTCGAGTGGCTCGGATATACGCATCCGCGGAACTGAAGGCATTAAACACCTCCTCAGTGAAAGTTGGGTCATGCATGGCTGCTTTTCGCCGCCGATGATTCATTGCACTTTCCACTTCAGAATTGGTAACTGATAGCTCATCTGAATCCTCTTGAAGAGGACAATCTGGAGTTACACCCGCGTCAACCCTAGTCCTTGTGGATGGGCCTGGGGCCGGATTGGTTGGAGCATGACCGGCACGATCCCCGGACATAGTCCGGCGCATGCTCCTCCTAAAAAGAAAAATAAAGCGGGAAATTATAATTCGGCTCTGCCACCAGACATATGTTAAAGAAGTCATACCTCTTCGATAAAGGAGGAGGTTCGGTGGTGTCTCCGGTCCCCTTTCGCTTCAGAGACCCACCCCGCGCAGGCGTCGCCTTCTGGGAAGACGCTCTTGATGCAGTACGGCGGGATGAGAATCGCCCCTTATGATCATGAGACAGTGCAGTGGGTGAGGCGCGCTGGAAATATTCTCTTGGAAGAGGTGTCTCCTGGGTACTTACATGGGAGGAAGGAAGAAGGCCCGGATAGTCGGCTATAATAGCCACTTCGGTATTGTCATGGCTGGCTTGATAAAAAACTCCATCTTTAAGATCTATGCCTATGTCCGGATCTTCTTCAAATCCAGGAACCATATCTCGAATATGGTCCTCTGGCTATGGGATGGGACTGCTAATCCCTTCAACCACCTTCCTCCACTCCTGTTGGAAGCAACTGAATTCAGTTCGGTTAATGTGTCTCAAAATAAAAATTGAGTAAAACTAGCGATCGGAGAAAGGCTTACCCAGTTGATGGGGTTATACATAGAGAAACCCTCCCGACACTTCAAGCGAAGAAAATCCTCCTTCTCCCCTTTATAGAGATCAGCTAGGATGGCAGCCAAAGCGGCGGGGTTGTCCGGACCCTGGCGTAGACAGCGTGAGGTATCATCCTGGCCATTATAGTGCCACATAGGAAACCCTCTGGCCTGGAGCGGCTGCACGCACCGCATTATTGAGATCGCCATCACTTCAATTATCGTCAGCTCGAGGTGGGCAAGTAGTCTGATCTTGCTCGCAAGTCTTTTGACCTCCACAATGTCTTCCTCCTTGAGACTACGGGGACACCAGTTGAAACGCTTCTTTAAAGGAGCACTGGAGTATTCGGGAAGGCCTTGCCGGATTGGGTCCGGTAGGACAACGTCCTCGATATGAAACCACTCCGAGGGCCACTCTTTGGATGCCTTCTTCGGTGTGCCGGACAGATGACCTGTCCCTGCTATATGCCACACTTCGATGCCGCCTACCTCAAATATAGATCCCTTCTGGGAGCGAGGGACAAGGCAGAAGAACTTTCACCATAGCCCAAAATGAGCCTCGCAACCCAATAATAACTCACAAAGAGCGACGAAGCCCACAATGTGCAGGATGGACCCCGGTGTAAGGTCGTGCAGTTGGAGGCCATAGAACTCCAAAAAAACTGAGGAAAGGGTGGATAGGAAATCCTACGCCTCTTAGGAGGAAGGAGATGAAGCACACCCGTTCTTCTTTGGAAGGATTGTGGAAACTATCCGCTAGGGCTTTACCATCAAGAGAAGTTAATCCAGCCCGGACGGGGACTAGTTCCTCGGGAGGGAGATATCCCTGCGTCTGAAGTTTTCTTAGATGCACATGAGATACTGAGCAACTCTCCCAATCACCCGCTTGAGGGCCATGAGGGCGCGAGGAAGAACTGAGAACGCTGGCCATGTTTGAAGATTTTCCGTGGTAGGCTCTAAGGATTTTCCACGTGGAATGGAATGGCATCTGAGATCTAGTCTCTTTGAATAGGCGCCTTCCCTATGCAGCCGATGTTATTATTGTAAAAATACCCAGACGATTCGCATTCGTCTGACACGTGGAAGCCAAGACGATGGTGGCAGGGAATCAACATGATATAATATTAAATATGAAGCCGAACTATCATCTGATTCAAAGGAGGACTCACCTTGCAAGACTGAAGACATGAAGCCAAATACATCCTCGTCCTTGAAGGCAAGCCCGGGGGCTACTGAGGGAGCCCTGTATTTAGGGGTCCTTAGGCGTGTGGGGCATTGATGCTGGGCCGGATTGATGGTCCATGAAGATAGAAGTAGAGGGGCCTCCCCCGTATTCGGTTAGGACTCCTATGTATGTAGTAAGGCAAGAAGGATGTCCAGATGTAACGATTCCTCCCTCCCCAAGTCACCTTTGTAACCCCAGGGCCCCTCCGGCGTGTATATAAGCCGAGGGGTTTAGTCCATAGAGAATATAGACTCATATCACATAGGCTATACTTTTAGGGTTTAGGCATCATGATCTTGAGGTAGATCAACTCTTGTAAATCCATATTCATCAAGATCAATCAAGCAGGAAGTAGGGTATTACCTCGATCGAGAGGGCCTGAACCTGGGTAAACATCGTGCCCATGTCTCCTGTTACCATTTGTCCTTAGACATACAGCTTGGGCACCCCTACCCAAAACTATTGTTATCATTACTGCTGCACTAGTTACTACTGCTATCATTACTGCTGCACTTGTTACAAAACTATTGCTATCATAGTTACTGCTACTATTGCTGCTGCCACTACTATCAAAACTATCATATTACCATGCTATTGATCACGTTGTTGCAGATAATTAATCTCCAGGTGTGGTTGAATTGACAACTCAGCTGCAAATACTTACAAATATTCTTTGGCTCCCCTTGTGTCGAATCTATAAATTTGGGGTGAATACTCTACCCTTGAAAACTGTTGTGATCCCCTATACTTGTGGGTTATCAAGACATTTTTCTAGCGTCATTGCCGGGGAGCATAGCTATATTTGTTGAGTCACTTGGGATTATTATCAATCTATCACTATGAAGAATCTGAAGGATGCTAAGACCAAGATTTTTCCCTCTAAGACGAGGGGAGGTAAGGAACTGCCATCCAGTTCTGCTTTAGATTCACCTTCTGTTATAAGTAAACTTGCAACACCACAACATGCTATTACTCCTGATATGTCGCAAGTTATTGATGATTCTACTTCTGCTATGAATGATACTTATGATGATGCTAGTACCTTGCATGATGATGATGTGCCATCTGGTGACTTTCTTGACGAAAAAATTACTAGAGTAAGACAACATGATGCTGTAGAATCTGATGATGAGCTTGAAACTGAAATTTTTGAAACACCTGCTAGAACTAGCCTTCTTAGATATGAACTGCCTAAGGTACCCGAAGGTTATGCTATGAGTGAGGAAACAACTAGAGATATTCTTGCTTGTAATGATAGAGACGATCTAGAAAAATTATTATGCAAGTATAAATAAAAGTCTTTGAATGCTAGAGTGAAATATAATCCTAAGTTTTCTACCTCACCTATCTATATCAATGATAAGGATTATGAATTCTCTGTCGACCCCGAGTTAATCACTTTGGTTGAATCTGATCCTTTCCATGGTTATGAAACTGAAACTGTTATGGCACATCTCACTAAGCTAAATGACATAGCCACCCTTTTTACTCATGATGAGAAAACCCGTTACTACTATATTCTCAAATTATTTCCGTTCTCATTAAAGGGTGATGCTAAAGCTTGGTACAATACTCTAACTCCTGGTTGTGTGCCTACTCCCTAGGATATGATTTATTAATTCTCCGAAAAATATTTTCCTGCTCATAAGAAACAAGCTGCCTTACAGGAAATATTTAACTTTGTGCAAATTAAAGAAGAGAGTCTCCCACAAGCATGGGGGAGGCTTTGCCAGTTACTTAATGCTTTGCCTGATCATCCTCTTAACAAAAATGAAATACTCGATATCTTCTATAATGGACTAACTGGTGCTTCTAAGGACTTCCTAGATAGTTGTGCTGGTTGTGTTTTCAGGGAATAGACTATTGGACAAGCTGAAGAACTATTGAATAACATACTTAAAAATTATGATGATTGGACTCTTCCTGAATCACCGCCTAAGCCTACTCCAAAGAAGAGGGGTATATTGTATCTTAGTCCTGAAGATATGCAAGAGGCAAAGAAATCCATGAAGGAAAAAGGTATTAAAGCTGAGGATGTTAAAAATGTACCTCATATTGAAGAAATACATGGGCTTGATGCACCACCACTACCTAAGGTGGTAGAGGTAAATTGTCTAATAAAATTCAATGACAATGATAATCCTCACAATATGCACCCTAGTCAATGCCTTCATGAGTTTGAATGCTACATTAGGAAACAAGATCACTTCAATGCAAATGTTACGAAACAATTGAAATATAATTCTGATATGATTGCTCGCTTGAGTGACTTGTTATTTGGAATTTCAAATGATGTTGGAGGTGTAGGAAAACATGCTTCTATGGTACAAACCCAGCTAGAACAAGTTGCTAAATCTCAAAGAGAATTACTTGATGAAATGAATAGCAACATACATGACTCTGCTGTTAGAGTTGCAACTAGAGGAGAAAAATGACTCAGGAACCACTCTATCCTGAGGGACACCCAAAATGAATTGAACAGGATTCACAAAGAAACAACACCACTGCACATATTCCCCCTAAAAAGAAAAAGAAAATTGATAGGACTTTGCATGCTACTAGTGAACCTGAAATAGAAAAACCTCCTGACAATGATAATGATGTTTCTATCTCTGATGCTGAAACTCAATCTGGCAATGAACATCCACCTGGTGATAATGAAAAAGACAATGCTGATGTTCATGACGATACTCAATTAAGTAATGAAAGAGAACCAGATAATGATGTTAAGATAGAGCCACCAGTTGGTCTTGATAACCCACAACCTGCGAAGAAGAGATATGGTAAACAAGACTTTGTTGCTAGGAAACACGGTAAAGAAAGAAAACCGTGGGTTCAAAACCCAATGCCTTTTCCACCCAAGTCAACTAAAAAGAAGGATGATGAAGAATTTGAACGCTTTGCTGAAATGCTGAGGCTAGTCTTTTTGCGTACTCGCTTGACTGATATCTTGAAAATGCCTCCATATGCAAAGTACATGAAAGAAATCATCACCAATAAGAGAAAAATACCAGAAGCTGAAATCTCCACCATGCTTTCTAATTATACTTTTTAAGGATGGAGTACCTCAGAAACTTGGAGACCCTGGAATACCAATTATACCTTGATCCACCAAAAGGAGTTATGTGAAAACTGCTTTATGTGATTTAGGAGCCGGTGTTAGTGTTATGTCTTTCTCCTTATATAAAAGACTTGATTTGAATAAACTCACACCTACTGAAATAGCTTTACAAATGGCTGACAAATCAACTGCTATCCCTATCGGTATTTGTGAGGATGTGCCCGTTGTTGTTGCTAATGCTACTATTTTGACTGACTTTGTTATACTTGAGATGCCCGAGGATGACAACATGTCAATTATCCTTGGTAGAACTTTCTGAATACTGCAAGGCTGTTATTGATTGCAATAAAAGCAAGGTCACTTTTCATATCAATGGTAATGAGCATACGGTGCACTTTCTGAAGAAACAATTCCAAGTGAATGGTATTCATGTTATTGAAAAATCTCCGACAATCACTATTGGAAGTTTTCAAATACCTCTACCTACTATTAAAAAGAAGTATGAAATGCTTATTGTTGGGGATTTTCACATCCCCGTTGAGGTAACTTAGTGATTTACGAAAGTTCTTCGGTTTTAGGCTAATCGAAAGTGGTTGTAAATAAGACTTGATCAACCTTATTAATGAATCATTTTTAGCAGTATGAAGTTGATGAATTTAGTAAGCACTAACTTATGTCCCTACCTTTAGTTTTCTATTTTTATTAGCTAAATAAAATAAAATGCCATGTTTTGTCTATTTTCTAAATTTCTCGTGCAATAAAAAATGACCCAAAAATAAAAGTTCTCAAAATGCCCTAAAAAATTAACACGATTTTTTCCAAATATTTAAGAATTTATGGTGCAAATAACATCACGGGGGTGCACCAGGTGGGCGCAACCCACCTGGGCGCTAGGACCCCCAGGCACGCCTTGGTGGGTTGTGATCCCCACATGGGTCCTCTCCCTTATATTTTTATACCACCTCATCACCTACCTCCTAAAAAAATCTCCATTGCTCTCTCTCTCGTGTTCTTGCTCTCAAACCCGTGGATTTTGATCTCTTTGCTCGAAGCTCCGTTTCTGATACTGTTTTGGGGTATTGCTGCTTGGTATGTGACTCCTCCGTTTGTCCAATTAGTTTTTGTTTTAGTGGTTTATATTTTGAATAATTAGATACTCTTGGTGCTGCTGTAGATGAGCTTGCATGTTGAATTCTTAGAGTTATAAGTAGTTTGAATGCTTGCTAGGGCTTCTATGTATCCCTATGAGTAGTTGCTATCAATTCTGTAGAGTTTTATTAATAAATTTTTGGTGCACAAAATTTTTCAAAAAATTGTAGGTGAACGTGATGAGTCTCTTTGGAAGGCGTTCTTCGAGGAGGAGATCCTCGGGAGCATCTTCTAGCGATAGCTCCGCTCGTCGTTCCTATGTTGAACCAAGTGAAAGTTCCATACGAGATGTCGCCACTAAAACATGCTATTGGCCTTGTGATGATTATATGGTTCGCGTGGGTATTGAGGAGGAATTTGAGCATTTTGTTCACAATGCAGGTCTCGGTCCCTACATTTCAGATAAGTGCAATCAACACCTCATTCTCACTGAATCATTTGTTAAAGGATTTAAATTTCATCCCCGTGAGTCTAGGGTGTCTTCCAAACTTTATGAAAATCCTTTTACCATATCACTAGAGAGTTTTGCCCGTCACTACAAAATTCCATTCTGGGGTTTGCTTGACGAACCACCAAGGGCCGAGTACGAATCATTTTTTACTAGTCTCTGCTACCGTGAAACGAGGGGGGTGACGCAAGGTAGAATAAAAATCATTCATTTTCCTGCAATTTGGTACTTTGCTTTATTTAATTGGAAATGTATTATAGGCAAACAATATTGTAGTATACTTTGTGCTCCAGACTTGAGCCTTATACACACCGCCCTCACCAATTATAGGCGTTATAATCTTGGGGCGATTGTTGCACGCAGGTTACAACACAATGCTAATAGTGGCTTGTTCTATGACAGAATCTATGCCATGCGTTTAGCAAGAGAGCTGGGTATTTCACCTTTACCCTTTGACCCTATCCTACCCACGCAGCATTTAGATTTTGATGCTATGAAAAATCATAATATCCTCAAAGGAGACTTTCATAACTTCACCTATAAATTGTTATTTAACCAATCGGCTGTTGTGTACACATATTTTCGTACGCCTGCTCTTTTTTATTATCATAACAAGGGAAGATTTTTCGTTCTTGAGAGCGAGGCCCGAGCCCACAATGCTGCGGTCGAGGCACTACGATAGGCCGAGGCATCCACACCGATAGCCTCAGTGAGCTATCACACCGACTACTATCCAGGCTAGTGACTGCATACCAAGTTAGGCCAAAAGCCTAAGCTTGGCGGAGTACGTGTTCCTCACCGACTTTACATTCATGATCACTCATCTCAATCGTCGATGTTCACACTTTTTCATTGTATTATCCATGCTTAATTTATTTTCTTGTTTTTTTCTTGCGTGTTTGAAAAACCTTAGAAAAACAACAACAAAAATTATCTAGCTATAGTTAGTTTACTTTCCAGGCCTGCCTAGTTGTAATAATAAGAAGAAAACCCAAAAAGATTTCCTTGTTCTTCTTTTGCTTGTTGGGAGTTTTCCCGTGTAAATAGCTTTTCTCGTTTTTGTTTTCCTTTTTCGCTTGCTTTCTCTAGAAACCAAAAAATCCAAAAATATTTCAGTATGTTTCTCTGAATTTCTTTTTTTTTCCGAGTCGTACTAAGGAGAATACCACAATGAAAATGTTGAGTGGCTCTCTTTTGCATAATTGTTGATCTAATGAAGAGCCCATTTTACCTTGCCTTCTCCTGTTGAATAAAATGTTTGCAGATTCCAGCTTAGTCCACATCACTCTTGCACTCTTATTATTATTTCACATCATTCGATCGTGCAAGTGAAAGGAAATAATGATGATATTTGATGAACTGGCCATGGTAGAGAGAAACTGGTATGAACTCGACTTGTTCTATTTTTGTAAATAGGTTTAACCTACTGTCCATGATTCAGTCCATTATGATTAAACATGTTTGCAATGACAATTAGAGATTGTAGTTTCACATGCCATGCATAAGTAGCTAAGAGTTGATAATGATTTATATTGGATATCAACATTGCGTTAAAATGATTGTGATGTAGTATGATGATATGGTATCCTCCTATAAACGTTCGAGTGGCTTGACTTGGCACATGTTTATGCATGTAGTTGATTCAAAACCAACATAGCCTCTACGATATTTATGTTCATGGTGTTCATATCCTACTCATGCGGGTGTCCAATGTTTATTATGCATGATGCATGTTCATGACCATTGTTGCTCTCTAGCTGGCCGCTTCCCAACCTATTTGCTAGCCTTCACCTGTACTAAGCGGGATTACTACCTGTGCATCAAATTCAAAAAATCAAGTTATTCCAGATGAGTCAACCATACCTACCTATATGCGGTATTACCCTGCCGTCCTAAGTAAATTTGCATGTGCTACCTCTAAAAACTTAAATAAATTTCTTTTTTGTGTGCTTGGATCGTTCATGGAACGACAGGAGGTGGTCGGTATCTTCCATGCTAAGCGGGTTATTCTCAGGTCGAGTGTTTATTCACTCACCATTGCACGAGAAAAGGGCGGTAATAGGGATTCCCTGTCCCAAATTGCAAAAAGAAAAAGCTTATAAATAAACAAACAAAAACTCCCAATGGAGTCCAAACCTTTACTTTTTTGCTTGGGAACCGCCACTAGCGTGTTTAGCATGGGAGATATTGATAACTGATAGTCGTGAAGTAAATGAGAAGGGTGCATTTCTCAAAATATCATTTACCTCTGTTTTAAAAACTTGAGCTCTAGCACCTCTGCAAATCACTGCTTCCCTCTGCGAAGGGACTATCTATTTACTTTTATGTTGTGTCATCACCTTATCTAATAAGCGCCAGATCTGAGAGCAGTGTTGTCATGCCTATGCATTGTGTGTGGTGAATGTTGGGTGTTATCATGACTAGATATTTTCTACCATGAAGTATAATGTTTAGTCTTTGCTCGGACTTTGGAGGTGCTCTGCATTTATGTTTTGCGGTCTCGGAAAGGGCTAGCGAGATACCACTATTGTCATATTATCTCTTGGTTGTTTTGATAACGTGTTGCTGTTTGAGATATCTTATTATTGCTCGTTAGCTGATTATGTCATTGATATCAGTCATTATAATTTTTAAGAGTTATTGTCAACATGGTTAGTTATAATGCTAGCTGAAAACCTAGGTGTTGTTTAAGCTTATTTATGCAAACAAGAGTAAAAGAGTTTGTAAAAGTTTTTATTTTTCACTTTCAGCTTATCAACTGAATTGCTTGAGGACAAGCAAAGGTTTAAGCTTGGGGGAGTTGATACGTCTCCAACATATCTACTTTTCCTAACGCTTTTCCTCTTGTTTTCGACTCTAATTTGCATGATTTGAATGAAACTAACCCCGGACTGACGGTGTTTTCAGCAGAACTACCATGGTGTTGTTTTTGTGCAGAAATAAAAGTTCTCGGATGGAACGAAACATTGCGAGGATTTTTTATATAATAAAAGAAAAATACTAGAGCCAAGAACCACGAGAAGGGGCATCTGGGTGGGCACAACCCACCAGGGCGCGCCCCCCCTCCTGGCGCGCCCAGGTGGGTTGTCCCCACCTGGTGGCCTCGCAGACGCCAACCATGATACTATAAATTCACATTTGCCGAGAAAAAAATCAGGGAGAAAGAATTATCACGATCTACGAGATGGAGCAGCCGCCCCCTCCTGTTCTTCCTCGGGAGGCCAGATCTAGATTCCGTTTGGGCTCTGCAGAGGGGGGATCTTCGTCCTTCCTCATCACCAACCATTCTCCATCGCCAATTCCATGATGCTCCCCACCGGGAGTGAGGAATTCCTTCGTAGGCTCGCTGGTCGGCGAGGATTTGGATGGGATTCATCATGTAAACTAGTTAGTTTTGTTAGGGCTGATCCCGAGTATCCATTATGCTCTGAGATTGATGTTGCTATGACTTTGCCATGCTTAATGCTTGTCACTTTGGGCCCGGGTGCCATGATTTCAGATCTGAACCGTTTATGATATTATCATTATATTCATGTTTTAGATCGGATCTTGCAAGTTATAGTCATCTACTACGTGTTATGACCCGGCAACCCCGGAGTGACAACAACCGGAACCACTCCCGGTGATGACCGTAGTTTGAGGAGTTCATGTATTCATCGTGTGTTAATGTTTTGTTCCGGTTCTCTATTAAAAGGAGGCCTTAATATCCCTTAGTTTCGAATATGGACTCCACTGCCACGGGAGGGTAGGACAAAAGATGTCATACAAGTTCTTTACATAAGCATGTATGACTATTTACGGAATACATGCCTACATTATATTTATGAACTGGAGCTAGTGCCATATCGCCCTAGGTTATGACTGTCACATGATGAATATCATCCAACAAATTACCGATCGAATGCCTACAAATTTATCCTATATTGATCTCACTAAGTTACTACCGCCATCGTTACTGCTGCACTTGTTACAAAACTATTGCTATCAATGTTACCGTTACTACTGCCGCTGCCACTACTATCAAAACTACCATATTACTGTGGTACTGATCAGTTTGCTACAGATAATTAATCTCCAGGTGTGGTTGAATTGACAACTCAGCTGCTAATACTTAGAAATATTCTTTGGCTCCCCTTGTGTCGAATCTATAAATTTGGGTTGAATACTCTACCCTCAAAAACTATTGCGATCCCCTACACTTGTGGGTTATCATCCAGCACCATGGCATAGGCACCCGACGAAGGCATCACGGCCGGATGGTCATCTTGGCTCTAGGTAATGGGCCTCTCGGACCAGTGGATGAGTTGGGGGACATCAGGAATAACATCATTCACCTTGCGGTGTTGCTGACACCGACTGTGCTTGTCGCCGGCTTCGCTTGTGAAGACAATGTAAGCGGCGTTCTCGTTGGGGAATTCATCTTGGAGCATGCATAAAGGGCAGGCCGGCTGCTGAGGAGCTGGAGCCGCTGGGCCGGCTGGTGCAGGCGGCAAGCCCTCACTCTTAGAGATTCGGGTGAGCCAGCTGCACTGCCCGTTTGTGTGGCTGGATGGCTTCGCGTCGATGTGGAACTTGCAAGGAGCGTCGAGGGTCTGCTCAAAGGAGAAGGTCGGCTGCCAGGCACCCTTGCCGCCCCGCGGATGCTTGGGGCCGGGTTGACCTGCCGGCTGCTAATCCTCGACGGTTTCCAAATGCCGGCTGTTAGAAGCTGGCTGATGGGCCTTGCACTTGTTGTCCTTCGGCTTCTGACGCTGGTTGGAGTCACCAGCCGGCGCTGGAGAAGCCGGCGGGATCACCTTCCCGGACGCGTCGATCTAGATCTCCGTCTTCATGGAAGAGTCGGTCGTGTCATACTTGTCCACCACAACCAGGAGTTCGTCCAAGGTAGCCGGCTCATCACACAGAAGCTTGTGCTTGAGCAGGGTGCCCTCTCTACACCCGGCGGTGAAGTATTCGATGGCCTGCACCTCGTGCACCCCTCGCAGGAGTTGTGCAACTCGGCTCAATGCATTAGGTAGTCGCGAGTAGACTCGTTCAGGCCCTAAACGCACATGGAGAGCTGGTGAGGCTTGTGGGCGCTTGTAGGTGATTTTGAAGTTGCGCACGAAGACTTCCCTGAAGTCCAGCCAACTGTTGACGATGTTTGCCTTGAGGCTGTTCAGCCATGTCCGGGCCGTGCCCTGCAACATGAGCGGAACATACTTCACGGCACGCTCTTGTTGCCGTTTGCTATGCTGATTGTGGCATAGTCGGTCAACCAATCTTTCGGCTTCATGGCACCAATGTACTTGGGAGTGTCGCAGCGAAGTGAGAACCCTTTGGGGAAGGGCTCGTAGTAGATGCGGGGGCCGAAGCAGGCCGGGCCAACTGTATCCTCTTCCTCCATTGCCAGGGACCGAGCCAGCTGCTCGATCCGACAATGAGCGTCATTCTCGCCGACTGCATCACGGGGCCTGGCCGGCCCCCAAAGTCGGGTGATCAACTGGCGCTGGAGAAGCCGGCCTCTCCCTGCGTAGGGGGGAGGGGGACAGACGTAAATCCCGCTGGCGCCGGCCCTCCGGGTTCGGAGGAACTTGCCGGCTGTCCACAACCGAAGGGTGAGAGCACCAGCTGCGGCTAACTGCCGGCTCCGAGTTCCGCTAGTTGCGGCCACTGCCACTAGGGCACCGAGAGGTCTCTCCATTCTCGCGGCGGGGTGGAAGGTTTCCTTCCGGGAGGTCGGCCTGCTGGCCAGCCGCCACCACGTGGTTGCACATGTCTTGCTACATGTTCGCAATGTTAAGGAGCTCCTAGAGACGCTCCAGCTGGATGCGCCGCTCGTCGCCCTCCAGGGTCTCGAGTTCTTCTGTTGTCGCCTGCGCGGCACGCGGGTTCTGCGTTGGGGTGTCGTAATTCGGACGTCCAACTCCAAGCATATTAGCGATGGCCACGCCGCATGGTGCCTGCTCGGCTAGGCACGCCTGTAGCCGGCATGCCACCCGTTATGCGGTCGATCTCGCGCTGGTTAGCCTCAGCGCGGCGCTTCATGGCCGCCATCTTGGTGACGCTGTCGAGGAGCTTGATGCGAATTTCTTCTAGCGCCGCCTGGTCGACTTTGCCGTCGACGGGAGCAGCCAGGTCCCGCATTGCTGCTTGCAATGGGTCCCCGACGGCCTTGTAAGTGGGTTGGTTGTCGCCAATGACCATCGCCTCCACCAAGACGCCAGCGTCGAGCGTGCCGGCAGAGGCGTCGCTGGCGACAAGAGGAAGCGGGTTGTCGTTGATCACCACGTTGCCGGGGTACTCGTCGGTGACGATCACATCGGAGAGGCTGAGCTTCCCGAAGAAGTTGATGAGGCAGCTCGCGGGGCACACAACCCCCGCGTCGGGTGATGCGCTGGTGCAAGCGCAAATGAACGCATCGGGCTGGCTGATCAGGCCAGACACGACGCGCTCGCCGGAGGGAAGGGTGGTTCCCGTCTGGAACACAACTTCGGCCAACGCCACGGATGGCCCCACGGTGGGCGCCAACTGTCGTGGTAATCTCACGGTAGATGCCAGGGGTGGCTTATCGTGGGTGGAGCCATGAGGACGTCGTCGGGTTCCAGAAGCGAGAGTGAGCACGAGCTCGGGAGCACAAGAGACGTACCAGGTTCGAGGCTCTCCGGAGAGATAACACCCCTAGTCCTGCTATGATGACTATGATCAAGAGTACACAGAGTTGCTGCTAGAGCTGTGTTGTTAGAAAAGGAAGAAGGGTAGAGCTCCCCTTGTTCCCCTAGCTATGGTGTGTGTGTGTGGAATGAGAGCTGAACCCTTTGCATGGGTGAGCCCGGGGGGGTCTTATAGGCCAACCCCCAGGGGTACAATGGTAGTACGACCGAGTGTAGGACCCGGACGTCAGTTTCTAAGGTCGCTGGGCTCTCCGCCGGCTATTGGGCTCGCCTCTGGAGGGCCCCGCCAGCTGCCGAGAATCCGGCCGACAGGTAGGGCCCGTCACCTGCGGGCTGATACGTCTCCAACGTATCTATAATTTTTTATTATTCCATGCTATTATATTATTTGTTTTGGTTGTTTAATGGGCTTTATTATACACTTTTATATTATTTTTGGGACTAACCTACTAACCCAAGGCCTAGTGCAAATTGCTGTTTTTTTGCCTATTTCAGTGTTTCGCAGAAAAGGAATATCAAACGTCGTCCAAACGGAATGAAACCTTCGAGAGAGTCGTTTTTGGAACAAATACAACACAGAAGACTTGGAGTACACGTCAGGGAAGAAACGAGGCAGCCACGAGGGGGGAGGTCGCGCCCAGGTGGGTAGGCGCGCCCCCACCCTCGTGGGCCCCTCGAAGCTCCACCGACATGCATCTTCCTCCTATATATACCCATGTACCCTGAAAACATCCGAGAGCACCACGAAACCCTAATTCCACCACCGCAAGCATCTGTACCCGTGAGATCCCATCTTGGGGCCTGTTCCGGAGCTCCACCAGAGGGGGAATCGATCACGGAGGGCTTGTACATCAACACCATAGCCTCTCCGATGAGTTGTGAGTAGTTTACCATAGACCTTCGGGTCCATAGTTATTAGCTAGATGGCTTCTTCTCTCTCTTTGGATCTCAATACAAAGTTCTCCTCGATCTTCTTGGAGGTCTATTCGATGTAATTCTTTTTGCGGTGTGTTTGTCGAGATCCGATGAATTGTGGGTTTATGATCAAGATTATCTATGGACAATATTTGATTCTTCTCTAAAATATTTTATGCATGATTTAAATATCTTTGCAAGTCTCTTCGAATTATCAGTTTGGTTTAGCCTACTAGATTGATCTTTCTTTCACTGGGAGAAATGCTTAGCTTTGGGTTCAATCTTGCGGTGTCCTTTCCCAGTGACAGCAGGGGCAGCAAGGCGCGTATTGTATTGTTGCCTTCGAGGATAAAAAGGTGCGGTTTATATCATATTGCATGAGTTTATCCCTCTACATCATGTCATCTTGCTTAAAGCATTAATCTGTTCTTATGAACTTAATACTCTAGATGTATGCTGGATAGCGGTCGATGTGTGGAGTAATAGTAGTAGATGCAGAATCGTTTTGGTCTACTTTTCACAGACGTGATGCCTATATACAATGATCATGCCTAGATATTCTCATAACTATGCGCTTTTCTATCAATTGCTCGATAGTAATTTGTTCAGTCACCGTAGAAATCTGCTATCTTGAGAGAAGCCACTAGTGAAACCTATGGCCCCCGGGTCTATCTTCCACCATATAAATCTTCCATCAACTATTTATATTTACTTTACTTTTGTTTTTCAATCTTTACTTTCAATCTATAAAACCAAAATACCAAAAATATTATCTTATTATCTCTATCAGATCTTACTTTTGCAAGTGGCCGTGAAGGGATTGACAACCCCTTTATCGAGTTAGTTGCAAGGTTCTTATTTGTTTGTGTAGGTACGAGGGACTCGCGCGTAGTCTCCTACTGGATTGATACCTTGGTTCTCCAAAATTGAGGGAAATACTTACGCTACTGTGTTGCATCACCCTTTCCGCTTCAAGGGAAAAACAACGCAAGCTCGAGAGGTAGCAAGAAGAATTTCTGGCGCCGTTGCCGAGGAGACTTACGCCAAGTCAAGTCAAGATTAGATCTCCCATCAACTTTCCAATTTCTAGCGCCGTTGCCACGGAGATCTACGCAAAAGTCATATACCAAGTACCCATCACAAACTCTTATCCCTCGCATTACATTATTTGCCATTTGCCTCTCGTTTTCCTCTCCCCCACTTCACCCTTGCCGTTTTATTCGCCTTTTTTCCGTTCGCCTCTTTTCGCTTGCTTCTTGTTTGCTTGTGTGTTGGATTGCTTGTTTGTCACTATGGCTCAAGACAATACCAAATTGTGTGACTTTTCCAATATCAACAATAATGATTTTATTAGCACTCTGATTGCTCCTATTACCGATGCTGAACCTTGTGAAATCAATGCTGCTATGTTAAATCTTGTCATGAAAGATCAATTTTTTGGCCTTCCTAGTGAAAATGCCGCTACCCATCTAAACAACTTTGTTGATTTGTGTGATATGCAAAAGAAGAGAGATACAGATAATGATATTGTAAAATTGAAGCTATTTCCTTTTTCGCTTAGAGATCGTGCTAAAACTTGGTTCTTTTCTTTGCCTAGAAATAGCATTGATTCATAGAATAAGTGCGAAGATGCCTTTATCTCTAAGTATTTTCCTCCCGCTAAGATTATCTCTCTTAGACACGATATTATGAATTTTAAGCAACTTGATCATGAGCATGTTGCACAAGCTTGGGAGAGGATGAAATTAATGATACGTAATTTCCCGACACATGGTTTGAACTTATGGATGATTATACAAAACTTTTATGCTGACTTGAATTTTGCTTCTAGAAATCTTTTAGATTCGGCCGCGGGGGCACTTTCATGGAAATCACTTTAGGAGAAGCTACTAAACTCCTAGATAATATTATGGTTAATTACTCTCAATGGCACACCGAAAGATCTACTAGTAAAAAAGTACATGCTATTGAAGAGATTAGTGTTTTGAGTGGAAAGATGGATGAACTTATGAAATTATTTACTACTAAGAGTGTGTCTTCTGATCCTAATGATATGCCTTTATCCACGTTGATTGAAAATAATAATGAATCTTTGGATGTGAATTTTGTTGGTAGGAATAATTTTGGTAACAGCGCATATAGAGGAAACTTTATTTCCAGGCCTTTCCCTACTAATTCCTCTAATAATTATGGTAATTCCTACAACAACTCTTATGGAAATTTTAATAAGATGCCCTCTGATTTTGAGACTAGTGTTAAAGAATTTATAAATTTGCAAAAGAATTTCAATGCTTTGCTTGAAGAAAAATTGCTTAAGATTGATGAGTTGGCTAGGAACGTGGATAGAATTTCTCTTGATGTTGATTCTTTGAAATTTAGATCTATTCCACCTAAGCATGATATCAATGAGTCTCTCAAAGCCATGAGAATTTCCATTGATGAGTGCAAAGAAAGAATCGCTAGGATGCATGCTAAAAGAGATTGCTTTGTGAAAGCGTGTTCTTCTAGTTTTCATGATAATAAAGATGAAGATCTAAAAGTGATTGATGTGTCTCCTCTTAAATCCTTGTTTTCTAATATGAATCTTGATAAATATGGGACTGGAGATGAGTCAACTTTAGAAAAAAGGCATCCCAATGATTCGGAGTTTTTAGATCTTGATGCAAAAATTGTTAAAAAGTGGGATTGAAGAGGTCAAAACTTTACATAGCAATGAACCCACTATTTTGGATTTCAAGGGATTCAATTATGATAATTGATCTTTGATAGATTGTATTTCCTTGTTGTAATCCGTGCTAAATTCTCCTCATGCTTATAGTCAAAATAAAGCTTTTACCCAACACATCGTTGATGCTTTAATGTAATCTTATGAAGAAAAACTTGAACTAGAAGTTTCTATCCCTAGAAAGCTTTATGATGAGTGGGAAGCTACTATTAAAATTAATATTAAAGATCATGAATGCTATGCTTTGTGTGATTTGGGTGCTAGTGTTTCTACAATTCCAAAAACTTTGTGTGATATGTTAGGTTTCCATGAACTTGAGGATTGTTCTTTAAATTTGCATCTTGCGGATTCTACCATTAAGAAACCTATGGGAAGGATTAATGATTTTATTATTGTTGCAAATAGGAATTATGTGCCCGTAGATTTCATCGTTCTTGATATAGATTGCAATCCTACATGTCCTATTATTCTTGGTAGACCTTTCCTTAGAACGATTGGTGCAATTATTGATATGAAGGAAGAAAATATTAGATTCCAATTTCCGTTAAGGAAAGTCATGGAACACTTTCCTAGAAAGAAAATCAAATTACCTTATGAATCTATTATGAGAGCCACTTATGGATTGCCTACCAAATATGGCAATACTTAGATCTATTCTTGTATCATGCCTAGCTAGGGGCGTTAAACGATAGCGCTTGTTGGGAGGCAACCAAATTTTATTTTCTTTGTTTTTGATTCTGTTTAGTAATAAATAATTCATCTAGCTTCTGGTTAGATGCGGTTTTGTGTTTTAATTAGTGTTTGTGCCAAGTAGAACCTTTGGGAAGACTTGGGTGAAGTTTTGCGATCTTGCTGTAAAAAACAGAAAGTTTTGCGCTGACGAGTTTTGCTGCCATGTTTTACTGGAGAGTGCTTTTAAGTTGATTCTTTATGCATATGATTAATAGAAAAATTCCTCATGTCCACCAATTTATTTAAAAAAAATAGAGTTACAGAACTATTCGAAAGTTACAGGTTGCTACAGACTGTTCTGTTTTTGACAGATTATGTTCTTCGTGTGTTGTTTGCTTATTTTGATGAATCTATGAGTAGTATCGGGGGGTATGAATCATAGAAAAGTTGGAATACAGTAGGTTTAACACCAATATAAATAAAGAATGAGTTCATCACAGTACCTTAAAGTGGTGGTTTGTGTTCTTATACTAACGGAGCTCGCGAGTTTTTTGCTAAGTTTTGTGTTGTGAAGTTTTCAAGTTTTTGGGTAAGGACTTGATGGACTACGAAACAAAGAGTGGCAAGAGCCTAAGCTTGGGGATGCCCAAGGCAACCCAAGGTAAAATTCAAGGACAACCAAAATCCTAAGCTTGGGGATGCCCCGGGAAAGCATCCCCTCTTTCGTCTTCGTCAATCGATAACTTTACTTGAGACTATATTTTTATTCACCACATGTTATGTGTTTTGCTTGGAGCGTCATGTATGATTTGAGTCTTTGCTATTTAGTTTACCACAATCGTCCTTGCTGGACACACCTTTTGAAAGAGATACACATGAATCGGAATTTATTAGAATATTCTATGTGCTTCACTTATATCTTTTGAGCTAGATAGTTTTGCTCTAGTGCTTCACTTACATCTTTTTAGAGCACGGTGGTGGTTTTATTTTATAGAAATTATTGATCTCTCATGCTTCACTTATATTATTTTGAGAGTCTTTTCGAACAGCATGGTAATTTTCTTTGGTTATAAAATTAGTCCTAATATGATAGGCATCCAAGATGGGTATAATAAAAACTTTCATATAAAGTGCATTGAATATTATGAGAATTGAGATATGAGGATGGTGATATTAGAGTCATGCTAGTAGAGTAGTTGTGAACGTGAGAAATACTTGTGTTGAGGTTTGCAAGTCCCGTAGCATGCACGTATGGTAACCGTTGTGTGACAAATTTGAAGCATGAGGTATTTCATTAATTGTCATCCTTTGAGTGGAGGTCAGGATCGCGCGATGGTTAACTCATACCAACCCTTTCCCTAGGAGCATGCGTTGAATACTTTGTTTTGATGACTTGTAGATTTTTGCAATAAGTATGTGAGTTCTTTATGACTAGTGTTGAGTCATGTATTATACGCACTCTCACCCTTCCATCATTGCTAGCCTCTCTTGTACCGCGCAACTTTCGCCGGTACCATACACCCACCATATACCTTCCTCAAAACAGCCACCATATCTACCTATTATGGCATTTCCATAGCCATTCCGAGATATATTGCCATGCAACTTTCCACCGTTCCGTTTGCTATAACACGCTTCATCATTGTCATATTGACATGCATGATCATGTAGTTGACATCGTATTTGTGGCAAGGCCACCATGCATAATTTTTTATACATGTCACTCTTGAGTCATTGCACATCCTGGTACACCGTCGGAGGCATTCTTATAGAGTCATACTTTGTTCTAGTATCGATTTGTAATCTTTGAGTTGTAAATAAATAGAAGTGTGATGATCATCATTATTAGAGAATTGTCCCAAATAAAAAAAGAAAGAAAGAAAGAAAAAGAAGAAAGAAAGGCCAAAAAAGGCAAAAAAAGGGACAATGCTATTTTTTTCCCACACTTGTGCTTCAAAGTAGCACCATGATCTTCATGATAGAGAGTCTCTTGATGTGTCACTTTCATATACTAGTGGGAATTTTCATTATAGAACTTGGCTTGTATATTCCAACGATGGGCTTCCTCAAATGCCATAGGTCTTCGTGAGAAAGCAAGTTGGATGCACACCCACTTAGTTTCTTTTGTTGAACTTTCATATATTTATAGCTCTAGTGCATCCGTTGCATGGCAATCCCTACTCACTCACATTGATATCTATTGATGGGCATCTCCATAGCCCATTAATATGCCTAGTTGATGTGAGACCATCTTCCTCTTTTGTCTTCTCCACAACCACCACTGTATTCCAGCTATAGTGCTATATCAATGGCTCACGCTCATGTATTGCGTGAAAATTGAAAAGGTTTGAAAAAAAATAAGTATGAAACAATTGCTTGGCTGAAACCGGTTTTGTGCACTATTTGAGTATTTCATGTGACGAAGATGGAGCATAGCCAAACTTTATGATTTTGTAGGGATGAACTTTCTTTGGCCATGTTATTTTGAGAAGACATGATTGCTTTGTTAGTATGCTTGAAGTATTATTATTCTTATGACAATATTAAACTTTTGTCTTGAATATTTCGGATCTGAGCATTCATGCCACAATAAAGAAAATTACATTGAGAATTATGTTGTGTAGCATTCCACAAAAAAAATTCTGTTTTTATCATTTACCTACTCGAGGACGAGCAGGAATTAAGCTTGGGGATGCTTGATACATCTCCAACGTATCTATAATTTTTGATTGTTCCATGCTATTGTATTATTTGTTTTGGATGTTTAATGGGCTTTATTATACACTTTTAGATTATTTTTGGGACTAACCTACTAGCCCAAGGCCCAGTGCAAATTGTTGTTTTTTGGAATGAAACCTTCGGGAGTGTTGTTTTTGGAACAAATACAACACAGAAGACTTGGAGTACACATTAGGGAAGAAACGAGGTGGCCACGAGGGGTGAGGGCGTGCCCTCCACCCTCGAAGCTCCACCGACAAGGCTCTTCCTCCTATATATACCCGTGTACCCTGAAAACATCCGAGAGAACCACGAAACCCTAATTCCACCGCCGCAACCTTCTGTACCCATGAGATACCATCTTGGGGCCTGTTTCGGAGCTCCACCAGAGGGGGAATCAATCACGGAGGGCTTCTACATGAACACCATAGCCTCTCCAATGAGTTGTGAGTAGTTTACCACAGACCTTCGGGTCCATAGTTATTAGCTAGATGGCTTCTTCTCTCTCTTTGGATCTCAATACAAAGTTCTCCTCGAACTTCTTGGAGATCTATTCGATGTAATTCTTTTTGCGGTGTGTTTGTCGAGATCCGATGAATTGTGGGTTTATGATCAAGATTATCTATGAACAATATTTGATTCTTCTCTGAAATCTTTTATGCATGATTTAAATATCTTTGCAAGTCTCTTCGAATTATCAGCTTGGTTTGGCCTACTAGATTGATCTTTCTTGCAATGGGAGAAGTGCTTAGCTCTGGGTTCAATCTTGCGGTGTCCTTTCCCAGTGACAACAGGGGCAGCAAGGCACGTATTGTATTGTTGCCATCAAGGATAAAAAGATAGAGTTTATATCATATTGCACGAGTTTATCCCTCTACATCATGTCATCTTGCTTAAACCGTTACTCTGTTCTTATGAACTTAATACTCTAGATGCATGCTGGATAGCGGTCGATGTGTGGAGTAATAGTAGTAGATGCAGAATCGTTTCGGTCTACTTGTCACGGATGTGATGCCTATATACAATGATCATGCCTAAATATTCTCATAACTATGAGCTTTTCTATCAATTACTCGACAGTAATTTGTTCACCCACCGTAGAAATCTGCTATCTTGAGAGAAGCCACTAGTGAAACCTATGGCCCCCGAGTCTATCTTCCATCATATAAATCTTCCATCAACTATTTCTTTTTACTTTACTTTTGTTTTGCAATCTTTACTTTCAATCTATAAAACCAAAAAACCAAAAATATTATCTTATTATCTCTATCAGATCTCACTTTTGCAAGTGGCCGAGAAGGGATTGATAACCCCTTTATCGTGTTGGTTGCAAGGTTCTTATTTGTTTGTGTAGGTACGAGGGACTCGCGCGTAGTCTCCTACTGGATTGATACCTTGGTTCTCAAAAACTGAGGGAAATACTTACGCTACTGTGCTGCATCACCCTTTCCTCTTTAAGGGAAAAACAACGCAAGCTCAGGAGGTAGCACAGGCCACACTGATTGCCTTTCACTGTAGCATAGTCCTTGCTGACGAGGGCCGCGTCATGCATCGTATGGCTACAGTACCACGCTGTGCGGGTAGGTGGCCGCTTGGTCAACACATACTGTAGCTACGCCCTTTCGGTATTCGGGGAGCAGGCAGCCCTATAGCCACGCCCGTCTCATCATGGTCGGTGAGTGTAGACTCCAAGGAGGAGAGGAGGCGGCTTCTCGGAGTCGGCCCGCCCCTGAAGCCGCCTTCTATGAGAGCGCCGTCTTCTGGAAGCCGGTCGCGTGGTCCTAACCGGCCTAGTGAGTCGGCCACGCGACTGGTCGGTATGAGGGGCTGACTTTGCTAGCCCCGATGTCTTGAAATATTACAGGGTGCTGATGAGGCTACCCAGGATACATAACCCTAACACTAGCTTTCAGCGTGAAGCTCCGCCACTGACTGCAACGATGATGATAGGTCTCGGCAGCGTGGCACCATGGAGCCTCAGCGACGGATGCGTGTACATTTCTTTGGTAAGTATTTTTAATGAAAAGAATACATTTTAGTGATGTGACGTGACGCAATGTGATGGAGCAACTTTAGTCCTGTTTGAAATACGGAGCAGTTGGCCTGTCGAATCATGGCGAGCTAAAGCTTCAACCTTTTTCTCCTCTCCAAAGCTTCGACGTTTTTCTCCTCTCCAGACTTTAGTCACATGTCAATTTTCTTTTCGAAAGTACAAGACCCCGGCGCCAACACCATCACCATGAGGGGATTCACCTACCATATTCAAAAAGCCAACTAGAACATCTTGATCATATTAGAGCAAGTACAATAAGCTTATGTAAGCGGGCTATAAAAGTTAAAATATTATATTTCTGCTGATATGGAGGGGAGAGAATAGAAGAGAGAAAAGGAGCCAGCTACAGAATAAGAGCCAACTGCAACACGTGCTCCTAGGCACTATGTGACGGTGAGAAGTGGGCCATGCATTAATAAAGTAGCACATCTTAGACCATTGTTAATAGTATAACCAACGACCGGCTATATGAAGTTGCCATGTCACTTATAGCCAACCTAATAGCCCACGCATATAATAGTCACACATACTAGTATATTATACAATTAATACATGGCCCACTTTTTCCTCTCACGAAGGATGTTGGAGCTCGTGCTAAAGCCGGATGTAAGTTTGTAGCCTTCTTCTCTTCTCTCTCCTCCACCTAGACATAAATCTGACATGGCATCTCTTATAGCCCGCCTACATCACCATATTATACTTGCTCTAAGAGCATGGTTAGTAGTACAACCAGCTGCTGGCTATAAGCAAGTGTCATGTCATCTACATCATATCTTATAGCCAACATGTACAATAATAGATCAAAAGAGTGTAATATTTTTTTATTATGTGGCCCACCTTTCATTCTCACAAAGTGCCTAGAAGCACGTACTAGAGCTGACTCTTCACGAAGAGCCCGCTTACCTTCTCTCTCCTCTCATCTTTCCTCCAACTAAGCAGAAATATACTAGTTTATTCCTTATAGCCCGCTGACTCAGCTCTATTGTACTTGCTCTTAACATCTAACTATTGTACGTGCCGGCTATAACCTTGGCTATAGATGATATGTCAACATCATATAGTCATTAGCTGGTTGTACTATTAACCATGCTCTCATAATTCTCCCACCGATCAATGCACCCAGCCCACTGCGCAATCCGTGCAAACAAACAGATAAACAAACAAAGACAAACAAAAGGCTTAATAAATAATTGATGAAACATATTATGTCACATCTAGATGAGCTATAGACACACCCTAAAAATTGTATCGTTGGATTCTTATTTAACATATTTTCTAGTAATATTATTTTTGTTATGCATAATTAATATTTTATTAATTAAAATCATAGTCAAAATATGACACAGATGGGACTAATAAATCAGAACAGAAGTACATTTTAGTGATGTGACGTGACGTGATGGAGCAATTTTAGGCGTGTTGGAAATACCGAGCAGTTGGCCTGTCGAATCATGGCGAGCTAAGAGCAAGTACAATAAAGCTAAGTCAACTGACTATAAGAAATAAATTAGTATATTCTTACTTAGTTGGAGGGAAAAAAGAGGAAAGAGAAGGTAAGCGAGCTCTCGATGAAGATTCCATTGCAATGGCTTGTAATCAACTATTGTACTATTGTATATATTGGCTATAAGATGGGCTATAGATAACATGATAATGGCTTGTAGCCAGAAGTTGCCTATACTATTAACGATGCTCTAAGCTTCCATGTTTTTCTCCTCTGACCTCGCCTTCCATTTTCTTTTTGGAGTACCCAAATGACGTGTCATTTTTTATAGAAGGTTTAGACCATCTCCAATAGCATATGTATATTTGGATGTCTATATATTCATATAGACAATGGTCTAAAAAGATTCTCTCATATACACGTCCAATTTTGTATCAGAACGTCTATATAGAGGGACCATGACAGGTGGGCCGTTGCTGGGGAGAGGAAAGAATAATGACTACAAGTGAGTTTAGACAACACCTTCACATTGTTTAGGTGTGGACATTGTCGAGGTCGATTTAGAGGATGTGTATATTTGAACGACCATATAGACAAGTTGTTGGACGTGTTTTAGGCTCACGTCATGGAAAACGAGTATAGACATCCATATAGACAAGCTATTGAAGATGCTCTTACAAGAGAGATATGCCAACATTACCCTGAGGGGAGCACGAGACGCACGCGTCAACACCAGTCACCTACCATATTGAAAGCCCACTAGAACACCTTTGATCCTATCATATCATCATTCTCCTGCTGCTCATTGCTTAGGCTGAGCACTCAGGGGAGTCAGCGCGAGAGGACGATGCGGCCATTCAGGCGTCTCTCTCGCCTCCTCCTCCTCCTCCTCCTCGTCTCGCCTTCGTCCCCGCAGCCGCAGGAGCTCCACGAAGAAGAGGGCGGCCTCCACGAGAGCTTCCTGCGTTGTGTGTCCCGCCTCTCGCCGGACACCGCCGACCCGTCCGAGCTCGTCCACGCGCCGGCGGACGCCTCCTACCCGCCCCTTCTCGCCTCCACCATCCAGAACCTCCGCTTCGCTTCGCCTCGCACGCCGAGGCCGTCGCTGCTCCTCACGCCCAGGACCGTCACCGAGGTGCAGGCGTCCGTGGCCTGCTGCAAGGCCCACGGCCTCACCGTCCGCGCCCGCAGCGGAGGCCACGACTACGAAGGCCTATCCTACCGCGCGATCCGTCCCAGCGCCGGCCGCCCGTTCGCCGTCATCGACGTCGCCGCGCTCCGGACAGTGCGGGTCGATGCGGCGAGCCGCGTGGCGCGCGCCCAGCCCGGGGCCACCCTTGGGGAGCTCTACTACGCGGTCGCGGAGGGGAGCGGTGGTGCGCTCGGGTTCCCCGCCGGGATCTGCCCCACGGTATGCGTCGGTGGGCACCTCAGCGGCGGCGGATTCGGGCCGATGATGCGCAAATACGGCCTCGCCGCCGACAACGTCGTAGACGCCGAGGTAGTGGACGCGGGAGGGAGGCTCCTGGACCGGGCGGCCATGGGGGAGGACCTCTTCTGGGCGATCAGGGGCGGCGGCGGAGGCAGCTTCGGGATCATCGTTTCTTGGACCCTGAGTCTGGTCCCCGTCCCGAGCGTCGTATCCGCCTTCACCGTCCGTCGGCTACTCCGGGATGGTGACGAGGACGAACAAGCAATGCTCCGTCTCCTGACCAAATGGCAGCTCGTGGCACACGCCCTCCCGGACGATCTCTTCGTCAAGCTGGCCATCGAACCCAAGGTCGATGACGGCGGCAAGAGACGGCCATTGGTGGTGTTCAAGTCACTGTTTCTTGGCAATTGCAGCGGGATGACTACCCAAATGGGCATCCATTTGCCTGAACTAGATATTAAGCCAAGCGATTGCAGAGAGATGAATTGGATTCAGTCGATGCTCTACTTCTACGGCTACACCAATGGGCAACCTGCAGAAGTGTTTCTGGACAGAACACTCCAACCCAAAGAGTACTACAAGATCATGTAGAAAACGATGGGAAGCGTTCTACCCTCTCGAGAGAGGGCCGCGTGGTATTTATTGATAGAGATGGGGCATATCCCATGATTGCATACATGTCTTGGAGTACAAGGGATAAGGAGATAGAGAGGAAGTAGTTTAAGTAGATACTAATCTATCTCTAATACAACCAGAACTCCAACTAACATTATATGTGCGCCTAGGGCCACATGGGATATATTTCAACACCCTCCCTTAATCACAACTTGACCAAGTTGAGATTACGCCTGAATTTCTCAAAGCTTTGTGTGGGCAATGCCTTGGTGAAGCCATCTGCAATCTGATCTCCAGAATGAATAAAACGGACATCCAACTGTTTATTAGCAACACGTTCTCTTACAAAGTGGAAGTCTATCTCAATATGCTTTGTTCTGGCATGAAAAACTGGATTTGCAGAGAGATAAGTAGCACCAAGATTATCACACCATAAACAAGGAGCTTGCACTTGTGTTACCCCAAGTTCCTTCAGCATGGACTGAAGCCAGATAATTTCTGCAGTAGCATTTGCCAGAGCCTTGTACTCAGCCTCTGTACTAGACCTAGAAACAGTTGCTTGTTTCTTAGCACACCATGATACCAAGTTGGGACCAAAGAATATAGCAAAGCCACCTGTGGACCTTCTGTCATCTATACTTCCAGCCCAGTCAGCATCAGTGAATGCACTGACAAGGGTGGACTGAGACCTGCTGAATGTTAGTCCAACATTAACTGTATATTTTACATATCTCAGAATACGTTTAGCAGCAGTCCAATGCAAGGTGGTTGGTGCATGTAGAAACTGACACACTTTGTTCACAGCAAAGCATAAATCTGGTCTAGTAAGGGTGAGATATTGGAGTGCCCCAATCATACTTCTGTACTGGGTACTATCCTCCAAGCTTAGAGGCTCACCTTCATGCAGAGATAACTTTTCTGAGCTTGATAACGGAGTTGGTGAAGGCTTGCAGTCTTGCATTCCAACTCTTTTCAGAAGATCAGTTGCATATTTTTCTTGAGATAAGACTATACCATCTTTGTTTTTCGTAACTTCAATGCCCAAGAAGAAATTCAGGTCTCCTAAGTCCTTTAGAGCAAATTCTGAGCCAAGGTCCTTTAGGAGTGCTGTCACTGCTTCATCAGATGAACTAGTGACAATGATATCATCAACATATATGAGCATGTACATTGTTATACTAGATTTATTGAAAATAAACAATGAAGTGTCGGACTTGCAAGGAACAAAACCAATCTTTTGCAATTTCATGCTCAGACGAGAATACCAGGCTCTTGGGGCCTGCTTCAGGCCATACAGAGCCTTATCAAGTTTGCACACATGGAAAGGTGCATCCTTGTTTTCAAACCCAGGTGGTTGTTTCATGTAAACCTCCTCTTCCAGAACACCGTGTAAAAACGCATTCTGTACGTCCAACTGCCTTAGGCTCCATCTCCTAGAAACAGCAATAGACAAAACCAATCTGATAGTAGCAGCTTTAACAACTGGACTAAAAGTATCCTCATAGTCAATACCATACCTCTGTTTAAAACCCTTTGCCACTAACCTAGCCTTATAGCGGTCAATAGTTCCATCTGCCTTCTTTTTTATTTTATAAACCCATTTGCAATCTATCAAATTTTTACCTTGACCACGTGGAACGAGATGCCAAGTCTTGTTTTTCTTCAAAGCCATGTATTCCTCCTCCATGGCCTTGTGCCACTTAGCATCCCCCAAAGCCTCTTCAACAGAGTGTGGTTCTCCTGTAGAACAAGCTAATCCAAACTTCAAAATTCTTTTGTAATTCACAGGCTGCAATTTTCCTGTTTGTAACCGTGTACGTGTGGAACGAGGTGGCACATCTGATGGAGTAGTTATTTGATCCACAGAAGATCCCGCCACAGGATCAGGTGCACCAGCCGCCTCTTCCTCCCGCAGCAATTGGGTGGATCCACCTGAGCTGCTCGAAGAGACAGGCGAAGGTGCAGCAGCAGCTGTCGCGGGCCCCGCGTCCCTTGCAGGAGACAGCCGGCGCGTGACCAACAGCGGGCCCCCATCAGGCGTGTGGTCGGCCACCTGCTGGGCTGTCCCGCGGCCCGAGCCGCATGTGGCTGGCGTGGCGTAGGATCCCGAGGGCGAGCCCACCTCGGACTGCCGCTGCTGCAGCGAATCTGCATGGGATCCGCCGCCTGCTGATCCCGAGGCTGCAGGCGCAGGTGAATCAGCCTCGTGGTCTGTGCTGCTGGCATCTTCTGCCACATGAAATAAAGGTCCGTTTTGGAGAATTTCAACACCATTTTCTTCAGAATAAACTCCTGTTTCATCTGCACCATCATCATAGAACTGAATATGGTTATGAGGGTTAGTCACATGATTATCAGAATTGTTTGTATTGCCCCCTTGATCTAAGCCAGAAAGGTGACTAGGTAGAAGAAGGATTTCCTTTCGCAATAGAGCTCCGGCATTAGGGTGCAGATCTTTGAAGGGAAAAACGGTCTCATCGAACACGACGTCGCGAGAGATATAGACCCGACCTGTGGACACATCAAGGCACTTTACACCCTTGTGTTGGGGACTGTAACCAATGAACACACATTGCTTGGAGCGAAAGGAGAGTTTGCGAGCATTGTATGGTCTAAGATTAGGCCAACATGCACAGCCAAACACTCGTAAGGAGGCATAGTTAGGTTTGACGTGCAATAGTTTTTCAGTAGGAGTTTGGTAGTTGATGACACGACTCGGCAGAAGATTAATGAGATAGGTGGCTGTGAGGAATGCTTCATCCCAAAACTTGAGTGGCATAGACGCATTTGCGAGAAGTGAGAGACCAACCTCAACAATGTGCCGGTGCTTGCGTTCAGCAGAACCGTTTTGTTGGTGTGCATGCGGGCAAGAGACATGATGGGAAATTCCCAATTTTTGGAAAAATGAGTTGAGTTTCTCATACTCACCACCCCAGTCCGATTGAACTGAAATAATCTTTCGGTCAAATTTGCGTTCAACGAGTGCTTGAAAATTTTGGAAAACTTGAAACACATCGGATTTGTTTTTGATAAGATAGATCCAAGTAAACTTGCTATAATCATCAATAAAGCTTACATAGTATTTGTGTCTACCAACAGAGATGGGTGCTTGTCCCCATACATCAGAGAAAATGAGTTCTAATGGTTGAGAAGAAACACTTGTTGACACGGGGTAAGGCAATTGATGACTTTTTGCTCGCTGACAAGAATCACACACTTTTTCTAAGCTATGCTCACCAACAAAAGGGAGTTTATATTTCCTAAGCACTCGTTGAACAATAGGAAAAGACGGATGACCTAATCGATCGTGCCACCTTGCCGAAGATAGCTTTGTGACACCAAGAACTTGTTTATTTGACCACCTAAAACGGGGAATCAACGGATAGAGACCACCAACGCATCTACCTCTGTAGAGCACCCTCCTCGTTGCCTGATCCTTTATCAAAAAGAAAAAAGGGTGAAACTCAAGAAAGACATGATTGTCTAGGGCAATACGATGTACAGAAAGAAGATTTTTGTGTGCATGAGGAGAGTAAAGGATCTTGCGTAGGTGAATAGAACGACTAGGGGTTTTGAATTCTGAATAACCAGTGTGATCTATCCTCATACCTGAACCATTCGCACCATGAATTTGTTCCTGCCCACGGAACTTCTCCCGCACCGTGAGCTTCTCCAAGTCGCCGGTGAGATGATCAGTTGCCCCACTGTCGACATACCAATTTGTGTCGACACCATATTGAGCAGCAGCTGCAACCTTTTCTTCTAGTGCATCATCATCGAAACGATACCAACAGTCCTTGGCACTGTGCCCAAACTTACCACATATCTGGCATTGGATTGGGTCATTGTTTCTGGCGTTGTTGCCCGATGCAGGGCCGCCAGGACCTCCGGGACCTCCTGGGCCTCCTTGGCCGGGGCGGGAACCCTTGTTGTTGGAGTAGAAAGGGCGCCCATTGCCTTGCCGCTTTTTGTAGCCGCCGCCGCTGTTCTGCTTCTTGTACCCACCACCATTTTGCTTCTGTGGCGGAGGAGGGCCACCACGACGAGCAGCGAGGTTGGCAGAGGATTTGAAGCCACTGGTGCCTCCAGCCCCGCCTGTGAAGAGCTCGACGCGCTGGTCGAAGTTGCAGACCGCCGCATAGAGGAAGTCGACGGTGACTGGCTCGGTGCGGGCGTCCAGAGCCGAGACTACAGAGTTGTAGTCAAGGTCTAGCCCCGCAATGATGAAGGAGAGGAGTTCGTCCTCTTCCAGTGGCCTCCCAGCGGCGGCGAGTTCGTCCGCCAGCGATCGCATCCGGCCGAAGTAAACCGAAGCAGATTGTGTTCCCTTCTGTGCATTGGCTAAGGCTATGCGGATATTATTTATGCGAGAACGAGATTGCGAGGCAAACATGTTACCCAGGGAAGTCCACATTGCGTGCGCCGTCTTGATGGAGACGACAGAAACGAGCACGTCTCTCGTCAGGTTGCTGAGGATGTGCCCGAGGACCTGCTGGTCCTGCCTAACCCATGCTTCATATGCCGGGTTGGAGATGTCCTGCTCCTTGCCATCCTTGTCCTTGGTGGTGATCAGCTTCTCCGGTGCAGGGATGGAGCCGTCAAGATAGCCATACAGGCCAGCGCCAAGGAAGTGGGGAAGGATCTGAGCCTTCCATAGGAGATAATTCTCCCGAGTTAACTTCTCCGGAACCTGAGAACCAAGGCTGGAGAGGGTAGGTGTGGAGGAGGAGGAGGACGCCATGGATTTGTTTTGGTGTAGATCGGTTTGTCTCAGAACGAAGGGGAAGAGGTCGCTCTGAATACCATGTAGAAAACGATGGGAAGCGTTCTACCCTCTCGAGAGAGGGCCGCGTGGTATTTATTGATAGAGATGGGGCATATCCCATGATTGCATACATGTCTTGGAGTACAAGGGATAAGGAGATAGAGAGGAAGTAGTTTAAGTAGATACTAATCTATCTCTAATACAACCAGAACTCCAACTAACATTATATGTGCGCCTAGGGCCACATGGGATATATTTCAACAGATCAAGCTTGACTACCTCACATCGCCAATTCCGGCAACCGGTCTGAGCATGTTGTTCAGCAAGATCGTCGAAAACCAGGGCGGCTCGATCGACATCGACCCCCAGGGCGGCAGGATGAGCGAGATACCAGAATCCGACACGCCGTATGCACACCGCAGAGGGTACCTCTACAATTTCCAGTACTTCGTCAAGTGGGGAAGTGACAAGAATGTGTCATATGAGGAGAAGCATTTGGGTTGGGTCAGGGGGGTGCATGAGCTCATGACACCCTATGTGAGCAATAGGCCTAGAGCTGCATACATTAACTTCAGGGACCTGGACTTGGGGCAGAATATGGAGGGCAATACAAGCTATGAGGAGGCCAAGGTGTGGGGGAGAAAGTACTTCAGGGGAAACTTCAGGAGGCTGGCAATGGTGAAGGCAGAGGTTGATCCTGACCAAGTGTTCTGGAGTGAGCAGAGCATCCCTCCTCTGGTTGTGGCCACGAGGAAGAGGAGGGGACAGAGGCATGGTGGATTGGTATTAGAGATTTGACAGTTCAGGCGCAGGTTTGTGTTCCTTCTAGCATACGTTTCTCAAAAAGTAAGAAATAAAATCTGTTTGCTTCGTCTATTGCAATGTTGTGCCGAAATATGTTGTTGTTTTTGGTTCGCGGGAATAAAAGAACTAGATGATATTCCGCACGGTGTTGCAGAAATGCTTTGCTATATATTTTAGTGATATTTGGTTATATGGAACATGAATATTTGGAGTAAACAATAGGAGAACCAAAGTTGAAGATACATATGATTATGGTGTTTGATTATTCTATAGTTGTAAATTATTTATTAAGTATAAATAGCATAATTAAATTGAAATTATTATGCATGTCATGTATGTTTGTATATTGAGGTGGACATTTTTTCAATACATGTTCCATATTGCAGTGACATGTTTACATGTTAAGAAAAACAAGTTATCGTTGGCTAGCTATTTAGACATTGAAGATACTTAAAGATGAGAAATGTAAAATGTCTAGCTATTTAGATATAGAATTTACCTTAATACGGAAAATGTTCAAATTGTAGCATGATGAATCCTCACAAATCAGAAACATAAAAATGCGTGATAAAACTTGATCCATTGCATCACATAAAAACCTGAAGAATTATGTGCATGCCATAATTATTGTAGGAACAAATGAAACTAATTGTTGAAATATTAGGGTGGGCCTAGGGCCCATCGAACAATTTCAAATAAATCCACAAAGGGCCATGTGGATATATTTGCTGAAGATACATATGATTATGGTGGTCATTTTTTCCATACATGTTCCGTATTGAGGTGACATGTTTACATGTTAAGAGAAACAAGTTATCGATGGCTAGCTATTTAGACATCGAAGATACTTAAACGTGAGAAATGTAAGATGGCTAGCTATTCAGATATAGAATTTACCTGAATATGATTTATTTATTTTCAAATCGTAGCATGATGAATCCTCGGGAATCGGAAAAATAAAAATGTGTGATAAAACTTGATCCATAGCATCACATAAAAACTTGAAGAATTATGTGTATGTCATAGTTATTGTACGAACAAATGAAACTATTTGTTGGAATATTAGGGTGGGCCTAGGGGCCATCTAACAATTTCAGAAAATCTACAAGGGGCCATGTGGGTATATTTGGCAATGTATGTGGTGGGAAGTTTATTCTCATATTGCTAGTTGGAGAGAAATTGGACCTCCTTGTAACGGATTCTCTTTCAAATGCTATTGGAGCTTGAGAAGAGAAGTGGTTCCCGCGCGCTCCTCCTCCGGCACCCGCCCCGTCGCGCCGCGTCGAGCTCATACCTATGCGCTTATTTTTGTCAGTCAGGAACGAAGAGTCTTTGACAGACGGGTCATGATCTGAGACGTCGGATCATGGGTTGTCACTGACTCAGACGTGGTTCCAGCTCACGTCTCTCCACCCGGATGCGACAATATATGTGAGGCGTTGGCCAACCTTAGTCGCCACGAAGAACTGATTGCATATGCTTCACGCTTGCGGTCGTTCTTTTTGCTGTTGTTGCTGCCGGTGATCTCATCCCGTTCACCGCGTACACCATTGACGGGAGAGCAGGCCTCTGAAACCCCACCTCTCCGGATCTTATAGGAGAGAGGGGCGATTAGGTTTTTGGGGAGCGTCTCCTACGCGACTGCTTGCCGTTGTTCGTCCACGTCCACTGCATCGTCTACGTCTGCGTCGTCACCATGTCGACCGCCAACGACGTCGATCGTGCCGTCGTCGAGAAACTCGAAGACGAGAAGAAGGCCGCTAAGGATACTGCTGCTGCAACTGACGCTGTCGGGGCTTCTACCTGGCGTATTGGAGGGTATAACTCGTTTACCTCGCTCTTATTTCTTTCTGTCTTAGCAGTACTAGTTGTGCACGTAGATATTTCTACTATATGTCTAGTACGTGCTTATCTAGATCGTAATCAGGATGTTAATTCTGCCAATGCCATATTCATGATTTATACAGTTAGTGACCCTATTCATATGTCAAAGTTAGTGAAATATAAAACAGTCGCCGGAGGTTAAAACTCCGAGGCAGTTAGTGAAATATAAAAAAATTGGGGGGGGGGGGGATTCAAAGAAGCACTCGAAATAAAGCAACTCGGCTCGAATTCTGATATACCTAAATGACAACGTTTATTTCCGTATGTTATTCCAACAAGCAAAAATGGGTAATAAATTCATAATACAAACATTTATTTTGTTAAACTATATTTAATATAATAATAATTTAGGAAATTGCGAGGATATGTCTGACTATTTTCTTTTTTCATTTTATGCTCTGATGGAACGGTAAATAATTGATGAAGCCGGTTTGCGCGACGAATATTGCCTGTTACACGTTGTAAGACCTTCCACGTGAAGTACCCGTGCTAACTATATATCTTGTTTCAGGATGAGTATGAGTTGAGAAAGCAGTTTTTTTTATACTTGCTCAAACATTGTGCGAATAAAGGTAAAGACAACTTTTCTGATATTGTGCGAGAATTTCTTAGTAGATCTTTGTAACATCCCAAAATTCTAAATTTTGGAATGTTATATTAAATAAATAGTTTTGATTGCTTGTGTGATGTGTTGTGTGAAATTGACTGAAATTTGAATTTTTTTTGAAATTAAATGGGAGGGAATGAAATGACTTTCCCAAACTTTCACATTTGCATTTATGTTCTCCATGAATTTCGATTCATTTCATCACAAAACCCTAGAGTGAAGATGACATGACTTCTTCCATTTAATAAATGAAAAGGGTTTTGAAAAGATTTGAATTCCACTTTGAAATATTTCAAATTCGGAAACTTTATGCATTTGAAGCATTTCAAATTCCCTCTGAGAAGATAAAATGATTTCTTCAAACTAAAATAAATATGAGATGGAAGTTTAAAAGAAACAAATTGAAAATCATTTGAAGTATTTTTTAAATTTATTTTTAAATTTGAGTTATTGGGTTTTTATTTAAATTATTTTTCTCAAAAATAAAATATATAGAAAATAGGGTAAAATGATTCCCTACAATAGAAAATTGGAGAGAAAAGAGTTTGAAGTAATTTTGGTATTTAAAAAATATTTTATTTGGTTTTAAATAAACCAGTAGCACTGTTTGCTTTATTTAAATTTCGGTGGATTTTATTTGACTCTACAAAATATGTTCATGTTGTAGAAAATCTTTTTCTGAAAATTTAGATATATTATATGCCTATATTATGTTTTAATTTTATTTAGTTTTATTTACTTTTATTGCATGTTTAAAAAAATGTGTTTAGAACCGACCGGACCGGGCCGTCCCAGCCAGCCAGGCCATGGCCCAGCCGGCCCAACTCCCCGTTGCCCCCGACCACCGGTCGAACTCCACCGCCCGCACGCCATCACCGCCGCCGCGTGCCCGAGTGGGACTCCTCCCCGCTGGCCCCTCCTCCAAGCCGTTGTCGCACCCCCCTTAAATACCTCGCCCTGCCCCTCTTCTCCCCTTGTCCGCTACCACCCGCAATCGCCGCGCCACGCCGCCGCACTCCGCCACCGCGCCGCTCCTCGCCACCGCCCCGCGTTGCCGCCTCTCCTCGCCACTCGCTCCGAGCCCCTCCTCGCCGCGCCACCCCGCCATCGCCCGCACTCGCCGGAGCCCGCCGCCGTCGGTTTTTCACCGCCGATCCGAGCCGAACCGCCGCGAACCGGTATAAAACCACCGCCCCGACTCGTTTTTGCTTCAGTTTTCTTTTTAGCCGGTTTATTATTTTTTGGTTAGTTTATTTTGCGAGCGTTCATTAGTTAGGGTTCTGTAGCAAACGATTTTCATCATATTAGGTTATGTAGCGAACGTCATTCGTTAGGTTTTTATTTTATTTTAATTTTCCGCCAGGGACCTATCCATATTTATTTTTCTTAGAGATTAGTCCCTGATCTTAAACCCTCACAACTTTTACACCGTTTATCCAAATCCAACGAAACCAACGTCCACTTTTTCGTTATGACGTCTAGATAACCAACTTAAACATATTTTTAAAAGTTTAAAACTTGATTTCAAACAGATTTGAATTCAAACTTCTTTTGTTCATAACTTGAGTTTTATAACTTTGATTTAGGTGATTCTTTTTGCAAATCGAAGCTCTTGACCTAAACTTTCTGATAAGAACAATTCTACCTAATTTTGGTACCGTTAGAAATTGTTTTCTGGTGCAAAGGTGATTTCTTGGTTTTGAAGTTTTCCGAGATCTTATCTTCGATTTTTTTCCATGATTGCTTATGTGTGGTTACTATTGCTTGCTTGCGCTAGATTGATCGGAGTGTGTCACGAGTTATGAGTGCGAAGAATCACCATCAACAGTACAAGGCAAGTTCATACTCTGATCATACTTTTCAATACCCAATTTTTATTGCATTAGTTCCATCCTCAAAGATTGCATGAGTAGGTCTTGGTTACATGTGATTTTGCTGAGTAGTTCATGAGGTAGGAACCCAATGACTTGAGATCAACCCCAGGAATATACGCTTTGTTACTTATTACTTAGCCATGCTCGTAGATGTGGATTGGTATGTGAGATTCATGAAAGTTGCGAGTGTAATAACAATAAGGGAATGTTTAAGGTGGCAACTTTAATACACAACTAGGTGGATTGGTTGCAGGGCACCTGAAGAATCCAGTGTTGTCCTAGGATATCCCGGAGGAACCGTGTGATCATCCTATGGAATGCCACCCACGCTCAAAGGGATTATATATCATTCATGCTTAGAAACTTCCGTGTGCAGCCACAAGTCATTATGGGCTTTGGCATATTTGAGTATGTTGTGTTAGATCTTTCAGTGGTGGACTAGCAGATGTAGGGGAAAGTAGGTGTACCGGTCTATCCAGGGTAAAGAGTGAATGCTTCTGAAAGAGTATGTCTTGATCTTTTGATCATGGATGCGGTCGTGTCTTGTGGGGAAAAGTGCACAAACCTCCGGAGAGTGTACAAACTAATCATGATTAGCCATGTCCCCGGTTATGGACAACTTTGAGGATCTAGAAGTGGATTATTTGTTGAGATGATCACACAATTAATTTAACTTGTTGGTTTATTAATGATATTGGTAATTTTGGAATTGAGATGGAGGAACCACTCTCAATATTAATTAATTCAACTTAGTAGTAAATAAAATTTATTCCTTTATTGTAGGGAAAAACTAGCTTTAGGCAAAATTAACCTTACAGCCTCCACCAGCCAAATATGCATATAGAGATAGACATTGTTCATCATTATCCTATGATGTGGATTTGCCAGCACAATCAATGTACTGACCTACACGACTGCAACGTCTCATGTTGCAGGAATTATCCGATGAGTAAGTGATACGTTAGAGTTGCGATGTCTACACTCAACTTTACCGTTGGTGTTGATGGCGCCCCACAACCGTATACACGTAATAGTGTTTACCAATCCACGTAATAGTGTTTACGTTACTTTATACATGTGATTTACCTCTGTTATAAATCCTCGAGTACTGTGTGTGAGCTTACCGATCCAGGAATGACACTAAAGCACAGAGACTTCGACCCATTCGGGTCGGGTCGCTACAAGATGGTATCAGAGCACATGTTGACTGTAGGACATGACCCTAGAAATTGGCAAGCCCATAGAAAAGGATATCTCTAAAACTTTATTTTCAAAAAGATTCTTTACCTCTCTTCTTTTCCGAGCTTTGTCAAATCTTTCCTTTTACCTTAAATAGCTAGACAATACCCTTTTCCATTTTGACCACTTCAGAGTAAAAAGGATTTGACCATGCATTAAAAGTGTTGAAACGTTGAAGCTACAACAGTGGATACTCCGAAGATTTAAGAGTTGACGACCATGAAGAGATATTGACCTTTACAAGGCCAAACCAATGTTATGTACTTACATTAGATGCGGCGATTGTGAGCCCTCATTTGTTTGATGTTTTTCCGACGGCAACAAAATAAAACCCGTCTCTTCAAAACTATTGTTTGTATTGAGTGTATCTCTCTCCATCTCCCGAATCTCATCCCGAAACCCTTTGATACGTCCATTTTGCATCATGCTTATATGTTGATATTTATTGCACTATGGGCTGTCATTACATGTTTTGTCACAATACTTATGCCTTTTCTCTCTTAATTTACAAGGTTTACATGAAAAGGGAGAATGCTGGCAGCTGGAATTCTAAGCTGGAAAAGGAGCAAACTCTGGAAACATATTCTGCATAAGTCCAAAAGCCCCGAAACTCAACAGAACTCCGTTTCAGAAAATATAAAAAATATCTGGTGAAAGAAGTTCACGAGGGGGGCCACAAGCTGTCCACGAGTGTGGGGGCGCGCCCCCTGCCCAGGGCGCGCCCCCTGTCTCGTGGGCCCCCCGAAGGTCCCCCGATGCCCATCTTCTCCTATATAAGGTGTTTTGACCTACAAAAAAAATCATAAGGAGGCTTTCGGGACCAGACGTCGCCGTCTCGAGGCAGAACCGAGGCGGAAACCAATCTAGGGCTGCGGCAGAGCCATTCTGCTGGGGATACTTCCCTCCGGGAGGGGGAAATCATCACCACCGTCATCACCAACAACTCTCCCATCTTGGGGAGAGCTATCTTCATCAACATCTTCACCAGCACCATCTCCTCTCAAACCCTAGTTCATCTCTTCTATCCAAACTTTGTACCCCAAACCTCAGATTGGTACCTGTGGGTTGCTAGTAGTGTTGATTACTCCTTGTAGTTGATGCTAGTTGGTTTATTTGGTGGAAGATCATATGTTCAGATCCATTATGCATATTAATACCCCTCTGATCATGAACCATATTATGTCTTGTGAGTAGTTACTTTTGTTCCCGAGGACATGGGAGAAGTCTTGCTATTAGTAGTCATGTGAATTTGGTCTTCGTTCGATATTTTGATGAGATGTATGGTGTCTCTCTTCTAGTGGTGTCACGTGAACGTCGGCTACATGAGACTTCACCATTATTTGGGCCTAGAGGAAGGCATTGGGAAGTAATAAGTAGATGATGGGTTGCTAGAGTGACAGAAGCTTAAACCCTAGTTTATGCGTTGCTTTGTAAGGGGCTGATTTGGATCCATATATTTCAGGCTATGGTGGTTTACCTTAATACTTCTTTTGTAGTTGTGGATGCTTGCATTAGAGGTTAATCATAAGTGAGAGGCTTGTCCAAGTAAGGACAGCTCCCAAGCACCGGTCCAACCACATACCAAATTATTAAAGTACCGAACGTGAATCAGATGATCGTGATGAAAACTAGCTTGACGATAATTCCCATGTGTCCTCGGGAGCGCTTTCCTTTATATAAGAGTTTGTCCAGGCTTGTCCTTTGCTACAAAAAGGATTGGGCCACCTTGCTGCACCTTATTTACTTTTACCTTTTGTCACTTGCTACCAATTACCTTATCACAAAACTATCTGTTACCTATAATTTTAGTGCTTGCAGAAAATACCTTACTGAAAACTGCCTATCATTTCCTTCTGCTCCTCGTTGGGTTCGACACTCTTACTTATCGAAAGGACTACGATAGACCCCTACACTTGTGGGTCATCAAGACTCTTTTCTGGCGCCGTTGCCGGGGAGTGAAGCGCCTTTGGTAAGGAAAAATTTATATAGTGTGCTGAAATTTATTGTCACTTGTTACTATGGCTCAAAATTCTTTGAGGGGCTTGTTCGGGGTATCTTCACCCCGAACAGAAGAGCAAAGAGTTTCTCCTCAACCTACTGCACCTACTAAAAATGTTTGCTTTGAGATTCCTTTCGGTATGATAGAGAAACTGCTTGAAAATACCTTTACAGGAGACAGAACACTACATCTCGATTTACATCTAATCAAGCTTGGGGGAGGCTTAAGTCAATGTTATATTCATGCCCCAATCATGAGCTCTCAAGAGAAATGATAATTCAAATTTTTTATGCTCGGCTTTCTCTCAATAATCGCTCCATGCTCGATACTTCTTATTCTGGTTCTTATATGATGAAGACTTTTGAATTCAAATGGGATTTACTGGAAAGAATTAAACGCAACTCTGAAGATTGGGATCTTGACGAAGGTAAGGAGTCAGGTATGACCCCTAAGTTTGATTGTGTTAAAGCTTTATGGATACCGATGTTTTCCATGAGTTTAGCACTAAATATGGACTTGACTCTGAGATAGTAGCTTCTTTCTATGAATCTTTTGCTACTCATGTTGATCTCCCCAATGAGAAGTGGTTTAAATACCATCCCCCTATTGAAGTAAAAGTAGTTGAACCTGTTAGAGTTGAAGAAAAGACTATCACTTATAATGTTGATCCTATTGTTCCTACTGCTTATATTGAGAAACCACATTTCTCTGTTAGGATAAAGGATCATGCTCAAGCTCCAACTGTAGTTCGTAAAAGTAATACTAGAACACCTACACCCTCTGAGCAAATTAAAGTTGAACCTAGTGCTATGGTTAAAGATCTCTTGGTAGAAGATTTAGATGGACATGTTATTTACCTCCAAGACGAGTCTGCTAGAATAGCCAAACCCAATGCTAGGAATAGACATAGACCGGTTGTAGGCTTGCCTGTTATCTCTGTTAAGATAGGAGATCATTTCTATCATGGTTTATGTGACGTAGGTGCTAGTGCGAGTATTATCCCTCATGATTTGTATCGAGAAATTATGCATGATATTGCACCTATTGAGTTAGAAGGGATTGATGTTACTATTAAGCTTCCTAATAGACATACTATTTCACTAGTTGGGATTGTTAGAGATGTTGAAGTCTTGTGTGGGAAGGTTAAATACCCTACTGATTTTCTTGTTCTTAGTTCCCCACAAGATGAATTATGTCCCATTATATTTGGTAGACCCTTCTTGAATACCGTTAATGCCAAGATAGACTGCGTGAAAGATATTGTCACTGTTGGATTAGGGGATATGTCTCATGATTTTAACTTTGCTAAATTCCGTAGACAACCCCTTGAAAAGGAACCACCCAGTAAGGATGAAATTATTGGTCTTGCTTCTATTGACGTGCCTCCTAATGATCCTTTAGAACAATACTTGCTAGACCATGAAAATGATATGCATATGAATGAAAGAAGGGAAATAGATGAAATATTCTTTAAACAGGGACCCGTACTGAAAAACAACTTGCCTGTTGAAATCCTAAGGAATCCTCCTCCACCCAAGGGTGATCCCGTGTTTGAACTTAAACCTTTGCCTGATAATCTTAAGTATGTTTATCTTGAAGAAAATAAAATATATCCTGTTATTATTAGTGCTAACCTTTCAGAGCAGGAAGAAGAAAAAATATTGAAAACTCTGAAGAAGCACCGAGCTGCTATTGGATATACTCTGGATGATCTTAAGGGCATTAGTCCCACTATATGACAACACAAGATAAATTTGGAAGAAAATGCTAAACCGGTTATTGATCATCAGCGACGGTTAAATACTAAAATGAAAGAAGTGGTAAGGAAGGAAATACTAAAGATCCTAGAGGCAGGTATTATCTATCCAGTTGCTGATAGCCAGTGGGTAAGTCCTGTCCATTGTGTCCCTAAGAAAGGAGGTATGACTGTCATTCCTAATGATAAAGATGAATTGATCCCGCAAAGAATAGTTACAGGTTATAGGATGGTAATTGATTTCCGTAAGTTAAATAAAGCTACTAAGAAAGATCATTACCCCTTGCCATTTACTGATCAAATGCTAGAAAGGTTATCCAAACATACTCATTTTTGCTTTCTAGATGGTTATTCTGGTTTCTCTCAAATACCTGTGTCAAAAGGGGATCAAGAAAAGACCCCTTTTACTTGTCCTTTCGGTACCTTTGCTTATAGACGTATGCATTTTGGTTTATGTAATGCACCTGCTACCTTTCAAAGATGCATGATGGCTATATTCTCTGATTTTTGTGAAAAGATTGTTGAGGTGTTCATGGATGATTTCTCCATTTACGGAACTTCTTTTGATGATTGCTTAAGCAACCTTGATCGAGTTTTGCAGAGATGTGAAGACACTAATCTTGTTTTGAATTGGGAGAAGTGCCACTTTATGGTTAATGAAGGCATTGTCTTGGGACATAAAATTTCTGAAAGAGGTATTGAAGTTGACAAAGCTAAAGTTGATACTATTGAAAAGATGCCATGCCCCAAGGACATCAAAGGTATATGAAGTTTCCTTGGTTATGCCGGGTTTTATAGGAGGTTCATAAAGGACTTCTCCGAAATTTCCAGGCCTCTGACTAATCTCTTACAAAAAGATATTCCTTTTGTCTTTGATGATGATTGCCTAGAAGCATTTGAAATACTTAAGAAAGCATTGATCTCTGCACCTATTGTCCAGCCTCCTGACTAGAATTTACCTTTTGAGATTATGTGCGATGCTAGTGATTATGATGTAGGTGATGTTCTAGGGCAAAGAGTTGATAAGAAATTGAATGTTATCCAGTATGCTAGTAAAACTCTAGATAGTGCCCAAAGAAATTATGCTACTACCGAGAAAGAATTTTTAGCAGTTGTATTTGCTTGTGATAAGTTTAGACCCTATATTGTTGATTCTAAAGTAACTATTCATACTAATCATGCTGCTATCAAATACCTTATGGAAAAGAAAGATGCTAAACCTAGACTTATTAGATGGATTCTCTTGCTGCAAGGATTTGATTTGCATATTATTGATAGAAAGGGAGCTGAGAACCCCATTGCAGACAACTTGTCTAGGTTAGAGAATGTACTTGATGACCCACAACCTATTGATGATATCTTTCTTGATGAACAATTAGATGTCATAAATACTTCTCGTACTACTCCATGGTATGCTGATTATGCTAATTATATTGTTGCTAAGTTTATACCTCCTAGCGTCACATACCAGCAAAAGAAAAAGTTCTTCTATGATTTGAGACATTACTTCTAGGATGACCCACATCTTTATAAAGAAGGAGTAGATGGTATTATTAGACGTTGCATTCCTGAGCATGAACAGGAACAGATCCTATGCAAGTGCCACTCCGAAGCTTATGGAGGACACCATGCGGGAGATAGAACTGCACACAAGGTATTGCAATTCGGTTTTTATTGGCCTACTCTCTTCAAGGATGCCCGTAAGTTTGTCTTATCTTGTTATGAATGTCAAAGAATTGGTAATATTAGTAGACGTCAAGAAATGCCTATGAATTATTCACTTGTTATTGAATCACTTGATGTTTGGGGTTTTGATTATATGGGACCGTTTCATGCCTCTAATGGGTACACACATATTCTAGTTGCTGTTGATTACGTTACTAAGTGGGTAGAAGCTATTCCAACTAGTAGTGTTGATCATAACACCTCTATTAAGATGCTTACATAAGTTATTTTTCCGAGGTTTGGAGTCCCTAGATATCTAATGACTGATGGTGGTTCACACTTTATTCATGGTGCTTTTCGTAAGATGCTTGCTAAATATGATGACAACCATAGAATTGCGTCCCCCTATCACCCAAACTAGTGGTCAAGTAGAACTAAGTAATAGAGAGTTGAAATTAATTTTGCAAAAGACAGTTAATAGGTCTAGGAAGAATTGGTCCAAGAAACTCGATGATGCATTATGGGCCTATAGAACTGCATACAAAAATCATATGGGTATGTCTCCATATAAGATGGTATATGGAAAAGCTTGTCACTTACCTCTTGAGATAGAACATAAGGCATGTTGGGCTATTAAAGAGCTCAATTATGATTTCGAACTTGTTGGTGAAAAGAGGTTATTTGAAATTAGCTACCTTGATGAATGGAGAACCCAGGCTTATGAGAATGCCAAACTGTTTAAAGAAAAAGTTAAAAGATGGCATGATAAAAGGATACAAAAGCGTGAGTTTAACGTAGGTGATTATGTCTTGCTATTCAACTCTCGTTTAAAATTGTTTGCAGGAAAACTTCTCTCCAAGTGGGAAGGACCTTACATCATCGAGGAGGTCTATCGTTCTGGTGCCATAAAAATCAATAACTTCGAAGCCACAAATCCGAAGGTGGTGAATGGTCAAAGAATCAAACATTATATCTCAGGTAATCCTATAAATGTTGAAACCAATGTTATTGAAACCGTAACCCCGAAAAGGAAGAGGTATGTGATACGGTAAGTAAACCGATTCAGCCTCCGAAAAGGAAGAGGTATGTGATACGGTAAGTAAACCGACTCCAAAACAGCTCTAAAGGCATTTTTTTTCTTTGTTTTGGAATATTTAGAAAAATAGAAAAATAAGTAGCAGTTCAAAAGAGACACGAGGCATCCATGAGGGTGGAGGCCGCGCCCCCTGCCTCGTGGGCACCCCGTGTGTCTCCCAGACTCCGTTTTCTTGTGGGTTACTCCTTTTGGTCGGTAAAAATTCATTATATATACTCCCGAAGGTTTTGACCTCTGTATCACGAAAAAATCCTCTGTTTTCGTTTCGAGCTGTTTCTGTCGCAGATAAAGGCAACATGTCATCCCAGGATTCGGAGGGAGAAAGCTATGTTGCTGATTCCCTTGCTGACCCTAAGGTCTATGGGGACTTGGAGCATTATGGTTGGACCACGGAGGAAGAAGAGGACCATGATCCCAAGGGAAAGGATTGGACCAGCTCAGATGAAGACGAATTCCCACTACCTCAACCGGGGGACATGCATGTGGAGTTCAAACAGTCAAGCCTCCCCAACAGAGTAAAGAAACCTAAGATCGAATTTATCCCTTTTAACCTCTTGCAGGAAAACAAGCAGGCACTATGCAAGAAGATATTAAATCTTGAGCAAGAGATCAATGATCTAAAGGAGCAAAATTCTGCTCTTAAGCGCAAGTTAAGGAAGAAGCCAACATCACCACCCCCGAAGAAGGAGACATAATCATATGGGTATGGGCACTCCCCTTGGCAACTGCCAAGCTTGGGGGAGTTACCCCGGTATCGTATCACCATCACTCCTATCTTTACCATTTTACTTAGTTCGATCCTTTTGGTAGTATCTTAATCTAGTAGAATAAAGTTAGCATGATCTAGTTGTGAGTTTTTGCCTTATGATCTTTACCCTTTGTAATCGAGTCTGTGAGCTATATAATAAAGATTAGTGTTGAGTCAAGGCCTTGATTTCCTCACCTGGGTCATGATAAAAAGAAAGAAAACATAAAGAGTATCAAAGAGATCATATCGATCTTGTGGGAAGTAATGACTTCACATATAAGAGTATGATAAATAAAAATTGTTGGGAGTTGACAAACATAGTTTTGGTCATCGTTGCAATTAATAGGATGTAATAAAAGAAGAGAGGCTTCACATACAAATATACTATCTTGGACATCTTTTATGATTGTGAGCACTCATTAAAGTATGACATGCTAAAGAGTTGATGTTGGACAAGGAAGACAACATAATGGGTTATGTTTTCCTATATCCGAAATAAAGTAAATTGTCATGGATCATCCAACATGTTGAGCTTGTCGTTCCCCCTCATGCTAGCCAAAACTCCTCGCACTAAGTAGAGATACTACTTGTGCTTCCATATATCCTTAAACCCAGTTTTCCCATGAGAGTCCACCATACCTACCTATGGATTGAGAAAGATCCTTCCAAGTAAGTTGTCATGTTGCAAACTCGCTAAAATATGTATGATTTATTAGTGTGGAGGAAATTAGCTTTATACGATTTTGTGATATGGAAGTAATAAAAGCGACGGACTGCATAATAAAGGTCCTTATCACAAGTGGCAATATAAAGTGAAGTTCTTCTATGCTAAGACTTTGTGCATCCAACCATAAAAACACATGACAACCTCTGCTTCCCTCTGCGAAGGGCCTATCTATTATTCTTGCCTTATAAGAGTCAAGGTGAAATTCACCTTTCCTTTTTACATTTTATCCTTTGGCAAGCACACTGTGTTGGAAAGATCCTGACATATATACCCACTTGGATGTAAGTTTTCATGGTCTATTACTGTTGACATTACCCTTGAGGTAAGAGGTTGGGAGGCAACACCATAAGCCCCTATCTTTCTCTGTGTCCGATTAAAACTCCATAAACATAAGTATTGCGTGAGTGTGAGCAATTATGAAAGATTATATGATAGTTGAGTATGTAGGCTTGCTGAAAAGCTCTTATATTGACTCTTTCTGATGTTACGATAAATTACAATTGCTTCAATGACCGAGATCAAAGTTTGTTAGTTTCCAATGAAGTTTATGATTCATGCTTGATGTTGTGGATGAATTGTTACTTTAGCATAAGAATCATATGACAATATATATATGTTGTTGTTATGAAAATGATCATGATGCCCCCATGTCCGTATTTTGTTTTTATCGACACCTCTATCTCTAAACATGTGGATATATTTTTCGATATCGGCTTTCGCTTGAGGACAAGCAAGGTCTAAGCTTGGGGGAGTTGATACGTCCATTTTGCATCATGCTTATATGTTGATATTTATTGCACTATGGGCTGTCATTACATGTTTTGTCACAATACTTATGCCTTTTCTCTCTTATTTTACAAGGTTTACATGAAAAGGGAGAATGCCGGCAGCTGGAATTCTGGGCTGGAAAAGGAGCAAACTCTGGAAACCTATTCTGCACAACTCCAAAAGCCCCGAAACTCAACAGAACTCCATTTCAAAAAATATAAAAAATATCTGGTGAAAGAAGTTCACGAGGGGGGCCACCGGCTGTCCACGAGGGTGGGGGGCGCGCCCCCTGCCCAGGGTGCGCCCCTGTCTCGTGGGCCCCCCGAGGTCCCCTGATGCCCATCTTCTCCTGTATGAGGTGTTTTGACCTGGAAAAAATCATAAGGATGCTTTCGGGACCAGACGACGTCGTCTCGAGGCGGAACCGAGGCGGAATCGAGGCGGAAACCAATCTAGGGATACGACAGAGCCGTTTTGCCGGGGATACTTCCCTTCGGGAGGGGGAAATCATCTCCGCCGTCATCACCAACAACTCTTCCATCTTGGGGAGAGCTATCTTCATGAACATCTTCACCAGCACCATCTCCTCTCAAACCCTAGTTCATCTCTTGTATCCAATCTTTGTGCCCAAACCTCAGATTGGTACATGTGGGTTGCCAGTAGTGTTGATTACTCCTTGTAGTTGATGCTAGTTGGTTTATTTGGTGGAAGATCATATGTTCAGATCCATTATGCATATTAATACCCCTCTGATCATGAACCATATTATGTCTTGTGAGTAGTTTCTTTTGTTCCCGAGGACATGGGAGAAGTCTTGCTATTAGTAGTCATGTGAATTTTGTCTTCGTTCGATATTTTGATGAGATGTATGTTGTCTCTCCTCTAGTGGTGTCATGTGAACGTCGACTACATGACACTTCACCATTATTTGGGCCTAGAGGAAGGCATTGGGAAGTAATAAGTAGATGATGGGTTGCTAGAGTGACAGAAGCTTAAACCCTAGTTTATGCGTTGCTTCGTAAGGGGCTGATTTGGATCCATATGTTTCAGGCTATGGTTAGGTTTACCTTAATACTTATTTTGTAGTTGCAGATGCTTGCATTAGAGGTTAATCATAAGTGGGAGGCTTGTCCAAGTAAGGACAGCACCCAAGCACCGGTCCACCCACATACCAAATTATTAAAGTACCGAACGCGAATTAGATGATCGTGATGAAAACTAGCTTGGCGATAATTCCCATGTGTCCTCGGGAGCGCTTTCCTTTATATAAGAGTTTGTCCAAGCTTGACCTTTGCTACAAAAAGGATTGGGCCACCTTGCTGCACCATATTTACTTTTACCTTTTGTCACTTGCTACCAATTACCTTATCACAAAACTACCGGTTACCTATAATTTCAGTGCTTGCAGAAAATACCTTACTGAAAACTGCCTATCATTTCCTTCTGCTCCTCGTTGGGTTCGACACTCTTACTTATCGAAAGTACTACGATAGATCACGTACGCTTGTGGGTCATCACCCTTGGACCCAATAGAGGATGAATGAATATAGACTTGTATTCTCTGGACCGATGACCCAGCTAGAGGCAGAGTTATGGCTACAAAACATTGAGGATTGATGTAATGCCCAGGATGGGATTATACCTCCTACGTGTCGAGGCACGACTTAAAGGTATAAGCCCATTCTAGAATGATCTCAAGTTTGGTATCTTTGCAAGACTCATGTAAAAATAGGGATGAAATTGCAAAAGGATAGTTGGCTTACACTCGCCACATCACACAATACATTACATGAGCAAATCATCATCCAAATAACATCACAACCCGACCACGGGCGAAGATCCAAATGAAATATACGAAATACATAAAGCCACAAGGTCCGAATTGCCCCTAGTAGAAACCACTACTGATCATCGGGATAGTGCACATAGTATCGACTACGTTCTTCATCGAACTCCCAGTACAGCTCCGTGCCATCACCTGAGTAGTTCACCATGGTACCTGCATCTGGTGTGGTGTAGAATCTGTGAGCCACGGAGGACTCAGCAATCCCGTTCCCAGGTAGCAAAACTATCTAAGCCTTGGGTGTGGAACAAGGCTGAAGAAAGATAAAGGTTGCAGCTGCACTAGCACTAGCTTACGTGTTAAGAGCGAGAAGAGAAGTGCCACGAGCGTCAAAGTGATCACGAAGCGATCCTATCTAAGCACGTCAATCATAACCCCACCGTGTTCACTTCCCGAACCCCTTTTCGGAAAATGACCGTCACGGTTACTCACGCTGCTAGTGTATTTTGAACATGGTGTCAAGTTTTCTACAACCGGATATTAACAAATTCCCATCTGCCACATAACTGCGGGCACGGCTTTCGAAAGTTCAAAACCCTGCAGGGGTGTCCCAACTTAGCCCATTACAAGCTCACGATCCGCGGAGTCGCAACTCCAAGGTGGGAAGGCCCGAGTATTCTCGGAATCCCGTGCTCAAGATACTCCGACTAAGGTAAGACTAATCCAGCAAATCCTCCCGGCGTGCCAACACCCTGATAGTAGCCGTGCGTATCTCGTCTCAGGCCACGACCGGATGGGCGATGCTACAGGTTTTTACCAGCCCTCGGGTTCCCCCAAGGTGTCCCTGCAGGACCCCCAGTTTGGACCAACACTCATGTGGAGCACTGGCCCGGGTTGTTGATTAAGAAGAGGGTTTATAACTCCCTATGCAAGTTTTTAGTTGTTAGGCAAATAGTACCAATGTTGGGACTTGCTAGAAAAGCCTTAGCGCTAAGCGGTTTATCGAGGGGGGGGCCATAACCCCAACCGTGTGAGGAACGCAAAATCAAGGAACATAACACCGGTTTATACGGTTCCTAGGGCGGCATGAGTGGAACAAAACACCGAGCAAGAGGCTCAGCCTTCCACCCATTACCAATATATAGGTGATTTAGTTTAAGAGTTTATATAGTGTGATATCCCAACAAACTTCAACATGAAGCAAGAATCTTCAAATCTTCTCCTGCAACTAGCAATGCTATAAGAGGGGCCGAGCGAAGCCTACGTAGCCAAACAAAGGTTTGCTAGGTTGGGTGGTTAGACAAGTTCATGGTTACAATAGGAGGCTGACAAACAAACATGGGCATCGAGGCAATGAGCTAAAGAGCGAGACATCTAGCAATAGGCAAAGATAGTAATGATATCGGGGTCAGGTCATCTTGCCTGTCGAGTCGTCGATGGGATCGTAAGACGGCTCCTCGTACTCAACCTTGGTAGTAACCTCGTTCTCGTTCTCGGTCTCGGCTTCCGGCTCTACTCATCACAAAGAACACAACGAGGCACGAAATCAAACAAGGTGCAATGCACAAGCAACATGATGCAAGTATCATGCACTTATGATGCATTACATGTCAAGGGAGGAAGCACACAAGAACAACACAAGACAACAAGATTAAATGACGCCGGAATCCACATATAGCGAATCTGGTAAGTCCTCATATGCATAAGTTGAAAATGGTAAAGATCTGAACAAACCTTAAGTTAAAGTTGTTAAACAGCAAGTTAACATGCACCAAGATGATCTACACGAAATTCTAGTCAAGTTTCATATAAAGTTTGTTTAGAACGGAGCTACGGTCTAGAAGATATGAGCAAAACAAGTTAAGCATGGCAACGGTGCAAGATGCACCCAAACATCAAGCAAACAAACTCCAATCATTTAAACAAGATTATATTATGGTTTTACATGCAAAATCACACAAGTTTCATATAGGACTTGCTCAAAACGGAGCAACGGTTCAACACATACACTCGAAACAAGATACAATGCAAAGCAGAAATTAACAGCCACATAGCAACTTTGGAGCAAGAAATATATACTCTACATCACTCAAACATGGTGATAAGAAGCATGGACATGAAGTAGACGTATCCTATAGCAAACAACTCCATTGGAGCAACTCCATAGGAGGCATGGATCAACAGCAACAAGCTACAACATTTTGATCATGACGTTAAAAACCTGACAGTTATATTTTATAGCAACTTGGGAGCAAGAAATAAATAAGCTACAGCAAGCCATATGAGCAAGTGAGGACATGGATGGATAGACAACAACATGTACAACAAGGAATGAGCAATGGCCACCCCAAAAATAACATGGATTTGCCTAGCGCATCAAGCAAACATAGCATCAGGATATGACAGATTCCAGACTTAGCCAAAATTTCACTAAGTGTTAAAACAGTTAAGTTGGCATGGCATGTTTGCAAGCATGTTTAAGTCACCTCAAGGCATATCATGGAAAATGGTTTGCACCACAGCAAATACCACATGATGGAGATTCTAAAACATATTAACATGAGACATGGGGACAAACACATCAATAGCAACGAGCTCTTCAAATCAGCATCTCATATCATGTTACAAAACTTAACAGCCACATGCACTTTCACAACAGATATTAACATGGCAATATGAACCCTAACATGCATGCTACAACAACCAACATGTAGAGCATCTCATGATGAACATTTTGACATCTCATTTGCTCCATTTGGATAAACATGCACCAAGTTATCACATCTCAACCATGGCATGAAAATAACAAGTAGCAGCAGTTTATATCAAGTAGCACTCTTGCAACAGAGATTAGGACCTCTAGATGATCTCAAACAAGCATGACACAGTGGAACAAAACGTAGTACACATCCCCACGGCCATTTTGACATATCATATGCACAATTTGGACCAGCACAGTAAAAGATACAGCCATCACAATATGCCATCAGACAACAAGTTTCAAAAAGACTTAGTGAAAAAAAGGGAGAGGCTACCTCGCGGATCGGGTCCACGGGGCGGACCGTGTCGGGCGCGGAGCGGGTAGCCAACCCATTAGGGTTTGACCGCGGCGGCGGCGATCGGATCGGCCGGGCGCGATGGATCGGCGGTGACCGGAGCGGAGAGGCAGCCGGCGGGGCGAGGTGGCCGGTGGGCGGCGGAGGTCGGGGCCCGGAGCGGCGACCAGAGCGACCCGATGCGGCGGCAGCCGGAGCTTCCCGAGGAGGAGATCGGCGGGGCGGCGCGGCGCTCGGGCGGCAGGGAAGATTCGGCGGGGCGAGGCCCTCCGGCGAGTTGGTGGCGGCGGAGATAGGCCCGGCGGCGGTGGTGCGGGCACTGGCGGCGGGGAAGGCGAGGCGCAAGCGGCGGAGGGCGACTTGGGCCTCGGGGGCCGGGGACGGGCCTGCGGGGCCGCGCGGCGGTGGAGGCGGACGGGGCGATGTGGCAGCTCCCGATTCGCCCGGGCGCGGCGGCGGACGTGTCCGGCACGCGGACGGGCGTGTTCAGCGGCGGACAGAGGAAGAAGGCTAGGGTTTGGACGCGAAAAATGGGGGGGGGTGTGGACGTTTTTATAGGCACAAGGAGCTAGGAGACTCCAAATGGGGAGCGGTTTTCGGCCACGCGATCACAATTCGACGACCGAGATGATGTGAAGGGTTGTGCTGGGTTAGTGGGCTTTTGTGGAGGGGGTCTTGGGCCTCAAAGAAGAGGTTCTTTGAGCCCACTAGGTTAACCGTTGGAGTACCAAACGAACTCCAAACGCGACGAAACTTGGCAGGCGGCCTACACGTACCAAAACAACATCGCACGACAAGTCTCACGTCATTCCGGAAACGTTACACAACCACACACGAAAGAAGGACTCGGGGATGCCACGGGTACGTGTGAGAGCGTCGGAACTCGAAACGGACAACGGGAAGAGACGAGTGGAACCGGATGCAAGTGACAACACAAATGCAATGCAATGCACATGACAACATGACATGCATGAAATGCACACACGCACACGACAAAAACGAAGAACCTGAAAAGAAAGAAGAGCCCGGAAAGGAATTGACGAAGCAAAAGTTTATATATTGCCATATTGGGAAAGTGTTATATCTGGGGCATTACAATTGATGTCTACTATGCAACCTTCTTCTTGTAGACGTTGTTGGGCCTCGAAGTGCAGAGATGTGTAGGATAGTAGCAAATTTCCCTCAAGTGGATGACCTAAGGTTTATCAATCCGTGAGAGGCACATGATGAAGATGGTCTCTCTCAAACAACCCTGCAACCAAATAACAAAGAGTCTCTTGTGTCTGATACGTCCAAAACGTATCTATAATTTCTGCTTGCTCCATGCCTCTTTTGGGTGATATTGCTATGATATTTATACACTTCCATACACTTTTGATCATATTTGGACTAACCTATTAACTCAGTGCACCCCAGTGCCAGTTTCTGTTTTCTGCTGTTTTTGTATTTCAGGTTTTCCTATTACGTAAACTGCCAGAAAAATCCCGGAAAAATTATATAAAAAATCAGTGTTCCGGAAGCTTCCACACGGCCGAAGTAGGGCCGGAGGGGGGGCACCAGGGCTCCAGGCGCCCTGGTGGCGCGGCCCCCCTCCTGGTCGCGCCGGGGGGGGGGGGCGCCTGGGCCCCCCAGGTCTCCGCTGATGCCCCCCTTTGGCATATATTTACACCGCATCCCGAAACCCTCGAGGACGGAACCCTTTTTCGCGATCTCATCTCTGTTCCGCCGCCGCCGCACTTCCAAGATCGGGAGCGCCAGGAGAACTCTTCCCGACACCCTGCTGGAGGGGAGAACCACCACCGGGAGCCTCTCCACCACCATGGACGCCTCCCAGATGAGTTGTGAGTAGTCTCCCTTGGACCATGGGTCCATGACCAGTAGCTATGTGATGTTCTCCTCCCCTCTTTGTGCTTCACTAATTAGACCTCGTGAGCTGCCCTACATGATCGAGGCAAATATGTAATCCTTATGCTGTTGCTATGCTGAGTTTGCTGGGATCCGATGGATTGTGAGATTATGTTCAGATTGTGTGTGAGTAATATATTTGATTTACCTCTTTTATATTTATGTTCTTGAGTAATTCTTGCATGTTCTCCGTTGCTATTTATTGCTTTGGCCGAGTAGTCGGTAGTGACTCCAAGAGGGAACGTTATGCTTGATTGTGGGTTCATGCCCCTCGATGACTAGCTTGAGTGACAGAAACATGAGTCTAGGGGATGTGTTGTTGCCACAAGGGGGAAAACAACGGTGCTTGTACTCGCGGGTGCAAGGATTGTTTACTTTACGCAAAGTTCTTTTAATGCAGTTGTCTGTTGCTTTGAGTTTACACTTTGGGTGGGACTCGCAACTTAATACCAGCGAGATGTTCTGGATAGATATCTCAAGGTGGATGATTAGTAGTAGATGCAGATGGATTTCGGTCTACTTACCTTGGCGTACCGCCCATGCTTTTGAGCCTCAACCTTTCTTGCAGCATAGTTAGCATTGGTTTGCGCACATAATTCTGTCAATTGCCCAGCTGTAATTCGTTTACCTCACATAGATGTTTTATCGTCTTTTGGGAGAGAGACATCACTAGTGAACATCATGGGACCCCGGTCCATATTACCATCACTGATCACATCTGCTATTTACTTTCTACTTTTACTTACTAGTTGCAGCAATACCTATCACTATTATCTCTTGCGTTTGATCCTTTGTAAATGACAAGGCCGGAGGGATTGACAACCTCTCTGTACTCATTGGGAGCAAAGTTATTTGTATCTGTGTGCAGGTCCAAGTTGATTGCTAAGTATCTGGCGCCGTTAGCAGTTGACACCTTCTTGTTGAACGTTGGAGTCTCAGGGGAATTCGATCCTTGGTATCTTTGCCAAGGGAAAACTTCCGCTACACTGTATCTCAAACCTTCCACTTGGGGTAACCAACGAGGGGCGAGAAGCCATCAAGCAAAGTTTTCTGGCGCCGTTGCCGGGGACTCCACTCTTCAAGATAGGGGAGTTGCACGCTATCTTTTACCTTTGCTTTTTAGTCTTGTTAGTTTACCTTTCAGTTTTTGCTTTAGTATATTTTATCGAAAATCATAAAAAATATTTTAATTATTTGCTGGTAGTCCTTTCTGTTTAGTCAAGCATGTTAGGATTTGGTGCTTTGAGGGAATCAAAAGTCCTAGATTTCCATCAAAGGGATGGAGAAAACATGAAGAAGGCATGGGACAGAATTTCTGATGCACATAGGAGAATTATGCCTTGGATACCTATAAAAATTGTGCTTAGAAATTTTTACCATGGTCTTTTTAAATGGTGTAAACACTCTCTTGATATTATAGCTGAAGGAGATTTCCTAGAGTGTGATGAAGCTAGAGCTCTTGAAATTATACATGGTCTATCTAGTTACTTTGTTTATGATCATAATTTTGATACTGTTATAGATAGACTTGCTACTATTGAGAAGAGAATGGATGCTCTAGACTTGATGAAGGTAGAGAAACCCAAACCCAATAAGAGAGATATTTTGGAAATAGACAATGATTGGAATCCTTTGGTTATGATTAGCATCTCTAATCAAGACTTCCTTGCTTATTGTGATATTGGATCTATGGTTTCTACTATGCCAAAAATTGTTCATGATTCTTTAAAATTTAACATGGATAGATTATCATCTTATCATGAACACACTAATGGAGATATTTCTGAAATCCATGGAAGAATAAAAGACGTGCCAGTTAAATTCCTTAAAGGTATTGCAATGATTGATTTCTTCCTCATGAAGCCAAACCAAGGAAATATAGTGCTTGGAAGGGACTTCCTCCGAGCAGTAAAAGGCTTCATCGATATAGGTAAGGGACAAATCCGCTTACGCGGGAAGGCAAAAGGTGTGTACCCCTTTCCTAGAAGGAACAAGAGTGAACTTGTTGAGGAACCATTTGAAGCAATTTATAACTCCGATTATTATGATGATTATTGATTCCTCTATGCATTATGCCTATCTTAAAGGCATAAAAGAAAGCGCTTTTGGGAGGCAGCCCACATGAATAAAATTTTATTTTGCTTTTGTTGTGTCTTGATGTTGTTACTACAGTAGCATCATCATTGTATCTTTACTTTTCAGCTTTGTGCCAAGTTTAGCCTCTAATTGCAAGAAAGTTCAAAAGTTCTGACGTGCTATCCAGGAAACAGATTCTGTCCTTGGATAGAAAAATTCGTATAAAATCACCAAATCATCTTTTTGGTCTGAATTATTTCGACAGCGTGCTCTATACAATTGTCTTTCGGACGTCTGTTCTGAGTTTTTTTATTAGAGTTGCGGAAGTGCCCCGAAAAAATCATTTACTACCTGCTGGTCTGTTTTTCACAGATTCTGTCCTGTTTTGCCTTTCCTTCATTTTGCAAACCTTGAGCTTGCTTTTTCTTTGCAAAAACCTTTTGGCAATCTTGAGAAACAGTAGACCTTCAAGAATATCCTTATTTCCTGCAAGGAACAATTATTTTATTAAGGGTACTAACCTCGCTAATCAGATTATGATGAGTTATGTATGAAGGGAGTTTTCAAGTGTGCGAGGGAAGATGATAAAAAGATTCAGGAGTGTCAAACGCTCAAGCTTGGGGATGCCCCCATGCACCCCCAAGAAATATTCAAGAAGACTCAAGCGTCTAAGCTTGGGGATGCCCCCCTGCATCCCCTTCTCCATCAACATTATCAGTTCGTCTTTCGTTCCACTATATTTTTATCACTTAATGTGTTATGTGCTATGCTTGGAGCGTCTTGCTTTTAGTTTCCTTTTTAGTTTTCTTTAGCTTTGCTTGCTGTTCATAACGAGTTGGAACTCAGCTTTCTTTGTGTGGGAGAGAAACACGCTCCACTTCAACCTAGAACATAACATAGAATTTTCATGTCTATCTTTGATGTGTGTGTTCTTTGTCTTTCAATAGCTACTATCATGTTTAGCTCTTAGTTCTCATGCTTATATTTTTAAAGAGTTTTTGTTTAGTTGGTCGCTGGAACTCTCTTTATTTATCATTCTTATCTTATTAAGAGAGTTGGCTTCTGTTGCACTGGTCGATATGTCTATGATAAAATGCTATGTGCATAATGATGCTTAGTAGTTCATGTTATCTTATGGTTAGTCTCAAATACCTGGGGGGTTCTCAATGTGTTATTGAGGTACCAACATGATTTGTTTGCCTATGATGTGGTATGGTTTAGTGATATCTTCCTTCAAGAATTTATTTTGATTGACTTGGCGTATGCTCACGCATATTTAAGACTGTAAAGAAAGTCTATCAAGCCTTAATGATCTTTAGTTTCTGAGTAGCGATATAACTTCCATGCCTGATTCAATGTTGCTTTGTCGCTCTGCATGATTATGACCGTCCTTGCTCTTTTAGTTGGTCGCTCCCAGTCTTTTGCTAACCTTCGCCTGTACTAAGCGGACTGACTACTTGTGCATCCAAATTCTTTTAAACCAGTTATGCCATATGAGTCCACCATACCTTCCTATACATGGTATTTACCTGCCATTCCTAACGAAGACTTTCATGTACCATCTCGAAATTATTCAAAAAAGCATTTCTCTTTTGTGCCTCTGTTTTAGTTCATGAGGAAGTAGTAGTTAATTCATGATCTTTTTAAGTTGGACAAGCTTCACCCCGGGATTGCATGTCTAATGTGCAAACCCATAATACGAGAAGGAACTGGCAAAGAGTGCGCACGGCTCAAAAGTAATATAACAAACAAACCCTCCTTCACGCTTTGTTCATGAGAAATCAGAAAACTTTGGCAGTGATAAACAAAGGAGATTAAGAGGATGTGATCGTCCTCATTCGGGAGCCGTTCCTCGAAACTTGTCCATCTCAAGAAGTGATTGAGTTATCTGCTAGCATTCGTTGACGAAACATGCATATTCAAAAAATAATAATTATTACCTCTGTTTTTAAAACCAAGAGCTCTGGTACATGTTTTGTTTTTGTTTCCGACCACGGGTTTTCAACCTTGCCAACAAAAGCCACGGTTCGAGAGTCTCCACCTTCTTTTAAAGCACCAACTATTAAGAGCATGATTGTCATTCTGAGTGTAATGTGCATTGTCCCAAAGTAGCATTGTCTTTTGCATGATTGTGATATCGTTTATTCTGAAATCATTGTATCTAGTCGTCACTTAAACCTTGGAGGTGCCCCTGCATTTATGTTTTGCTTCACTAAAGGGGGCAAGCGAGATATCACTTTATCATATTTGCACACCATGCTCATTACAAATCTTTTGAGTATTTCAGTATCATATTGTAAAACTTTCAGTTCTTTGTGATTTTCTCATGAGGCAACTTAATTACTACAGATTCATTGTCTCAGTAAGCACTTATCATGTGACTATGAAAAGTTCCTATATGGTTAACAGCATTTGAGACTAACCATGTGCATAATTATGCTTGTTATCAGTAAGCACTTATCATGTGCATAATTATGCTTGTTATCATTTACCTACTCGAGGACGAGCAGGAATTAAGCTTGGGGATATTGATACGTCCAAAACGTATCTATAATTTCTGCTTGCTCCATGCCTCTTTTGGGTGATATTGCTATGATATTTATACACTTCCATACACTTTTGATCATATTTGGACTAAGCTATTAACTCAGTGCACCCCAGTGCCAGTTTCTGTTTTCTGCTGTTTTTGTATTTCGGGTTTTCCTATTACGTAAACTGCCAGAAAAATCCCGGAAAAATTATATAAAAAATCAGCGTTCCGGAAGCTTCCACACGGCCGAAGTAGGGCTGGAGGGGGGCCACCAGGGCTCCAGGCGCCCTGGTGGCGCGCCCCCCCTCCTAGCCGCGCCGGGGGGCGCCTGGGCCCCCAGGTCTCCGCTGATGCCCCCCTTTGGCATATATTTACACCGCGTCCCGAAACCCTCGAGGACGGAACCATTTTTCGCGATCTCATCTCTGTTCCGTCGCCGCCGCGCTTCCAAGATCGGGAGCGCCAGGAGAACTCTTCCCGGCACCCTGCCGGAGGGGAGAACCACCACCGGGAGCCTCTCCACCACCATGGACGCCTCCCGGATGAGTTGTGAGTAGTCTCCCTTGGACCATGGGTCCATGACCAGTAGCTATGTGAAGTTCTCCTCCCCTCTTTGTGCTTCACTAATTAGACCTCGTGAGCTGCCCTACATGATTGAGGCACATATGTAATCCTTATGCTGTTGCTATGTTGAGTTTGCTGGGATCCGATGGATTGTGAAATTATGTTCAGATTGTGTGTGAGTAATATATTTGATTTACCTCTTTTATATTTATGTTCTTGAGTAATTCTTGCATGTTCTCCGTTGCTATTTATTGCTTTGGCCGAGTAGTCGGTAGTGACTCCAAGAGGGAACGTTATGCTTGATTGTGGGTTCATGCCCCTCGATGACTAGCTTGAAGGACAGAAACATGAGTCTAGGGGATGTGTTGTTGCCACAAGGGGGAAAACAACGGTGCTTGTACTCGCGGGTGCAAGGATTGTTTACTTTAGGCAAAGTTCTTTTAATGCAGTTGTCTGTTGCTTTGAGTTTACACTTTGGGTGGGACTCGCAACTTAATACCAGCGAGATGTTCTGGATAGATATCTCAAGGTGGATGATTAGTAGTAGATGCAGATGGATTTCGGTCTACTTACCTTGGCGTACCGCCCATGCTTTTGAGCCTCAACCTTTCTTGCAGCATAGTTAGCATTGGTTTGCGCACATAATTCTGTCAATTGCCCAGCTGTAATTCGTTTACCTCACATAGATGTTTTATCGTCTTTTGGGAGAGAGACATCACTAGTGAACATCATGGGACCCCGGTCCATATTACCATCACTGATCACATCCGCTATTTACTTTCTTCTTTTACTTACTAGTTGCAGCAATACCTATCACTATTATCTCTTGCGTTTGATCCTTTGTAAACGACAAGGCTGGAGGGATTGACAACCTCTCTGTACTCGTTGGGAGCAAAGTTATTTGTATCTGTGTGCAGGTCCAAGTTGATTGCTAAGTATCTGGCGCCGTTAGCAGTTGACACCTTCTTGTTGAACCTTGGAGTCTCAGGGGAATTCGATCCTTGGTATCTTTGCCAAGGGAAACTTCCGCTACACTGCATCTCAAACCTTCCACTTGGGGTAACCAACGAGGGGCGAGAAGCCATCAGTGTCCCCGACACACCCAATACAATGGTAAATTGTATAGGTGCACTAGTTCGGCAAAGAGATGGTGATACAAGTGCAATATGATGGTAGATATAGGTTTTTGTAATATGAAATATAAAAAACAGCAAGGTAACTAATGATAAAAGTGAGCATAAACAGCATTGCAATGCTTTGAAACAAGGCCTAGGGTTCATACTTTCACTAGTGTAAGTTCTCTCAACAATAATAACATAACTGGATCATATAACTATCCCTCAACATGCAACAAAGAGTCACTCCAAAGTCACTAATAGCGGAACACAAACGAAGAGATTATTGTAGGGTACGAAACCACCTCAAAGTTATTCTTTCTGACCGATCTATTCAAGAGTCCGTAGTAAAATAACACGAAGCTATTCTTTCCGTTCGATCTATCCTAGAGTCCGTACTAGAATAGCACCTTAAGACACAAATCAACCAAAACCCTAATGTCACCTAGATACTCCAATGTCACCTCAAGTATCCGTGAGTATGGTTATACGATATGCATCACACAATCTCAGATTCATCTATTCAACCAACACAAAGAACTTCAAAGAGTGCCCCAAAGTTTCTACCGGATAGTCAAGACGAAAACGTGTGCCAACCCCTATGCATAAGTTCACAAGGTCACTGAACCCGCAAGTTGATCACCAAAACATACATCAAGTAGATCACATGAATATCCCATTGTCACCACAGATAAGCACATGCAAGACATACATCAAGTGTTCTCGATTGGTTTTTGGTGGCTACAGAGGCTTGCGGCGGCGAAACTCCCGATCTAGGTTATTTTCTGGAGGTTTGGGTATATATAAGAGGTGTTGGAGTCGGGAACAAGTAAGGGGGGTCCCCGAGGCGGCCATGAGCCACCCTCGTGGTGGCCTCGGGACTCCTCTGGTCCATCTTCGGTACTCCTTGGGCTTCTTCTGGTCCAAAAACAACCTCCGTTGAGTTTCAGGTCAATTGGGCTCCGTTTGGTATTCCTTTTCTGTGATATAGAAAAACAAGGAAAAAACAGAAACTGGCACTGGGCTCTGGGTTAATAGGTTAGTCCCAAAAATCATATAATAGTGTATATTAAAGCCCATTAAACATCCAAACCAGATAATATAATAGCATGGAACAATAAAAAGTTATAGATATGTTGGAGACATATCAAGGATCACTTCAGGAAATTTTGATTTCAAGGAAGTATGAGGTTCGGTACGCTATTCAGTACTTTACAAAAAGTGGTGCAACATGGTGGAAAATGCATCAAGCCATACAAGGATGTAATGGAGCAAAAATCTAGGGGGAATTCAAGAAGACTCTGTTAAAATCTCGTCTCATCCGAAAGTGTGGTGACAACCCGAAGAAGAAACCTTGTGCCTGCAGGATTTTTGGAGAAATAGGACACACCCAGGAGGAGCACAAGGATGAATGCCCTCATTGTGAAGAAAGTCACCCAGCTGAAGAATGCCCAACTAGGCAGATTACTTGTTTCTTGTGTGAAGGTACTACCCCCACTACCCTACTCAGTGTCACATTTACCCCATGGTACAATGAACTATCCAGCAGAAGAAAGAAGCCCTTGAGGAATTCTTAAAGGAATCCGCGATGGAGGTGTTGACGACCCTGATGGAGAAGGCCTAAACAGATTTTACTCCCGTGCTTTCTATTCATGTGGAGAAGAAGGACATTTTTCACAGTACTGCACGAAGGAAAGCCAAGAGTATCTGGGAGACTTACCGACAAAAGAGGTGGAGTTTGATCCACAAGAGATAGAAGAATTGATAGAAACAAAGAAATCGAGGAAGAGAAACAGCATGTGTCCCCAGAACAACTCAATTTCTGTGGAAAAGGACCTGAGTCACATCACATGCTACAGGTGTAAGGATTTAGGTCATTACGCTAGCAAATGCCCAACAAGGAAGCCAAGAACCCAGGGAACCAATATAGCCACCATGAAGCCCCTAGATTTGTCTGAGGTCATTGGTTTATGCTGCAAGGAAGTGGGGCATTTTGCCACAGAATGTTCGGACTCGAGGAAAGATTGAGCAGAGTAGTTGAGATCTTGATATGGGAATAAAGCATGTAAATAAATGTGGAATACACTTTTGTTACGATGTTGAGTTGAGTGATGGAAAGGACATTGTAATAGTTCGAGAAGCAATAGAAGTTGATATGTTTGGAATCTCATATGAAATGTTATGAGTTGTTGGATGATTGTGAGTGCCCCTCTTGCTATCTCACCCGGACTAAAACCTAGAACCCATGGATAAGCTGACCCCAAACCTTTCTCGGACAAACAATCACATTTCACTGATAACCCACAAATGTAGGGGATCAGTTGTAGCCTCTTTCGATAAGTAAGAATGTCAAACCCAACGAGGAGCTAAAGGCAGAACAAATATTCCCTGAAGTTCTAACGACCACCGATACAACTCTATGCACGCTTGATGTTTACTTTATCTAGAACAAGTATGAAACTAGAAGTAGTTTGTAGTTTTTGTGGGATAGGTTTGAAGAATATAAAGAGCATGTTAATAAAACTAGGGGCTGTTAAGATAAAGACACAACTAAACTAGTTTAGTAGAGAGCTTTTTTGTCACGAGAAAGTTATTTGTCCCTAGGCAATTGAAAGTGCAACTAATCCCCGGGTGGTTTTGGCAATTAATAACAACATATATATCATTGAACTAATAGCTATTTGAGAATCATTTCAGAGAAGTTCAGTGATATGGGTATGGCAATGACTGAAGAAGTGGACCCCTCAAAATGCTAAGGCAAGCATTGGCAAAAGCTCAAGACTCCTTTTTTGGTTTAGTGATCCAAGATCACATTGAGTCCATAGGAAAAGCCAATACTATTAAAAGGGGATGAGGTTGTGTTGATGATCTGGTTGCTCAAGTGCTTAGTGATATATCTCCTTCAACTATCAGCAACTTCCACTACAATACACACTTATAAGTAATCTCGGACCAACCGATTTTCCAAACTCAGTCACACCGAGATGAACCACCTCAGCCATAAGCCAAACCCTAGAAAAATCGGACATTCCGAGTTTGAGATCGGTCTCACCGAAACATGGGCTGCCAAGCTTCTGTAACCTTCTGTCATCATATCGGAATAACCGAGATGATATTTTCGGTCCCACCGAAACTGGCAAGCTCCTATCTTTGATCAAATCGGAATAACCGAGATGGTATTTTCGGTCCCACCGAAAACCCCAACGTTCACATTATTTGAACTTTCGGTCTGACCGAGTTGTCCACTTCGGTCTCACCGAGATTGCTCAATTATGTGTGTAACGGTTGGATTTTTGTGTGGAGGCTATATATACCACTCCACCCCCTCTTCATTCGTGGAGAGAGCCATCAGAAAGAACTACCACTCCTACCTTACACTTTCTGAGAAGAGAACTACCTACCCTTGTGTTGAGATCAAGTTGCTCCACTCCCACCATATGAAACTTGATTTCTAACCTTCCCAAGTTGCTTTCCACTCAATCCTTTCTTCCACCACAGCCAAATCAGTGAGGAGAGTTGAGTGTTGGGGAGATTATCATTTGAAGCACAAGAGCAAGGAGTTCATCATCATCTACAACATCTATTACCTTTTGGAGGGTGGTGCCTCCTAGATTGGTTAGGTGTCGCTTGGGAGCCTCCGTCATCGAGATGTGGAGTTGAACCAAGAAGTTTGTAAGGGCAAGGAGATCGCCTACTTCGTGAAGATCTACCCCGAGTAAGGCTAGCCCTCCGTGGGCGTAGGCCATGATGGAATAGACAAGGTTGCTTCTTCGTGGACCCTTTGTGGGTGGAGCCCTCCGTGGACTCGCGCAGCCGTTACCCTCCGTGGGTTGAAGTCTCCATCAATGTGGATGTACGATAGCACCACCTATCGGAACCACGGGAAAAATCACCGCGTCTCCAAATTGCGTTTGCTCTTCTCCACCTCTCTTTACTACATGTGCAATTTACTTTCCGCTGCATATACTCTAGAATTGCATGTGTAGGGTGATGCTTAACTTGATCATAATTGTGAATCTGCCAAAAACTGTTCTTTGTCAAAAGGCAGAATTTTTATAATTACAAGTAGTCTAATCACCCCCCCCTCTAGACATACTTTCGATCCTACAAGTGGTATCAGAGCTTTGGTCTCCATTGTATTGGTTTCCATTGCATTGGACTCCATAAGCTTGGTTTCACAACCTAGGAGAGTATGGCGTCTAGTGAGGGTAATTATCGTAGAGGTCCTTACTTTGATGGTACAAATTTTGCTAGTTGGAAGCATAAAATGAAAATGCATATTCTTGGTCATAACCCAGCCGCATGGGGCATTATTTGTGTTGGCATGCAAGGTGATTTCTTCGAGGAAGGAAAAGTTCCGGATCGCGAAGCTACACCGGAAGAGTTGCGGATGTTGCTAAACAATGCTCAAGCTTGTGACATTCTCTTCAATGCTTTGTGTCTCGAGGAGTTCAACAAAATCAGCCGTCTTGAGAATGCTAAAGAGATTTGGGATACTTTGGTTGAAATGCACGAAGGTGCCGAGTCTGTGAAGGAATCAAAGCTAGATATTCTTCAAGGTCAACTTGACAAGTTCAAGATGAAGGATGGTGAAGGAGTCGCTGAAATGTACTCTAGGCTTGCTCTCATCACAAATGAGATTGCCGGCTTAGGAAGCGAAGAAATGACCGACTGATTCATCATCAAGAAGATTCTAAGAGCTTTGGATGGAAAGTATGACACCGTGTGCACTTTGATCCAAATGATGCCAAACTACAAGACTCTCAAGCCAACTGAAGTCATTGGAAGAATTGTTGCTCATGAGATGACACTTAAGGATAAGGAAGAGCTTCACAACAAGTCAAGTGGTGCTTACAAAGCTACAAGTGATGCTCCTACAACCTCAAGTGACAAGTTAGTTTCCAACGAAGAGATAAGCCTAATGGTTAAGAACTTCAACAAATTCTACAAGTATAGAGGCAAAGAGAGAAGCTCAAAGTCTAGATCATATGATGAAAAGAGATCTTCTAGTCGTGATCGAAACTGCTACAATTGTGGAAGACCCGGACACTACTCAAATGAGTGTACGGCTCCCCACAAGAGAAGAGAAGAATCTCCAAGAAGAAGATCAAGAGATGAGTCACCTCGGAAAGAGAGAAGGAGTAGAGATGATCGTTATGAACGAAGACCATCTCGGAGAAGCAAGGATTCGGAGAGGAAAGACAAGTCATCAAGGAGCTACACAAGAAGAAGACATCAAGCTCATGTAGGTGAATGGGTCTCCGGCTCTGACTCCGACAATCAATCCGATGGAAGCTATCACTCCGACTCCGACTATAGTCAAGATGAAGGTGTTGCCGGTCTTGCACTCGTATCCTCCAACTCCAACTCCTACGACTTATTTGATTCACCAAATGAGGGAATTGGAAGATGCTTCATGGCTAAAGGCCCCAAGGTAACACACCCTGAATTCATTGACTTTGATAGTGATGAGGATGACTTGCTTGGTGAAGATGAGCTCTTGCATGATAAATCTAGTGAGCCTAGTAACGATGAAAATGCTAGTAGTCTTTATAGTCGAGAAGAGTCGAATGACAATGCTATGAAGGAGATTGAGCGTCTAACTAAAGAACTAAACACTCTTAAGTTAGCTCATGAAACAACTCAAGAAGATCATAGAGAGCTCCTAAGATCTCATGAGAAGCTACGCTTTGAGAAGCTCACTCTAGAGCAAGAACATGAGTTTCTAAAAGCGATCAATGACGATCTTCGAAAGAAGAGTTCTTCATATCTTGCCAAACGACTTCTCTTGTCTAATTTCTTGCCACCTATTAAGACTAAGCATGACAAGCATAAGAAAAATTCTTCCTCTAGTAGTAACAATAACCATGTTTAATCTAATATTGTTGCTTCTAGTAGTTCTCTTGATTCCACTAACAATGTTTCAAGCCAAGTTACACTTGAGCAAGAGAATAGTTTATTGAAAGGGATCATAGAGAAAGGTGTCTACAAGAGTCTTGCCGGAAGCAAGAACTTTGAGGAAATTGTTCGCAAGCAAGGAAGGCACCGGAAGAATCAAGGAATTGGTTTTGAGCGAAAGTTCAACGCCGAAGGTGTTGAGTGGGAAGAAGGTCAATACCCTACTCCACAGTTTGTTTCTCAAAAGGAGAAGTATGATCCTACTTCTTCCAATGTGGAACAAGCTCAAGATGACCTTCCACCACAAGACCACAAGCTAAAAGCCAAGGACAAGCTTCAAGAGGAGATTGATGCATTCATTGAAGCACCTCAAGCCATGGTCAAGTGGGTTCCCAAGGACACGTCAAGTTCTACTTCGTCAAGCTCAACTACAACCCCAAGGATTCCCATCAAGATGATGTGGATCCCGAAGAAGAAGAACTAGAAGGTTCTTGAGGGTGACTCCGCCAACATACTTCACTCACATACATTTTGGCAAGAACTTGTGCAATCAACTTCCACATCATGCACTAGTTCATGGAGTCACAAACCCTCTTGTTGGTAAGTCAAGGGACAAGGTAATCATTGCTTTCATGGACATCATCTATTGTGAACTTCAATCTATGTCTATGGATATCCTTGTTTGTTCCTTGTGGGACTGACCCAAGTAGGTATTGAAAGTGCCCTAATCCAAAGGATAGCTCCCAACTCTTGATGATCTACATCAACATTGAGCATCCGCATCTTCAACATCTACATGAAGTCTTCTATGACAACCCAAGGTTAGTTTGACCCTTTAAAAGGGGTTCTCACATCTAGGGGGAGCTTTGCTCTAAAAATTGAGCTAAAGCATCTTCAAATGATGTGAACACATCAATGCTTTATGTAAAAGTGGTAACCCCACTTGTGCTTAAACGATGAGTATGACCTATGATCAAATGTTCTCATTTGGCTCCTAAGTCAAAATACTCATATAAAGATGACCTAGTCATCGACAAATTGTGTGCTAGTAGCTAGAGTTTTGGTTGTGCATGTTTGACACATATTTCATTTGCTATCTTATTGTGTGAGCATGTTGAATGCATGACTTTATCCATTCGAGGACATCCATTTGTTGTTTTGGTTGTTTTGATTTTTCTGGCCAAATGGATGGACAAGAATGCCTAAGTTCCTCCCCTAGCTATCTATGCTTTCTTGTCTCAAATTCTATTCATGCTTATATCACAAACTTTGAACAAGTCATTTTCGGACCCTCCGAGTGAGGAGCACTCGGAGCCACCGATCCGTCAAGGGCTAACTTCCAAAACCTTCTAAGTGATTTTCGGTCAGACCAACTTTCTCCAACTCGGTCAAACCGAAAGCATTTAGACTGATCTAGGTTTCATCTCGGTGAAACCGAGTTGTAAGTTTCAGCGTGACCGAAATGCATAACTGCCTGGCAGTTATCCATCTCGGTGACACCGAGTTTTTCAACTCGGTCCCACCGACAGCAAAGGGATATATATACTGAGGGCAGCGCGCGTTGATTATTCCTTCAAACGTTTTCGCTCCCACGTCCCCTGCTGCCGTCGCCCTGATCTCCGGATCGTCGCCGTCGTCGCCTGTGCGCCCTCGCCGCAGGTCTGCATCGCCGTCAACGGATTTCTCCTTCGCACCGTTGCCGCCGTAGAGAGACCCCACCAAGTTAGGGTGAGTCTCGATCCCACTCGTGCTCCCATCTCCGATTCATTGCACGTTTGGTTTGCCCTATATCTGGCCACGATTGAAATCTTCCTTTCCACCAGATCGGTTCTAGTTTTGAGTAAAATTCTTAGGGTTAGGTTTCCACGGAACACATCTCGGTGAAACCGATTTGAAATTTTCGGTGTGACCGATTCGGCCTCTGGCCATTGCACTGCACCTTTCGGTCCAACCGAGTTGTGCAAATCGGTGTGACCGAAATACAGTTTCTGTGAAACCCTAGTGTTTCGGCAGGACCGAAACCCACTTCGGTCCAACCGAAAGTGGTGTGTAAAGCCTCTGTTAACACTTCGGACTCACCGAAACTGAAAATCGGTTTGACCGAAATGCCTTCTGTGAAAACTTAAAACTAAAATTTGAACTCATTTTTTTTTTGCAAAAACTTCTGCAGTTTGTGATAACTCTTCTTCTCTGCCTATACCTTATCTATTCACAGGTTGTCAGCCATGTCAGATGCCAGTGACAGTCAGAACAGGTCAGAGTCACCTTTTGCGGACATTCCGGAAGCAGACACTAGTCCTGAGGCTAGTAGTCCAGTCGATGATGAAGCAGAAGAAGATGCACCACAGCCTGCTCCTCAGAAGCAGAAGCTCATGGGTGATGCCATTAGGGCTGGAGCCACTTCAAAGCCCAAGAAGTCTGCTCAAGCTAAGGCAGCTCCAGCAAAGCCTACTGCCAAGCCCAAGAGGACTACCAGGAACATTCCAGCATCTGAGAAGAACAAGGGTGATGTGCCACCAGCTGAGTCTGAGGAGGAAGAACAAGTGTTGCTGAAACTCCGTCCAAAACTGCCACTTCACAATGATGCTCATCCTCAAGCCGAGGATATGAAGGCAAGGAAAGATAGAGGTCTCAGGCTATGGAGACAAGCTGACCCATATGCCGTGAGGAGAAGGACTGCTGTAGACCCCAGATTCCACACCAGAGAGCAGCAGGACTTCTATGAGACTGTGCTGATGGACAAGAAGCCCATAGTCGCAGACACCAGATACGTTGACTGGGAATACATTGATAGTGAAGAGCACAGAGACTTCTTTCCACGTGTGCATGAAAGCTTCACTGCATGTGGAGTTGCTGAGTTTGTGGGTCAGAAATTGACAGATTGGAACGATGAGATGATTATGCAATTCTGTGCCACAGCTCATTTCTATCCTGATGGGAAGATCACCTGGATGACTGAAGGTCAAAGGTTTTCTTCTTCTGTTGAAGAATGGGCAGAACTTCTGAATGCTCCAGTGCAACGAGAGGATGACATTGATGTCTATGGGATTCCAAAGAAGAATCATGATTCCATGAAGAACATGTACAAGGAGATCCGCGCAGCAGATTTGGAAGTATGGAAGCTCGGCTCAGTCTACTATCTCCAGGAAGGTTTACCTACCACTAACACTATTCTGAGGCATACCTTGATGCCCAAGTCTGGAGATCATTGCATGATCAGAGTCTATTCTATCAACATGCTGCATATACTTGATGAGAAGGCACCTTTCAAGGTGATGGACTTAATGGTAGAGACCATTAAGAGGACTGCAGCTGACCAGAAGAGGTCATGTGGATTTGCCCCACAGATTCAGATGCTTATCAATGCCAAGTTTGGCACGGGCAAATTCTTGTTGGATAGGAAACACTTACCCCTGCAGCCAGAGCATGAAGACAATGTTGTTGTGATGGACAAGGAGGATCCAACATCGGTTGAAGGTCAAGCCAAGATTGAAGCTGCTAGGAAAGCCAAAGCTGATAAAGAGGCAGCAGCAGCAGCAGCTAAACCCAAGAGTTTCGGAGAGCAGATTCTTGAAGCTACCCAAAGGATTGAACAACGCCTGGCCAGCATTGAACAATCTCAGGAAAGCCTAGAGAGGATTGTTGACGAGAAGATCCACGCTCTGGACGTGAAGCTGACTGAATTTCAAGTGACCGTCAACAAGCTTGAGGCAGACATGGAGGAAGCAAAGCAGGACAGGGCAGAGCTCATGCAGGATGACCTAGTCCAGGATTCTCAGCGACAGACTGCTCCGATTCCCAGAGGATCCCGATCAGCTGCTATTCCAGTGACTGACACCAGGACTACCACTTCAGCACCTCCTATAGCTCCAGCAGTCACTCCAGCTACAGCTCCAGTATCCACTCCTCCAGCACAGACTTCAGCTGAAGTCTTCGTCGATGCCGTCATATCTACTCCGACATCAACCCAGACGGGAGCCGCCAGCAGAGCCCACAGTGACGTTTAGCTCTATGCTTTTTCAAACTTTTTGGTAACTTGTTGCCAAAGGGGGAGAAATTGTATAGATCATAGGGCTTCGAGAGAGAGAGTGCTGTTATCTTTGCGCTTTTGCTCTTTCGTTCTTTTGCGGTTTCTTTGAGATACTTTTGGTTTTTCGATACTTTCAGTGTGCTTGATACTACGTTTGATGCTACCTTAATGAGTGCTTGGTCATACTATGCTTTAATGTGTGCTTAATGCTTATCATATGCTATTCCTATCTTGTATGGCTATTTACTCATGTCTTGGTGATTGGGTGCATGCTATTCATTCTTATCATTTTGTGCGCTCCACCAAGATGTATGTGACATGGAAGAGTGACCCATGATCCTAATCGATTGTGCATTTGCATTCAAACGCAAATCTTAAATAATGCACAAATTTAGGGGGAGCTCTTGCTTATCACATACTTCTCAAAGCGACGATATTATTCATTGATTATATCCTTTGTCGAAGCTTTGATCTATATGTTGTCATCAATTACCAAAAAGGGGGAGATTGAAAGTGCAACTAATCCCCGGGTGGTTTTGGCAATTAATAACAACATATATATCAAAGCTTCGACAAAGGATATAATCAATGAATAATATCGTCGCTTTGAGAAGTATGTGATAAGCAAGAGCTCCCCCTAAATTTGTGCATTATTTAAGATTTGCGTTTGAATGCAAATGCACAATCGATTAGGATCATGGGTCACTCTTCCATGTCACATACATCTTGGTGGAGCGCACAAAATGATAAGAATGAATAGCATGCACCCAATCACCAAGACATGAGTAAATAGCCATACAAGATAGGAATAGCATATGATAAGCATTAAGCACACATTAAAGCATAGTATGACCAAGCACTCATTAAGGTAGCATCAAACGTAGTATCAAGCACACTGAAAGTATCGAAAAACCAAAAGTATCTCAAAGAAACCGCAAAAGAACGAAAGAGCAAAAGCGCAAAGATAACAGCACTCTCTCTCTCTCTCTCGAAGCCCTATGATCTATACAATTTCAAATTCTGCCTTTTGATCAAGAACAGTTTTTGGCAGATTCATAATTATGATCAAGTTAAGCATCACCCTACACATGCAATTCTAGAGTATAGGCAACGGAAAGTAAATTGCACATGTAGTAAAGAGAGGTGGAGAAGAGCAAACGCAATTTGGAGACGCGATGATTTTTCCCGTGGTTCCGATAGGTGGTGCTATCGTACATCCACGTTGATGGAGACTTCAACCCACGGAGGGTAACGGCTGCGCGAGTCCACGGAGGGCTCCACCCACGAAGGGTCCACGAAGAAGCAACCTTGTCTATTCCATCATGGCCTACGCCCACGGAGGGCTAGCCTTACTCGGGGTAGATCTTCACGAAGTAGGCGATCTCCTTGCCCTTACAAACTTCTTGGTTCAACTCCACATCTCGATGACGGAGGCTCCCAAGCGACACCTAACCAATCTAGGAGGCACCACCCTCCAAAAGGTAATAGATGTTGTAGATGATGATGAACTCCTTGCTCTTGTGCTTCAAATGATAATCTCCCCAACACTCAACTCTCCTCACTGATTTGGCTGTGGTGGAAGAAAGGATTGAGTGGAAAGCAACTTGGGAAGGTTAGAAATCAAGTTTCATATGGTGGGAGTGGAGCAACTTGATTTCAACACAAGGGTAGGTAGTTCTCTTCTCAGAAAGTGTAAGGTAGGAGTGGTAGTTCTTTCTGATGGCTCTCTCCACGAATGAAGAGGGGGTGGAGGGGTATATATAGCCTCCACACAAAAATCCAACCGTTACACACATAATTGAGCAATCTCGGTGAGACCGAAGTGGACAACTCGGTCAGACCGAAAGTTCAAATAATGTGAACGTTGGGGTTTTTGGTGGGACCGAAAATACCATCTCAGTTATTCCGATTTGATCAAAGACATGAGCTTGCCAGTTTCGGTGGGACCGAAAATATCATCTCGGTTATTCCGATATGATGACAGAAGGTTACAAAAGCTTGGCAGCCCATGTTTCGGTGAGACCGATCTCAAACTCGGAATGTCCGATTTTTCTAGGGTTTGGCTTATGGCTGAGGTGGTTCATCTCGGTGTGACTGAGTTTGGAAAATCGGTTGGTCCGAGATTACTTATAAGTGTGTATTGTAGTGAAAGTTGCTGATAGTTGAAGGAGATATATCACTAAGCACTTGAGCAACCGGATCATCAACACAACCTTATCCCCTTTTAATAGTATTGGCTTTTCCTATGGACTCAATGTGATCTTGGATCACTAAACCAAAAATGGAGTCTTGAGCTTTTGCCAATGCTTACCTTAGCATTTTGAGGGGTCCACTTCTTCAGTCATTGCCATACCCATATCACTGAACTTCTCTGAAATGATTCTCAAATAGCTATTAGTTCAATGATATATATGTTGTTATTAATTGCCAAAACCACCCGAGGATTAGTTGCACTTTCAATCTCCCCCTTTTTGGTAATTGATGACAACATATAGATCAAAGCTTCGACAAAAGATATAATCAATGAATAATATCGTCGCTTTGAGAAGTATGTGATAAGCAAGAGCTCCCCCTAAATTTGTGCATTATTTAAAATTTGCGTTTGAATGCAAATGCACAATCGATTAGGATTATGGGTCACTCTTCCATGTCACATACATCTTGGTGGAGCGCACAAAATGATAAGAATGAATAGCATGCACCCAATCACCAAGACATGAGTAAATAGCCATACAAGATAGGAATAGCATATGATAAGCATTAAGCACACATTAAAGCATAGTATGACCAAGCACTCATTAAGGTAGCATCAAACGTAGTATCAAGCACACTGAAAGTATCGGAAACCAAAAGTATCTCAAAGAGACCGCAAAAGAACGAAAGAGCAAAAGCGCAAAGATAACAGCACTCTCTCTCTCGAAGCCCTATGATCTATACAATTTCTCCCCCTTTGGCAACAAGTTACCAAAAAGTTCGAAAAAACATAGAGCTAAACGTCATTGTGGGCTCTGCTGGCGGCTCCCGTCTGGGTAGATGTCGGAGTAGATATGACGGCATCGGCGAAGACTTCAGCTGAAGTCTGTGCTGGAGGAGTGGATACTGGAGCTGTAGCTGGAGTGACTGCTGGAGCTGTAGGAGGTGCTGAAGTGGTAGTCCTGGTGTCAGTCACTGGAATAGCAGCTGATCGGGATCCTATGGGAATCGGAGTAGTCTGTCGCTAAGAATCCTGGACTAGGTCATCCTGCATGAGCTCTGCCCTGTCCTGCTTTGCTTCCTCCATGTCTGCCTCAAGCTTGTTGACGGTCACCTGAATTTCAGTCAGCTTCACGTCCAGAGCGTGGATCTTCTCGTCAACAATCCTCTCTAGGCTCTCCTGAGATTGTTCAATGCTGGCCAGGCGTTGTTCAATCCTTTGAGTAGCCTCAAGAATCTGTTCTCCGAAACTCTTGGGTTTAGCTGCTGCTGCTGCTGCCTCTTTATCAGCTTTGGCTTTCCTAGCAGCTTCAATCTTGGCTTGACCTTCAACAGATGTTGGATCCTCCTCGTCCATCACAACAACATTGTCTTCATGCTTTGGCTGCAGGGGTAAGTGCTTCCTATCCAACAAGAATTTGCCCGTGCCAAACTTGGCATTAATAAGCATCTGAATCTGTGGGGCAAATCCACATGACCTCTTCTGGTCAGCTGCAGTCCTCTTAATGGTCTCTACCATTAAGTCCATCACCTTGAAAGGTGCCTTCTCATCAAGTATATGCAGCATGTTGATAGAATACCCTCTGATCATGCGATGATCTCCGGACTTGGGCATCAAGGTATGCCTCAGAATAGTGTTAGTGGTAGGTAGACCTGCCTAGAGATAGTAGACTGAGCCGAGCTTCCACACTTCCAAATCTGCTGCGGGGATCTCCTTGTACATGTTCTTCATGGAATCATGATTCTTCTTTGGAATCCCATATACATCAATGTCATCCTCTCGTTGCACTGGAGCATTCATAAGTTCTGCCCATTCTTCAACAGAAGAAGAAAACCTTTGACCTTCAGTCATCCAGGTGATCTTCCCATCAGGATAGAAGTGAGCTGTGGCATAGAACTGCATAATCATCTCATCGTTCCAATCTGTCAATTTCTGACCCACAAACTCAGCAACCCCACATGCAGTGAAGCTTTCATGCACATGTGGAAAGAAGTCTCTGTGCTCTTCGCTGTCAATGTATTCCCAGTCAACGTACATGGTGTCTGCGACTATGGGCTTCTTGTCCATCAGCACAGTCTCATAGAAGTCCTGCTGCTCTCTGGTGTGGAATCTGGGGTCTACAGCAGTCCTTCTCCTCACGGCATATGGGTCAGCTTGTCTCCATAGCCTGAGACCTCTATCTTTCCTTGCCTTCATATCCTCGGCTTGAGGATGAGCATCATTGTGAAGTGGCAGTTTTGGACGGAGTTTCAGCAACACTTGTTCTTCCTCCTCAGACTCAGCTGGTGGCACATCACCCTTGTTCTTCTCAGATGCTGGAATGTTCCTGGTAGTCCTCTTGGGCTTGGCAGTAGGCTTTGCTGGAGCTGCCTTAGCTTGAGCAGACTTCTTGGGCTTTGAAGTGGCTCCAGCCCTAATGGCATCACCCATGAGCTTCTGCTTCTGAGGAGCAGGCTGTGGTGCATCTTCTTCTGCTTCATCATCGGCTGCTGCATCTGCATGAGGATCACTATACACAACCCTCTTTATCTTGGAGGTTTTCTTCACTTTGCTTGGGGCTGGCTCTCCCAAGTTCAGCTTCTTGGCAACAGCTGACTGCTTGACCTTGCTGGTGCCCTTCTTTGACTGCTGACCTTGTTGCTCTTTGGCAACAACCTTTCTCTTAGGCTTGGAGGACACCTCTTCCTTAGCAATGAAATCAGAATCCTCATCATCAGAATTCTTCTCCTTTCTAGCTCTGGTGGCTGCAGGAGGCAAGCCACTAGGTGTACTCCTCTCACCATCATCAACTGGACTACTAGCCTCAGGACTAGTGTCTGCTTCCGGAATGTCCGCAAAAGGTGACTCTGACCTGTTCTGACTGTCACTGGCATCTGACATGGCTGACAACCTGTGAATAGATAAGGTATAGGCAGAGAAGAAGAGTTATCACAAACTGCAGAGGTTTTTGCAAAAAAAATGAGTTCAAATTTTAGTTTTAAGTTTTCACAGAAGGCATTTCGGTCAAACCGATTTTTAGTATCGGTGAATCCGAAGTGTTAACAGAGGCTTTACACACCACTTTCGGTTGGACCGAAGTGGGTTTCGGTCCTGCCGATACACTAGGGTTTCACTAAAACTATATTTCGGTCACACCGATTTGCACAACTCGGTTGGACCGAAAGGTGCAGTGCAATGGCCAGAGGCCGAATCGCTCACACCGAAAATTTAAAATCGGTTTTTCCGAGATGTATTCCTTGGAAACCTAACCCTAAGAATTTTACTCGAAACTAGAACCGATCTGGTGGAAAAGAAGATTTCAATCGTGGCCAGATATAGGGCAAACCAAACGTGCAATGAATCGGATGGGAGCACGAGTGGGATCGAGACTCACCCTAACTTGGTGGAGTCTCTCTATGGCGGCAACGACGCGGAGAAGAAATCCGTTGACGGCGATGGAGACCTGCGGCGAGGGCGCACAGGCGACGACGGCGACGATCCGGAGATCAGGGCGACGACAGCAGGGGACGTGGGAGCGAAAACGTTTGAAGGAATAATCAACGCGCGCTGCCCTCAGTATATATATCCCTTTGCTGTCGGTGGGACCGAGTTGAAAAACTCGGTGTCACCGAGATGGATAACTGCCAGGCAGTTATGCATTTCGGTCACGCCGAAACTTACAACTCGGTTTCACCGAGATGAAACCTAGATCAGTCTAAATGTTTTCGGTTTGACCGAGTGGGAGAAAGTTGGTCTGACCGAAAATCACTTAGAAGGTTTTGGAAGTTAGCCCTTGACGGATCGGTGGCTCCGAGTGCTCCTCACTCGGAGGGTCCGAAAATGACTTGTTCAAAGTTTGTGATATAAGCATGAATAGAATTTGAGACAAGAAAGCATAGATAGCTAGGGGAGGTACTTAGGCATTCTTGTCCATCCATTTGGCCAGAAAAAAAATCAAAACAACCAAAACAACAAATGGATGTCCTCGAATGGATAAAATCATGCATTCAACATGCTCACACAATAAGATAGCAAATGAAACATGTGTCAAACATGCACAACCAAAACTCTAGCTACTAGCACACAATTTGTCGATGACTAGGTCATCTTTATATGAGTATTTTGACTTAGGAGCCAAATGAGAACATTTGATCATAGGTCATACTCATCGTTTAAGCACAAGTGGGGTTACCACTTTTACATAAAGCATTGATGTGTTCACATCATTTGAAGATGCTTTAGCTCAATTTTTAGAGCAAAGCTCCCCCTAGATGTGAGAACCCCTTTTAAAGGGTCAAACTAACCTTGGGTTGTCATAGAAGACTTCATGTAGATGTTGAAGATGTGGATGCTCAATGTTGATGTAGATCATCAAGAGTTGGGAGCTATCCTTTGGATTAGGGCACTTTCAATACCTACAAGGGTTAGTCCCACAAGGAACAAACAAGGATATCCATAGACATAGATTGAAGTTCACAATAGATGATGTCCATGAAAGCAATGATTACCTTGTCCCTTGACTTACCAACAAGAGGGTTTGTGACTCCATGAACTAGTGCATGATGTGGAAGTTGATTGCACAAGTTCTTGCCAAAATGTATGTGAGTGAAGTATGTTGGCGGAGTCACCCTCAAGAACCTTCTAGTTCTTCTTCTTCGGGATCCACATCATCTTGATGGGAATCCTTGGGGTTGTAGTTGAGCTTGACGAAGTAGAACTTGACGTGTCCTTGGGAACCCACTTGACCATGGCTTGAGGTGCTTCAATGAATGCATCAATCTCCTCTTGAAGCTTGTCCTTGGCTTTTAGCTTGTGGTCTTGTGGTGGAAGGTCATCTTGAGCTTGTTCCACATTGGAAGAAGTAGGATCATACTTCTCCTTTTGAGAAACAAACTGTGGAGTAGGGTATTGACCTTGTTCCCACTCAACACCTTCGGCGTTGAACTTTCGCTCAAAACCAATTCCTTGATTCTTCCGGTGCCTTCCTTGCTTGCGAACAATTTCCTCAAAGTTCTTGCTTCCGGCAAGACTCTTGTAGACACCTTTCTCTATGATCCCTTTCAATAAACTATTCTCTTGCTCAAGTGTAACTTGGCTTGAAACATTGTTAGTGGAATCAAGAGAACTACTAGAAGCAACAACATTAGATTTAACATGGTTATTGTTACTACTAGAGGAAGAATTTTTCTTATGCTTGTCATGCTTAGTCTTAATAGGTGGCAAGAAATTAGACAAGAGAAGTCGTTTGGCAAGATATGAAGAACTCTTCTTTCGAAGATCGTCATTGATCGCTTTTAGAAACTCATGTTCTTGCTCTAGAGTGAGCTTCTCGAAGCGTAGCTTCTCATGAGATCTTAGGAGCTCTCTATGATCTTCTTGAGTTGTTTCATGAGCTAACTTAAGAGTGTTTAGTTCTTTAGTTAGACGCTCAATCTCCTTCATAGCATTGTCATTCGACTCTTCTCGACTATAAAGACTACTAGCATTTTCATCGTTACTAGGCTCACTAGATTTATCATGCAAGAGCTCATCTTCACCAAGCAAGTCATCCTCATCACTATCAAAGTCAATGAATTCAGGGTGTGTTACCTTGGGGCCTTTAGCCATGAAGCATCTTCCAATTCCCTCATTTGGTGAATCAAATAAGTCGTAGGAGTTGGAGTTGGAGGATACGAGTGCAAGACCGGCAACACCTTCATCTTGACTGTAGTCGGAGTCGGAGTGATAGCTTCCATCGGATTGATTGTCGGAGTCGGAGCCGGAGACCCATTCACTTACATGAGCTTGATGTCTTCTTCTTGTGTAGCTCCTTGATGACTTGTCTTTCCTCTCTGAATCCTTGCTTCTCCGAGAGGGTCTTCGTTCATAATGATCATCTCTACTCCTTCTCTCTTTCCGAGGTGACTCATCTCTTGATCTTCTTCTTGGAGATTCTTCTCTTCTCTTGTGGGGAGCCGTACACTCATTTGAGAAGTGTCCGGGTCTTCCACAATTCTAGCAGTTTCGATCACGACTAGAAGATCTCTTTTCATCGTATGATCTAGACTTTGAGCTTCTCTCTTTACCTCTATACTTGTAGAATTTGTTGAAGTTCTTAACCATTAGGCTTATCTCTTCATTGGAAACTAACTTGTCACTTGAGGTTGTAGGAGCATCACTTGTAGCTTTGTAAGCACCACTTGACTTGTTGTGAAGCTCTTCCTTATCCTTAAGTGTCATCTCATGAGCAACAATTCTTCCAATGACTTCAGTTGGCTTGAGAGTCTTGTAGTTTGGCATCATTTGGATCAAAGTGCACACGGTGTCATACTTTCTATCCAAAGCTCTTAGAATCTTCTTGATGATGAATCGGTCGGTCATTTCTTCGCTTCCTAAGCCGGCGATCTCATTTGTGATGAGAGCAAGCCTAGAGTACATTTCAGCGACTCCTTCACCATCCTTCATCTTGAACTTGTCAAGTTGACCTTGAAGAATATCTAGCTTTGATTCCTTCACAGACTCGGTACCTTCGTGCATTTCAACCAAAGTATCCCAAATCTCTTTTGCATTTTCAAGACGGCTGATTTTGTTGAACTCCTCGGGACACAAAGCATTGAAGAGAATGTCACAAGCTTGAGCATTGTTTTGCAACATCCGCAACTCTTCCGGTGTAGCTTCGCGATCCGGAACTTTTCCTTCCTCGAAGAATTCACCTTGCATGCCAACACAAATAATGCCCCATGCGGCTGGGTTATGACCAAGAATATGCATTTTCATTTTATGCTTCCAACTAGCAAAAATTGTACCATCAAAGTAAGGACCTCTACGATAATTACCCTCACTAGACGCCATACTCTCCTAGGTTGTGAAACCAAGCTTATGGAGTCCAATGCAATGGAAACCAATACAATGGAGACCAAAGCTCTGATACCACTTGTAGGATCGAAAGTATGTCTAGAGGGGGGTGATTAGACTACTTGTAAATATAAAAATTCTGCCTTTTGATCAAGAACAGTTTTTGGCAGATTCACAATTTTGATCAAGTTAAGCATCACCCTACACATGCAATTCTAGATTATAGGCAGCGGAAAGTAAATTGCACATGTAGTAAAGAGAGGTGGAGAAGAGCAAACGCAATTTGGAGACGCGATGATTTTTCCCGTGGTTCCGATAGGTGGTGCTATCGTACATCCACGTTGATGGAGACTTCAACCCACGGAGGGTAACGGCTGCGCGAGTCCACGGAGGGCTCCACCCACGAAGGGTCCACGAAGAAGCAACCTTGTCTATTCCATCATGGCCTACGCCCACGGAGGGCTAGCCTTACTCGGGGTAGATCTTCACGAAGTAGGCGATCTCCTTGCCCTTACAAACTTCTTGGTTCAACTCCACATCTCGATGACGGAGGCTCCCAAGCGACACCTAACCAATCTAGGAGGCACCACCCTCCAAAAGGTAATAGATGTTGTAGATGATGATGAACTCCTTGCTCTTGTGCTTCAAATGATAATCTCCCCAACACTCAACTCTCCTCACTGATTTGGCTGTGGTGGAAGAAAGGATTGAGTGGAAAGCAACTTGGGAAGGTTAGAAATCAAGTTTCATATGGTGGGAGTGGAGCAACTTGATTTCAACACAAGGGTAGGTAGTTCTCTTCTCAGAAAGTGTAAGGTAGGAGTGGTAGTTCTTTGGGGAGATTGAAAGTGCAACTAATCCCCGGGTGGTTTTGGCAATTAATAACAACATATATATCATTGAACTAATAGCTATTTGAGAATCATTTCAGAGAAGTTCAGTGATATGGGTATGGCAATGACTGAAGAAGTGGACCCCTCAAAATGCTAAGGCAAGCATTGGCAAAAGCTCAAGACTCCTTTTTTGGTTTAGTGATCCAAGATCACATTGAGTCGATAGGAAAAGCCAATACTATTAAAAGGGGATGGGGTTGTGTTGATGATCTGGTTGCTCAAGTGCTTAGTGATATATCTCCTTCAACTATCAGCAACTTTCACTACAATACACACTTATAAGTAATCTCGGACCAACCAATTTTCCAAACTCAGTCACACCGAGATGAACCACCTCAGCCATAAGCCAAACCCTAGAAAAATCGGACATTCCGAGTTTGAGATCGGTCTCACCGAAACATGGGCTGCCAAGCTTCTGTAACCTTCTGTCATCATATCGGAATAACCGAGATGATATTTTCGGTCCCACCGAAACTGGCAAGCTCCTGTCTTTGATCAAATCGGAATAACTGAGATGGTATTTTCGGTCCCACCGAAAACCCCAACGTTCACATTATTTGAACTTTCGGTCTGACCGAGTTGTCCACTTCGGTCTCACCGAGATTGCTCAATTATGTGTGTAACGGTTGGATTTGTGTGTGGAGGCTATATATACCCCTCCACCCCCTCTTCATTCATGGAGAGAGCCATCAGAAAGAACTACCACTCCTACCTTACACTTTCTGAGAAGAGAACTACCTACCCTTGTGTTGAGATCAAGTTGCTCCACTCCCACCATATGAAACTTGATTTCTAACCTTCCCAAGTTGCTTTCCACTCAATCCTTTCTTCCACCACAGCCAAATCAGTGAGGAGAGTTGAGTGTTGGGGAGATTATCATTTGAAGCACAAGAGCAAGGAGTTCATCATCATCTACAACATCTATTACCTTTTGGAGGGTGGTGCCTCCTAGATTGGTTAGGTGTCGCTTGGGAGCCTCCATCATCGAGATGTGGAGTTGAACCAAGAAGTTTGTAAGGGCAAGGAGATCGCCTACTTCGTGAAGATCTACCCCGAGTAAGGCTAGCCCTCCGTGGGCGTAGGCCATGATGGAATAGACAAGGTTGCTTCTTCGTGGACCCTTCGTGGGTGGAGCCCTCCGTGGACTCGCGCAGCCGTTACCCTCCGTGGGTTGAAGTCTCCATCAACGTGGATGTACGATAGCACCACCTATCGGAACCACGGGAAAAATCACCGCGTCTCCAAATTGCGTTTGCTCTTATCCACCTCTCTTTACTACATGTGCAATTTACTTTCCGCTGCCTATACTCTAGAATTGCATGTGTAGGGTGATGCTTAACTTGATCATAATTGTGAATCTGCCAAATACTGTTCTTTGTCAAAAGGCAGAATTTTTATAATTACAAGTAGTCTAATCACCCCCCCCCTCTAGACATACTTTCGATCCTACAGCAATCGATAACTAGACCGGTAATCACTATTGCAATTTTATTTGAGGGAGAGGCATAAGCTAACATACTTTCTCTTCTTGGATCATATGCACTTATGATTGGAACTCTAGCAAGCATCCGCAACTACTGAAGATCATTAAGGTAAAACCCAGCCATAGCATTAAAGTATCAAGTCCTCTTTATACACATACGCAAACAACCTACTTACTTGGGTATATGCTTCTATCACTCACGCCACCCACCATAAGCAAATTATGAACATATTGCAAACCCTACAGCGGGGATCCCTCATGCTTGCGCGACACGAAGAGCACCATAGACAGCACCAATAATAAAACATGCAACTCAAACCAATCGCGATCATCAATTAACCCATAGGACAAAACGGATCTACACAAACATCATAGGATAGCCATACATCATTGGGAAATAATATATAGCATTGAGCACCATGTTTAAGTAGAGATTACAACGGGTAGAAGTGAAATGCCCCAGATGTAACACTTTCCCAATATGGCAATATAAAAACTTTGGCTTCATCAATTCCTTTCTGGGCTCTTCTTTCATTTCGGGTTTTTCGTTTTGTCGTGCGCGTATGTGCATTTCATCCATGTCATGTTGTCATGTGCATTGCATTGCATTTGTGTTGTCACTTGCATCTGGTCCCACTCGTCTCTTCCCGTTGTCCGTTTCGAGTTCCGACGCTCTCACACGTGCCCGTGGCATCCCCGAGTCCTTCATTCGTGTGTGGGCGTGTAACGTTTCTGTAATGGCGTGAGACTTTTTGTGCGATGTTGTTTTGGTACGTAAAGGTCGCCTGTCAAGTTTCGTCGCGTTTGGAGTTCGTTTGGTACTCCAACGGTTAACCTAGTGGGCTAAAAGAACCTCTTCTTTGAGGCACAAGACCCCCTCGACAACAGCCCACCAACCCAGCACAAGCCTTCCCATCATCTCCGTCGTCGAATTGTGATCGCGTGGCCGAAAACCGCTCCCCATTTGGAGTCTCCTAGCTCCTTGTGCCTATAAAAACGTCCCCCCCCCCTCCATTTTGCGTCCAAACCCTAGCTCCTCTCTTTTTTTTCCGTTTTTCTCAGCGTCCCGCAGCCCCTCCGCGCGCCGGACGTGTCCGCCGCCGCCCCTGCGTCCAATCCACGGACGCCACGTCACCGCGGCCGCCCGCCTCCCACCGCGGCCCGCCGACCCGCGCGCAGCCCTCCGGGCCCGTCGCGCCCGCGCCTCGACGCCCGCTCAGCGCTGCCGCCACCTTCCGCCTCCGGCGGGCTCCTCGACGGCGGCCGCCGCCGGGAGCCGAGCTTCCTCGCCGCCGAGCCACCGCCACCGCGCCCCTCGAGGATCACCGCCGCCATTTCCATCGACGGCCGCGGCCTCTCAACCGCCGCTCCCGCGGGCCGTCCCGCCGGCCACAACCCGCCGCCGTTCCCCGTCGAACTCGCCGGCTGCCGTCGAGTTCCTCGCCGTAGCGAGGGCGCCGCCCCGTCGCTAGTAGCCGCCGGCCCCGATCCAGATCGGCGGATCCAGCCGAACCCTAGCTGGCCCGCGGACCCGCTTCGCCCGCGACCCGCGACCCGCAACCCGCTTCGCCGCGACCCGCATTGACCCGCGTTGACCAGATCTGTGGTTGATTTTCCTCTAAGTCCTTTTTGCATTTTGTTGTCTGATGGCTTCTTGTGATGGCAATAACTTTTTGTGTGTATGTCCGATTTGTGCATATGATATGTCAAAATGTTCGTCGTGATGTGTACTATGTTTTGTTCCATTGTGTCATGCTTGTTTGAGTCCATCTAGATGTCTTAATCTTCATGACAAGAGTGCTACATGAGATAAACTGCTGCTACTTGTTATTTGCATGCCATGTTTGAGATGTGATAACTTGGTGCATGTTTATCCAAATGAAGCCAATGATATGTCAAAATGTTCATCATGAGGTGCTCTACTTGTTGGTTGCTGTAGCATGCAAGATAGAGTTCATTTGCCATGTTTATCTCTGTTGCAAAAGTGCATGTGGCTGTTAGGTTTTGTAACTTGTTACGAGATGCCTAGTTGAGGAGCTCGTTGCTATTGTTGTGTTTGTCCCTGTGTCACATGCTCTTATGTTTTGGATTCTCCATCATGTGTTCTTTGCTGTGGTGCAAACCATTTGCCATGTTATGCTTTAAGATGACTTAAACATGCTCGCAAACATGCCATGCTAATATTACTGTTTTAACACTTAGTGAACTAAGTCTGGAATCTGTCATATCCTGATGCTATGTTTGCTTGTTGTCCTAGGCAAATCCATGTTAGTTTTGGGGTGGCCACTGATCATTCCTTGTTGTATATGTTGTTGTTTATCCATCATGTCCTCACTTGCTCATATGGGATGATGTAGCTTATTTAATTCTTGCTCCCAAGTTGCTATAAAATATTACTGTCAGGTTTTTAATGTCATGATCAAAATGTTGTAGCTTGTTGCTATTGATCCATGCCTCCTATGGAGTTGCTCCAATGGAGTTGTTTGCTGTAGGATATGTCTACTTCATGTCCATGCTTCTTGTCACCATGTTTGAGTGTTGTAGAGTATATATTTCTTGCTCCAAAGTTGCTATGTGGCTGTTAATTTCAGCTTTGCATTGTTTCTTGTTTCGGGTGTATCTTTTAGTCCGTTGCTCCGTTTTGAGCGTGCCCTACATGAAACTTGTGTGATTTTGCATGTAGATTCATAATATCATCTTGTTAACATGTTTGGAGTATGTTTGCTTGATGTTTGGGTGCATCTTGCACCGTTGCCATGCTTAGCTTGTTTTGCTCATATCTTTTAAACCGTAGCTCCGTTTTAAACAAACTTTATATGAAACTTGACTAGAATTTTGTGTAGATCATCATGATGCATGTTAACTTGCTGTTTAACAACTTTAACTTAAGGTTTATTCAGATCTGGACTAATTTCAAACTATGCATATGAGGACTTACCGGATTTGTCTTAAGTAGTTTTCGGCCTCATTTAAACTTGTTGTTTCTCTGTGCTTCCTACTTTGTCATGTTATGCATCCTAAGTGCATCTACAGTGGATCCTAAGTGCATCATACGTGCATCCTATAGATTATGCATTCCACCTTGTTTGATTTCGTGCCTCGTGTGTTCTTGTGTTGAGTAGAGCCGGAAGCCGAGACCGAGAACAAGAACGAGGTTACTACCGAGGTTGAGTACGAGGAGCCGTCTTACGATCCCATCGGCGACTCGACAGGCAAGATGACCTGACCCAGATATCATTACTATCTTTGCCTATTGCTAGATGTCTCGCTCTTTAGCTCATTGCCTCGATGCCCATGTTTGTTTGTCAGCCTCCTATTGTAACCATGAATCTGTCTAACCACCCAACCTAGCAAACCTTTGTTTGGCTAAGTAAGCTTCGCTCAGCCCCTCTTATAGCATTGCTAGTTGCAGGAGAAGATTTGAAGATTCATACTTCATGTTGAAGTATTTGTTGGGATATCACACTATATAAACTCTTAAACTAAATCATCTATATATTGGTAATGGGTGGAAGGCTAAGCCTCTTGCTTGGTGATTTGTTCCACTCATGCCGCCCTAGGAACCGTATAAACCGGTGTTATGTTCCTTGATTATGCGTTCCTCACACGGTTGGGGTTATGGGACCCCCTCGATAAACCGCTTAGCGCTAAGTCCTTTCCAGCAAGTCCCAACATAGGTACCATTTGCCTAAATAACTAAAACTTGCATAGGGAGTTATAAACCCTCTTCTTAATCAACAACCCGGGCCAGTGCTCCACATGAGTGTTGGTCCAAACTGGGGGTCCTGCAGGGCCACCTTGGGGGAACCCAAGGGCTGGTAAAAACCTGTAGCATCGCCCATCCGGTCGTGGCCTGAGACGAGATACGCGCGGCTACTATCAGGGTGTCGGCACACCGGGAGGATTTACTGGATTAGTCTTACCTTAGTCAGAGTTTCTTGAGCACGGGATTCCGAGGATACTCGGGCCTTCCCACCCTGGAGTTGCGACTCCGCGGATCATGGGCTTCTAATGGGCCAAGTTGGAACACCCCTGCGGGGTTTTGAACTTTCGAAAGCCGTTCCCGCGGTTATGTGGCAGATGGGAATTTGTTAATATCCGGTTGTAGAAAACTTGAGACCATGTTCAGAACACACTACCAGCGTGAGTAACCGTGACAGTCATTTTCCGAAAGGGGTTCGAGAAGTGAACACAGTGGGGTTATGTTTGACGTGCTTAGATAGGATCACGTCGTGATCACTTTATCGCTCGTGGCACTTCTCTTCTCGCTCTAAACACGTAAGCTAGTGCTAGTGCAGCTGCAACCTTTTATCTTTCTTCAGTCTTGTTCCACACCCAAGGCTTAGATAGTTTTGCTACCAGGGAACGGGATTGCTGAGTCCTCCGTGGCTCACAGATTCTATACCACACCAGATGCTGGTACCATGGTGAACTACTCAAGTGACGGCACAGAGTTGTACTGGGAGTATGATGAAGAACGTAGTCGATACTATGTGCACTATCCCGATGATCAGTAGTGGTTTCTACTAGGGGCGATTCGGACCTGTGGCTTTATGTATTTTGGTATCTTTCATTTGGATCTTCACCCGTAGTTGGGTTGTGATGTTGTTGGATGATGATTTGCTTATGTAATGAATTGTGTGACGTGGCGAGTGTAAGCCAACTATCCTTTTGCAACTTCATCCCTATGTTTACATGAGTCGTGCAAAGATACCGAACTTGAGATCGTTCCAGAATGGGCTTATACCTTTAAGTCATGCCTCGACACGTAGGAGGTATAGTCCCATCCTGGGCATTACAAGTTGGTATTCAGAGTCTTCACCGACCTAGAAGCCCCCACAGATTGATCGAATCGTTGGCGGTTGAGTCTAGGCACACACTTAAAATGTTTTGAGTCCTATATATATATATCGGAGAGTAGGATTTCTTTTGCTCCTCATCTCTTTTCACTCTGGTGAGGACTCGTGACGATTACTCTTGTCTCTTCTACTCTCAAAATTTCACCAAATGTTTTTTAGGAATCTCACGAGTATTGTTTGGATTGTTCCGATGTCTTTGTGACGAGAACATTGTTCTCACCTCCTGTCATTTAGGGGTTGTGGAAATGTCCTGGGGAGTTGAGCTCCGAGGTGTTGTCATCACAAATATATCGCAGCAGTTCTGGAATACTTAAGACGGCCGACATCGAAAACTCTCCTATGCGGTTAGTGGCAAGATAACCCCGACGTCACCCAGTACTGGGAGGTAGTTCGGGATTATTGCCATAGCTTGTATAGTAGATGCGTTTCGAAGGTCCGAGGTAGACGGTTTCCGGAAATAACTGGTTATGTGTTGAAGGATGGATACAGCTGGATGTAGGATTAGAGTTCAATGCGCGATGCTTCCCCTGTATCCCCAACACCTGATTGCATAACTGGAAACTTTCGGAAATTAATAGGTGGGTTCATCTTGTAGTTCGTAGGCATTCTTCCAACGAATGCATGATATGGAGTTCGGGGTTCTACATTGAGTGAAGTAGTTTTATGGCCGTTGTTCCGATCGGGAGTTGCATCTTAAAGGGTCCTTGGCTATGCTGATCCGGGGATTGCAAAACCCTTTTGTAACACGTTCCATAAGCTTTCAGCACGAATATGTCGAACGAAGCTTCTATCTTGTATTTGTTCTATCTGCTCCTTGTTGTTTTTATTTACCTTTTGTTCTCCCAAGTGGCTTCTCGTGAAGATTGTTGTTACTATTAAACTATGGATTACATTCGTTCATCTTGTTCGAATGTTCTTGTGAAGACTTATGTTGCAATTTCTAGCCGTTGATTCAGCTTATATATTCTTTCAATCAATGGCTAATAGTTGTCATCTCATTCAGGATGGCTCCTAAAAGGGTTCCCAATGCTAACCCAGAGGGTGAAGAGGTTCCTGATCGTCCTCCTTCCCCTCCTCCTTCGTCTGAGGCCTGGAGAGCAATTATGCAAGCGACGAACCAGAACACCCAGATGCTTATGCAAATGATGCAGAACATTCAAGCAAATCAGGGTGCTCATGGGAACCAAGGCCAAGGCAACTTGTTCAACCAACCTCACTTTGCTACGCTCAATCAGTTCCTGGCAAACCAACCAAAGGCATTCAGTTACTGTGTGGACCCTCTAGATGCTGAAGACTGGATAACATATATCAAGAAGCATTTCGAGTGCAGTAACGTCAGGCCCGAGGACTATGTGAAGTTTGCCGCCTTCCAACTCAAGGACCAAGCCGCTGATTGGTGGCAGCAGTACAAAGATTCCAGAGAAGGGCGTGTAATCTCGTGGGATGACTTCTGCAAGGACTTTCGCTCTCACCACATTCCAACAAGTGTCATCGAAGGTATGCGTGAGCAATTCCGCAACCTGAAGCAAGGCTCAATGACTGTCTACTAATATAATGTCAAGTTGCAGAACCTTGCCCGCTATGCCAAGCAAGACATCCCAGATGCCAAGAGCAAAATCTATCAGTTTCGTGGTGGTCTGAAGGATGAACTCCAACTAGCTCTCACCTTGTTCGAGCCTGATGAGTTTGATCAATTCTATAACATGGCACTTAAGCAAGAGGCAGCCCAGCTCAATATGGAAGCTTCGAAAAAGAGGATAAGAGACGCTGTTCACTCCTCCTCTTCTTCTCAAGTGGTCGCAAAGCAACAGAAGTTTTGGCTTCCACCTCCTCCAGTGATCCGAGCTCCCAACATCAACAACAAGAATTCTGGTGGCCGTGGTTTCTCCCACCCACCCAACCCAAGCAATCAGTCAAAGAATCATTTTCAAGCTTCCAAGTCAAGTGCTCCTTATCACCGTCCTCTCTCAGAAGTGGTTTGCAACAAGTGCACTCAGAAGGGTCATTATGCTAACAAGTGCCCCAACCCAAGGCGCCTTCCGCCTCCTCCACCTGTCAGCACTGCTATTGTCAAGCACAATCCCAAGCATGCAAGAGTGAATCTGATGAATGTAGCTCAAGCAGAGAATTCTTCAGATGTGATAATTGGTAATCTTCCGGTTAACTCTATTCCTGCAAAGGTCTTGTTTGATTCTGGTGCATCACTTTCATTCATGTCATGTCCATTTGCAACCAAGCATAATGTTGTCACCAAAAATTTGCCGAGGGAGTTATCAGTTATTTCTCCGGGGAGACGAATGCATTCTAGTGTGTATGCTCCGGATGTATCTATTC